>OY987265.1:1805686-2531935 GCA_963920665.1 Straminergon stramineum
ATGCGTCCGGACGTCCGGACGATGGATGTGAATTCGGGGCGAACGTTCGGATTTGTCAACCCTGAGCATTGTATCTTCTTGTATTACAGTAAACAAGAAGGACACCCATACTTGATTCACCAAAAATACTCTTTCGAGTGTAACCCTCTCAATCCTAGTTCACGGCAAAGATGAAATAACATCAAAAACAAACTCTAATGCTTCTTTTCTTCAAGCTATTTGACGAACTAGCACATATAATAGATTACAATCCTTATCACAATTGTTCATAAATCTCTAATGTCACTACAACATCAAATACCACCTATGCAATTGCAAGAAAAGCACACATTGCAACCTTTGAAATCAATGCTACAATGTAGAGATGTCGAACTAGAGAGCAAAGAAACTGGTAAAATGCTAGAATTGTTTAAGGTGTGATTCTAACCTAGAGATGATGAAGCCAATCTAATCCAAAGACAAGGTGCCAACTTAGAGTGCCGATCTTGAACATGGCTCTAAATAGACGACACTCATCTTTTGCCAAATCAAGATTGAAAGCTCCCAATTTCATAGAACTCAGTGCTTCATCAACGACACTTCAAGGTTCACAATGCGGTGGAGATTGACAATGCATCTTTTTTTGCTCTACTTTTAGATTGATGGTGGTGATTTGCACTACCAATTTTCTTCTGAATCAATAATCGATGGTGTGGGATGGGGCCTGATTTTTCCCAACTTACATCAATGGTCCTCAATTTTCAGAAATTCAAAAAGGGGCAGGGACCAAGCAAGCTCATGCATATTTGGGATATATAGTGAACATCAAATAACTAGATTATGAATTTTTTGAAGAGTTTATTACTAGAGCTACATCAAATGGATGAAGTTCATTTGAATGTGTTGGAAAAGTGATTTTGTCTACTTTCCAACAATGTGACTAACTCAATTACTTAATGCTTTATAATTTTGGTGCAATACTCCAAATTTATCCATGTTGAGAAAGGCACATTAAAAAACTTGAAAATTTTTTGACTTTCAAAATTTTAGAATTACACTTTTTCCTTTCCCAAAGCCTTCTTAGAAATTAAGCTCAAAAGATTTTTATTTCATTACATCCATTTTCTAGAGTCCCAGACATTGTATAGTTTGAACACTTTTTAGTGCAATAATGTGCTTATTTGGATGAGGATTTAGGATGAACCATGTAATAATAGTATATGCAATAAAATCTTGCATCACAAGATAAAGAACCAAGGATGAGGCAATAATATGAATTTTGTTTCAAGTATAAAATAATAGTATGCCCAACAGTATCCTACATGGGATAATAAAAATCAAGTTTGATTACTAAACTCTTGTTTTTGTAAGGTATGTTTAATCACTTTAAATGCATTTTTATATAGTAATGAGTGTATTGTTTGTTCTACAAACTCCTATAGCCCTTGAAGAAAAGAATCTAAGGAAATCTTAGAAAAAAAATTGCATACAAATTCATGGTGACAAATAATTTAAAAACAAAAAATAGAATTTTTTATTGAAAGCATGATAGGAAAAAGTAGAATTTTTTTTTTTGGATCTCTAATATTTAAAAAAATTATAAGTAAATCTATATTACAAAATATTTATTAGAAAAGAAGAAGCTTATATCCAATTTTTAAATTTCATATAGAAGATGAAAGTGACCCAACTTTATTTTAAGATGATATAAAAAAAACTTGTTTGACCCTTATTTTTTCATTTCTTATAAGTTTTACAATAATGTGACAAACAAGCCTAAATTAGGTTTTGATGATGACCATTTCTTTCAATAAAAAGGAGATTGCTTACCTAGGAACCAAAATCATATTATTCAAACTTGTGTATATTTGCACCTTCATTGGCTTCACAAACAACATTATTTTGGGGGGGTTCTTCCTTGAAGAATATTTGAATGTGGAACTAAATTATTTAGCTTTCCAAGGATTCCATATACTTAAGCAACTTTTGCACAAAGTTTGACATTATTTCAAGGTCAGCATTCACAAATTCATTATGGTGGATCTACTATTGGAACATACAATCTTCAATCAAATGAGATTTTTCAAAATGCATTGGGAGACATTGATTTCTACAATTTAAAACAATGTGTTCAATGCAAATCTAAAGATTGAAGTAATTCTTACTCATATCAATTAATAGTAGAAATTCAATAACAATGGGTTTTTTCTACAAGTTTATTCAATATATATATACTTCATATCCTACTCATTTTTCTTTTCATTTTGTACATGAAAAACATTCTTCCTTTCATATGGTAATCAATACCATATTGTCAAAAGCTAAAGGAGTAAACTAAAGATTTATAAATTTAGCTTCAGCACATACCCCAATATGAAGCATCAATTGACCAAATTCATCACGAAAAATGAACATAGTTTGTTTTTTTATAATACTTGGAAGTCTTCATAAAACTCCCATATGAAGCTCTCAAAATGTACATTAACCAAAATTCTTAAATTTATAACCATAGACCGTTAGCTCTTCTAAGTATCTAAAGAAAGGATAACCTTTCTACAGAAGAAAACACTATTGCTAATTATACAATGTTGTGAGTCATAAATTTGTGTCCATCCAACTTCTAGATTGGAAAAGCTTTTGAATCCCAAGATCTATTTTGGAGAGGTGCCAAAGACTTATGCCGAATGCTTGAAAGGATATTTGTATCCATTGGATGATTTCTTGGAGATCTCTAGGAGAGAAAAAATATGTTATTTTCATCCAAATTTCTAGTGGAGGGGTGTTCAAACCCAATTTCAAGTAGGAAAATGGTGTAAGATTTTCCCTTGTGATATTTTTTTACTTTTCCTACATAAGAAAATGACAATCCATGGATTACCTTGACACCTTGTAGTATATTATTGGCAATTTTTGTTCTTTTGGGTGATTGCAAGAAACACTTGCCGATAGTTTGTTGCATTTTACAATATTCATGTCTATTTTTTTGGTGTACTTTAAAATTAGACAAAAAAAATTTAATTTAAAAAAAAATAGCCAATGTAAACACCTATAAGGTGAATGTAACCACGGAAGGAAAATCGTAGAAAAATTCTCTGAGTAGGAGAACTAGAAAAGTGCCAAATCTTAAGAAAATAATTACTTGGATGTTTTAATTTTTGAAGTAAATAAAATAAAAATTTTCGATTTGTAAAAACTTTATGGAAATCGTCATTCACCAAAAAAACACCAAAATAATTTTTTTCATGTTTCAAAATGCAAGTAGAAAGAGGCTCACTTTGTAGACTTCTACATGACTTATAATTAAATATTTCTAGAAATACTTTGTGCAATAGCTAAAAGTATACTACACGACTATCCCCTTCAAATTTCATCTCCAAATTTGTTTCTTTAGGTACTACTTTGTTTGTTAAAAAGAAACAAAAATTAACAAATGTGACATAAAATTGGGGGCTATTTTTGGACAGTACAATATTTTTGAAAAATTCCCCAAATAAGACAAGATTTGTAATAGACATGAGTACCTTACCTATGAATTTTGAGTCATTTGGAGCTAGAATGCAAAAGTTAGGGTGAAAAAACAAATCAACATGCAATGTGTGACACAAAATCGTACAAGTGTTTCTTGTAATAATCCTATTCTCTTAATCTAAATTTAAACATAAAAACGATTTATTATTATTTGAGACCAAATAATGAAATAAAGCCTTTCAAGTCTAGTTTATACTCCAATTAAAAGATTTGAAATTTTCCTAAAACTCAATGCTTCATTGCAAGTTGAATTTTGGACCAATCACCATAGAGTGCTAATTTTCCAATTTCAAAATGTCACTAAATTGTTTTGCACTACAATGTTTTAGTGTATATTTTTAGAGAAAATTTCAAAATTTTTAAATAGTGGTGGAAGACTCTTGAAGGTTTAGGCAAGTTCCTATGATATCAACTTCTGGCATGATTTTTGATTTTTTTTAATACAAAGTAAATTATTGATGATGATAGTACATAAATAGCAATGTATCACAATTCATATACTCCCTCTGTCCCAAAATGATCTTGTTGGCCTCAATTTTTTGTCCCAAAATGATCTTCCTACGTGATGTTGAGAATTGACCAAATTCAACTTTTGATTGCTACCTAAGATTAGCAAAACAACTCCAATCAATAATTTTACTTCCATCCATGCAATCATCAATCAGAAGACAAATTATATGACTCAAGGGGTCAATCAATGCAATTCATTCTTATTTTTTGCACCTCTTTGAGTGTTTCCTAATTAAAAAAGATGGAGTTGTTGGAGTGGTATAGAGGTTCATATATTGTGTTGGGCATATACTAACTACTTACAAAATGACAACCTCACAGTCAACAACTATATGCCTAGTGCTATCCTTTGAAAATGCTCTCAAAAATTCACTTTTCAATACTCCAAAACTACACCTTGAAAAGGGTTATGAAACTCAAAGTTTTTAGGACACTAAAAGTGCACCAAACCCTACTTATTCCACAAAATGTTTTTTCTTAATTTCATTTTTAGCCTTAATCTGGAATACTTTGTCTAACAGGAAGATCATTTTGGGAGGAGGGAGGTTAAACTACAATTGAAGAGTTATAAGGCTAAATGTCATGTAGAAGGACCACAAGGGCCTTTTAAGGATAAACGATTTAGTTTTTCATTCTATCTTGAATTCACTTCAATATTTTAACCCTTAAATACTTAGCTTGTAATTAATAATTAGGGCTTTTTTTTTGGCTTTTTGGTGCCACATTGTACCAAAAAAAATTTTGGTTAAAAAATGGAAATGAATTGTGAAGTTTTTCACCAGAAAACATCAAATTAAAAAAAAATCTTGGATGAAATTGCCAAGTTGTGGATGAAAATAAAATCATGTACATGTCATATGTGCTAATGTAATATTTTCTATCCAATATGTGGATGATTTTTGAAATTTGGAACACTACTATAACATTTTGTATAACCACTTTGGCACTTCATAAAAAATGAAAAGAAAGCCTTGCTTGTGACCATCAAAATCAACCCTTTTAGGCATTGTATGACATCATTTACCTAAAAAAACTAAAAGTGTTCATTGGAAGTCAAACTACTATGTATAGTATCTCCTTTCAGTATAAAATTCCAAGGATTAACAACTTCATTTTTGTCATACACAGAGATTCTTTGTCATTCATCAACCAAAAAACGACCACATCATTTTAGGGATACAAAAAGAAAATCAAGGGAGGAAGGGGATTTTAATTGTGTTTTTTTAACTCTTAATTCTATTCTTTAATTATAAAAATTTGAAATTTGAAATTGAAAAACTAATCAAGCTAAAAGATATAAGTGAAGAATTTATAATCCAACCAATCCATGTGCAAAAAAACTTGTTTTCTTTACATTAACCACTCACCATCCAAGGGGACCAAAAGTGTCTTCATGTGAAATTTAAGTTGCTATAAGTTTTGCATTCAATGTCCGAATTCAATAAAACTTGTAAAATTTGTGATCCCTCTTCTAGTTTGTGTGGTAAAATTTTCAGACCAATCCAAGATTTAATGAATTTTTGGAAGCCAATCAAAGTTCACAAGTTCAATTTGAGTTACCAAACTTCATTTGAGGGCTGCAACTTCGGGGGCTTGTATCTCCTTCATCCACATTTAGTTTTCAATAAAATTTGTTGGGTTATGTTTCCCTTGAAGTCTAGTTGTTGTGGTAAAATTTCCATGTCAATCCAAGTTGTTTAGAATATTTGGGAGCAATTCGAAGTTCAAAATCGTGACATTTTTGGATTACAGTGAAATTTTGGCGGCTTTTTCTTCTTCATACAATGTTCATTTCAAATAATCTTTTTTGGAAAAGTTGTACATACTAGTCTAATTTGTGTGTATGAAATTTAATATCAATCCAAGAAGGTATGAGTCATTGAGAAGCATTTTAGTGGGAAGTTCAATTGTTGATATATTTTTTGCAACTTTTCTTTCTATTTTTTGACATTTCAAAGCCATTTTGTAGATACAATGCGTCAACTGAATGACATTTGTTTTCATCAATGTGATTTTATGCTGATTTTTATTAAGTTTTGAATGCAGAAAGGCTTTACTTAGATGGTAGAAGATACCAAGGCCCATGAATGGGCTGAACATAAGCTAAAAGCCTTTCACTAGTTATCCACAAACCATGTGGGATAACTAACTACCTTCGGCTGCCTTTGACTACAAGCAACACCCAATAGACTCTAAGTCTTACTCAGAGTCTAATACTACTCCTAGGGCTGAATGAACACTATCTACACTAAGATGTACATGTTCTTCAACACTCCTACTTTGAGAGTGGTCAAAGGCTCAAAGGCCCATCTTCTCAATCAAGTTAAGGTGTTGGGGCTTCCCAAGAGCCTTGGTCAGTACATCAGCAACCATAGCTTGAGTAGGCACATACTTGAACTCAATCACCTTAGACTCCACTCTTTCACGAATGAAATGGTGTTGCACATCAATGTGCTTGGTCCGAGAGTGGTGGGTGGGATTCTTGGCCAAAACAATGGCACCTTGGTTGTCACACAAAATGCGTGTGCTCCCCTCTTGCACAAGGCCAACATCAGCCAAGAGCTGCCTTAGCCAAATAGCCTCCTTGGTGCAATGGCTCATGGCCATGTACTCTGCCTCTGTTGTAGAAAGAGCTATGGTGGGCTGCCTCTTGGAATTCCATGAAATGGCACCCACTCCAAGCTTGAACACATAGCTGGTGGTGGATCTTCTATCCCCTTCATCACCCGCCCAATCTACATCACAATACCCATGCAAACTCACTTCAGCACCTCTTACTTGCAACTCCAAGCCAAGTGTGCCTTGAAGGTACCTCATCACCCTCTTCACCGCTACCCAATGCTTAGGGCCATACTTGGACATGTGTTGACTCACAACACTCACCGGGAAGGCCAAATGAGGCCTTGTAGCCACCATGGCATACATCAAGCAACCAACCGCTGCCTTGTAAGGCACACCTTGCATTTCAGCCTTCACCTCCTCAAAATTAGCATCCGTGAGCTTGGGCAACTTCTCATGAGTGTCAAGGGGTGTACCTATGGCTTTGCACTCCTCCATGTTAAACCGCTTCAAGATCTCTTCAAGGTACTTATGTTGGCTCATGGTGATGGTGCGGGCAGCCCTATCCTTCTTGAACTCCACTCCAAGGCAATACCTCAACTCTCCAAGATCCGTCATCTCATACTCCTTGTGGAGCATAGCCTTCATTTCAAGCATCTTGGTCATGTCACTTGCAAGGAGGATCAGATCATCCAGATAGAGAATCACAATCACCAAATGCTCACCACTTTGCATGGTGTATAAAGAGTGATTAGCATTTCCTCTTTGGAAGCCCTTCCTTGCAAACATGCCATCAATATCCCTATACCACGCCCTCCCGGATTGCTTCAGCCCGGGGAGGGCCTTCTTCAACTTGCATTTGAGATGCTCTTGCCCCTCCTGCACAAAGCCTTGGGGCTGATCCATGTAGATGACCTCCTCAAGCTTGGGGTTGAGAAAAGCCGTCTTGACGTCCATTTGTTGCATCTCCAAGTCCATGGTTGCCCCTAGAGCCACAATGCACCAAATGGTGCTAAACTTGGCAATGGGGGCAAATGTCTCATTGAAGTCCACCCCTTCCACTTGGGAGAACCCCTTGGCAACCAGCCTTGCCTCGTACCTTACAATGTGCCCCAAAGCATCCCTCTTGGTGGAGAAAACCCACTTGCAACCCATACTTGACGTCTTGGGAAGAAGGGCAGCAAGTTCCCATGTCCCCTTGGCAATGAGGGCCTTGTACTCCTCTTGCATGGCCAACTCCCACTTGCTTGCATCTTCACAACGCAACACCTCTCCAAGTGTGGATGGATCTCCAAGGAAAGCCACATTGGCTTGTTCTTCATGTTGTGGGGGAAGAATGTGATTCAGCCACCAATCTCCAAGGGGCTTGCGGGTCCTTGTTGGATAACGAGGCTCCTCTTGCTCTTCCAAGGGCTGATCATGCCCTTGCACCTTGGGTGAAGTGCTTGGAGAAGGGGCTGCTGGTCTCTTCACCTTGGGTGTGGCCACCTTCTTCTTGGGCTCCACCAAGTCTTCATCTTCCTCCTCTTCATCTCCTTCCTCTTCTATGTCCACTCTTGGAGTTGTGCCCACCATTGGGGCTGGTCCTCCACTACTCCGAATTGGACTCATCTCCAAAAGCTTGGGATCAGCTCCTTCATCCTCCAAGAAGGTCACATCACGACACTTGATGATGGCCTTGGTCTCCACACACATCAGCCTATAAGCCTTGGTTCCCTCACAATAACCAAGGAAAAGATACTTGGTGCCCTTGGCATCCAACTTGGTCCTCTTGGCACTTGGCACCAAGGCATAGGCAATGCACCCAAAGGTGCGTATGTGAGACACATGAGGTCTAATTCCACTCCAAGCTTCTTGGGGTGTCTTCCTTTTCAAGCCTTGTGTGGGGCACTGGTTCCTTGTATACACCACATTGGACACCACCTCCCCCTAAAGCTTATACTTCAACCCTTGGCCATGAATCATGGACCTAGCCATCTCTACAATGGTCCGATTTGCATGCTCCGCTACGCCGTTTTGTTGAGGAGTGTAAGGTGTTGAAGTGTAGTGCTCAATGCCATGAGCCTTCAAGAAGGCCTCAAAGGCCTTGGACACATACTCTCCTCCATTATCTGACTACAGCACCTTCATCTTGCATTCAGATTGGGCCTCCACAAGGGCCTTCCAAGTCTCAAAACGCCCAAACACCTCACTCTTGCACTTCAGCATGTACACCCAAATCTTGTGTGAGAAATCATCAATGAAAGTCACAAAATACCTTGCTCTTCCTATGGATGTGGTCTTCATCGGCCCGCACACATAGGAATGCACAAGCTCCAAAGGCTTGCTAGCCCGCATTCCCCCATCCTTGGGGAAGGGTTGCCTTGCTTGTTTCCCCTCTATGCACCCCTTGCACACCATAGAACTCCAATCATGCTTGCAAGAAGAGAGGTTCAGCCCCTTCACAATGTGTTGGAGGCTCTTCATGCTCTTCACATTCAAGTGGCCAAGCCTCCTATGCCAAAGCCCCACAAGGTCTTCATGAGCTGATCCTTGGGCCACACAAGCCATGGAAGTGCCATTCACCTTGGTGAAATGGAGGTGGTACAAGTTGCCCTGACGAGGGGCTGATGCAATCAAAACACCACTAGGAGACCTCACCACACACCCCACCATGTTGAAATGCACCTTCAAACCTCCCAAAGACAATTGGCTCACGGAAATCAAATTGGCATGCAACTTGGGGACATGGAGGGCCTTTTGGATCTCAATCCTCTTGGTCTTCCCCTCCACTTGCACCTCCACAAGGATCTCCCCCATGCCAAGGGCCTCCACCATGCCATTGTCTCCCAAATGAATCCTCTTCCCCACAATGGGCTGATAGGTGTGGAAGGCATCTCTATGGCTGGTCATGTGTTGAGTGGCCCTCGAATCCACAATCCAAGTGAACATGTTGGCCTTCTCCCCTCCTCCATAGGTGGCAAAGGCAAAGTCCTCCTCCTCCTCCACTTGGCAAGCTTGGTGTGCACTCCCCTTGTCTTTGGCTTGGCTGGCCTTGCAATGCTTGGCAATGTGGCCTGATTTGCCACAATTGAAGCACGTCCTTGTCTCCTTGAACGCCTTGGTGTTGGCTCCCTTGCCATGTCTTGAGACAAAGGCTGATCCCTCCCCTTGGGCCTCATTCTCCTTGTGCTTGGTCATCTCATATATCAAGCGTGCCGTGACAAACTCCATGGTCAGCTCCTTGGTGGGTCTTGTCTCCAAGGCGGTGATGAGGTTGTCATAGGACGGTGGCAAACTCTCCAACAAGGTCATCACCACATCTCCATCCATGATGGGGGCCTCCAAGCAAGCTAGCTGATCCGCAAAGGCCTTGATCTTGTTGACATGATCCAAGATGTCATCCTCCTCTTGCATCTTCATAGTGAAGAACTTCCGCCTGAGAAAGAAGATGTTGGAGAGGCTCTTGGTCTCATGGATGTTGCAAAGGGTGGTCCATGCTTGGACTGGTCCTTTGCAATGGTGGATGTGAGCAATTTGCCGGTCCACAAGGTTGATGGCAATGAGAGCAAAGGCCTTCTTCTCCTTCCTCTCAAACGCTTTCTTCGTCTTAAGATCAGCATCTTCACTTGGGGGCTCCTCACTCCCATCCACCACCTCCCACAAATCTTTCTCCGCAAGAATCATCTCCATCTTGAACTTCCACATGCTAAAGTTCTCCCCATTGAACTTGTCAATGATCCGGACGCCTTCTCCTCCACTTGATGCCATGTTGAATCAGCTCCCACTTGTTGGTAGCACCCACAAGGTCTCCAAGCTCAATTCAGCCTCCCAATACTCCTTTGGGGCGAATTGGGCTGAAATGGGGCCAATCAGCCCTCACAAGCACTTTGCAACCCTAAGAACGCCACGCCACTCCTCACAAGCACAACACTTCCTCTCCAGAATAATTCAGACCCTAATGAAGCTCACAACCACCACATGCTCGTCATGGGCTGGTGCTACTTCAAAAACACAAGGAAACTAACAATTCTCCTCACAAATTGGATACTCCACACTCCAACGATCTCAAAAACTTCCAATCAGCCCTAGATGGAAGCTCCCACTCACAATTAGCACCTCATGGACCACAATGGCCTCCAACAGCCCTACTTGGCTCACCAAGTCACTCAAGAACCCCAATTGGGTGTCACTCCCTCTCAATGACACAAATCAGTCCTCTTGAGTTCACAATGTCCACTATTTGGTCTCACACACTCACAAGGGCACAAACCAGCCCTCTTGGGTTCACAAATTCGTCTCACTCACTCACAAGGGCACCACTTAGCCCTCAATGCATGGGAAACGCCTCATGCAACCCACCAATGCTACCAAGCCTCACCAAGAACTCTCACTAGATTGCAATTGTTACAATGACAATCACCAATGTGCCCAAGTGCACAATCAGCCCCAATGGGCTGCCAATGTACACTTGTAAGCACAAACTCAAACAAGGAGCATGCAACCCGCCCTAACTAGGTCTGATTACAACCATGAGCAGTCTCACACTCAAAATGGACTCCAAACCTCACAAACCAACCTACAAAAGCTCAAAACAAAAGATGCACTTCAAAGACTTTTTTTCATTTTTTTGGAAAATTTACTCACACCATATGGTTTGTAGGTGCCAAAGAGCCCCAAATTCAGTATGCTCCTCCAAGCTCCAAAAACTTCTCCAAGAACTTCTCCAAATGACTTGAATTTCTCCCTCGTACGTAGTGGAAGCGTGGTAGGCCCATAACCTATTGAATTTTGAATGGAGAAAGGCTTTACTTAGATGGTAAAAGATCCCAAGGCCCATGAATGGACTAAACAAAAGCTAAAAGCCTTTCACTAGTTATCCACAAACCATGTGGGATAACTAACAACCTTAGACTGCCTTTAACTACAAGCAACACCCAATAAACTCTAAGTCTGAATAAGAGTCTAATACTACTCCTAGGGCTGAATGTACACTATCTACACTAGTATGTACATGTTCTTCAACAATTTTGAATCACTTTATAATTTAAAATTTCTTCATTTGAGTAGATTTAGAAACCAAATTTCGCCTCTGAATGTATTTTAAAGAAAATTTCAGCGTCTTTTTTCTACACCAAAACATTATAATCTTACAATCTATGCAATCAAATGACACCAAATTTGATGTGCATCATCTACAACTAGTGCACTGCAAGAATGTACAATTGAGATCTCTATAACTCAATGAAACTTACATCCATAATACTTCAAAAGAAATATTGTTTTTGAACCTGTTCAAGCCTTAGGTAGTGAGAGGTTAAACACCTACATCTTGTGAACTATATAGTCCAAGTAAAGAAATTTTAGTATAAGAAAGATCCTACATCTAAATGTGCAAGAAAAATTTGAATGCTTTTTGATGAAAAATTGATATGCCAAACAATCCATTCAAGAATAACCCTTAAAGAACACTAAGGACCAAAAGTGTTTAATGGATGACTCCATTATTCAATGTAGAAACAAAGAATGCACCTAGTGATCCAATAATAATTAGAGCATTTTGGTAACTACCTTGGTCATGGGGGCCACATCCTTCAAAGGTTGATGTCTATGAACCATTGAATGAGGATCAGATGCTTTGGGGGGACAGTCCTGCTAGAACCACCACCCCATTTTCTTAAAAATTCTAATGGTAATGAGACTCAATTGATTTCCAAAACGATGGCTCACTCTTTTCAGCGAGAAAGAACCCTGGCAACGCAATGATATGTATTAATTTACACACCGGAACAGTGGTCAAAGAATACAAAAATCTTGGCCCACCAATCACCCTCCTCACCAACTGAACCCTTCATGTCTGACCTAAATACGCAATGCTTCAATATTGCAAGCTGAATATCCACATCACCTTCACAAAATGCAAATAGCGTTGTCATGAATGGTCCTTGAGGGGATCCGAACACCAGCCTCTCTGCAACTCATCTTCACTTGGGAACGCCCACACCCTCAGAAACAGTGACAAAAGACTCAGGCACCTCATGTTAACCAACACCCCAAATCACAAAATACTGATCTCAAACACACCAACCCGAAGCATCAAGCTTCACAAAATATGAGAGGTTTCGACTGATACTAACTATACAGCAGGGCTAAGCTCACGCTCAATGTCCTCCAATGACCGCCCCTTGGTTTCCACCACATTCACATTAACATACGCAACTGCTGCCGCACAAACCGCAGAGAAGAACAGGTACACAGTGCTCACGCCAAACCGTTGGACTACGCTCAAGAACATCAGTCCAATGAAGAAGTTGCAAGCCTGTGGAAAGCAACCATCAGCTTCAACTGTATAGATGGCGACATTTTGAAAGCATTCAGGCATGTTAAATTTCGTATAATTCCAAAGACCAAATTGAACGGCAGATAGACACGATAACTATTAGCAAACTCTCTCTAAATTTCATAATTCCAATCAACGCATATCGCTGCCCTCGTATTTGTTCACAGGAGCTTCCCAAGTGCAGTAAAACCCCAGAATCAAATAAGACCACTTGACATAAAATGCTCGCAAACATGCCAAAAAGCGGAGCAAAAAATTTAACCATATGCATTACCTCCCAAAATGAGAACAGTGCATTTAAATTACAAGCTCTCAATCACCAACTCACAAGCATTACGTTGCGGCCAAAAAGTACTTCCAAACAAACACGAAATTCCAAAGGAAGACGAGGGAAATTGCACTGCTTACCCAGTGAACACCAAGAGAAACGGAAACAGCCTTGGCACGAATACGAGCACCAAAAATTTCAGGAAGTAATAGTGCGGGCACTGGCCCAGCGCCTAAAGAGAACGCCAAGACGTACCTGAGAACATCACACCACCATAATTTAGCACCGAAATACTGAAGTAGCAAGAAACTACAACTCAAGCTTTGGCTTCCAAAGCAGTCAATCAGAAAATGCCTAATTGATATAATCAAGAGGCTCTCCATAGAGCAAAACAACCGCCGACAGTGTGACAGCTTAAATGGCAGAAAATGAAAACTTACGCAACAGTTCCAAGCACAGCTAGTGTGCCAGAGAATGGTGCCAGTGCACTCCAGGACAGGGCCAGTGAAAGCAGAAGCATAGAAATAGACTGCACAATCAACCACACTTTAGTGAGCTTCACAACAGGGATAATACAATCAGATGGCATCCGTCTCAAAGATACCTGGGACCAAGTCCATCAAAATCACAAAACAGAACTCCGCACAACTTGTAGAACTAGATTCTAAGACAACAATCTCATAGCCTCTGCATACTCATTCTGCAGCAAAAGAATAAAACGCTTAATCTAGGAAAGAACTCAGCAAAGATGGCATTTTACGATGCAAGTGATCGAAAGTATAAGGGAAACAAGCAGGCAGAACAATAACACTGAATTTCACAACAAAGGGTCTTACCATGCCAGCATAGCTGCCCATGAGCAGGCTCCTACGCCCTTGCTTGTCCATCAAAGATGACGCCACTGTCGTGCCTGCAATGTAAAATCTCTAAACTGAGTACTCAAATGTATAGAAAATACATGTCTACGCAAGCAACTCCGGGAGTATACACTAACCAGGACGTCCGAGTAAAATACACTGTCGGACTGTGCAGAGCGAGTAACGAAAAAGGCAAGGAGCGAGTACAGAAAAGACTCAGATTCTTACCGATTACATTTGCAGCGCCCACAAGTGCACTGGCCGCCACATCAGATGTGATGCCAGCACTTCGGAACACTTGCGTCGAGAAGTACACCACTGCATTGATTCCAGCAAATTGCTGGAACAGAAACATCGCCATTCCAACAGTGACAACTGCTCACAAGCACCAGAGACAAAATACCGTACTCATAATCATCTCAAGAACAGAAAAGATAACTAGGGAGAGCTAAAATACAAAGCCAGATTCCAGAATGAAGAGCCCTTCAATCATGGAATAGAGACAGCAGGCCTGTGCCACTACCCTCCTCCGTGACACCATATAGAATGCATGCTATCATGGTTGTATGGCGACCAATACCTCAATATTGGGAGAAGACAAATCAATGTGACTGGAGTGCATCTCCCTTGCCTTTGCCGTAAAAATAAAAACAAATCCAAACGCAATCTAGATTACATTTCATGATGTGCCAATTGAAAGGCGACATTTCATGACTTATAGGATAACTCTATTACACCTTAAAATTTGAGTAATGAAGATTTATGATTAATGGAATACAAAAAGCCTAACCATCAACATCAACTAACTCTTAACTTAACTAACTAATTCATATCTTTCAAAAAAAATGTGGGGAAAGCATGAATATAACTAAAATAGATGTTAATACTTGAAAGTCTATTGTGGAAGGGTATAGCTAGTAATAGAAACTTCCTAAACGTGTAAGAAGCTTCATAAGTGATTAATTTCAACATTTTACATTTATGGAAGCAGCTACTTTGGGCCTTTAGGCACACAGGGAATTTCCACTCGTATGCTGAAGCGAAATCAGTGAAGTGATTAGTGAAAACTTTAGTTCGGAACAGAAAGAAATTCTCAGATTTGCAGTCAGGTCTCTGGAAAATGATCTCATCTACTGGAAAGAGAGGCCTTCCGTATCTGCAAAACTTCGGTAAACAAGATTTGAGACCTCGTTTCCAGATAAAGATGCAGACACCATTGGCAATGCCCTGAAAAAGAGCAGAAAATCACAAGCTCCACAATCGTGAAATGAAAGCAAGAAGGCATACCTTTACGGTATCTCTTGCCAAACAGTTCGCCCCAACTAGCGTCCTGATTGTCACCTTTCACTGTTTCAACGCTACCGGCCTTCAATTCGGCCATGGAGCTTTCAACTTTGCTCTTGCCCCAAAGTTGCCTTACTGCTGTTTCGGCGTCTGCAACCCTGCCTTGCTGCATGCCCAACCGACACTTGATCATCACGTTAGAGAAGAACAGAAGCGCATTGTAGCTAACGCAGTATTGCAAGGGTAATTACAATGTAATTTTCGCAATAAAGCAGTGATGAATCCCATGACCACCTCCGCAAATAAGGATTAATCAACATGTGAGTTTAACCGACCTTGTAAAGCCAGCGGGGACTCTCTGGGCAGTAAGTCATACCCAGAGCCAGAAGGACAGCAGGAACTGTAGCCATGCCAAACATTGTCCGCCACCTGCAAGCTCACACCACGAGTTTTAAATCAGGGTTCCTCCCTGAACTCATCAAGAAAGTGCACGTATGAAACGCACTGTCTAACCTTGGACTTGACGTTCTCATTATATTGGTTCGCATTCTCTTCACGGTACAATTTCCTTGAACATATTTGTCAAAGTCAGTTTTCTCTTCGTTAGATGTACTGCATGTGCAAGGAACACTGTCGAAGAGACTCAACTTTTAAATTTAGGAAAACTTTCAACTCTGACTTAGATTACGATTAGTTCAGTACCAAGCAGGGTTGCCACCCAAGGGAAGACCAGCAATCAGAGCCAACAGAATTCCAATGCAAATAAACAGCTGATTCAGTGTCCCCATGGTCCCTCGAATTTCAGTAGGCGAGACCTGCATAGACCAAGGAACAAATCACCTGTAAATCTTGAAATACATCATGGGGATCTGAAGAAATGCCCTTACAAAATAATCTCTTTTCTAGTCTTCAGGATTTTAAATAGTACATGAAGCATTCAAAGCTACATCATTTGGTTGCATTCTTTGAATATCGAACATTGTAATCTCTGTCTCATAGGGCATGCAAACACCTCGCGTACACTTAAGTATTTCTTGTGCGAGAAAGTTGATGAATTTCATTTCCCTACTCTGCAAATCGGTCTCAAAATTACCTCTGAAATGTAAAGGGGCACAACACCAGAAGAAATACCAATTCCAACACCGACCAAAATTCTCCCGACTACCATAGCCTCAAAATTGCTTGCTTTCGTACTGGTCCACCACAAACCCACAAACAAACCTCAGGAAATGGCACAATGAACCGTAATTCCTAGACAAAAAAGAATAAAATACGGATCCGGTTGGGGATATACGAGGATAAGATCAAGGAATACAAAAATAAAGGCACAATGTACTGCTAAAAAATAAAATATTATCAGCCATTATGCGCTGTGGCTTCAACTTTAAATGATTATAATGAAATCAAAAAAATAAACCAACACCTTACAGAGGTTAAGTTGCAGACCTGAGAATCGTGCCAAGAATAAGAGGCAGGGCGTCTAGCTGGAAGGTACGCTTGCGACCTAACTTATCTGCAAGAGCTCCTCCAGTGAAGGAACCCACCGTGGCACCCGCTAGGGTTGAGCTCACCACCCATCCTGAACAATTCACATCACAAGATCTCAGTGCCGTGATTATTTGTTTCATAGATTTTGCAAATTTCAACCGAAGCAATCCAGGACCACATACTACTACAGGCGGTGTGCTCATCTTGTAAACTAGAGGAATACCACCGCGGAACTGATTCATATGATGGAATCAAATCAGAAGGAGAATTCTCCACCGCCCTTCTTCTTTACACAGTCGCACTGTACCACGCAGGATGTGAAATCACCAGCAAAAGCTTCAAACAAGACAATGGTAATAACAACAAGCGGCACCTTGCTTCACAGTATTTGTTGCAAAACCGAGATCGCGTGACATATACTCCAAAGCACCGTTCACCACCCTGCAAAACCAGCACGCATAGGAGCTTCAGGAGACAATTCAAACCACGACTTTAACCACAAGCACTATGCGCAATAAGGAGTGTCTCATGAGAGACAAAATAGTCAAACTACAATCTTAGATAACCGATACAAAATATATTAAGTAAACTGGCAATCCTTCTTCAGCTCGCAATAGGTAGAAGTGATCAAAGTCGATTAAGATACCCAAGATGGTAACCAAATAAGATGGCCCCAAGGCATGCGACTCCAACAGCTGGCAATACCATCCCAGTTGTGGCGGGATTAGCTGGTTTTGTAGCCACGTCCCCAGAAAATTCACCATCTGCCAATCGTCAAGAGTGTAACACCAATTACTGGAGATTCAACAACACATACTATGAGCTGAACCCAATTGGTCACGAAGACCTGCACTCTTTAGTTTCACCGACACGTACGAGAAGACATCAATAAATCTGGAACAACTGGGAGCGTGAGGTATAAGCGAAGGAAAAGTGAAAAAAAGTGAAATGTCGGTGTGTCAATAGAATGGCACAGATTTCCACTGCAAACCTAGGTGCCCATAGCGATTCATTAAAAATTGTGCAAACACCATGCTTAAACGGGCAGATCAGCAGGGGAAAATTCTCAATCCATCCAGTACACGACTGGGAGGAGCTATAGAAGGGCAAAGTAGCGATGTCAGCATTGCAGGAGAAGAATGCCTACCAGCAGCTTGAGCACGCACGCCAGGTACCGCCCGCTTCTGGATCCGAGCGGCAAGGCCGAATCCAGCTTCCAAACCCATCCCCAGAACTTTGGCAGATGCCACAGAGTGCTTCAGCGGATGTGTGCATCTAGCGCTTGCCAACACTTGACGTCGTCCAGCGCAACCTGCTAAACTTCGTGCATTCAAACTCCGCGCTGCTACTGTGCTACCCGCGGGCCATCCTGAAACCCATGCAGCCAAGAAGGGGGAAGGGGCCGCTGCGACCTGCATATCGTCTCACCTGAATCACAGATCGTCAATACTTCTGGTGTCAGCCAATTTCTGCACAAGCAACAGGACCACAAAAAACGTTATAGCATCGCAAGCATTGGAGGCAGGCCAAAAGTGTCATATAAAACAATTCCACCGAAGAACTTCATAACATTCTACTACACGTAACATTCCACCCGATTCACCCCCAACCCCCATCAGGCATGCAGGAAGTAAGACCAAATGGAAAACCTAAATACCAGGTGCAGCAGAAAGGCAGAAGGAATTAGAAAAAAGATGAACACCCAAGACTTTCTGCAAAGACGCTTCTCTCTCGAGGGAGAAGCGGAACGAGACGGATCTGGAAAACGAGAAGCAGTATGCAGGAGGCGGAAAGAGAGAGAAGGTGGGGGACGGGAAATGACAACGATCCAGCCCAAAGCTCACGGAGGGTGGGCGATGGCAGCAAAGAGAAAGAAAAAAAGGAAGCAGGAAGACGAACGCGAGGGAGAATTCGGGACAGGAGATGGCGCACCGAAGCGGGGGCTTGAGTTACGAGCTCGACGAAGAATGGACGCTGGCTTGCTGCTGGGAATGGCAATAGCTCCAAGACACTCTGACGGAAGAGGGCAAGGGATGGGGTAGGGTAAACCAGCCCATGACAGGCAAACTGCCTAATGCAGTCATCTAGGAAACCACCTATTAGAGTCTTACATCAACCCATGGCAGATTTTTTGTGATAAATGAGATTAGGACTACATTAGGCTGATTTGTGGCCATAATCTTGTCTTGGGAGATGGTCATGAAGTTATTAGTAACTGTCATAGGGCACTTACACCATTCAAGTGTAAATTGGTCATAAGAAGTTCTTTTTTTATTCCTTCATGTCATGGCCATGTTAGGAAATGTTGTAACCATTTTAGAAAATGTTGTGACTGCTTTAGGTGGTAAGATGACCATTATGGGAATCCATTTTGCTGATTTGGGGTAGTCTCCAGACTTTGTTGGGCTAAGTGGGCTGTACACTTCAAAAATTCATAAAAAATTCTTACTTTGTCCCAAAAATAAAATTTCAATTGCTTCCTTCAATTCTCACATATATCTACTAGAGTGGAATTAAATCCACTTCTTTAGGAAATTACCATGGCACCAAACCTCCCTGAGAACAAACTCAAAACTATAGGAATTTTTCAATAGATTAAGTCTATAGTAAATTCCCATCTACAAGTTTGTTGCACATTTTGAGCACTATCACCTTCTTCTGTTGCAATGCTAAGGAGATGACTTTGTCCAATATCTATTGATTTTCCATTGCAAGTAATTCCTTTCAGAATTTGAGACATGGGTGGCACCTCAATGAAATCCTGCTAAAGACCAAAAACACATATGAAAAGTGTTCAACAAGGAAGCAAGAGCACCAAAAACAAGGAACAAAACTAGGACATTGAAGTGATGAGCTTCCCAATATTGAAATCAAAGTCCTGAACTAGCAAGAAGGAAGAGAGCCTATAAAAATGTATAGAAGAAAGTTCAAAAACTTTGACCACATAGCCATTGCAAGATATTTACATCCAAAGTGAAGAAAACAAATTATTTTACAATTTGTTTGACTAGGTTTTTTGGCTTTGAATCTTAATTTAAAATTTTTATATTATTGGTTTTGATTTACTAAGTTTTTATGTTGAATACTTGAGTTGATAATCTAGAAAAACACTTAAAGGAAAAAACACTTAATTTTTACTCATTTAAAAATTGTTAAGTAGATGTATCATGTATGTTTAAGATTAAAGAAATAACTAAATTGTTAATAGCTCTAAGATGAAATTGAAATACAATAATTCGAACAATGAGATTGTTCTAGAAAGTAAACATAATCCTTTCTAATTTTATTTTTTTTAAATTGTGAAGATCGAATAAAGAAATGTATCCTACAAGTTAATTTTCAAGAAGATGCTTATATTCCCCAAAAAACTAAGATTGTCTATAACTTTCTCATCACTAGTCCAAATAGAATGAATCAATGCTTCAAATGTAGAGAAAAAAATAAAATTTGAGATTTTGAGGAAATTTTTTTAAAATTATTTTGACAATTTGTGATTTTTTTGGTGCAACCTGCCAACCTCTAATTTTGGCTTATTGTTCTATAACTTTTCTCCCAGGAACTACTTGAAATAAGAATTATATATCCATGAAGCTCTTGCAAAATTACACATCCTCAAAAAGTTTCAAAAAGTTTCATAAAAATTGCAATTATAGGAACCTACCTGGACACAAATTGTCCCTTGAAAAGATAAATAGTCTTGTAGAGGTTAATTAGTATGGTCCATAGTATATATCACAAGGACCTATTATTCAACACTAGTTTGAATGGTAGCATAGTAGAATTTGTAGTGTGCAGTATATGTTATTGTTAAGCTTAAATTGGGCATTCTACTTCTCATACTGGCTAATTAGCCAACTATATTAAATAAATATTTGGGTTTATCCATCATTACCCTACTAGAAGGACTCAACTTGGCAACTCTCCTTCCCAGCTCTAGCTACTAGGAAGGGTGATACCATTACTTGGTGCCTATAGGGTCCAATTTAGTGTTATTTTGGTTTAATTTGGGCCTTCGTTTTTGTGCTTAAACTTCTACTTGGGAGGAGGGGGGCTAGCTATTGTACCTTTTGCTATCCAATGGAACTTCTGAATATTTTTGCTATCCAAAAAATAGAAATATTTTTGCCATTCTATTTTGTCGGGGGTATTGAGGATACTCAACATCATTCTACACTGAATAGGGGTTAGGGGTATTAAGAGGACCCAAATATTAAAGGGAATTTATTGTGATATTAAGGGGACCAAAATATTAAAGGGATTTCTTGTGGAAAATTGTAGATGTTTGACACATGATGTGCATCCCCTAGAAACTTCAATAACTAATGATGTACAAAAAAGGAAAATATTTATATAGTGTGAAATGTTGATTAATTGGTATGGGTCCCATTAAAAACCCTATTTAGTGTAGTTGATTGAAGGAAAGAAGTAAGCAGATACTTAAGTTAGGCTGCACAGATTGAATGAAGTTTTAATTATGGTAAAAAAATTGGACCTTTGTATTTGTTACTTCATTAAGTTTGAAAACCTCATATAAATTATAAAATTTCACCCCCCTTCTAGATCTTGAAAGAAAAATGTTAGATGTTAGACATTACTAATTCTTCATGACATCTTTTTTTAATACAACTTATTATATGTTTAAATAGCCAAAAAGTTGATGAATCATAATATTTTTTTTTGTTGATAGCCTAAAGGTTGATAATTTAAATATATATTATTTGTCACATCTTCTAATGCAATATGTTTTAAAAATCTTCAACCCCTACTTGTATCAAAGGTTTATATAGAGGTTTGACTTTAATTACAATCAAGGACTACACCTATGCTCCCATCTTACAAAAATTGGTTGATTTGGCTCTTTGTCATTGGCTTCATGTATCCTTGAATGAACAATGTGGATCCCATCAATAGAAGGATCCTACGGATCTTTTTACAAGTCTACAAACATGGCCAAACATTTATTTAAACATGAAGCATATCTACTATGGATGTCTAGAAAAATCCGTCGAGATTGACATGGCAAAAATACGTGGAAATTTGGAAAAACAAGCCTTGTTTTTAGAAGAAGGTCAAGAAAAACATGGTTAAAAAGGGGGCAAAAAGTGCACCATGTGGCAGCCACGTCACCTCCATGTAACCACCATGTGGGCGGGCAATGCCACATGGGATTTTTTTCATCCAAACTGGGGATGAAGTGGCAATTGATGTAGCACTTGACATCATGATGTCTAAGAAAATTAATAGAGTTTTGAACAACGTCTACTTAGATGTCAAGAAAAATTTTGATATTAATTTTAGTGAACATCAACTTCAACGTCAAGATGTTTTTCAAACATTTTTTGAGACATAAGATTTGACATCAAAGACATGTTTTGAAACATTTTATGACATCAACTTTGATATATACCATACATAGTACACCATACATTGTAAATTATACACAATACATTGAACATAGTATGCCATATATTGTACATCATACACAATAAATCATATACAATATACCATATTTGGTATTTATATAGCAAAGCTTGAAAAGCCATTTATTGTGAGTATATTGATATAAAAGAATAAGCTATTTATACAAGTGGGTTGTAGGAGGGAAGACAAACAATATAGGATATTTAAAATTTTGGAATTATACAATGTTGTTGAAGTTGACGTCACAGAAAAGATCTAGATGTCTTAGTCGAAGTTATAGTTGATATTGCAAAAAACATTTGGACGTTTAAGTTGATGTCTTTCTTAGTTGATGTCTATAAAAATATTGTTCAAATTTTCAAATGGTGTCAAAGTGTGTTGATGTGTCATGCCACTTCATCCTTGTTTGATGCCTTGTCAAGGGGGAATGAAATTACTTCGATACAAACTACAACAAAAAACAAAAACATTTTTCAAAAATCCTATATGTCTTGTTGTTTACAAGTAGGTAAAGACAAGAACTTCAATAAGAATAGGATGGATTGAATTTCATACATTGTTGGAAAAATGATCTTTGAAAATTGAGAAAATTTTATGATCAATTATAGAATATATATTATTTAAATATACATATTTATATTCAACTTATGTTCAATTCTTATATATATATATATATATATATATATTCTAAAAAATACATATTTATGGAAATTAGATAATGTAGAATGCATTAGACTAATTTTTAAGAAATCTTAATACAATTAGAGCTACATTAAAAGTACAATGAAAAATGTAGTCATTTTGCTATTTTTCTTCCCTCTATGCAATACTTTTTTAAAAGCCTCCAAGGAACTATCCTTTCTCTATGTTTTTCTATGTGGTTTGCATTTTACCCTAGCCTATAGTAACTTCTACTAAGTTACCCATTACTAAACCAAAATTCCTTGCCAACGTGGTAGGTTGTTGTTTTATTGGACGTTTTACAAAACACAACTATGTTTTTTTCCAATGTCTTCTGAAACATTATCATTGCATAAGTCATCAACTTGTTTTGCCAAAGACATTCAGATGTTTTTTGAAACATCCAACTCAATTCTACTTCCATGTCTACAATCCCATCTTCTTGCTTTTGTTCTAGAAAACATGCTTGTTTATTACTAACATCCAAAAAAACATAGGTTCCTACTAGTGCATGCGTCTATTAGTTTTTCTTTGTCAATAAGTTTCATTTATGGTTTCCATAAAATAAGGTAAAGTAATGTAAGGTAGAAACACCTAATTGCACTAGGTTTTTAAAAACACCATCTATTTTGGGAGCACAAGGATTCACTTGTCTCAAAATTGCCACTAGTCCATGAGAGCTACCAATAGGAGTTGAAGAGTTCTTTAAACCTTTACTACCCGGTTAACCAGTTTTTGGTTAATTTTGGGACTTTTTGTTTGCTATTGTTCACAAAACATTTGATTTAAAAAACCCCAAGGAACAACGCAATTAGAGTATCTTCATATGCTCCAAACCAAACCAATTTCAAGAGAGGGCATGCAAAAACACATCAGCTATGCTTATCCAAACTTAAATGTCCTGAGCCTTCACAGGTGAAATATCATAAAGAAATACATATTTAATGCAAGGGATGACTACTTATATGTGTGAAAGAACTAGCGAGAAGGTTTTTGATTGATTCTTAGAGCATTTCCTAAAATTTATGCCCAATTGTGACAAATCGTTTGTAGTACCAGTGCTAATGGCTATTTACAACATATCAATCTTTAAAGATTATTTACAAGCATGTGCACCGTTGGATCACTTTCATTTTTGTGTGGTTCAAGTATTTGCCCTAAAGAACTAATTGATAGAATCTGATCTAGGATTTCATCCTTAGAGCGGCCACAAAATTTCACTTTGTCAAAATTGTATTAAAAAATTGTGCTCACCCCCAAATCAACCATGGTCACTAAAATGTTAAGGAAGAGATGGAGGTTTAAGAAGAATCTAGTGGCATTAGTAGATACCTTCACTACAATAAAATTGGTGTTATGTAATGTGAAAATATGACTAGGGATGACTAGTGAGTATTGCCACTCAAAATCTTAGAAGCCAAAACCTTGGGGGAAAATATGATTGCAAATACAACTACTAATCATATTTTGGCATAGTATTCACTAGAAGAAATTTGCATTATTCTAAATGATTTTTTATGTTAAATATAATACAAACGTGTAGGAAATAATTCAATTTCAGCATTATTTTAGTCCTAGTTCTGTAAATTTGCGTTATTTCCAACATAGTGCTGTTACATTTAACAAAAGGCATGAATTGGAATAACACAAATTTCTTCTAGTGATTTGATGGTCATATACTATACACTTGTTTGGAACACCAAAGTACTTCATACAAAACCATAGGAAATATATTAAGGGAACTCCCAATCAAATTTGCTAGTCACTTTTTTGCTACAATCATATTCCGTAGTCACAATCCTACAATAGTATGAGCGTTTATTTTCCCCACGTTCAATTAGTACACGAGCACAATTAGATTCTTACTTCTTTTGAGTTTTTATATTAACTCCCACAGCTCTTTGATAATGAATTCACCAAAAACACTCCAAAACTTCCACTTTTAGTACAAGTAAGAAAATTTTGGAAAAAAATCATTTTTGGACACATGCAACCATATAATCTTGTTGTAAACTAGTTTGAGAAGATGTGGAAAAAAATTCAGAAATTTTCACTACGTTGATTGCAAGATATTAGCATTTGAAGTGACAAAAATCCTTCCTTCAGCCCTACAAAGAATTGGATAGCTACACTTTACAAGGTCACATTTGTAATTAAAAATGTCCAAAATTGTAGTTCTTCTTCAATGGATTCATTCTTCAAGGCAATTTGGCTACATGCTTGAAAAAATTCAGATCGTTTGAAATTGTACAATACAACATATAGGAAAAAATAGTACATAGAAAGAAATAAAGAATGATTCAAATACTAAATTGTTAAGAATTTAGTTATGGACTTGAAAAATGCCAATCCCAATGGTTGTAATGTTGTAATAAACAATGTACATCCTATAATATTATTTTTTCCAAAAACATTTTAAATTGAGTTAAGTAAAGAACTTCAAAGTTTATTTTGGAGTAGAGATTCCATAATTCCTACAAACTAAAACTCCTCATAAATTTCATCTCATTGACCAAAATGCAATGCTTCAAAGTTGTCCCTATATATATATAGAGAGAGAGAAAACCAACTTCAAATTTTTATTTAAAAAAAAATGATTTTTTCTTAATTTGCTTAGGTTGCTTGAGTTGAGAAACAAAGAATATTTTGCATCATAACTTTTCACTTTTATACTCAAATGAAAGGAAATTTAGCACTCATAAAAGATATTCCTTGTCTTCACCGTGTATAAAAAATCTAGCATAAATAAGTACAATCTCTATTCATATGTACTTGCCCCCCAAAAGTTATGTTGCCAAAAACACAAGGTTGATCCTTTAGGGGCTAAGTGGGTGCCTAGGCATGGTCCATTGTGCCTTCCAAGCAATAGATCTTTCTAAGTCTTAATCCCTAAAGGACCGAGGGTGTTTGAACATAGCTCTTATTTTCTTGACTAGACCTTGTAATAAGCCCAATTCCTCATTTGTATAGAATAATTTTGATGATCAATACCGTTGAAATGAAAGAAGACTTATGTAACTTTCCTATGAAAAAAAGATTGACAAACTCGTACAATTTTTGGAAAAATGCCACTGTTGACAAGATTGACAAAAGATGTTTAGTTAGGCAATACTTTATGCATACCCTGAAATGGGAATGTTGGAATCGGAATGCTCAAAAGTGCTCCAAAAGCTCTGATTTTTTTTCCATAGGTACATATCATCATAATATTAATGTGTAATTTTTTTCAAATAATTTTCAAGTGTAGAAAAAATGATATGAGAATGTGAAGTGACAACCCAAAGAATCTTTTTCATTCTCAACAAATTCACCAAAAATCACATACTTTATCATTTCTCGATCAGATTGTACCAACAAATTCAGTGGAAAAAATCATCTAGGGTCTCTTTGTTGTTCAAAGGTTATTAGTGAGGTTAGCATATCAAATTTTCTACAAATTGAGTTGCAAAAGTCATATGGTGACCTTATGGTCCTTTAGGGGTTAAAAGTACACAAATTTGCAAAAAAACCCAAGGAAACCTAATCAAATTATGAGAATTGATGTGAATGGTCATATTAACTAGGCTATCGTGGTTTTCTAAATAATGAGGTCATAGTATAAATTTATTAATTTTAAATCATAAAGAATTTCATGGCAATTTCATTCTCAAAATGTAACATTCAAAGTGATTTGACCTTCCTAGCAAAAGATATGGTTGGATGAAGTTTAGCATCTTAAGGGCTATGTAACTTCATCCACCCTTTTCTCTAGATCCTTATTTCAATTTGTCTTGAGATTTTGGCTCACTACTTAAGTTAAAAGCTACCTTAAAATTCATAAGTTTTGTCTTGGATGAATATTTTTTCACAACTTTCATCCGATTTCCTTCCAAAACTTCATCCTACTACAACTCTTAGAATTTTGAGTCTTTCTAGGAGTTTAAACTACAATTGGACTTCTCTAGACTTCTTATGAAATTTTGTAATTCTAAATTCCTACTTTGATTAACTTCCTAAGTCCTTAGTCTAATTCCTCTTAATTCTATGTCATGATTCTATTTCTAGGAGATTTTTTATTTTTGGAACCTCTGATATTTTTGTTACTAATAGTTGATAATTTTAGATTTCTAAAATTCTAAGGCACTTGTTGATTGGACCTTCCCTAGTGAAAGTTACAAATGGATGAAGTTTAATTGCTAATCAATACTTCAAACTTCATTCACCATTTACTACTAGTCTTGTATTTGAAACTAACTTTCAACTCCAATTCTGACTTCTAATAGTTATTTACTAACTAGGTTTTCATTCTTGTTCCAAGTGGATGAACTTTACTAAGTTTCATCCATTATATCTTCTAAACTTCATCCACCTCTATTTCCCTTGTTTAAACTTTGATTTCTCTATATTTTATGTTTTTGGAAACCTCTAGACCTCTACTATAGGATTCTAAGTTCAAACTAGACCTCACTCTTTTTCCTAATGGTCTGACTTAATCCTAAGCCTTGGCTCTAGTTAAAATTTGTTAATTACGACAATTTAAAGAAAAGTGAAGAATTTAACAACATACCTCAAGTCTTGCTTTGTCAATTAGGTAGTCAAATACACCCTCAAATTCCTCCTCTTGTGCCAACTTGTCTTGATTTGAATTTTCGCGCTCATTGCCAATTTTTATAAATTTTTCATACAAAGATTGAAATACACTAATTCTACTTCAATCATCCAAATTTCAATCTTTCCTACTTCACCTTCTCTTTTCTTTTCCACTCTTTCTTTCCCTTCAACACTATTCGAATCTAATTATTAACATTCAAATGGTTGACTTTGAATGGAATAAAGTAATTCATTCAATCTTCAAGAAAATAATTTACTTTTGAAAAATTCTATCTCCTATCCAAGTCAATTATTGTTTAATCTTTCTTCTAATGGTCTAAATTGCATTCTCTAGATTTTCACCTAATCCTTATCAATTGCTAAACTTCAATAGCAAATACTCTACATCATTCTCTCATTCTACAATTGCATCACCATTCTTTATCTAGGCTCCTTCTTCTCTAATTTCTATCAACCTTTGTTTGTCTACTATCTTATGTTTTGCAATCTTTCTTGGCTACAAAGTTTGGAAACTTTCCCTTTCTCCTTTTTGTTTTAATTCTATGCTATGATAAATTTAACTTATACTTTCTCATACTCTACCCTCTCCTTTAACTAGATGTATCATATGTTGATTTTGTCTAATCTCTATTGTTGCTAGCATGTGAACCTAGGATTTTGATCCCTTAAGCTTAAGAGCCTAGGCTCCTATATTATCCTAGGTACCTATGTTATAAGCATCTTCCATGGTTATAGGATGTTCATATTATAGGTGTCTATGTTGTAAGCACCTATGTTATAAGCACCTTCCATGGTTATAGGATGTTTATATAATTATATAAACATAATTATGGGTGCCTAAGCTTTAAGTGCCTATATTATAGGCACCTTTCATGGTTATGGGATGTTAGTATAATAGGTACCTATATTAGAAGTACTTGACATGGTTATAGGGTACTCATATTATAAGTATGTATATTATAAATGCATTCAATAGTTGTAGCATATTGTCTTATACTTATGCTCAAGGCTCATAGGCTCTCATTTCTAGGCTCACACGCTAGCGTTGTTGGTCTAATCTCTATCATCCTAGTTTAAAGGAAAACATTTGATATGGAAAAAATCCAATTAAAAACAGACTCCCATTGAGTTTGGATCTTTGGGTTTTTTTGCAAGAGCCTACAAAGGCCTTGGCCAATGGGAGTGCCTGATCCAAGCAAGGAGCCCTTGAGCCCTAGCTAAAAGGCCTTAAGCTTAGCTAGGGGGAGGGGGAACCAAAAAAACAATTTAAAAAGACTTTGAAACAAATTGAAACAAAATATTTTAAACAAAACTTTGTCTAAATTTGGTGTTTGGAAACTAACAATTTCATCTAAACTTAGATATTTGGGAAACAAGCTTACACTTAAACTCCACTAATTGTAAGAATTTCAAAGAAATTGTTTCCAAACTCCTATATTCAAAGCTTTGCCATTTAATGGGAAATTTTGAAACACTTAGAATTATCAAAGATTCATATGTTCAAAGCTTCACCATGTAATTGGAATTTAAGAAAATTTCCACAAGACTTAGAGAGGTTAGTACACAAGCTAACTGGTTTACAACATGTGTTAGTACGATGTAGTTAATACAAACATATGTTAGTATGCAACTCAACTCATACAAGTTAGTATAAAAGGTTGGTTAGAAGACAAAACTTAATGAACATCACAATAAAAGCCCCCCTAAAGCAGCATCGTCAAGATACGATAGGGATTATTCTAGGATTAGTACAACCAAAGAACAAACCACAAAACTTAACAAAAAAAAGACTTAAATTGTGAGTTAGAACCACAATTCCTAAAAATCACAAATAAGTCATAAGATTTGAAGGGACCCCTAAGTCTTTCAAAGCTTGTGGAAATAGAAAAAAATGGAGCTTGAAATGCTCCAAAAACACATGTTTTGCAACTTTGACTAAAAAAATGTCCAAAAAATCCACAAAAATGGATCAACATATCAAAGTGTCAAAATATGGATACAAGGTGTATTTTGAGAGAATAATGAATGCCAGCTTTTATATGTTTCCAAGGTCACTCACCCACCCACCCTTCATTTCTTACATGGTAAACTTATCATTTAGGTTTTTTTAGTAATCTTCAATTTTTGACTTTCTACAATGGTTCAAAACTCTAACTTTTAGAGAGAGACTCCAAATCACAAATAGATTGCGCCAATAGATTCCAAAAGCCATTTTCAGACTGATGAAATGACATTCATTTTTCTATCTCCATAAATTTATTGAAATCTAGTGCCAATTTAAAACCAAATAGGGTTAAAAGTCCAACCCTTGGAGTTTGATTCTTTATGTGAAAAGTAACTAGCCTAGGCTCTTTAGAAGGTATGAGGAAGTCAAAAGACCCAACTTGTTCCCCATTCAAATTTTGTACGCTCTCGAAAATGTCAGTCAACTTTGTAATAATCTTTAAATTTGCTTGTAATCGGAGACTCTTGTCAATTTGGATACTTTTGGCTATCAAAATGTCTTCAAAACTTGTTAACAATATAAAAAAAATCTTGTCTAATTTTTGTTGAGATTTTCCCACAACCTAGATAATTTCTAAGAAATTTCCATCATGAATTTTGGTAGTACACTTTTTGGTGTCTTTTTTATGCAAAACTTCACTTAAAATTATAAAAAAATTTTAAAAAATGAGTCTCTAGTGTTGAAATGGAAGCTCACATGTAGTCACCTTTTTTTCATTTTAGGCAGCCTAAGAAAAATGAGGGTAGTCCAAAAAAAATGTGGACAAGCCATTATTTAGGATTATGAAACCTAGTTGCTACTATTTTAGGGTTTTGAAACCTCAGCCACTACTTTTCTAGGATTTTAAAATCCTAAACTTCACTTCTTTAGAATTTTGAAACCCTAGCTGTTGTTATTTTTGCCTCTTTTTCCTTGTTTTTGCTACTTTTGGCTTCTTGCTTCTTGTTACATCTTAGCTCTTGTTTCTTGTTGCTTCTTATTGAATCTAAGTTATTGCTTCATGTTGCCTCTTCATTCTTGTTTATTACCTTGCAACTCTTGCCGCCTTTTGCCTCTTGTTGCCTCCATCACCATTGTTATTTTTTATACCCTAAACTTGTACTACATATTTTGTATTGTAGTAAACTTGTGAAGTTTAACTTTATTATTCATTCACTAAAAATTAACTTCTTGGCTTTTTAATTGTATATGCACATACAAGAAGTTGAAACAAAGTCATTGGAGGCTACTTGCAATACACTAGAGCTATTTTTACATTATTGTAAGAAATATAGGCCTTATGGGTATGTGTGAATATACATTCATAAAGTGATTCATTGTAATATGTATTGTATCAGTGACATAAATGTCATTGAAAAGAGTCATATTCCTTCTCACACTTTTCTCCTCCAATATGATTGTCTCTTGTGCATCACTAAAATTACATGTACTCTTTTCTACATGCACGGAGTCTTTCATTCAATTGCTAAACCATCAATGCATGACCACAATGCATCTTGTCTATTTTACTCTTAAAAGAACCAAATTGGGTTTTTTTGGCATCATAGCAATTTTAGGCAGCTCACTACAAATGGGATTTTTCATTTTTTTTCTTTGAAATTTTCACATAACATGTTGACAAGGATTTTCTTTCAGGCCCAACAATTTTCAAGACGTTTGACTACATGATTAAAATATTATTGTATGGTATGTAATTTTCATTATTCAGTAGGTTGAATAGGCAACCCTGAAAACTTCTTAAAAAATCACTTTTTTAAGAAAAAAAATTTGAAATTGGTTTTCTAGATTTTTATAGAAGTGGAAAGCTTTTGAATCATTCCATTTTGATTAGTGAGATGAGAGTTATGAAGAATTCTTGTTTGCAGCCAACTTTAGAATCTCTACTCTAAAATAAACAAGTTCTTTATTTAACTCAATTTTCAATATTTTTGGAAATAAATTAAAATCATAAAATGTAGATCATTCATTACAACATTAAAAACATTGGGATTGGCATTTTTTTAATCCATAATTAACTTCTTACCAATTTAGTATTTTTGAGTTATTCTATATTTCTTTCTACTTACTATTTTTTTCCTATGTGTAATACAATCCCAAATGATCTGAATATTTTCAAGCATGTATCCAACTTGTATTTAAAAATTAATCCAAAGAAGCACCGCCATTGTGGACATTTTTTCATAAAAAAGTGACCTTGTGAAGCATGGCTGCTTGGATTTTTGCAAGGCTAAAAGAAGGATTTTTTGTCAATTCAAATGCTAATATCTTGCAATCTACATAGTGGAAATTTTTTAATTTTTTTCCACACCTTATCAAACCAGTGCACTACAAGATCCTATAGTTACATATATCCATAATTTTGTTTTTCTGAAATTTGGCACTTGCACTAGAAAAGGCAATTTTGGAGCGTTTTGGATGAAAACAAAAACCTTTAGAAGGTAAAACTTATGGAAAATGTAAATATAGATTATGACACATTGAAGCTAATTTGGACATCAATCATCCCAATCACAAATCATGCACACAAATCTAAAAAATGTGACTTTCAATCATTTGGAGTATTACTTGCTTGCGTCATATTTCAAAATACACATTGACTAAAATATGACTGGCTATACTCTTACACTGCTTATAGTCATGCCTGAAAGGTGATTGTGTGCTTCTAAAAACATGGTTGCATTCATTCAAAAAATCATCAATGATATCCACATAGATTGCTACACAACCAAAAATATGACTCAGGAGAGTCATATTCCACATCAATATAGAATATGACTACATAGAGTTATATGCCATATCAACTTATGATGACATTCCAAAAGTACTACAACATCAACCAAAAATATGAATCACTAGAGTCATATTGTTTATCAATTGAAAAATATGACTACATAGAGTCATATGCCACGAAGGTTTTCATTTCCTTTGCTCATATAGGTCAAGAGAAAATCAAGACTCCAAATATAGTCAATTGGTGTGCCACGTTGACAATTATGGCTAATCATACTCCCCAAGAATTGTATTTCAAAATATGACTCATGTCTAAAGTGGCTAGTCAGTAATGATTAGACCCGGTCATATTGCGAGTCATCTAGATTGATTCTTGCACGAGTCATATCTTGAGATTTTGCAATTCACTACAAATATATATTCTAGTCATAAAACATCCATTTTGTTGCCTATGTTGTCAACTTTGAAAATTTATATAGTATTGTCTAAGTATCGAAAAAATATGAAACAATTAGAATTGGGTTTCTCTTCAAGAAACTAAGAGTCCCTAGTCCACTTTGGATTTGCCCCTCCTAATGAACTTCTAATTTTTGACTAGTTAATAATTAGAACTTGAATTTCTTTCATAGGAAGCACATTCACAAGCACTTTGCATAGGTACAAGAAAACTCAAATTTGGAGTGAAATTTGCATTGGTAATAGTGATTTGCCAACTTCTCTACAAATAAATTGTTTGGTTAACTTTGAAGTGGTTTATTTTCATTTCCCAATGTTGAAAGATAATTTCATTCTTCATAGGGCAACTCATAGAATCTTGCATGAAAATTTAGGACATAGGCATAAATAATTGAGTGGGTCGGCAACTAAATAAATGAGAGTGGTTAGCCTAGTAAGGCAAAGAAACAAGGGGAGTTTTGCTCATGTATTGTTCATTGCTACTCTTTCTATACAAGGCTTCACATAATCCAACATTTGGATCAAAATTCTCCCTTTTCCAAATCAATAAAATTGGAATATGTTGCACTAATGCAACATATGTGATCCATGTGCAAGTATGATTATACCAAGACCGTCCAATCAAAGAATGACATTGACTAGAGCATCAACAATTTTTATTATTCCAACACAAAAATGTCCTTAATCCTTGAAGTTCCATGACTATGTTTTCATTGAAAATTCTCCAAAATTGCCATTTTTAGTACATGTACCAAATTTTTGAAAAAAATCTTTTTTGATACATGTAACCATAGGATTTGGTAGTATTCTGACTTGAGAGCATGTGGTAAAAGTTTCAAAAATTTGCACCATGTGGATTGCAAGATATAAGCATTGAAATTCATTGAAATCATTTTTTTGGCCCTGCAAAAAAAAGTGCAGTTGCACTTCACAAGTTCACTTTCCTATGAAAAATTGTCCAAAACGGTGGTGCTTCTTGGGATTCTTTTTAGTAGACAAGTTGGCCACATGCTTGAAAAATTTTAGATTATTTGGAATTGTAAAACATATAGGAAAAAAATAGTAAGTAGATAGTAGCAAAGAATGATTCAAAATACTAAATTGTTAAGAATTGAATTATGGAATTGAAAAATGTTAATCCCTGTAGATAAACTTTTTGGGTTAAATTTAGAGCTTTTTGAAGATAAAGACAATTAGACAAGTTAAAGTAATTAGGAACATAAATGAAGTGTGAACTAAGACAAATAGACAAGTAGTTATCGGAATGACTAATAGACGACCAGTTAGGGTTAGTGAAGGCAGTTAAGGACTAATAGACCAGGCAATTAGCCCCAATTAGTTACAATCAAGAAAATGTATAAGACTAATTAACTGCCGTTTTTTCTCTCTCTCCCAAGCTTGCAGTGATTGCATTGCTAATTTTGTACTTGTGCAATTTCTTTAATACAAATCTGTCTATTCGTCTTAAAGTGTGTGTGTGTTTGATTCTATTAGCCAGGGATTGGCTTAGGATATTTTTTCTTGATTGAAACAGTTGCCAATGATTGGCTTTGTCTCCCGTAGCTTTCTTCCTTTCTTTTGTTTGTCAAATTGTCTTTGTTACTTCTTGAGCAGAAGGATGTTTGTGCAAGTATGTCAAATTGTCTTTTTAGAGCCAGTGATCGGATTAAAGTTGAGAGCATGTCTATTAGCCAGGGAGTGATATTATTGATCCGGGAATGGATCGAAGTTCAATGAGAACGGTGACTGTCAAATTATCTATGACTGCGGTGGCGGACCGAGGTCAATTAGTCTACAGAGGAGCGGAAGGACAAATCGACAAGAGCTTCGAGGGGTGAACAGTGAAGGCGAATGGATGGTAAGTGGGACTAAACTGGATAAAGTTTATAGTGAAAGTTCATTTTGGTGCTTTGATTTAAAGTCAAATTGTCAAAACTGTAAGAGCTTAATTAATAAGGATGCATATATAATTGAATCAAAATTACCAGTGATTGGTATTTCTTGAGAGTTAGGAATTTAAATTCAGAAAATATATAATTTTGTAAGCAGGGTTAAGGCAAAATTGTTTGATCATAAATATGGTCAAATAAACATACAAGAAGAGGATTGTAGAAGACGAGTAGACTGTGAGGTGTTACAGCTAATGAGTAACCAATAAGACAATTTGTCAATGAGTGTAGGCGGATGGAGCTAGTGTAATCAGACGTGTATGGGCTGATTTGTGAAGTCAAATAGACAGTGTTATCTTCTTGTGAACATGAACAGTCCTTAATTCTTTTTACATGGTTAGGTGAGCTAGAGATTGACATTAATATTTTGTTATTCAGTCTATTGGTCTGATACAAATTGAGGTTATTCTATGATTTAACCTAACTATGATTATTTAATAGTGATTGAGGGATAACAAAATTATTTGGAATTGTTTTTGTAGTCAATTGTCAAATGGTCTGTGTAGGCATTGGTTGTCGTTGTAGTCAAGTTGTTTGTGGGAATCTATATTGGAATAATTTACAATATAATCAGATTAAAGGAAGACAAATAATCAATTGGTTATGGTAAAGTGATGTGACGAATTGATAAGTTGTGAGTTCGATAAGTGCAGGAACAAGGAGCGTAATTGTGTGTCCTTACTGTGATTTAATAAGGAAACTTGATCAATTCGACAATTTGCCATAGATAGAATCTTTGTGTAATTGGTTTGTTAATCTTGTGTGGGAATTTTGGACCAATTGACCATCTGTTTGAGATTGATGAGATCAGCAATGAATTAGTGTAGTAAGACCAGTTGACAAATGACTATTTGACAAAGTAGATAGAAATCTTGTTAAATTGTAAATGTGCACTGTGGGACTTGGACCAATTGACATATTAAAGTTGTGAACTAAAGAAAGAATGGAAATGACTATTTGTCCTAAATCAAATGATTCAATTCTTACCTTTGCATACTCTGCATACTGAGACCAATTGACATCACTGACTATGATATTGCATATTGCATGTAGCAATTAAGTTAGTAAATAGTTACTGGACTAATTGACATTCCACTAAAACAGAAGAAGTAATTAATCAAAATGTATTTATACAAATATGTATTGTGGGTTGATTAAGTTGATAGAACAGAAGCCATGACTATTTGACATATCCTGGACTATTTGACATTTAGAATTCTAATATAAGACTGTGACTGTAGGTCTATAGCATTTTTTATGGTTAATGGATTGGTATTCATATAGGTTAGGATGAAGAATACATTCATACACCATAAACACATTAATAAAGAACTTTTATACCTTTATTTATAAAAAAAATGAATATTAATCCTATATAAAAGTGACCTTAGATACAAAACGATAGACTATTTGACTATTCCTCTGATTAAAGAACCACCACTAAGTACTTCCTTGGGGTTTGTTCCTGAGTGAAATAAAATACTACAATTCCAATGGTTGCAATGTTATTATAAACATTCTACATCCTATGATTTAATTTTTCCAAAAATATTGAAAATTAAGTAAGATAAAGGACTTTAAAGTTTATTTTAGAGTAGAGAACCCATACCTACCCACAAACAAAAATCCTCATAACTTTTGACTCCTTTACCAAAATGGAATGATTCAAAGCTTTCCAAATATATGTAAATTTAGAAAACCAATTTCAAATTCTAGTTTTTGAAAAAAGTGAATTTTTTAATCTATCCAAACTACCTATTTACAAAAAAAAGTAACATATTAAGCCATAACTTTTTGACTCCTATTTCCAAATGTCTTGAAATTTAGTACACATGAAAGATATTCTTCATCCCCACCTTCTATTAAAATTTGGGCCAAAAATATAGAAATCTCTAGCCACACATACCTGCCCAAAATTGCCATGTAGCCAAAAAATGCATGTTGGTCCTTCAAGGGCTAACCCTTATAAGATGGGCCTATGACCACAAGTTCAAGCCTCCCCTTGTCCATCACTAAGTTTGTTGCTACTTTACAACTAGATATCAATGAAAAAACTTATATTTATTTTTTAGAGGTGAAATCATATATTTGCTACAAGTCATAAAAATTTGAAATTACTATAAATGTGTTAAGGAAAAAAAATAAAGAAAATTCATATCCAATATATTATATATTAGAAAAAAATTTGAAATTTTTACCATAGGTGTATACTATAGGATATAATATCATGGTATAAATCAATGTTTACCATGTCATTGCATAATTATAAAATCAACAAACCCATGGTTATAGGTCCAAAGTTCATAATGTTATAAAATATCTAAATTTATGAATTTATGAATTTTTCAAAATTTTCAATTGGAGTAGAAATTGAATTTGATAAGCTTCATTTCAAGAGTTGGACCCAAATTTAGAAAAGATCACTTTTTTGGCTAAATTCACATTAAGAGTAAATAGCAAGAAATGGCCAAAATACACTACAAAGATGATCCATGGATTGCATCTTCTTCTTTAGAAAAATCAATAATTTTGTAATGAGGGAATTTGCAATACTATTCACTGAAAATATACTCAAGCAACTTCAAAAAGAAATTGGATGAAAAAATGTTTTTTTTTCCATCCTACAATCTTAGGTGAAGTCATCCATCAAGCAAAAAAATGTTTGTGGCACCCATTAAATGTTAACCCCTAAATGCCTTCTTTGAGCTTCTAGGAATTTGCTCTAAATTGAACAAAAAGACAACATTTTGATAAGTTTGATCAATTTTTTTGAATTGGAACAATATAAATTTAAACTAGACATATTAGAGATCACATAGGAAAAGAAGATACAATAATATCACTTATGGATTGAAAGATTATAATGTTTGATCATGAGGGTGTAAAAACTACAAAAGTCACTTAAAAATCTTTCAATCCTCTTTTCACATGTTAATCCCTAAAGGACCATTGTCCCTTCCAGGGACAAATGGGATTTTTGGCAGGTACCTACCATCTCAATTTTTGTCTTGATTTTTTGAAACTTTTTGTGAAGATAAAAAAATTTATTAGCTTTGTGGGGATTTTTTTTTTCATTCAATGCCCAGGAACAAAAGTTATACCCAAATAAGCTCAAAACAAGAGAGAAGGGGCAACAAAAAAAATTCCAAAATTTGAATTTTTTCCTCATAGATTATAATTTTGTCTATATAGAAAGCTTTGATTCATTCCATTTGTATTTGTTGTGAGAAAGTTATGGACGATCTTGTTTTTTAGGCAATTAGAGCATCTTCTTGAAAAAATAACTTGTAGGATTCATTTCTAGATGCAATTTTTACAAAAAGAAAGGTCCATATGGTTTAATTTGCTTGCTAGAAAAATCTCACCATTGGGATTAGTGCATTTTAATTTCATCTTAGAGATATTAATAATTCAAATTTTCCTTCTATCGTATACCTACTTCTACTTAACAATTTTTTAAAGAATAAAAATTAAATTTTTTGTGTTTTCTTTTTTTTTTCTAGATTCTCTACTTGATTCTCCACCACAAAGATTTAAAGCTCAAAACTTTGTAGTGCCAAAAATGAAAGTTTAGGAAGGTTCAAAGTCAAATAATTTAGTCCAACAATGTGTTGGAAAACTTGTTTTCTTCACTTTAAATGCAGATATCTTGCAATTTGTGCAGTCAAAATTTCTGAAATTTTTCCCAAACATTTTCATACTAGTTAGATGTATGATCCTATGGTTAGATTTGCAAAAAATAAAATTTTCAAATTTTTTTACTCTTTGCTATAGAAATGGCAGTTTTGAGTGTGTTTTTGGTAGAAAAAAAGGCCTTGGTCCTTTAGGGGTTATATCTAAAATGTTGGTCACCAAATACATACAAGGTTAGAAGGGCTAACACGCATAATTCCAACCAATTTATGGCTTGGCAAAATCTACTCTACAAATTTTTTTGAATGAATTTTTAATGTGATTTTCACTCATTGATCTAGTGTAATTGAGGTTCATTTCTATGAGCCTTCAACACTACAAAAAGTCAAGATTGCAATGGACTCCCTTGTACAAAATCTTGAATAGAAAAATTATAATCAATCGTTTTCAAAATCGGATTATTGATGCTAAAGCTAGACTTCAAAAAGCATTTTTCAAAAATATAAACTAATAAAAATAGCTAATTGCTTAGGTTTTATTCAACTTTACAATATTGGTGACACCAAAATTTGATGTCTTAGGCATTTAGGGGGTAAGGATTACCCCATCACAAAGTTTAGAAGTTGCAGTTTGTCAACAATTATCATGTGGTTATCGTTGTTTCATGGGTTCACATGTTAATATACAATTTAGCACATCAATACAATGCATTATTTTATAATTTATCTCACCATTACGATGCATTATTTGCAATTGAAAGTAACGCATTGTAATGATGTGCTAAATTGTAAATTAATGTACGAACTCATGAAAAAACGATAACCACATGATAACTATTGACAACCCCTAGGTTCTAAACTTTGTGATGTCCCTAAACACCCATAGTCATCTTTAGAATTGCCAATTTTAGAAAATTAGTATAAAGTGAAATTTGGAAGCATATTTTGGAATTGGTATACAATTAAAAGTTCTACATTTTGAGTTGTAGATTCCATTTGTATAGTTAGAATCACCAATGCTATCACCAATAATTTTTTATATATTTTGAAAGAAAATTTTCAATATTCTTTCTAAATTCAATTACAAGTAAAATATTATCCTTTTTGAAATAAAATCTATAGGAATGGATTTGAAATGAGATTCTCTTCACGTTGTGATTTTTTGAATTTTTTTTGTTCTTAAAATCTATAAACTCATTTTAACAAATCAAGTTTTGAACTACAGTCAATGCAATTTAGGCTTAGTCAACCACTTGACATACTTCCACTTTGATAATTTTAGAAAAAAATGTATCCTAAGAACACCAAATTCAACCCTTAGATAGGACAACCACTTGATAAAGAATCTCTACAAAATTAGAATAACTTTCATCCAAGCAATTCGGAGGATGAAACTTCATTTTCAATTTGTTCATTGTCTAGAAAATGGACGTCAGAGTGCTTAGGGGTTAAAATTGAGTTTTCTTGTACCTCTTCAAAGTACTTTTGAATGTATTTTGAATGAAAAATAATTCAATGAAAAGTTAGAAGTTCATTTTGAGGGGCCAATTCTAGAGTGGACTAGGGACACTCTACTAATTTCACATCAAAATTTCATCCTTGTGACCCACTAAGCTATCCGAGGTGGAAAAAGTGGTAGTTTCAGTAGGTGTGTAGCCAACTATAACTTACCCTCAGAACCCCGGCATTTGATTGATTCCCCATTCTACTTAACCCTTAAATGTCGACACAAACGTTTAGTGTCCGATGGATGACAAGGAATCTTTCTATCTAGGACAAAATTGCAACTATTCATCCTTGGAATTTTGTCCTAGATGGGAAGATCTTCTACAGTACTATGACCTCCAATGTGAATTTTTGAATATTTAAAACTAGATGATGTCACACGGTTTTAAAAGGCATGATTTTCACGGTCACCAGTCCATCCTTTAAGGGTTAACCCTTAAAAGACCGACAGGTGACCTTAGAAATCAACCCTTTTGGAATTGTGGGACATCATCCAGTTTTAAATATTCAAAAATACTCATTGGAGGTCAAAGTATTGTACACTGAATAAGGGTATTAAGGGGACCAAAAAATTAAGGGGACCGATTATAGAAAACTATAGATGTTTGAATATGATGTACATCCTCCCGACACTTCAATAACTACTGATGTATAGTATACGTAGATATTTATATAGTGTGGAATGTCGATTAATTAGTATGGGTCCCCTTAATACCCTATTCAGTGTCGAAGATCTCCTCTTTCCGCACAAAATTCCAAGGATGAATAGTTACAATTCTGTCCTACAGAGAGAGATTCTCTGTCATCCATCGGACACTAAACGTCCGTGTCGACGTTTATGGGTTAAATTATGTAATTTACCTTAGCCTCGTCCCTGTCTTGATCTCTCGTCTTCCTGAGCGCAGGCGAGGCACGCAGGCAATGGTCTTTGGTTGGTCATGGGCGTCGATTAGGGTTTTACAGGACAAGCCCAGCTTCTCTCCTCGCCGGATTCTTGGACCACGGATCGTGGCGGTGGAAAGCCTCAATGTCGACCCTTTGTGATCCGCTGCTGGAGATCGATCGTTTTGGCATTCCTTTAGAGCCCGTGGACGGTTTCCGACGGTCGATGACGGTCGTGCTGCTTAGCTAATTGCACTCTTGTGCATGGGAGCTCGAGAGGTCAGTTGATGTGGTGAGATGGAGGATCCAATCGTGACCTCCGTTAACGGGGTCGAGGACGAGTGGCAAGTAGTGCGACCTCGTAAGGGAAAGTCTCATGCAAATCGACTCTTGCAGAGAAGGGCGGATGATGGGCACCTGGCTTGTTGCCCAGGACATGGCCCCAACTCTCATCGGAGTTCGAGGGACGCGGATGAAGAACAGAGACTGCTTGCGAAGCTTCAAAAGTCTCTGGAGCGAGTTCGGAGCTCGGTCTTCTTCAAGAAACTGGTGGAGCAGATGCAGTGTTTACAAATTCTAGAGAAGTTGCTGGCTAACGCGAGAAGAGGGGTGAGACGACATTTTGATCACTCGGTTGTGACGGGAGATTTCGCTGCTGTTTCAAGTGTAGGTCCTAATTCAGCCGAACACGAAGCGTGTACTTTCCATTTCTCGGACGGTACGTGTGCTGCCCTTCTTATTTTGTCGACTAAATTCTGTTTAGGTTGTATGATATTAGGGTTGAAGGACTGTGCTCGTGGAGAATTTACAAATTTATACGATCCTCTCATCCTCCGGTTACCAACGGTTGTTGCAATATAATCTTTGCCAACCTTCTTCTACCGCAAGCGTTTAGAGCTGTGAGCATCGAGTCTTGTTTTTGCGCAATTACTGTTGCTGTTTCTGGGCGTTACTGAAGAGTAAGGATGCACTGGAAGTGCCAAGACGCATCAGATCAATGTGTGGCACGTCATCAAACCAGCAGGTCACTCATCGGCTGTAGAAATAGGTGTCATCGCCGTTCAGTTCCTTTCTGAAGGGTGGGCTCTTCTTCTGCTGGCAGGGAGTTTGATAATAGAAAATGTGGAGCATAAAGTGAAGGAATACCACGCTGGAGGGACACAGCCTGCAATGAAATCACCAACGGTGGTGGAGCTTGTAGTCTTAGGCGTGGGGAGCATTTTAGACAGCGAGGTGTCACGCTGCCAAATGTGTCTGGCTCTTCTGCTGAAGGACCGTTTTCCCTGCATTGGGAATATTCTGGTGTATGACCCGGTGCTGTCTGAGATGGAGTGTGAGTTCTTGACAAATCTGGGATGCACTCCAATCGTTCGAGACGAAAAGGGCAGGCGGCGAGCTCACGCTCCCACGTTGTTTTACATGCCACATTGTGGCGCTTCTCTGTACAACAATCTCCTGGACGAGAATCTGGATCCGTGGTGCCTCGGATGGGTCTCCATCCTGGGAAACAGCTTCCAGAGATACCAAGATAGTTGGTCTGTGTTTCCTAAGCCCAAGCATGCTAGGCCTGATTGTTTGTTAGGAATGCAGAAGCATGTAACAGAGCATCCTGTTAATGCTGCTTCGTTTCCATGCTTGTCGGCTTTCAATGATATGAGTTGGCACCTGTTCCCAATTGACAAAATTTTATGAGGATTCTTCCTTGAGTGTCATTATTGATGGCTGTGGGGAGATTTCATGCATCTTTGTCACTTTCTGCATCTGCTGACTTGCTTTTTGATTCCCACCGTATAGTTTGCTTTTTAATCTGGGCTTAGTTTTCTCTGCTGTCGTCGTCGCCATGTCTCTTAAGGACCTTCAGGTGTCTATGTTCGGCATTCGAATATACTCTTAAGATGGAATGTAACTGGAAATTCAAATGAATGAACGTTTTACATGTGGCTTAGCGCATTACGATTTGTACAATATGTTCGAGATCAAGCTCGAGTGATCAAGCTCCCTCCGGTTTATGGCTCTAGGAATAACTAGCCAATACAAATCGAACAACAAAATTAGGTCTCCTAGGAAAAATGACTAATGCAGAACTGTCCACAATCTGAATCTTGAGAGTAGAAAGCTGTAAACTGTAGACAGTAGGAAGATAATACCGAAGCACCTTGTTTCAAGTGAGTCGGTGCACATTTGGAATGACCTTTTGGATTACGGTAGAAGCGAGTGGGCCTCTCTGAGCAGGGGGAAACATGGAGCTTCTGGGCTAACCGTAAACGTCTGGATGCCTTCACCAAACGCAGATGTAGAGCTGAGGTGTGTGCAAGGATGGTTGACGGTCAACCAAAGTGGGCGACCTTGGGCCCCTGGCTGGCTTCATCTTTCAATTCCCCGATGCTGCTGCGAGGTCGCCTGGCTTCTGTGGCCGGCCAGGAGAGGCCTCCGGCCCTCATTGCTGTGTGCCGTTCGTCCCGTTATGTCCTCATGGTGGGGTGTCGGGTTTGCTTGTGATCTCCTGTTTATTTCTCTTTTTCCCCGCCAGGACGGCCAGGCCACATGTGACTGGTTGGTATGTACTGTTCCCAGGCAATGAAATTTCGTTTCAATTGTTCCCCTGGCAGGCCACTTGTGACTGGTGGTTTTGTACTCTTACTCTTTGCAATGAAATTCCGTTTCATTTTTTCTTTTTTTAAATATTCAAATTCGTTTCAATTGTTCACGATAAAAAAGGTGAGTCAGTGCAGTGATGTCGTGCGTTTCATAATTGCAAAGCAGAACTACCGGCCTTCACATAAGGAATAAACGCAGCGCTCTCGCACGTAAACAGCGCCTTCAATTCACTGTCTGATTCTTGATCCTGCCTTCAAAACTTTACTGAAATTGGGTCCAAGCACTTCTATGAAGCAATGGCATCTGGGTCCATTATTGTGTCTCGTGTCCTGTCCCCTGTTTTGATTCCTGCCATTCCATTGACACTAAACTTCAGCTACATAGCAGATTAACTCGACTCTCCAGCTAAAAACTAGACTCTTGTTTAAGAGGTCACAGCCTCACAGGAGCCAAAAAGTGAACTGCCTGAATTGTACAATACAAGAATCGCTGCAATCCAAGTTGTGGAAGATCTCCAAATACCACAATGTATGTCAGTAATACACCAAAATTTCAAACAACGTAACCGTAAGATCTTCTTATGAACTTCCCATACATTACGTAGGGAAATCTTCAATTTCAGACGCCCTTGCCACGACGACTTTTGGGGTTCCAAATCTGATTCAATTTCCAAATTTTTTTTGGTGGACTTGCCCGACCTCGCTTGCATACTTCAAAAATCACTCACAACCACCTTGTTTGGATTTAGGGTCTCATTTTTTGCACATATTGTGTGTGATGAGGCTTAAACACTGTACACCAAAATCAAAGCTTCAGTTCACTTTGTCAGTATGTTTTGTATTTGCAAAAGACAATACCCCAAAGGTCCACGATTCTTTTTGAAAAATAAAAAATTAGTTTATTCTTTTAAAAAATCAGAAAATACATAAATACTCATATTTGAGCATATTTTATACTCTTGGATTCGTATTATAAAAATCAGGTTAGAAAAATAAATAGTGCGCACCCATTTTTACTAGAATCTAAACCTCACAAGTTGACCATGGATTGTATGTTTTAAGTTTTAAATTTAACATAAATTTACAAAAGAAATTGTATGTTTGTTTAAAATCTTTTTATTTTTGTAAGTGTCAACATGAAGATGTCATTGTAAACATTCAAGTACTATATCTTACAATACACAAATTTTTTTTCAAAGTATACCATTGGGTGTACACCAAATTTCACATATTATAACAGCACCAAGTGCACTTCTACTTTCTATGGTTGAAATCTACATGAAGAACAATGGTCAGTAGAAGCAAAAATTGAATAACTTTGTTTTCCAAAAAAGACTTTTAGTTGAGTTCTAAAGAGATAAATTTGAAGAGCTTGGGACAAAGCTTTAAAGTTCAAATAAAGAAAGGTAGGGTGGAGTGATTTTTGACCTTTGTTGACAACCTTCATCAATTGATCATTTGGTTTGGTTGTGAGTAGAGATGCTTTTATTCTCTATAAGTTTTTCTTATTACCTCAAAAAAGTATTTGGTGAAAATTAGTACAATGTAGTAATATTTGAATCGATACTATTGTAAAGTTGTGTCAAATTCTAGTTGTAAGTTGTATGAAATGCAAATCAAAGGGTGGTGTTGCCCATGCAAATCAAAGCACTTTGTCTAAGTTTTACAACATTACCATTATATGTAGTGGCTAGGGTGACACCTCTACTAAGTAATTAATTAACTCCCAAAGGAACATTGCCTTCTTTGTCAAAAAAACACTCAAAATTATCATTTCTTTTGCAAAGAGAAAAAATCTATGAAAATTGATTTTTTTGGCTTATTTGATTGTAGGATCTTGCATGGAAAAAAGTGTAAGAATGCGTGCAAGGAATTTTGAGAATTTTGCAATAAATTGCAAGATATTTGTATTTTAAGTACTGAAAATAATTTTTTTGGACCTTGCTTGACTAGATTATTTGACTTTGACCCTTTTAATTTAATTTTTTTGCACTATAGAGTCTAAATTTTTTTAAATTATAAAAAAGAATTGAATTGAGAGTAGGGAAAAAAAATCAAAAACAAAACCATTTCATTTTCCTTCTTTTTTTTAAAATGTTGAATAGAAGCATGTATGGCAGTACGGGATATAAGGAAAAACTTAATTGTTAATATCTCTAAAATGGAATTGAAACACACTAATTCCAATGGTGAGAGTGCTTTAGCAAGAAAATGACTAAATCTTATTTGTTTGTTTTTAAATTGTAAAAATTGAATTTAAAAAATGAATCCCATATTTTATTTTCTTCAAGAAGATACTACAATTCCCCCAAAACAAGATGCTCCATATTTTTCTTATCACTAATTTAAATTGAATGAATCAAAGCTTCCTCTATAGACAAAAATTTAGTCTATAAAAAATAATTTGTTTAAATTTTTATTTCAAATTTTGTGGATTTCTTTTGCTCTCCAACGAGGTTAAAATTGTGCTTAAGATGAAATAAAATTTATTCCCCAATGTATTTTTCTAACAAAAAAACTGAAAAAATCACAACAAAAATTGAGAGCATAGGAGCATGACTGATATCTATTAGGTCCCATAAGGAAACAATGTTCCTTACAATGTTCCTTTTGGAGGTTAGAGTTAACAAATGCACTTTGACATGTGTTTGAAAATAGGAAGACTTCATTTTTTACTTTAAAGAAATGTTTTTTTCTAGTTCTAATATGGGTACAATATTCATTTAAAAAATTAAAATAGTCCATCAAAAGCATCAATGATGAGATTCTTTTGCTTTTGTACATTAGGAGACTTGGCATTGCTTAGGAGTTCAAAATAGGAAGTTGCACGGGTGGGGCACAATAGTGGTTTGCTTTTCTAATCTTGGCCTCTATGTTTTGCCTAGATGAACATTGGGCACATGATTGGCCATTAACCCTTGAATGCCAGGCTGGTGACCTTAGAAATCAATCATTTTGGAACCGTGTGACATCATCCACTTTACAAAAATAAAAAATATTCACTAGGAGTCAAACTATTGCAAAAGACCTCCCCTTTCCACCCCTAATTCCGAGGATGAATAGTTGCAATTTTGTCCTACACAAGAGAATTCCTTACCATTCATCCGACAAAAAATGTCCACCGTGTTGTTTAGGGGTTAAAGATGTGCTAAGGTCCAATATAAGAAATGAAGAAGGCCCCCAATACTAGGTCAACAGAGGAAGCTTGATGGCAATGTTGTTTGAGGCATTTAAATGCCTACAAGCACCAAAAATAATTGGGGAGCACCAAGCTTTAAGGAAAAATTTGAAGAAAAATTGGACTATGATGCCAAGTTGTTCTAAATTTTTAGAATAATTCTTATGAAATTGCCAATTTTAAATGAAACTCATCCAAATATATAGATAATAAGACAATTTTATTCAAAATCCATACCTTAAAGTTAGGTTGTTTGTTTGTTTTGTATATTAGGGTGAGATCTCCTAGATCATGCCTCCCGTAATCATGTTCTTGGTACTCTTGGAGAGCCCTTGACGAGGAAGGGTGCACATGCTTTGTTTCATGACATTTGGATCTATAGTGTGAAAGCTATTGAATTTCAAAAAAATTATGAATTGGAAAATTAGAGCGTTATTTATCTTTGCCTTTGTTTTGTCTTTGGCAATCAATGATCCCCAAACTAGCTAAATTTCACTCGGTTGCTATTTGATTTCTTCATGCCCTCAATGTTAAATACAAAAAAAATCTTCCTAAAATGAACATTTGGCTAATTTCCTTGAACCCGTTTTGAGATTGTTGCTAGCAATGGCACATGTACAAGGTGTAGTACAAAGTATAACTTACAACTTAAATGTATACTAAGTTAAAATGATTGGTTACTTCATTTTCTTGTTTGTTGCCACTTCAATAGGCACTTCTCCAACATCCCCCCAAACCCATGCTTGGGGGCTTGGACCTACTGATAACTTAACCCTTGAAAGGCCCTTGGGATCCCTCTATACGACCCATATTTTAGCTTTATAACTCTTCAACTATGGTTTCATAGATGAATTTTGATACATTTTTATTTATTTATTGTATCATGATCATTTATTTACTTTGCATTGAAAAGTATTTGGTTAATGTTTCCTTGATCAAATACCACTAGATACCTAATATACTATATAGCCACAAAGGGCTTTCAAGCCCTTGTAGGGTTAAAGATAAGTTAGCTTAACCCTTTAACGCTAGAAGGTTTGGAGAGACTCACCATCTACTTCATTGTATTTTTTATGAAAGGAGAATACATTAGGCTTTAGGTCCACAATGATAGATTATATTGAAGGCTAAAAAAATTCCTATCATGCATATTGTAATTAAGTACATTTTCCAAATGTCAAAACACCAAGTGAAAAAAAATGTTGAACATGATAAATTGGGAAGTGTAGGGTGGTTCTAAAATAAGTTATTTGTATATTGTGGAGTAAATCCATATTATTGGGTGGTGAGATACAACCTTGGAGAACAAGTCAAGTGTACCTGGAGGAAGGCCACTATGACAAAATTGATGGCCTCCAATCATTACTCACTGGACCAAGCAGTGTGCACAATTCAAGTGTTAGTTGGGAGATTTAGAGATAAACATTGAAATACCAAATCATGCTTAGGCATAGAATTTCTAATGCCGAATGGATATTTCTATTTATCCCTAATTGCCCAATCAACCATACATGGTCGATCTAAAATTTCAGGCTTAACATTGTATAGGCAATTAAATATCTTTGACTATATCAAAAAAAATTATAGAAAATTTTGAAGGTTGACTATTAAAAACTTCTATTTCTCACTAAGAAATGGTTAATATTTAATTTCTAAGAGGTCCTCAAAGGCATATATGTACCATTAGAAGGAAGGTATGATACATTTGCAAAACAAACATTCATGTTTGCTAGGATCTTCAATTCCAACATCCTTCCACGTTTCTACTTTATTCTTTTTCACCGAAGGCCTAGACTTCTTCCCCATCCTAGAATTAGAATATAAAAATATTGATTAAAATACTTTTCAAGCATTAATTACAAGAGTCATTTGAGTGACAAATGTTTCTTAACATTCTCAAATGTCCTATGGTTTAGGTGAATGCATTGACATGTAGATTGTCCAAATGTAGAAAAGGTATGATACTAGGATAATACTTCAAAACATCTTGTGATGCTACAAGGTTTGTTGTAGCAACACTCAATCGTGGCATACCCTATTTAGAAACATAGCTTCAACTTTGGGGACTTCAAAACATCTTGACATGCTATAAGATAATGTTATAGGAAATCTCTGTTGAGGTCCAATCAACTTCATTAGCATTGTTCCTAAATGAACCTTTCCTCAAAATGTGTGTGGGAACAACTTTTTATAATGAATCATCCATCATGAATCCTCAAAGGATATGCGATAATTTGAAGATGAGAGTTTGGCCACTCATTGTCAAAATGCAAGAATTGTGCTCAAAGTAAAATTTCAGACCTCATTTTAGCATAGTAGAATACCTTTTTTCAAAAAACTTTGAACTAAAAAAAAGTGGGTAATTAAGCTAAGTTTTATCTCTAAAATTTCTTTTGAGGCTTTGAGACTCCAACTAAAAGTTATGGACAAATTTCAGAGAGGGGTTGGAAGGGGCATTTTTTTTTGACAATTTCAAACATTCAACTTTTTATAGTTCAAAGTTTTTTGGAAAAAATTATTCTATTATGCTCAAATGAGGTCTGAAATTTTTCTTTGAGATTATTTGAAATTATTGTGAATTTCTTAAGAGAAAAATGAAAAAAATTCATTTCAAATATGAAATAGACTCAAAAAATCTGAAATTTTCACCATGTATGTACCATTATATTTTAGTGCATAAGAGCATGGTATAAATGAAAGTTACCATGCTACTTTGAAATTAGAAAATCAACAAGCTAGGCCCAAAGTCCATATTTCCAAGCAAATCTAAAAAAAATTTGGACCCATTTCATTTGTTTCAAAAAAATCATTGGGACTTGAGGACTAGGCATGCACTCAAGTTGTATTTGAAGACTAGGATTGCAATGGAGTTGCTATAATTGTTGCATACCGACTACATTGGTCACCCTTTGTGCAACCTCTACAACTCTTGACAAGTATTCTCCCTCACCCCAATGTATGTCTAAACCCTTGTATTGTATTCTTGGTAGAATACAAGCTTTGCATAGGCACAAAATCTTTAATGTTACTATTTTTAATTTTTTTGAAAAATTGCTAAATTTTCAACTTCCTCTTGCCCCCAACTTTATAGTTCAACACATTTCATGTTAATTCCATTTGTGTTATATAAATGCAACCAGAACATAAAGCGTAGGCCATTTGTGGCCATCTCGGCATTAAAGGGTTAAGTTAGTTGTCCTGGTGTGTCCTGGTTCTCCCGTCAGGCCACTTGTAGCTGACGGGCCTTGTATTTTATCCTTCTGCAATGGAATTCGTTTCCTTTGTCTCAGAAAAATAAAAGGGTTAACTTAAGTTAGCTTAACTTAGTCTAGTCTCGTCTCGGACCTGACTTAACTTGTCGCCCCAGGCGTGACTGCAGAGTGCAGACCAGACCAGACCAGACCTGTAGGGCACGAGGTGACGACTGACGACTGAGAGGAGCACGCGGGACTGTTCAGTGTCAGTAGTCATGAGTCATGACTGACTGAGGAGGAGGCTGATCCGCTGATGAGTGATGAAGAGGAAGACGAACTGAACTGAACTGCCGAGGAAGGAGGAATGGAAGATGGACTGATGACGGAGTCACGGAGGGAAGGAGGCGGGGGGGGGGGGGGGGCGCCACTGCGCGTGCCGCGGGGGGGCCGGAAGGAATCCGGGAAATGGTTAGTTGGTGGGTGGGGACTTGGGACTTGGGATTTGGGAGCACGAAGGTAACTAACTTACTGTAGTAAGTTACTATGCTAGCGGGGCCCATTCAATTAGTTCTGCTACAGTAGTACCGGAAGTGAAACTCAGTCCTGGAGTAAGGAGTCCTGAAATTCACACGGAAGAAGTGAAGGAAACACTGGTGACAGAGAGACTCTCCTCAGGAGCTGCGCTGCGCCGATCTTAGGAAGGAAGGAAGGAAGGTGCCGGGAAGCACCGATCGTAGGAAGTTACCATCCCGTTAACCCCAACCATGGAAAGCATCTTCAATGGCCGACACTTTAAACGACTCACCAAATATTGCACTAGATTTTTAAATTTTTTTTCCCTTCTTCTTCAACAAATGAAATGGAAATATGGAATTCATTGCAAAGGCAAAGTACAAGGCCACCAACCAAAAGTGGCCTGGGGAAAGGAATGACATGACAAATTGTACTAGATATTGATTGGCGTACCTTTATAACTTGTGGATTACTTTCACTGGAAGGGCATCGTCAATCTCTTGCAATAGTACACACACTAAAATTTGCATTCACACTTGAGAGGACCAAAATAGAACCCACTAGAAGGAAGTTAAAAGGCAAAAAAAGAATTAGAATGGGCTATGGAAGATCATCTTTAAGAGAGAAAAAAATATGGACCCATAATAGTTTTAACCAACTAAGATTCTCAAACTTTGCATCATGAGTGTAGTATCTTTGAATACATCTACATTAGATCATGACTTTTTACTTAAATTTTAGCCATTATAATAATAAAGATGTTTTTGAATTTGAATTCAACAAATGCAATGAAGCTGATAAGAAAGAATCTAGTTTCTACTCCAATTTTAATTTTAGGAAAAGAATCTTATAATTTGACATTTTCTTACATTCTGAAGTGCAAGCCTACAACCAAGGTCTTTTGATTTTTCAAATATAGAATGATAAAGAAATTTGGTTTACATATTAATTTTTAGCATTGTAATAGTATTTACTCTTGTAGAAAAAAAATTGAATTTTTATAGCATATTTGATATTGGATATGAATAGATTTTACTATTTATTCAAACTTTCTCAATAATTTGAAAATTTCAATTTTCACCAAAAGCAAATCTGAAATCTGAATTATTGTAAAGTATGCAATTATTTCTTTGAAAAATAAGTGTAAAAAATTTCATACATATATATAGTTGCAAATTCACTAGAGGAATCACCAAATGACATAATATCTAATCTTATGAGATTTTGCAATGTCTTGGGTATTCTACATAGAGAACATCAAAAATTAGAAACTTAATCTTCCTAAGATAGAGTTTTCTTAAGTTTAAATATCATCCATGTTCTTTATATCTTTCTAAATGATTTTAAAATTTAAAGCATTTCCAAAAGAAGTACAAGTTTTGAACAAAATAGAGTAAACAAGGCAAATATTTTTTACATTCACCAAAAATCAAAGGCCTTGTATGCATCATAGATTTTTTAGTATTTTTTGGTGAAATTTTGACATGTCTTGAATTTTGAAGAAAAAATGAAGAAAAATCAAATCAAAATCAAAATATGCTAATAAAACCTTTAAATTTTGCCATAGAATTATATTGTTGTCTAGAATATTATAATATAAACTAGCATTTGGTATCATTTTATATTTTAGAATGCAATGATTAATAGCCTTTCGACTTTCAAACTACAATAAAATATTCATTTTGAGGAAACTTCAATATTTTCAAGATGAATGAAAACCAGACATGGGAAGTTTCATTTTGGTTTGATTATTCAAAAGCAAAAAACCCTTTTTAATGCCAAAATCATATTTTAAAAACAAAAGCCAAAAGTGCTAATTGAAATGTAGCATTATAAAGATGACATCTTGTATTTTTTATTCAATACATTGCATGAAATCAAAGAATCTCTCATATAATTTGAATTTAACATAAAGGTGTGCACATACAATAAAAAAAATTGAATACAACAAAAGAAATGAAAATCATCCATTTTTTAATATGAAAATGAATTGTCTAATCATTTAGAAGCTATTTATTTGACTTTTTGCTTTCGTAATCTTGTGGGGTTACCCCTTAAAACTCTCAATCATCCATTGGAGGGATCATAAATATTGTAGAACTTTACTTTATCTAGTTAATATTATTTGAAAATGCTTTCAGAAAAATCATGTAAAATATGAATTGAAAGTAGAAGTTGATTAGCACCCACTTATGGTTTACAACACAAAAATTTGGTTAGCACAAGACAAACTAAGAATCCCTACTAAATGAAAATTTGAACATTCTACCCAAAATGGATGTTGTTTTTGACACTTTGATTTCAACATGGGTTTTGACACTAAAGTATTCACCAATGAGTTGCCATGAAATTCACAACATTTTGACACTCTCTTCTTTAAACTAAAGTGTTCCTTGAAAGGTCAAAATTTCAACAAATTTTAGTGTGGAGAAAAGTGTCATTGCCAATTCTTTAGTGGGACAATGTTGAAAAAGGGTCAAAATAATTGCCAAAAACGAGTGTTAACCCTTGAACGACGAGACGGATGATTATAGTCTGATGAATGACAAAGAATTCCCTTGTGTAGGACAGAATTGCAACTATTCATCCTTGAAATTAGGGGTGGAAAGGGAAGATCTTCTACAATAGTTTGACTCCCAATGAGTATTACTGTTTTTTCTGAAGTGGATGATGTGACACAGTTCCAAAAGCCATGATTTCCACGGTCACCAGCCCGGCGTTCAAGCGTTAAGTTCTTTTGACACACTTGTACACCGGTATTGACACCGGATTTCATACCTCAGTTGCCAGAAAATCTCCAATTCCACCCACATGACACATGTAGCAAGCCATACCGTACTGGGAATTCTCCCGCACGCCATTTGAGGGGCACTTTTAGTGTTGAAACCAGCACCCGTTTCGTAGGGTTTCAAAGACGTAAGCTTGGAAGCTGGACTGCAGGGTCGCATTAACTTATAAGTGGGGACTGCTGCGAGGGTGGACTTCAGGGCGGTTCGCAATTGCCACCAGACCTTCCCAGAGCGCGCCTGCACGCCTCCCTCCCAGGGAAAGATTCAAGCGAGCAGCAGCACTAAGAAGGGCGTCAAATCCTGTAAGGTCCGACGGATGATTTCACTGGTAACTGTAGAAAAAAAGAATGCACTGCACCTATTGGTCCAACAATCGGAGTACCGGCCGGTACTTTGGTGACGACCTTGGTCAAAGGGGCCGCTTTCTTCCAAGGTTATAATAAGTTACGTTACCGCTGACTTTCAGGAACTGACCTGATGCGCTCTGCACGCGGACAGCGTTCTCACGTCGAGGTTTACCCCCAGCTTCGCGCGTGAATGCGATTACTTCAGCCTCCGGGTTCAGATAGATCTGTTCAGTGGGTGGCTCGTAAATGAGCAGTGGATGCGACAGGTTGTGAATGGAGCGGCATTGGCTTTAGAGAATCGATATCGATGCAGCAGCGTGCGTGGGGGAGCAGCTTAGGGATCGACTGGAGCACAGGTCGAAGTCGTTCGCAAATGCTAGCTGTGAGCGAGGCAGTGGAGTGAGAGAGAGAAAAAATGTGCGGGGAGCGACTATAGCTTTGGTCGGTGGGAGGGTGAGGACAGTCAACTTGGTCTGGACGTGCAATTCTGGAATTGGGGAGATTGAGTGCGTGAGAGCTTGAGAGAGGATTTAAAGCAATGGTTGTGGCAAATCTGCTTCCTGGCAGGTTTAATTACTAGACAGATCGAGGCTGGCCGAGCAGGTTCTAGGTTCTCCACAGAGTGCGAATCGGTAGGACAGAATCGGCGGACGGCCAGCGGTAGGGCTCCTAGATCCAGGCGGTTGGAACTGCAGCGGGACTAGGATTCCTGTGGCATGGCGGGGAAAGGCAATTCAAGTCGCATACGGGTGCCCAGGACAATGTACGAAGTGCTTCTCGTTCCTCTCCTTCTTCTCCATGTGGTAAGCTGCTGGCTGGGCGGGGTACAAGCCCAGCCTCCCGGCGTAACATTTCCACCGCCGGGCGCTGCCTTGCCGCCCGGCGTGACATTTCCACCTCCGGGCGCTGCCTTGCCGCCCGGGCCTCCCGTGGACCAGGCCATTCTAATTTTGCAGCAACAGGTTTTGGTTGCGACTCAGAACATCACCACCGAGCTTCAAAAGAAGTACAGCTATTGCATTACAAATGGGTAAGTGCTTCACACGCGATCCAAATAAGTAGCTTCGTTGCTGCGCCCCGCGCTCCCCTACTACTGATCGATCGATCTGCCGAAATACGATAATATGTCCGCTAGAACTTCCCTTACTTCTCATCCCTTATTTAAATAATGAATTTCGGATCCAATTCTGGTGGGCTTAATCTCCCTAGTTTTACTCAGTTTCGCCATTTTAGTACCCTAAACCGGGAAGTTACATGTGATTTGCTTCTATCTGCAGGGAGAAGGAGAGGGACGAAGTGTTCGGGTTCGATTGGAATTCATCATATTTACTGAAGTGCTTCTCGGACACCGGTACAACTCACTCCTTCCTCACTTTCAGGGTTCACTTGTTAATGAATTAATGTTGAAATCACCGTTAGGTATGGTACAGACCTACCGTATCGTTGATGTCCATCCTATCCAAGGCAAGTCATATCAAAAGTGCAAACACACAACATAGCTGGCCAATTGCTAGGTCCCGAGGCTAATATCTCCGGAAGCAATTATGTCAAAGAGCAACTGACGACCCTGTCTGAATTGTGAAGGAGGTCGCATTTTCTAGCTATGAAGTCCGGTGAACAACAGAACAAGTGTCGTGGTCATATCTTAGTCAAATGTTGGTGTACGTACGATAGAGAGATTAATGCACGTGCACCGTTGTGCGCACGTTCAATCAATTCGTTGCATCTAACGGAATCTTGTGGAAGCCGAAGGCAGCCAGCCGAGGTTTCTCAATTTGTTGGTCGTGGCCGCGGGGAAGAAGTAGGAATGCACATAGTGATGGTAGAGGGACATCATCTGACTTGGATGTTGACCATGGGGATGGGTGTGCGCAGACGAGACAGTCGAAAATCGCCTGTGTGGGTATGGAGAGATCCTGTTGTACTTCAAAAATATCAAGGATTTGGACAACCCTGAACCTAATGAAAATTGTAACTCATCTTCCTGGGGTGTGGGGTGTGAGTCGGGATGGTCTGCGATGCCAGCCGCTAATGTTACAGTCAACCTCTACAGCGAGATAGTGCCTGTTCGAAATGAAAATCCTCTGCCATGCTGTGATGGCTTTTTCTGTCCAAGGGGCCTCTCATGCATGTTTCGTAAGTGCTCGCTCAGCCGGGTGTTGGTTTGAATTCAATTTGGGATGAATGTTACTAGGTATTTCACCAAAATCACTTTTTGTAGTTTGATTATACTTACAGTTTCATGATGTAGTTCCTAGGTAGGATTCTTCCTCTTCGTCTAACTGTGTTCATGCATCGGCTACCTTATTTCCATTCCCTGGCAGCTTGCCCGCTTGGTGCGTACTGTCCGCGAGCGGTCTTAAACGCAACATCGGAGCTATGTGATCCGTGAGTTCTGCTTTCTTCACTTCTGGATGACCAGCTTGGGACTCTGACTACTGGGTGATAATTGTGCATTATTGTTCGAGTGGAGCTTTTCCCAGCTCGTTTGATTTGTGTTTCTTCTCTGGGCCTATTGCTGTTGAAGGAGGGTCTGGTTTCCTGAAGAGTCTATGAGAGATATGGATCGTGCGAGCTTAAGGCAGGAAGTAATTGCGGGCGGAGCGAGGCTTATGAGCAGCCAGGGAATCGATCGTTTGTTGGGGATGAAATAGGATTGGCGGTGTTGTGGCCTTGTGGGTGGAATCGATATCTGACAAGGTGTGCTCTGACAATGGGAGTGGCTCCAGATATGAGTACCAGGTGCCGCACAGCGCAGATGGGATGTGCGGGGGAGCTGACAAGTGGGCGGATGTTGGCTCTACTGAAAACATTTTCTGCCCAGCTGGCAAGTTCTGTCCTTCCACCGTCGAAGCTACCAATTGCACCTCAGGGTTAGTGTCACATGCCTCCACATAGAATTTACTTTGACCAAGTTCCAATGATTTGGAACATTACATATCATGGGACTGCATGATGGTCGAGAATTCAGTTAGGTGCAGTAGACAAATTCAATTAAGGCCGGACTTGCCAATGGTTAAAATCTGGAATTGAAGGCAGGGTGAGCGTGTCATCGTCAATTTCGTGAAATTGACGACATTACGAGCGCCAAGAACTGTGATATATTTCTCTGCACAGAGCTCTAAAAACTATCGCCAAAGTGGAAAGCGCATGTCAAAGTCGAAGAATTCCTCCAATTTAACGAAATTGACTGTGAGGGTTGTCAGTTCTGTATAAAAGAAAAGCCTTTAGAAGTCTGTTTGTGCATGGAGGTCAGTCATCCTCATAGTTCTTCGCCTGAACTTAATGATCGTGTTTTGGCAGGCACTACTGTCGGCTAGGCTCAACATATCAAGAACGTAAGTAACTCCAAGCCTGGTTCTCTGTTTTCAGCTTACCTGCTGTTCGTGCATAGGACATGAATGAGCCTAGCGTGAGGCTGAGGAAGGTTTTCCTTAGTTATCTTGGCAGCCCCGGAAGGAGAGAGGTAAAGAGATTTATGTCCGCTAACACGGGGTGTCTTGGTGGTCTTTGGGAATAAACAGCGTGCTCTAAGCTGACGACCTGCTCAGAGGAGGAGCTACAGAAGGAGAATCTGACAGGTGTTGGCGGATTGATCATTGTGAGTCCTCTCAATTTATGCATACTTTTAATGGTTTCTGACTACGAAGGTCTGTTAAGTCTCCATCGATATGGATGTCGACCCCAGCCCAAGGAGCTCCACAGTTATGTTTGAGCTCTCTTGACATATAATCTGGGTCTGCTGTCAGTCATGGCCATTCTTATTTAGGCTAAATATCGCGAGATTTCTTCAAATATAAGCTTTAGACTATCTACAAGCCTTTAAGAAATTTAAGGAGAATATGTGTCATTGAGCCAGCCTTTTTAGCAATTTTGTTGAAAGTTTATTGTACATCTCCAGAAATTCTATTGTAGCTACCTGAGTGAAAATAATATTTTACAATATTCGCCAAAATTGATACCCTTAACTGAATATTTGGAGTCAACACCGTGAATAACAAAATATTGAAAATTTGAAAATTGAAGGGTTGATTGTACGTCTGTCTGTCTGTCGGAATGGCAAGTGGGAATCGATGGTATGAGCCTGGGGAATGAGCGAAGAATGATGATCATGCGGGGACTTGAAACAGTGAATAATGTATGCTTGCAGGCGATTCTGACCATCACTCTAGTGCTGGTGTTTACGTGTTCCGACTGGCTCATGGACATTCGCAAGAAGCGCAAGTCCAAGGCCCGGGATAAGGCACAGAAGCAGGCCGTGGAGAGCATTTCGGGCCTTGAGCGCTTCCGGCAGGCCAAGGATGTTGCCAAACGCGGCGCCACTCATTTCTCGCGGAAGCTCAGCCACAGCATATCCCGCAAACGGCCAGGGTTTGCTGACAGATCAGAACTTCAGGTGCGTAGGATTTTGCCATGTTAGATGCCGAACGTCCTCTAGCTTGAGACTCCCCCATTAATTGATTTTCCGATCGGACTGAGAAACATTTGCGTTCCCATGCATGCAGTCTCTGAGCACGTTTGGTGGCCCAGCGAGCCATTTCTCGCCGCTGGGATTCATAACGGACTCCATCAGCGAAGAAGACAGCAGAAACGGGGCCAACATTCCCTTAAGCCCCACTACGCTTGCGCCCACAGATTGTAGCGATGACCTCGACGACCACGACCATGCAGCCGCAGCAGGAACTGCGCCAGCTGTGCCGGTGAGCACCAGTGGGGAAGGATCGGTCCGCAAAAGCAAGGATGGCAGTCGGAGGCGACCGGCCATCCTGCGCATGCCGCAGACGCAAAGTCAGATCTTTGCGTATGCGTATGGCGAAATCGAGAAAGAGAAGGCCACTCTCAGCAGCAGCTTCAACGACGTAGAGTCGGGGGGTGACTACTACGGGGCCCCGCACATGCTGGGCAAAATGCGGCCGCCCATCGAGCTGAGCTTTGTGGATCTGTCGCTGTACCTCAAGGGCTCCGGCAAGAAGATTCTGAGCAACGTGACGGGCACGCTGAAGCCCGGCCGCGTGACGGCGGTGATGGGTCCGTCCGGCGCCGGCAAGACGACGTTCCTGAATGCGCTGGCCGGTAAGGCCACACACAGCCGCACGACAGGCGCCGTGTTCATCAATGGCAAAAGCGACTCCATTCAGTCGTACAAGAGCATCATTGGCTTCGTGCCGCAGGACGACATCGTTCACGGCAATCTCACGGTGGAGGAGAATCTGTGGTTCAGCGCCCGCTACAGGTAAGAATAAATGTAACTAGTGTAGTGTTCATTGCTGCTGCAGCGGCGGGAGTTGTGTCGGTACTAAGTGGTTCCTAAAATGACTTGGAGTCATTAATATATTCATTTTTTAATTGAACGTGGATCGTTGAAGTCCGAATCTATCAGGTAGAGTAAGCTAGTTTCTTGTTAGCTGATCACGAGTGCCATGTGGTTGTGGTCTGACGGGCACGGCTTTGGCGAGCTGGCAGACTGCCGGTGGGCACGAGCAAGCGCGACCGCGTGTTGGTGGTGGAAAGGATCATCGCGGCGCTGGGTCTGGGACCCATTCGCGATTCGCAGGTGGGCACGGTGGAAAAGCGGGGCATCTCGGGAGGGCAACGGAAGCGGGTGAACGTGGGCCTGGAAATGGTGATGGAGCCATCGCTGTTGATTTTGGATGAGCCCACCTCCGGCCTGGACAGTACTTCGTCCCGCCTGGTGCTCCAGGCCTTGCGACGCGAGGCTAGTATGGGCGTCAATGTTGGCGTCGTGCTTCATCAACCGAGGTAGACTCCGCTTGTCGGCATGCATGCATACATACATTCCACCTTCATTGACTGACCGATCAATTGTCATCCTTGCAATTAGTTATGCGTTGGTGTCATTGCTACTGCTTGCTGTTGGTGAGGATGGGGATGACCCAGAATCATAATTTGCGTATCTGGTGGTGGTGCAGCTATGGGCTGTTCAAAATGTTCGACGATGTGATGTTCCTGGCGAAGGGAGGGCGCACGGTGTATCTTGGGCCCGTGAGCGAAGTGGAGGACTACTTCGCGGGGATTGGGTTGGTGGTGCCGGATCGCATCAACCCGCCAGATCACTACATGGACGCCCTGGAGGGCATCGCGGTGCCCGTGGACCAACCGGACTTTGACCCTCAAAACCTGCCGGTGATGTGGCTTATCAACAAGGGCTACAACATCCCCGCCGACCTGGCCGCCCGGGCCGCGGAGCTTCAGTCCGGCACACCGCTTGGCAGAAGCATGAAGAAGCGGACGAAGTCCGAGGCGCCCAAGCGCAAGAAAACCTCCTTCTTCCATGATTTCTGGACGGAAGTACGGGCCTTCTTCATTGTGCGCAAAGACTTGATCATCTCGTCCTTCCAAAGAGTGGACAACAAATCCGGACGTCACACGCCGGGCTTCCTCCGCCAGTTCTTTATCATTCTGGGCCGGTAGGGACTCGCTTCGTCCTGCTCTTCTTCATCCGCATCCATCCCTACCCACTTCATTGCATGCATTGAACCTCTGCCATCCATGCGCGTCCAATAGCAGGGCTTGCAATTAATTTCTTTACTGTGCATGGCAAGCGATTAATAGAGCCTGACATTTTCCGAGCTTGTCTCCATCGAGACCCAGGGAAGATGTTGTTTGGGTAGAATGACAAAGCAAGCATCTGCTGCTGCGTGTCCCGTGTGCAGGTTGACCAAGCAACGTTTCCGTGAATCCCGTGTGCAGTTTCAAGACTACGTCATATTGTTGTTGGCGGGTGCCTGTCTGGGTCCCCTCTCCAACATGAAGGATACCACCCTCGGAGCCGCAGGCTATTTTTACACTCTTATTGCTCTCGGTAAGCCTCCTTTCCTCGGAGCTGGAGGCTGTTTTCACTCTTACTTGCAGCTCTAGAGCACCACTGCATGCAGGCCCACTTGAGCGAGAAAGGTCGATCTATCCATATTCAAATAATGGGGTTTAGCAATATCGTGTAATTAATGTAGATACTTAGTTCAGAGTATCGATTAGAGTCTTAGGCGGCTGAGCGTGAATTCCTGACCCGTTAATAATGGTCTTCAGTTGTTGTCCTGCCTTGTATGCATGGGTTTCCAGGATACTGTCGGTCTGTTTTAGTTCGAGATCGGTGACTGATGGCATGGTTTGACTTTCGGATGGTGTGAACTGCTGCAGCTCTTCTGATTATGATTGCTTCGTTGAGAACGTTCTCCAATGACAAGCTCCCATTCTGGCGTGAGAGTGCATCGGGAATCAATCGGGTCGCTTACTTCCTCGCCAAGGACGTGGTAGACCTCTTCAATGTAGTGATTAAGCCTGTCATTTACCTGTCCATGTTCTATTTCTTCAGCAACCCGAGATCATCATTCGTGAGTAATTTTACGGTGACGTTGGTCCTGGTGTATTGTGTGACGGGCATTGCGTACATCTGCTCCATCCTTCTTGAACCTGCACCGGCTCAACTGGTGAGTGCAACGACCTATGTCCTGTCCAGAGTAAGTAGTCTGTGGATTCATGGAAGAGCTTTGGGTATGAGCTTGAAGCAGTCGAGTGACTTCGTGCTCGCAGTGCTGACAGATGCCTCTTGTTGGCGTTCACGCAGTGGTCGGTGTTTTTGCCCATTTTGGCTACTTTGATTATAACGGTCAAAGGGGGCGGATACATTCTCAAACTTCAGTATCTCAGTTATGCTCGTTATGCCAACGAGGCTTACGTTATTGCGAATGCTTCAAAGTAAGTGAGACTACTTCATTTGAAGTACATATGTCTATAGACATTTCTGAGGGCTGAGGGCTTTTTGGTTGACATGAAAAACTTACTCACTGTAGGATTTGTTGTTTGCCTGTATGCTGCAAGCATTTCTTCCTTTCTAGGCCTCAAACTATCTAGGCCTTTTCTGATCTATTCCTAATATCTTTACTTAAATATAATTAAGCGTTACTAACGGTTACTGGACTCTGAATCATGGAAATCCTGAGACAGACTATGTTGTTGTTGAGTGGGTGGCAGTTACAGAGGCGTCTGGATTATTACACGATGTGCCGTTCTGCAGAGCCTCGACTATTCTATCGCCAATTGGGAACGGTGCCTAATAGTCCTTGTAGCCTACGGTTTGGCTGCGCGCGGCATCGCCCTGATCTGCTTGTTCACCAGCAACCGTAACAGGCAGAAGTAGAGTTAACGTGTGAGTAGATTCTGTCACTCCTCACCTTGGTTCTGTGACGAGTGACTAGTGAGCGTTTCAAGCAATTGATGTAGGTCATGTCTGACTGGTAGGGCCATCTAATTAGTGAAGGGGTCAGGAGTACATGAATTCAAGCTGTTTGTAGCTACCTAGTAACAGAAATTCACTATCATATAATGAATACGCAGGCCTGCGTGATTCTGATCCTTCTAGATGCTTCCTGGAGCCTGTTGTCCGTAACCATGAGGTGTGTTCGTGCACTGCCTGAGGTTCAGACAGCAGACTCAGAAACCAACCTCTCGTTCAATTCGTGGGGACCCAGCTCATGTGGCATCTGGTTGATGAATGCAGAATATATAACCAGAGTACACTTGCTCTGTTTTGGGCGCTACATCATCCACAGTGGGTCCTGGTTTCGCAACTTTGACTTTCACTCAGGCTAAGGAACTTGCTGCAATGGCGGGATCGGAACTCGTAGCTGATCGGCGGTCTATCAAGAAAGCTCTATCCTTCGACAGTCCCTTCCATTTGTTCTTATCGTTTATTCTCTGTGAAGGTACGAACGTTGTGTTCCAGCTCAGAACTTTTTGAATTCATTCTTTTCAGTACTAGTGTGTTGCATACTGCAGTCTACTGTTCACTCGAGGGCCCGGTTGACTGAATTGTTTCCCTGCCAATGCATGACTCTCCTCGATCTGTGGACGCTTGCAGTGCCGAAGAGAAGTGAACTACAGAAGGGAAGGGAGTGGAAGGGAGACTTCCAAGTACAGATTCCCATTAATTGTGTGATGGTGCAGGCATTAAACCGTCTGACTGTGCATTGGATGCTTGCGGGCCAGTGCGTTAGAGTTCGTTCAAAGGAAGATTTGTGACTCGTGCGTGATCTGTCGATCGAGTGTTTACTAGTCTGGATCCCAATGAGCAGATTTGATTAGAATGTCTGGAGAAATGGAGCCTGTCATGATAAAATCATAAAATGATAAATGTCCATAGTTTGTGATGGTACGTGTTCCTACAATGTAAGGTGAAATACTGAAATTTGAGATCAGTGGCATATCAGTTAAACCATTGGCTTGCTTGATTTATGTTCCTCCCTATATCATGGACGAGTATGTAGAACTCGCTTGGCCTGTGCCGGTCTGCTGGACACCTGCCCACAAATCGTTGAAAATCCTTCTGTGCATAAAATGATGATGAAGAAAAATTATTTTTTAAATGGAGAAAATTCAAGGCTTGCTTTTACAAGAAAAGAAAAATAAATGTGAAAGGAAATAGGGTCCCAAACCTCAATGTCCACATTGAGTTGTCCGTGACATTCAGGACTGGAAAATCTGAGACACGAAAGACCCTCCTTCAGTGTATCCACCAATGAAAGTTTATGTACAAGATAATTCAATTAGTGCATGAGTTTGAGTAGAGCAAGATCCCCTCACCCTAATTTGGATGAACGTTGGATGAAAATAGATCATAATTGAAAAAAAATTATATTGGCTAATTTGAGAGGGTATGAAAGTAGTGTATTTCATAGTGCATTGATTAAATAAGGTGAAATGTCATATTAGTGCATCTCACAAATTTGTATAATTTCCAAATTAGTGGAAGTTGATATTATTATTAATCGGTGTACTAATTAGATTGTCTTGTGCAATAGTTTACAAAATATATGATGATTCTAAAGCAAAATACGAAGATTTTTCTATGACAAATAGCCTAGTCTACAAATGACAAGATGTTGAATATTGGAAGATGAAAGCATGTACAAAATATGAAATTTGGTCTTCTAAGCTTGTGCAAATTTAGGGTTTTGTAAATGCTTTTCATTCTTTTAGTAACATATCTAGTGCTCTATAATTTCAATATTTGTTTTAATTGAAGATTTGATACAATTTGTCTTTATAGGAAATACCTTCAATAAATACTTTAAGCAACTTTGAATACTTTGGGCTAGAATCAACAAGTAAGACTATTTCTAAAACACATGGAAAATTGGGAATTTTGATTTTTCTTTAATTGATAACTTTCTAAATTTGTATAGACATGATTTTCTAAATATATTAGGGTGGAATCAACACATAAGATTATTTCTAAAACACGTGGAAAAGTGGGAACTATGATTTTTTTAAATGGCCACTTTCTAAATTTGTATGAAAATAGTCAAAATACTATAATATACTACATACTAACATCATACATTCCAAATGGTTTTCTACATTCATGGATGCTTTTACCTTAATTGGGTAGAGTTCATTCCTTTACAATATCCATGGTACTCATTTATTAGATGTGAAAGAAGAGGTGTTACTTGATTTTCACCTATATGTCTTGTACTAAAACATTGGACTTCCTACCTTAGTGCAAAAAGGTCGTCAAAGAGTTTCACGAATCAAGTGGAAAGAGCAACATGATGCTTGCACCATCTCCCAAATCGCTTAACAATCGTACAATCAGGGTTCCTGATAAATGGATATTACAGGAATTCCAACAGATTTGAACACGACGCTCTCTTCTCTCCCTACACCCCCTACAGGACAACGGACCGCCAACGACGGCAGCTTGCAAATTCTGACAACTATTCGCGGGGTTCTCATGCTTCACCAAAATGTTCATCAAGCGGACACAGCTTGCTCCACTGCTTCCTCCACTTCATCAGCTGCGCCCGTGTTGCCAGATTTTCTTGTATTTTGTCTTGGCGCTCGTCCTGTTAATCCCTCCTTCTGTCGTCGTTGAACTTCTAAGTGAATAAGCAAGGCCGTTATGTCAGCTGGATTCACACCTCCTATTCTTGAAGCTTGCCCTATATTCTGAGGTCGTATCTGCACATCCACAAGCAAGAACAAGTTTCAATGCTCTACATTTCCAGCTTATGATAAATATGCTATTTGCACAAGCACACACCAAGATCCGATCTCGACATACAACTTCCACGGGCCCTGCAAACAACAACTCGGGTAGAAGATCATGTCACTACTTAATCCATAAATCCGACTGGCTTAAAGTCAAGGGCACATCTATCTACCAGTAACATGAGAGGATACATAATTACTTCCATGCTTCAGTGTAAAATAATCACATCGGATCGGTAAGAGAAAATACTCGTGGATACATCACAAGCAGCATGCTCAGAACTCCAAACAAGGATAGAAATCGATAGAAAAGTATCACCTTTGTTAGCTTTTCTCGAGCCTCCATTGATAATGTTTTCATAGATTGATAATCTAAATCTTCTGGTATAACCTTGTGCTGCTTGTGTGCCATCTGCTCACAGTTTTCTAACGAACATCAGATCCTGAAAAAATAAAAATAAAAAACTCTCGAATACTACTTATTGCCTATCGTGTTCACTACAAGGCCTACTTAGCAACTTACCTGCTCAAGCTGGCCTTGCTGGCGCATTATAAAGCCAGCATATTTGATGTCAATCTCAACGCATTCCTTCTCCATGCTCGTGAGTTCTGGATTTCCAAACCCATGCTTGTCCAGAACTGTGTAATGAACGTGAGGCCGCTTTAGAATTGTCCCTAGTTGCACGGTCTCTTTTATTCCTTGCCCTGAAATCTGAGCGACCTCTTCTGCAATCTTCTCACCAGCTGCTCATGAAACAAGACGAGTCTCAAAATCGATCAAGAAAGGGAAATAGATTCCAGTCAAAGGCATACTCAAAATGAATTGAAACACCATCAGTCAATTGCATACGAGAAATTTTCGTTGTCTGCAGTCGTTGTTTCTCTGCAACAATGCGCGATTGTTTATCTTGAAAAAGGTTCCACATGCGGTCATCGACAAGGCCCAGGTCACGGCCCAGAGGAGTTAATCGGCTGTCTGCGTTGTCAGCTCTCAACAGAAGACGATGCTCTGATCGACTGCCAACAATAATAGACAAGTTTCCAATTAGTCCGCTAAGATCAGAACGATTGTGAGGTGTTGCGGGATCAATACGTAGCAGAGTGTGGACTCAACACAATCCTTCTAGGTCACTTCCTATCGTCATACATTAAGAACATCAGGAAATTTTACTGCTTCAAGGAAAAAAGATTCGTGTTCACCAACTTCAACTTTGCAAATTCGAAAACAGATCGAACCTTGTAAGCATGCGGTAAGGCTCCCGCAAATCTTTAGTGACAAGATCGTCAATCAAGGTGCCTATGAAGCTGCTCTCGCGTTCCAACACCAACAATGGTTTACCATCTGCGCGAAGTGCGGCATTCACACCTGCTACAAGTCCCTATTGAACATCAACCCGCAATATTAAATCAGCGTTGACAGATCGGAGCTGGTAAGTAATGTCTCATTTCAAAGTCAGCCCAGTACTAGTTTGTTGCAGAATATTGAGGCAGAAACCAAAAAAGCTAAAAACTATCTGCTTTCTGGCGTAATGACCTGTGCAGCAGCTTCTTCATAACCAGTAGTGCCATTGATTTGTCCACTGAAGAACAAACCCTCCAGTTTCTTGGTCATCAGGCTTCGGTGACATTGGTGAGCTGGCAGGTAATCATACTCCACAGCATATGCAGGTCTGAGCATTGCACACTTTTCAAGTCCAGGAAGCGTCCTCAAAAGACCTAGTTGCAATTTTTCAGGTAATCCCGTTGAAAATCCCTATGCAGTTCCAATTATACAAGAAATAAATTATAAAGTATAACTAGTCATGGAGGTGGCTTAATCTACTTTCACGACCATCTCGAACACTTAACAGTGCAGAAACTTTTCGTATCTTTTCAGAACCTACACAAGAATGACACTCGCCTGACAAATTCCCCAAATCTGCTTGAACATTAAAAAAAACAAGGGAGAGGGTACTTCAAACTAGATCGAGAGTGAATGTCATGCCTACAATGGATTTTCACCATAGCACAGAAGTCATTCATACTAGAAATACACGGTCATCATGAGCCTATTGGAAACTCTAATGTTTGAAAGATACCTGGTCTTCGGCTAAAGCACGAACATACTTGGTAAATAAAACTGACCTGTACATATAGCTCTGGCACAGTGCGGCCTTCAGGTTCTAGAAAGATTTGATGAGTTTCTTTGTCTTTGAACCTGACAATCTGTAATGCGAGAACTGTCAGGTTAGGCAGACCAAGCACTATAATCTTCTCGACGAAAAAAGTGAAATATAACGGAAATGGTAGGACAGTAATAAACACCTTGTCTTCAATGGAAGGGCAATATCGAGGTCCTTTAGCCTCCACCCAACCACCATAGGTAGGAGTCTCGTGCAAATTGTCACTAATCATTTTATGAGTAGCAGGAGTGGTACGGGTAAGGTAGCAACACATCTGCTCTCTTTCAATGTGAACCGATGGATCGTTACTAAACCATCTCACCTGCAAGAACCTCCAGTCAAAGCAGAAAAGATCCTCAGCTTTCGGCGTGGCCCCAGAAAAAGTACAGGAGAAGCCGCATCTACAGTAATTTAATTTCATTACAAAGTGAACTGTAGTCTCCAATTGCCGAATGGAGATGCGGCAAACTGACTTTCGACTTTCATTGCATCAAGCATTCCTAGAATATTTCTAAACCTTCCAATGTGGATACACGCATAAGGCATGCTGTGGCCACAAAGTTCCGTTACATTTGAAGTAGCCACACGAGGACATCATGTAGTCATTACTTCATAACATACTGATCTTTCGAGACACATTAGCTAAGAGAGTCAACAAGTAAGAAATTGACACATTCCCATTTGAGGAATTCAAAGGAAACCGGGTACAAAGTCAGTTGATTAACTGACTTACCTCCTCATCTCCTGGTTGTGCGTCTAGTTTTGAAAAATCCACTGAGCGAATGTCGACTCTTGCTGGAGTACCCGTCTTCAGCCTATCAGTTTCAAAACCCAAACTCTGCAAGTTTTCTGTAAGCCCTTCTGAGGCTGACTCCCCTGCCCTTCCTGCAGACATAGAAGAGCGTCCGACCCATATTTTTCCATTCATGAAAGTGCCCGTAGTCAGCACCACAGACGGTGCAATAAAATCAACTCCAAAAAATGTGCGCACTCCTATTACATCGTCATTACTGCCCACAAGTATATCTGTTACCATGGCCTCCCGTATGTGTAGGTTTGGTGCGCTGATCACAATAACAGCATAAAAAGTTAATCCCCATCCGAACCAGGCACATGCAGTTGGTAATATGATCCAACAGATGTACAAATAGGTACGTAAATAATTCTGGAGAAGATATGAAGTCAGAGTGATCCACTCTCTTTGGCTTCCTGTATGCTTCAGTACATTCCCTCTGCAAAGAATCATTTCGCTAGTAGCAAGTGACCTACGAAAATAGCATAATCTTATGGAACTAGTAAGTAATTCAATAATCAAAACACTCGGAAGACTAGTCATGTCTCTATACAAGGGTATTCAAAATGGCGCTTCTATGCCATCCTCGAGTGAACTTCAACCGGATTGCATACTAACGACAAAGAATACCACGAAGCTTGAAAAAAGGGAGAAGAAGGGTTATCATAAGATAGACAGTACGCACTTCTCCACAATCTTCTTCATCTCCATGGCATACTCCCTCTTGTCAGTCTGAGCTCGAAGTGCCCACACAGCTGGACCTTTCGAACGATTCAATACCCTCTTTTGCAGATAGCATCTGCAGATGAACCACAGCGACTAAGTCCGTGCCTTGAATACGAAATAATGCAAATAAGAATCCATCGATCTATTAAATCAAATATGGTCTAATTCAGAAAGGAACAGAAAAGAAGAGAATAAACTTGATGGTCGTGTATAAGATAGAGAACATATGCTTAACTTTTCTTGACCATGTTAGCAGCAATGAGAAATCAAAGCTAAAGACTAGAAGGTCAGTAATATTTGTTACATAACCCGAGACAATTCTGTCCAAGACGCCTTTAACTGCAACTAGGAAGTTCAATTATAGGGCATCTCTACCGATGCCATCTTCTGAGATGGCAGGAACAGAGCCTCTGCCATTACACACGGCAAAATAAAATAGAAGAGGTAGGGAGGGCATATACCTATCAGCCATTCTGCCAATTTCACCACCAAGTGCATCCACCTCATGTACCAATTGTGATTTTGCGGGGCCACCTACAGCTGGATTACAAGGCTGCGCAACCGGAACAAGTCCCCCCGAGACCCAAGGGCAGTCAGAATACCCAACATAATGCCGCAAACATGAATTGTACTTCAATAAAATTCGGACCACAAATGATTACTGCAAAAGCAAAGAGAGACACAGATAGACAGACAGACACCTGCCAGGCAATGCGGTCCAAATTCAGCGTCAGCAAAAGGGTTTGCGCTCCCATTCGTGCAGCCGCAAGAGCAGCTTCACAACCAGCATGGCCACCCCCAACCACTACTACATCAAACCTCTCTTCATGAACAGTGCCGCCTGGAACACAAAACAGCACACAATGACTCAATATTTAGAGCGTACAGCCTCGAACAAATTTTAAAACGGAACTGAAACTGCGTCATCAACAAAGTCGACAGATGTTTACGAGAGACAGCCTTCATTGAAACACAGCACAGTTGATAGTGTAAAAAAAAGTGCCACCGTCTCATATATCAAGGGCGCATAATTTTCTGCTTAACGAAATCTAATCACGACTCTTTCAGCATTAGTTTTAATTTGAGCAACAGCAATAAAATGATTAAAAAAACAGAATGGGAGGGGCATACCACTATAAGTGGAAGAGGATGAAGAGGCTCTGCTACATATCAATCTCCTACTTGCACGACTGCCGTTTTTCTTCAAATGGACGGGCGGAAAGTGATAACCCCAAAGGCTTGTAGCACTAGGCCCAACAAATCGCTTTCCGCCAAAATTACTCAAACCCGCAGCCCTGAATCTGGTGAGCCGCCTCTGCGTGCTCCGCAAAGCGTCGTCCTTATTTCGCGCAGAAGGCGAAGAATGAAATTTAAAAATAAAGGAGGCGGCCTGAGAGGTCGAATTATAAGTCGAGGATGACATTCTTGAAATGCTGCTGCAATAGTTCTTGGAAGATATTGAGCGCGAATGCCACGCGGGAAGAGGAGACTTGAGAGATGAAATTGTGAACCGCGCCATCGCAAAATCAATACTCCAACACCAATTGGCTCACAATTGCCTCATGCCGAAATTTGTCCATAGTTCGCTCTCAGCGCAGTCGAAACTCAATGAATCTGACGGAACCAACAGAGACCCTACGGAAGCCCTGGTAGAAATCAATACATGCATACGTCTGACTCCAGCTCCTCCCTCACCCATCCTTGTTCCTGCGCCTGCTTCGCTCGTGGACTTCACGACATCAAACGCAAGTAGTGGACACCTGTTAAGAACGGACGGAAGCGCAGAAACCATCCGACCTAATTCCGTTGCAATTCGAGCTTCCTTCCGCATACCGCACTTTCCAGAGGCGCAGCAGGCAAGTGCACGATGAAATGTGGCCAACTTCGACCGCGGGTACACAAAACGTTCACGAGCAGAGAGAGCCCGAGTGTCCCTTCAGTTCAGTTCGCCTGGAACGGATTTGGAGCACAACACCGGATTCAGCAGCAACCAGTGGTCTGGAGCAGACGGCCACATCTCCCCAGTAAAATCGGCCGCACCCGAGCGACGACGACGGGGTGCTCAGTCAAGCGGGACGACGACGACTCTGAACGGGACGGCACGAGACGGCACGAAACGGCACGAGAAGGGACGAGACTTCCCCTGACGACGCCAGCCGATGCGGGACGAGCGACTGGACCGAAAGGCTACAAGGCCGTCTCGGGTGTGGCTTCTGCAACACGGTTCTTCTGCACCCATGGTCCTTTGAAAATTTTGAATGTACAAAGTCATCATGTTTCATGTTAGAGGAGACCTCCTTGAACAATAATGTTCCCACTTAGAAGAGTCCAAACATATGATTTAATTCAAAAAATTAGAAGAAAAAATTATTCCATTTTTTAGATTAGATATTTTTAATTTATGGTTTTTATTTGCATACATCTAAAAAACTAATCTGAAATTGGATTTTGTGACTCTATCTATGTACATCAACACAAACCTAAAAGAATGAGACCCTACTACTAAGGTAGTTTGCTAAAAAATAATCACATTCTTTGATAGGAAAATTCTTTATTTCTACAATTTCTTAAAAAATTATTTGTTGATCACTTTAGTCCTTTGTTGCATTTCAAATTTAGGTTCATTATTCTATAATCTTTCTACTTATATCCATCAATACAAAACAAGACCAACCTCATAGAGGTCACATGACTATTAAATTTTATTTTTTAAAATATTTTGAGTTTACAAATATGTAATACATTTAATTTTCAAGTTCATTGAAGTGAAATTGATTGTCATTACCTTTGAAATTTTGTATGTTACCAATCTATCAGTGATACAAATAATTTCTAAAGCATTGGGCTAGCTGAACTAGTTGGAAATTTATTAGTTTGTTTGTGGCTAAGTCTTTCATGGTGTTTTTAGACACAATTATCAAGTTCTTTCTACAATGACATTCACTTTGTAGTAGGATTGATTGTATATTGTGTAATTTTTTGAGGTCCATGCAATCACGAATGGATTGTTTTTGCTTAAAAAAGTCACTTTCTTTACTTTGAATGGTTAACCTATGTAAGCACTTATGCTTAAACCACACTTTCTACTATTTTTGAGTGGCTTGATGTTAAACATAGTTTGGCGTGCAAGGCCTTATACAATGGAATGCATAAAGAAAAGCCACAATACCTAATATCATTCAAATAAGATCTTGAGTATGGTTCCTATTATTGAATTGTATAAGCTTTTGCTGGACCTTGTTGGTAGTCAAAAGGAGATTCTAGATACTCTTAGAAAATATTTTTTTGATTTTGTATGAATAAACTATAAATTTCAAAGTATTGAAAACAAGTGTACCCAAATTGACTATGTTCTCATGTATGGAGGGTATACATTTGGGGCAAATATCTAAATGGGATAGTTTTGCAAACAAGGCACAATTGGATGCAATTATCTAATAGGTATCTAATTCCAACCTCTTAATAATTTTGTTGATAAAAACTAGTGTAAAAAATTTGAAATTTTTAGGCAATGTAGAAAGTTGGAAAACTAACTATTTGAAATGACCAGCATTCCCCCAAAAAATAAATAGGATAAGTTAATTTTCAAAACCATGCAACAACAAATTAGAATATGAATATAGATGAAAGCCTTTGTAAGGTGCCTTTGATTGGTCTATGCATTTGATGAAGAACATGAGAGGAACACTCTAAATTAACCTTGGAAGGAGGAGTAGGTAAATATGAGCTAGAAGCATAAAAGTACCCTAAGATCGTGTTGTTTGAAAAAATCATTTGTCATAAACATGGAAGGATTGTAAATGGTGAGCAAATGCATTTAAAAGGGGCTTATTATACATAGATGAGTAGTGGTGAATATTTGAAGCCAAAAGATACTATAATAAAGACACTTAATAATAATAACCTCCCTAAAGTAATAGGGCCTAGACCCTTGCCAATATTACAATAGAGAGGTTTATTAATTTAGAGAGTGTCTATGCATTCAAGACTTTGCATAGAGGAAGTTGGCAAAGTTGTACATGTGGCACATCTTGAGGAAAAAAAGGACCTTGTCATGACTAAGAAGTTTGTTCAAAAGCCTATGTTTTAGCTTTTTTTTTGTCTTTGGTTAGCTCTCATTTAGTACTACTACTTATGATATTCCCCAAGTTGGGACCATTATTTTAGAGAAGTTTACTAAGTATGGACTTAGAGATGTTCTATTGTATGATGAGTGTATGTGCATTAGTTATGGCAAAGCAAGTAGGGAATGAAATATGGAGTAGTTGTGCATGAATCATGAAAAGCAGAGGAAATTTATGATGTGGATCACTAAAATAGTTCAATGATGAAGTAAGTAAAGCCTATGAGTGAGAATTCCATGAGGTTACATCTCAAATTAGAAACTACAAACCTTACATTCACTACATGGAGTTGTATTTAAAGCTTTTGTGCTTGCACATTTAGTACCCTCCATGCCACATTCCCTGCAATATTCAACATGATAGTATTCATGATGCACAATAAACACTATGCCAACTTGATTTTTGCAATATAGACACATCTTGCACAAATACACAAGAACTTATGGTTGAAAATGATACAACTTTCAATTACCTCTTGTGAGATACAATGGGCAGTTAGAAAAGGGAATTGTAGTTGTGATGAATTGTGGTAGAAATTTCCCTCTTAAGGCACCTTCCCAACCTTGCAACTACCATGGCCCCTTGTTGCCGTGATGTTAGTTGTCTACTAGTTGAAATAGACATCTTCATATGTTAAAGTATGTATGTATTGTTGTTCTTGTTAGTTGTTGGTTGATATTTGATAACCAATTGGTTAGTAGTTGATATTAAGATTAGTCGGCAACTATCTTCCTAGGGTTATAGTTGGCCACTTAAAGGCAGTGGCTAGTTTCTTATCTTTCTTGTGATTCTTGGTGGGTTTGAGGTGTGGGATGCATTTGGGTACTAAGTTGTACATTTGTTGTTGATTTATTATTGAAGGAGAGATTGATGTGAGGAATTTTGAGTTTACATTATAATAAAGTGTAGGATCAAAGCAAAATTTTGGATATGATTTTTTTGGATAGTCAATCTACTATGATATCAATTTCAAGATCTAAATCTACTAAAGAAAAAAAGAGATATGATACTTCAAAGTGGAGGTGTTGAGATACTAATGTAGCAGAGAAGAGCGTAATTGTGAGCTTTAATTATATTGAGTTTTTGTGATATGGCTATAAAACTTTAAAGGTAATCTTCTAAGCTTATCTACTACCTTGTATTAAAACTTGGCTACAATGGATATGGGATCTACAAGTTATGCACAAAATATGATTGGGGTGTGAAGGTTGTGACTTGGCAAAAAGTCAATATATAAGGAAAATATCCACCATAGTTGGACAATATCTTAAATTTGAATGAAAATTGATATGACAAACTAATCTACATTGTGGCAACTTGGTCAAGCATATGGAATGATTGCTCATCATGTATGCTAGGTCAAAACTAGCTATAGTGATTTCTAAGTTATCTTGGGAATTATAGTTTAGGGATTTGGAAAAAAGAAATTTGGGAATAGATTTAGAATTATTTAGGGAGATTAAGAGTATAATGTGATAATATGCAAATTAAAGCATTTCTATAGCAAAGGTGCTAAGCTATTCTGGACCTATTCACACAACTAGTTGACAACAATCCATTTTGTTCCTTTGAATGTGCTCACCAATGTATGAATTGACTCAAAGAACTCAACAAACCACTATTGTCTTTTTTCAATTGTAAATGCACCCCAATGACATGTATCATAGCCCATGGCCTCCCAAAATTCCAAAATTGTGTTTTGAACATACCACATTAAAAAAATAAACATGATGACATTCAAAAATTCATATTGCAGACACTAAGCCCCTACAAGTATGCAAGAGTATGATTGTGTTGTTTTTTTCCAAATCTTTCTATCTTAAAAATTACAAACAAATTTAATGAAGAAGACAACACACATTGTTTACTTTCCTATCACCTCCTCCGAACTCTTCAAATTGTGGATGAAAATGTGTTGGCCTTTTTTCTCTAGGGAGTTCTAATAAAGTCATTTATCAAACACTTATTGTCCATGTTGTCGTTCCAAGGTTATGTATATTTTTTTACAAAACAACATTGGGATTGCAAATAGAAAAATAAGGTCTCTATCATGATTCAAATGTAAATGGACCTATGACATACAAAAGGCCTATCACAAAACCTAGGGAATGACCCATTAAAATCTTACATCAGCCCATGTATGATAGACTTTTTTCAATAAATGAGAATTATGCTACATTAGGTTGAGCTAGTGGCCATAATCAATGTCTTACATGATGGCAATAGAGTGATTTGTGACTACCATAGGAACTTTCACCTTTTGAGTGTAAATTCATCATAGAGAGTGACTTTTTAAGGCCTTCATATTGTGGCCATGTTAGGAAATCTTGTGACTTCTTTAGGTGAGTGAGTTGACCATTATAGATAAACTTTTTGTTGGAGACTCTTTGGGGCTAATTGGGCATCACACTTTTAAAATGCACAACAAATTTATTCTTAGTCACAAAAATAAAATTTCAATTGCTCTCACCATTTCTCACATTTGTCATTATGTGGAAAAAAATTTCAACAATGCCAACAAGTCCTACCAATCACTATGCTTATCATAGGTTGGTTTTCCTGAGTAGTGAAATTAGGTTGCCGTTCACTCATTTCTTGACATTTATACTATACAAGTATACAACAATTTTCATCAAACCCAAAATCATGTGTGTGGCATGGATTGGTTTAAGCCCTATATCAAGAGTTGCATGTGCCTCCATGTGGACAAGTGGTGAATCATGAGATAACTTTTCTAGATAATAAGATAACCTAATTGCTAATTCCTAAGGCAACCTAATTTCACTATTCTGTGTACAGTAGAGCATTGCCGTTCAGAGTTGTCGTCCTCGTCCTCTTCAACAAATTTTCCGGGTGGGGGTGGGGTGCTGTAAGTTAAGTCCGTTGTTACGCCTGCCGAGCCAGGCGTGCCTGCAGTTGAGATCCTCGGCCGCGACGCAGTTACCGACGGATGCAGCGTCCGTCCGTCCGGGCGTCTGCTTCTGCCAAAGGACGGACTCCTGCCAAGCTGCCGCATTTTCGCTCGCTCGCTCTTCCTCCGCTTCTCTCTTTCTTCAGTCTCTTGCTCTGCTTCGCTCTGCTCTGCTCTGCTCGTCTTCCTAGCTTAAGTTGTAGCATAGCTTGGCGCAGCCCTCCGCTGCCCTGGGCATGCCTTCCAGCGAGCTATGGCCAAGCCCTCCCCCTGGCGACGCTTGGCGGCGCTGGCCCGCGGCCTGGCGCCCCCTGCTCGCTGGGATCACCTTGCCCGTCCTCCAGGGACATGGTCGCGGCTTGGGGGCTCAGGCGCCAGACCTGCTGCAGCGGGGGGCGCCCACGACGATGTGGATCCTTCTGTAGTCGACGCAGGCTCCGATTTCTTTAGGGTTAGGGGGAGGTTTTCGGGTGGGTTGTGGAGTAAGAATTTGGCGTGGACCCCTAGCAGTCGCTGTGGCGATGGAATTGGAGTCCGCCCGGATATGGTTTTAGGCGGGGATCCCGGGCCCTGTCCGGGGTCCCGGGCTTCGAGAGCTGGCTCCATTAGGGTTGGCGAGGCGACAGTGTGGCGTGGATTTAGGTCCTCAGCCATTGCGTCTGCGAAACCCAAAGTGGGACCGTCGGGGTCCTTCTCCGGCCACAGGTACAAGGGGAAGAGGCCGCATGATAAGGGAGTGGAACCCAAAGCCGCCGTTCTGCCGGTTCTGGAAGAGAAGGAGGATGTGGTGGTGGACATTTTCGACGGAATGCAGGTGGACGAACTGGCGGCTCGTTTATCGCAGTCGGTGGAGGTGGTGAGAGCTGTATTGACGGGAATTGGAGAGCAGAGCTCTTCCCAGGTTGTGCCTGCGGATGCCGCCGAGTTGGTGGCGTTGGACTTTGGTTACAGTGTGAAGAAAGTGCTGAAACATGTAGATAGTGCTACTGGCGAGTTGCCTCGATCACCTGTGGTCACAGTTATGGGGCACGTTGATCATGGGAAAACCACGTTGCTGGATGCGCTTCGGCAAACATCGCTTGCCGCTCGGGAGGCTGGAGGCATTACGCAGCATTTGGGTGCTTTTGTGGTGGCCATGCCATCCGGCGCTTCTCTCACGTTTCTCGATACTCCGGGTCACGCCGCGTTCAGTGCCATGCGGGCGCGGGGGACTGCCGTAACGGATATCGTGGTTCTAGTCGTAGCTGCCGATGATGGAGTCATGCCCCAGACTCTCGAGGCTATGTCTCTTGCTCAAGATGCGGGCGTCCCTGTCGTTGTGGCTATAACCAAGTGCGATCGTGTTGAAGCGAATCCTGCCCGCGTTCGACAGCAGCTCACTGCGCAGGGCGTGGAGCTTGAGGAAATTGGTGGCGATGTTCAGGTGGTGGAAGTCTCAGCGGCGGAGAAATCTGGGCTGGAGAAATTGGAAGAGGCCTTGCTGCTGCAAGCGGAGCTAATGGAGCTCAGGGCTTCCTCGGCGGATGAATTGCACGCTGTTGTCGTGGAAGCACGAGTGGATCGAGGCCGGGGACCACTGGCGACGGTTGTGGTACGTTCGGGAAACCTTGTGACTGGTGCAATTGTTGTGATCGGGACGCAATGGGGACGAATTCGTTTGCTCAAGGATATGCTGGGACGACCCGTGCCGTCGGCAGGACCATCAACGCCGGTGGAGATCGACGGCTTGCGGGGACTTCCCGAAGCCGGGGATTACATTCAGATCGTCGCGAGTGAGGAAAGAGCGAGAAAGCTGAGTCAGGTTCGGCGGACGAGAGTTGAGGAGAAGCGAATGTGGCATCTGAAGCGACGAGTCGTTGCCGCGGCTGAGGCCGCCAGTGCGGAGGATAGTGCGGAGGAGCGTGCGGCTTCGGAGAAACGGGAGATGACATTGATTTTGAAGGCGGATGTGCAAGGCACTGCGGAGGCCGTGAGCCAGGCACTCACCCTTCTCAGTTGTCCTCAGGTGGAGGTGAATATCGTGCACTCCGCCGTGGGGCCTATCTCTCAATCGGACGTTGACCTTGCTGCGAGTTGTCGAGCCTTGATTGTTGGATTCAATGTGGGCTCCATGAGCTCCGCCATTGCAACGTCTGCACGACTTGCCAAAGTCCAGGTTCTGACTCAACGCGTCATTTACCATCTGTTGGAGGATGTGGGCGCTCTCATTGTGGGGATGGCCCCTGGCGTCAAAGAGGATCAAGTGGCTGGCCAGGCTGAGGTTCTGAGCGTGTTTGAGTTGAAGGGCAAAGGGCGCACGGGCAAGGGCGCCACCAAAATTGCAGGATGCCGAGTGTTGGATGGCCGCCTCGAGAGGGCCGCCCGTATCCGGGTCTTGCGCAGTGGCGAGGTCTTGTTCGAAGGTCTCATGCAGTCGCTGAAGCGAGAGCAACAGGATGTGGACATGGTAGCCAAAGGTGTAGAGTGTGGGATGATCCTGGAAGAGTGGGTCAATTTTCAGGTGGGCGATGTGGTGCAGTGCATCACCGACTTTCGCCGGATGCCTAAGTTTGTGTCATCGCAGAATGGGTCCGCTCGCATTGAATGTTGATTCCGTTTGTCTGTCGTGCCTGTAGGATATTCATTTGACTTCACTTTTTCTTGATGATTTCACTGGTTCCATCTCGCTTGTTCTGACAGTGCTGTGCCGGACAAGTTTTAGGTTCGGTGGTTTGTCTGCCAAGGCATGCTCCTCGAGTGAGCGTAGCTAGTATCCCACAGGGGAACAGTCTAATTGATTAGAAAAGGATCTGAGACTGGTCTGGAACTAAAATTTTCTGGAGGCCGCAACTTTAGCACCTTCGCAAATTTTGCACTGGAGTTTACAGGTGTCATCTGGCGCTTGCGATGAGGGTGGCAAGTGTGCTATACACATTGTAGTATAAAGCCGATGGGGAGGTTCATCCCTTTATATTTTAACGATGCTCAACATTATGGGCCACTTGATCTGTGTTGGGTAAGGAGTTCCAGCATGGTGCTGTAAGCTCAAGTATTCGTCGTTTCCTTCACAGCAAGGAGCTTCCCCACTCAACAAGCCGAGCCCTACTTGTGATGAACTCTTAATTGATGGTAACCAGTCTGCCCTCATGCATTCGTTGTTCTTCATGTAAGGTTTGGATGTAAGGGGTGCTGCCGACATTCCTGAATTGTTCCTGTTGTCGAACGGTGGATTGTTTGTTCAATTTCGTGAATGTATTGTTTAGCATTAGCTAGTTTGAGATCTGGGATCGGATGCTGTGTCAAGTGTTTGTTTGGGAGAGTGCCTTGCAAATGATGGTATACACTTGATCTCTGAGAAATCAGGTAAGTTGCAATGACGAAGCTTTTGGTAGCTGATGCAATTGCACTCCCAATCGAACACCAAGTGTACGTTGTCATGTCTCTGTTGCTATCTATCACTTCAGCTGCAGGCTGAAGTAGTTATGCACTCATGATACTCTCCAGTTGTAGTAATTTTTTTCTCTCGTGTGTTTTTGATCGAAGTGTACTTGTTTCGGTGAGTATTCAATGTCCTGAAAGTTATCATTCTGGGTCGGGGACACTTGTTGAGCACCCCATGTCAACATCGAAAATTCTGAACTAATTCTATAAGATGAACAAATCTGAAGGAATTTGGGTTAAATGATACTTCTGTTTGTCTGAAGGTGAAATTATTGGAAATATGTTCTAGCTCAGGCTTTGCAAGTGATAAATTTGGATGGCAACTTCCCCGAATATTTGGTTGTCGTCCTACTTACAAAATCTTGGTTGTCATACTTTTCATTAACACAGATTTCATTTCAAATTTTCAATTTTAAACCCAAGGTATGGTAAGCTCAAGATCTAGCGTTTATAGAAGGATGTTAACTTTGCAATCCTCAAGCGAAAATGCAGAAAGTGTTCTTATTCACGCCACACCACTTTATCCATACTTGTTTGAGCTGATGCAGTCTCTCAAAGTTTGTCATTCCAATTATTGTTTATCCCTCGAAATTTCCAAGATTTGAGTTACCTTGGAACACTGATTTGATATGCACTCAGGATGATAAACCTCTTTTGCAAGAAGACTTGTTAGAAGTACAAACTGTGATCTGATTCTGAGATGAAAAATCTGTTTAACTTCACTTTAAATTCTTTTAACCCCTAAATGTCCCGATTCATCTCCAGAATTGGCGATTTGAGAAAAATCATTATAAAGTGCTATTTGGAAGCATATTTTGGAATTGATATACAAATGAAAGTTGTAGATCTTGATTTGTAGATTCCATGTGTAAGGTTAGATTCACCAATGGTATCAACAATCTTTTTTGTATATTTTGAAAGAGAAATTTTGAAATTCCTTTGAAATTCGATGACAAATTCGATGACAAGTAAAATATTATCATTTTTTGAGCAAAATTTGTTTGAATGGATATGAAATGAGGTTCTCTTCACATGGTGATTTTTTAAAAATTTTGTGTTTTTCCTATCTATGACCTCATTTTGGCTAATCTGATTTAGAACTAAAGTCAATGTAGTTTGACCACTTGACATACTTGCACATTTGTAATTTTAGAAAAATATGAATACTAGTAACATCAAATCCAACCCTTCGATAGGACAAAAATTTGATAATGTATCTATAGAAATTAAAGTAACTTTCATCTAAGTAGTTAGGAAGATGAAACTGAAGTTTCAATCTGTTTATTGTCTAGAAAATGGACATCGACACGTTTAGGGGTTAAACATTGTACTAAGGCACAAGTAAGTTTGTCGGTCTGTCCTATCATGGACAGTGCTCTCTAGTAAGTCTTGTATCCCCATGTGTAATTTTCTACCAAGTAGTTTGATTTCAAAACATATTCTTAGTAGGTAAATCTGGATATTTGATTGAGATTTTTTGCCTTGGACAAGGTGAGTTTTGTACCTTGTTGAAAGTCATTTCACTTTTTAAAAATTTCTCTTTTTTGTGAGAGGTGGTTGATTTTGAAAAAATACTAAGTTGAGTTGAAAAGAACAATGCTACGTTTAAAATTTTTGTGGTAGGAGATCACATGTAGTAGATGTCAACCGGCTTTGGAGTTGAGAGGATCAACATTAGTGCATGCATGCTTCTAGTGATTGTTGCTTGTAGACATTGCCTAGAAGTTTTGTGAGAAAAGATTGATGTTTGTCTAGAATATTGTGTATGTGGTGTTGCTAGGAGATCTATAAGCAAACTTTGTGAAGTTCTAAGTAATGTTGGTTACCTTTGCACCATGACATAATATGTAAGTAATTGATTACCAACAAAATTCTTGTGACCTCAATCCTATAGAAAACTTATGGAAAAAGTCAAAGATTGAGTGCAAAGAAGGTGTAGACCCCATAACAAAGACTAAATGTGAACATTAGGAAATTTGACTTGGGAGGATATACTTTAAGAAAGTATCAAAAAGCTAATTTCTACAATGGGAAACCAAATGGAAGTTTTGATGGTAGCTCAAGGTGGTAGTATTCAATGGTAATGTATGTACCACTTTGATGCAAAGTAGTTGCTAATGAACAAGACATGATGTAAAATTCATATTATAGTAGGCTTTTTATAGTGCAAGAGCTTTCTAATGATACCCTATTTGACAACATTTGTTAAATTTTTTTTCTATAAATGGGCTTGTTTCTCTTTGCCTTAAATGTTTATAAAAAAAAATTACAAAATCACATAGAGGAAAACTTTATCTACATAGTGTGAGTCTTTGTAACATGAAAAGTGTGAACAATGATATTTCCTAAATACACGTGCAATCAAATCTTGAAAAATCATCACATATAGTTTTCAATTAATTATTATGTAAAACTATGAAAAACAAATAAAACAATTCACCAAAAATGGTTTTCCTATTTTTGGACATTGAAATTTCATATGCTGGTTAAGGTTCCACAAAGCAATAGATTTAATAGGATAGTTTTGATAGAATTTTTTTTAAATTATATTAAAAAAGAAAAATTTGAAGGACTTCATAGTAGCGTTGCAAGACTTATTGGAGGGTATTGTGCTATGGGGCTCAATAAGTCTGGCAACCCCACTTTGAAGTCTTTCAAACTTTTCTTTTTTAATATAATTTAAAGAAAATTATATCAAAACTATCCTAATAAATTTATTTCTTTGTAGAACCTTAACTAGCATATGAAATTTCAATGTCCAAAAATAGGAAATCCATTTTTGGTGAATTATTTTATTTGTTTTTCACAGTTGTACATAATAATTAATTCAAAAATAAATGTGATGATTTTTTAAGTTTTCATTGCACATGTATTTTGGAAACATCATTGTCCACATCTTTCGTATTACAAAAACTCACACTGTGTATGTAAAATTTTCTTCTATGTGACTTTAATGAGTTTAGTAATTTTCTTCAAAATACATTCAAGGCAAAGGAAAAGAGGTTCATGTATTACAAAAAGATTTAAACAAAAGTAGTCATATAAGGTACCATTAGAGAGCTATAGTATTGTAGAAGCCTACTATAATATGAATTTTACATTATATCTTATTCACTAGAAACTATGTTCAAACAAAGAAGTATATCCACTACCATCAAGAAAGTGCTACCTCCTTTAGCTTCTATCATAGCTTCTATTCAATTTAGCATAGTAGAGATCAACTTTTGGATGTTTTTTGAGGTATATCCTCCCATGCTAAGTTCACTCTTGTCTACATTTCGTCTATGTTTTGAGGTCTACATTTGTTTTGCACTTGATCTTTGACTTGCTTCCATACGTTCTCAATAGGATTGAGGTCAAGAGAATTTGTTGGCCATTCAAGTTTTGTCAATCCAAGATGTTCCCTCCAAAAATTTTGTGCATTACTGCAATATACTGGTGTACCATCTTCCAGCAAGATGAGATGCTCATGGTACCAATAATATGCTCTAATGCTCCCTAACACACTATCTCTACAAAGTCTATAGCAGTGTGTTTGACAGGAGGGAATAACACCAAATAAGACTTAATAGAACTAGTGAGAGCACCCCATACTATAATTAAAGTCCTTCCGGATTTGAATGTAGGTGCTAAGCAATCCCAATTGTAGCATTCGTTAACTGTTCGTGACACTCGAATTTGATGTGATTATTTTTAGACTTCAAATGATGACTCATTTGTCCAAATCACATTGTTCCAATCATGAACCATCCAGAGCATGTGTTGTTTTGCAAACGCCAACCTCTTAGTCCTATGTATATTATTCAAGAACGGTTTCTTAACCGCAATGCAACTATCAACACCAAGCTCATGAATCTCTTTATGTAAATATGCCCACATGAGGTGTAATGTTTTGACAAAGTTTCACAAGAGGAGTACGCCGATTACTACTAAGATCTCTCATGAGCCTTCTCCTACCTTGATCACTCAACTTATGTGGCCTACCAAGCTTATTTGTTGGCTTTATAGAGCCACATTCATTATATCTCTTCAAGACCCTTGAGATTGTTGATTTGGATCTTCCTACAATATCTTTGATTTTGCTCAATGTCAAGCCAACTTCTCTCATGCCAACTATCAAATTTCTCACATCATTATGACACATAACTTCTTGTCATGATGCAAAGTTCACTGACATTACTTAAAACTTCACAAACTCTGCTTCTAGCACTTTTAGCAACATCACATACCCAATATCCTACACAAACATCAATGTTTTCTCACAAAACTTCTAGGCTATGAATGTAAACAAAAATCACTACAAGTATGCACACTTTCATTTCTATCCTGTCAACCCCAAAGCTTGTCAAAATCCACTATTTCTAATCTCCTACAATAAAATTTCCAAGTACAACATTCAACTTTTAAACGGAGTTTATTGTTTTCTAAATGACCCACGTTTCTGAAAGAGGGATGTTTTTGAAAAGTGTCATGAGTCACATCAAGCTACATAACCTAACTTGACACATGCCAAAAATCTCCATCAAATATCACATGTAACATACCAACATTGTGTTCTAGAAGGAGAATATTTGCCTTTGAGTTGCTAATGGGGTTGCAAGACTTATTCAAGGACACTATACAATACGGAAGGCTTCAGCATAGCACGCAAGTACTAACTCAAGCTGAATCTAGTCTAACTGAGGAGTAGAACCGAGTGAGACAGTGAGACAGTGCACCTCACGACAAGAAGAGCTGCAGTGGAGGCTGCAATTCCATTGCCATCAGTGGGAAACGTTGGTGTAGCCGGACTACTGGATAGGAGGCCTCGGACATTGCAGTCCTGCATAATGATTGCTGCAACATGAAGGCAGGCCTGTGGGGAATGGCCGAGATATGGGCGGGGGTCCGGCAAAGTTTCATTTCATCCAGTTAGAATGCAGACTCAATTTTCACAGGATCCCTCGACCACGACTCCAGTTTTACAGTGTGGCAATCTCAAGAGCGCTCCTCGTCTCACCTGCCAGTAAGCAAGAACATCTTACAGGAGTCACCAGCACCATGTAATAATTTCCTATCCAAAAGAAGAGCCTGGATCGTACCATGAGATGAATTGTAAGCCATGATGAAAAAGAGGAGGATATGTCCCTTCAAGTATGACTTCAAGAAATAGCCAGGCCTGCTAGTTATCCTTCCCAGATTATTCTCTAACGTTGCATCGAAAGCTGGAGCAGAAGCTACACACGGCTGGCTGTATGGGTTCAAGGGTTTGATATAAGAATCAATTCTAGGCCAAGGATCTCGAATATATGCAAAGACTGGAACATACTTTTATGATTTAAAAACTGGGTTTCAGTGTGTCATATTCGCCCTTCGCAGCGTTCGTGTACAGTGCAACGTCCTTGTCACGCTTCTCTTTGGCAGGCTACAGATTGACGGTGGCATCAGAGTGGGCATCCTTTTTTTTTCCTGAACGGATGAGTGAGTCCTTAAGTGTTCAAGCAGATTCCTTGGCAGACATTACCTCTGGTTAGATTTATGCTGCTTTCACTTGAGTTTCAGTCCTATTCATTTTTCAGCTCTTCGTTACTGAGTCTTCAACTCCCTGCTAATTAAGTGGTGATTCCATTTTCAGATCTCAAGGTTTTGGACTTGCCTCCCTGGATCCCACTCTCCTCTCTAGTCTCCAGGACTTGTGTTGCATGCAGTTCGACAATCTCCACTCACATCTCTTCTTCGGCACTAGATCAGTCGGACATACGCGTCCATCCTAATAAGATTGGTACTACAGTATCTGCTCCTTCCAGTGTTTGAGCGGCGGCGTTCAAAACCTTCTTCCGAAATGTGGATATTAAGTTAAGTGCTGCAAAACCCTTCGGCAATCTGTTCATCATCTGGATCTTCTGTGTACAGTGATCAGTGTACTTTTGTTATGCAAGTGCAGCCGCATGTAGAGTACAGTATGTGGCAGCCAAAAATGGGAGCAATTAGTGTTGTTTCTTATTCTAGTACGGAGTAAAAGTTATTGCAGCCATATTCTCAATGCAGGAGGGTTTCGCTGTCATGGCATGTCTGAATTGGTCAAGGAGAGGCAGATGAAGACTAGTAATGCTTGTTGCTTGCTTGTGCAAATTTTCAACGAGGTGGTATGAAGTATGGATTAGAAATTACATTGGTTTGCTATTGAGAAAAATCTAAGAAAAATCTTTGCTGCTACCAACTGATATGAACTTAGTGAGTGGGGATTCATCTAACTTCATGTAGTGAGTTCATTAGATTGTTGAACTCACCTAACTTTTCACTAAAGAATGCATATATTCATGAATTTAATCTCCAACAAACTTAGAAGTCAAACAACTCAACTCTCTTGCATTTACATTATGTCTAGTAATTGCAAAGCAGACCAAGTCATCAAAAATAATAGCTGGTCATTAACAACATTGTTGCCTACAATTTGGTAGGTCCTAACAAACAATTATTTTTTAAAATTTGGCTTGCTTTGCATTCACCTAATCTATGACAATTGTGTGGATTAGTGCACTTTTGAGGCTACGAGTTGACTATATTTTTGGAGAAAATGGAGTGACAAACCCTTAGATTTCTTCCACATAAAGTAGACTTGCCCCTTCCCACTTAGCTCTATGTATTTTTGGTTGTTAGTGGGTAGTATTCTAGTTTTAAGAAATCCTATTTGAATTCCCATGTATTGAGAAATAGAACTAGTTCACCAAATTGGAAACACATGTGCCCATAGTGGAAGTTCACACAAGTATCGTTCAAGTAACAATTTCAATTTGTCATCATTGTTAATAGAATTTCAAATCATAATTCAAGAAATTTTTTACTAATGAGATTAACATTAAAAGTTTCAAAGTCAAATATTTAAGATGTGGACATTCAAAATGAGATTCTTTTATACTATTTTAATCTATTAAATTTGGATCTGTTACATAGCACTTCTCTATGAACTAAAGATTCTCTAATTTCACACTCAATTTCGACATTTGTTTTGCACTTGTTAGTATCAAAGTTCAGACTCCCTTAACATCATTGCCAACTAAATTGTCACCTAGTTTAGAGTGCTACACATATCTTATAGTATGAACAATAGATAAATCAAGTAATGCTTGGACTCAATGAATATGCTCCCTCCCCTAACACTAAGTAGCAAGGAAACTTTGGCTCATTATGACCATTAGAAATTATTCACTAGTGTCAGATTTCTTTCGTACCTTCATAGGTTTGATCTTTATGCCTTGATGGGCTTAAGGAAAGAATTAATCCCTTTAGTTCCTTGACTATGTTTTCACCAAAAATGCTCCCAAACTATCATTTCTAGTTCAAGTATTAAATTTTTGAAAAAAAAACATTTTTGGATACTACATGATCTTGTAGTAAGCTGATTTGAAAAGATGAGAAAAAAAATTCAGAATTTTTCATTGCATGGATTGCAAAATAAAAGCTTTCGCATTCATAAAAATCTTTTTGGGGGTTTGTGAACCACCATGTTGGTTCACCTTTTCAAAAATCAGAAATATAAACAATTTCCTTAAATTTGCAAATCTAGAAGTAGTAGTGCTCCGGATAAAGCCATAACCATCAATTTGGGAGTTTTCCGCTAAATAGCAATGGAAACTTCTTGAAATTAGGGCAAGATGCTAGAAAATGCAATTAGGAGGAAATTAGGGAAAATTCTAGGAAAAAAATGGGAGTTAAAACTAAAAAGAGGTTAAACAAGATTTGGTAGAGTAACCAAATTAGGCTAACAATAAAATGATGAGAAAATGAAAACAAAAAATGAAAAATGAAAATGAAAAAAAAAGACTAGAAATAGGAAATTAAATTTAAATTAAATTAAAAATTACAAAAATAATAAATAATAAAAAACACAAAAGAAGTTAGTTAGACTAAAACTATGACTAAAACACTAGTGTAGTGAGTAAAACACTAAAATAGTGTTAGAAACACTAAAATAGGATTTTACAGTAATTTAGGGGGTGGAACACTAAAATAGCGCAATTTACACTAAATTAGCGGATTTATAGTAACCTAGCACGATTTGCACTAATTTGGCGCATTTTGCACTAAATTAGCGGATTAACAATGAATTAGTGTAGGATTAAAGTAGTTTAGAAAACTAATCCGTTAAAAAGTTTGGATATAGGCAAAATTAGGGTTTGGAGCCCTCTCTCTCTTTCAACTCTCTCTCAATTTTTCCCAACTTTGTGTGCAAGTGTGTTGGAGAGCATTTCGGGTGATAATGGACATTTTTAAAGCATGAGGAGCTAGAGACTAGGAAGAGAGAATCAAGGTAGGACAATTTGTCGAGTAAGTCACTATTTTTTGAGAAAAATGGTGAAGGAACGATGGGAGTGAGGTCAAATGGGAATGGGAGTGGAGAGAAATCAAGGTTTTGCTAAAATGGGAGGGCACTGCCAACTTTGGTGATTGATTGCCGAAGATTAGAAGAGCGGAATGGGCTGAATTTTTGGGAGGATGGAGAGGGGAAAGTCAGTTTTTCAACAAGACAAGTCTCGACCAATACCGAGCAAGGATGAGAACGGAGTGGCCGATTTAGTGCGAGGAGGTCAAATTGCCTCTGCCACGGAAGACCGACGACTTTGGCAAGTGACTGTGGGAGTTCGGCCAACGGATCAGCGTGAATTTTGGTGAGGAGAAAGATGGGGAAGTTAACTTTTCAACGAGACAAGTCTCGCCTAATTTGGAGCAGGGACGAAGCCGGGGCGATCATTTTAGTGTGACAAGGTCAGCTGCCCATTTGGCAGCAGTTTATTTGGGGTATTTCATCTTTTTTTTTCCTTGTCATTTAGTTGAATCTAAATGTAATGTTAATTACAATATGATCTTTTCTTATCAATCTTGAAGCAATAGTTCAATGGCCTTGCATGCAATGTTCTTGTAGGGTGTGAATGTTTAGAGGGTGTATGAGGATTTTTTAGGATTTAAGGGCAAGTGCAGAAGTGTTGCTTAAATTGGGGGTAAAATTAGGGTTAGGATATGGATTAGGAAATTGAAGGAAAAAACTAATTGGCCTAAAAAGAATGTGTGAATATGTAAAGATGGGATGTATGGAATTAGGGAGGTGTTTGGCATCAATTTAGGAAGTGAGTTAGGAATTGGGGTGGTTTTGGTGTGCTAGAATTTAATTTTAGGACACCAAATTGACCCATTTGGTGCCTCAATGGCTAATTTTAGGCAAAATTAGGCTTAGTAGGTTGCCCTAGCCTCTTAAAGTAGGTACTAGGGTCATTGGAGGATTTTAGGGTGCATATATTAGGGTGATGTAAGGGTGTTGCCCCCATTTCACTTAGAGTAGTTTCACTCTTAAAAATTGATAAAAAAAACATTTAGGAGTCCATTGCTTGGAAGACAATTTAGATAGAGGTCCCATGCACTCCCCGCCGGTCAACTCTAAGGGGTTTTTTTGCCTTGCGGTGAAAAGGCCTCACAGGGTCCTACAAAAAGTTGGACATCTGTACTTCACAAGCTCACATTTGTATAAAAAATGTCCAAAATGGTGGTGCTTTGTTGGATTCATTCTTCAAGGCATGTTGATTGCACTCATAATTACAATTTTTTTCTCATATGTTGTACAATTCCTAATGATCTGAAATTGGAATTGTACAACATATGAGAAAAAAATAGTAAGTAGAAAGAAGTAGAGAATGATTCAAAATATAAAATTGTTAAGAATTTAGTTATGAAATTGAAACATGACAATTGATCTCAATGGTTGAAATGTTGTAATAAACAATATACATCTTAAGATTTTACAAAATTCAATTTTCAATATTTTTTCAAGAGTATTGAAAATTGAATAAACTGAAGGACTTCAAAGTTTATTTTAGAGTAGAGAATCCATAACTACCTTCAAACTAAAACTACTCATAACTTTGGACTCATTTATCAAAATGGAACAATTCAAAGCTTTCCATGTATACAAAACTCTATAAAACCAATTTTTGATTATGATTTTTGAATTTTCTTTTTTTATCTTCCCAGACTACCTACCTAAGGAAAAAAATAACATATTAGGCCATAATGTTTGATTCATATTTCCAAATGTCATTATATTTAGTGCACATGAAAGATATTCCTTGTCCCCACTTTCTATTAAAATTTGAACCTAAATTATGAAAACCTCTAGTCACTTGTACTTGACCAAAATTTCTATATTGCCAAAAAATGCATGTTGGTCCTTTAGGGGTTAATGAAGTTGATTGGATTTTGTGACATTTTCATGGGCATTTTCAAGTATTACTTTTACCAAACTATTATGCACGTCTTGTGTCTAACCAATCTTGCATTATGATATTTAAAATATTGAGCCCATGGTGTCAAACAACTTATTGATTGCAGATGTACTTTTCAAATCATATTGCTTATTTTTCTATTAAACTAAATTTTGGATAAATCATTTTCTAAGCAAAATTCAAGTTTTCAACTTCTATATTGTTAAATTGGTTGAATTTGACCACTTTGACACTTTTAACATTGCATATTTTCATCTTTTAACCTTAAGTGCCCCAAAGCCTCAAATTTGGCCTCCTAATAATAAAAGGTTGTCATGTTTAATTATTATAATTTTTTCAACAATATGGGGAAATCATTTGTCCTTTACCATGTAGCTTCGAGCCTATTTCTACTATCAATCAGTATCAATGGTCAATTTCTATGGATCTCATTTTGGGTGATAGTTTGATTAGAATGAGTTTAGATGGTTATGGATTTTATTAAACAAGCTTTGGGTGCTTAGGAATTAACCCCTCAAGTGTAATGAATATACAAATACAAGGTAGAACAAAATGAGTTCTTGACAACAAAAGATATAAGACAAGACAATAGGAGTTTTGGATAATAAGACTTGAGATTAGAGTTCGTGAAGTACAATACTAGAACTAGAACCAAGAGCTAAGATCCAAGAGATGAATTGTCAAGACTAGGGACTACTTGGGCCTTGACTTATATGTATGTATGTATGTATGTATGTATACATCTAAGAGGTTCTTCTAGAACTCTATAGAAGCTTTTAGAAGACTTTGGAAGTTTTTGGATGATGATGAAAGCTTCTAGAAGATGCTAGAATACTATCAAGATATCTAGAAGGTTCTAGAATGTCTGTGACATTAAGGACCAAAGCAAACATATCCCAAGCATATACAAAAATGCATTTTTTCATCAATTTGTTTTCAAGATTCCTGTATTAGTTCTTTAACATTTATACAATATAGATTCTTAAGACATTGATTTACAAATATTCTACAATTCAAAGGGTACTAGTAGGTTTGGACTCAGAAGTAATTTTTTTAGTTCAAAAAATGACTCTTCAAAAATGACTTGAATAAAAAAAAATTCAAATTCAAATCTTGAAAATCACTAGGCTCAAAATTTAACATTTTGAACTTTAAAAAAAATTCAATCTACAAATTGATTGTATAAGGAATTTTCAATCTTAGACTTCAATTTTCATAGAAAAATCTTGGTCTATAAACTCGTCAATCTAATTGTATGGATATGGTCTGTAAATCATCATTAAATTAATATTCTAAGTTTCATTTTATGATACATCTTTACAATTTTGGAAATATATATATATATATATATATATATATATATATATATATATATATATATATATATAATAAAATCAAATGAAAAATTCAAAAAAAATTTAGAAATTATTTTTAGATTGAATCTTTCTAGTTTGTATATGAACTTTTTTCTTTTAGTTCAAAATTTGAAGCTCTAAATATGGTGATTTCTAAGAAAATTATTTTATTTATATTTTGAAGTCATTTTAAAGGGTCCTTTTTTAAACTAGAGAAATTCCCTTTTGAGATGAAACATACTCATATCCATTGAATTATAGAATACAAGCTTAAAATAGTCTTCAAAATCTATACTATACAAATATTAGAGAACTAGAACAAGAATTGCAGAAAAAAAAGGGGATGAAAAATCACAAATCTATATTTTAATATGTGTTTATATTTGTCCATTGTTCAAAATTTAAATGTCCAATCCTTAATCCTAAAGGACCAAGTAATTGTTCAATGTATACAAAAAAATTTTGATAGTTGGGCACAAAGTTAGTTTTGGTTGGATGTTCTCAAAATTTTGATATTAGGTGTGAATGTGTATCCCCTTGGTGGAAATATAACTTTTTCTCAATTGTATGCTCTATTCAAAATTTATACTACTTTGGACTTTGGAGTCATTCCAGGAAACTTTGGGCAACATGTGCAAAACTCCTCTTTTACTTTCAAAATTTAGTTGGTATGTAAATAACATGATGTATAGAATGCAAATGTCCAAAAACATATCCATGCAAAGTGCAAAAATCTCATTTTAGGAGGACTTAAAGTTAGTTGGCCCTATTGGACATGGTCAAATAAAAGTTTGTTCTTCTAATTTTCAAATGTTATAATCTTTCTATCTATGAAGTCACAATTTTTGAATTTTTTCCACACATTCCCATAGTTATCTAGTACAAGTGGTTATGGTTAAAAAAATTTTAAATCATTTTTCCTTGTTGCCCTAAAAAGTGACATTTTTTCACAATTTATGCCTAAAATGTGCATTGGTCCTTTAGGAGTTAATGGATCATATACCAAGTGTTCAAATTTGAGTAGACAATAAACATTTCCTAACAATGCAAAGTTAATTTTTTTCATCCATCCAAAACTCTATAGAATCTTGTGTGATTTCTTTTACATGTGCACAATGTAGTTTTTCAAGAATTTACTACTTAAATTTTCTACAATTCAAAGGACACAAGTCTATTTCACTTCAAGAAATAACTTTATAGTTCAAAAGATGATACTTTAAAAACATCTCAAATAAATAAGTGAAATAAAAATCTTAAAACATCACCATAATTAGCACTCAATGGTTTGAAACTATTAGAAAAAATATATATGAAAATTATAAATATTCAATCTACAACCAATTTTAGAAGGAATATTCAATTTGGGGTTATAAATTATATTGAAAAATATCGATTAGTGCAACCTTATAGATATGATCTATGAACCATATTTAACAATTTAAAAGTCAGGATTAACTTATTATTCTAAGTTTCATTTTATAACACCATAGCTTCCTAGCAGCTTGGGCAACTTTCTACCTAAGAATGAATTAAAGTGAAAAAAAATAATTAGACATTCCAAAAATACGATGTGAAAATAAAAAATTTAAAATACAATTACAATAATTTATGCATTCATCCAAGTTGTTCATACAATTTTTGGATGGATGCTTCTACTTACATTTAAAGTGGCTACATTTAATTTAACCCTTGCCTTGACCTCCAAATCCTAAACTCTTTACCTTATGTGTCAAAGTGTTGTATATGAGAGAGATGATTTGTTTGTCAGAGATTGTGCTTTAATCTTGGAAGGACATTGAGGCCCAAAGTAGTCTTGTGGATAACAAAAAATCCTTCTATATATGACAAAAGTGCATTACATTAGAGGAATTTTGGAGCCTTCAAGAGACTGCAAATTCTTGGACTATGGGAACTCTGGGAACTTTGCCACATCAACAATTTGACATGGTCAAACAATTGCCATATTAGATAATTAATATTTCATTAATTTTTAAATAATAATAATTATTATTTAAATTTTATTAATTTTTTTTAATAATTTTTTATTCTAGCCAACAATGGCTAGTTCATAGCATTGGGAACAAGCTTGAAATAGTCTTTTAGAGCCTTGAAACCTCCTTTGATGGTTCATCCTTGAAATTTTGTGTGGAAAGAGAAGGTCTCGTACATTAGTAGGACCTCCAAATGAGTGCTTTGGGATTTTTTTAAGTAAACAATTCACACAATACCAAAAAAGATGATTTGCACTGTGACAAGCCTATCCTTAATTACATGGTTCAAACTATGAAAATGTTAAGGCCAAAAAATTTGCAATGTATATTTATAGTTATTATAAAAAAAAAGATGAAAGATTGTGAGGAACAAGTTGAATTTCTATGAATTGAATGCGAGTTGAATTTTTATGACTTAAGCAATCCTTTAATAGATATTTTTTTCTTGGGGCAAACTAGGTCAGTAATTTTTCAAAATTTTTGGCACCTTTTTAATTATTCATTTTTTAAACAAGCTACTAGGAAACTATGGTACATCTTGACATTTTGGAAAGACAAGAGTAACATTAATCCTTAATCCCTAAAGGAAAGGACCAAACAACATGTTTTGGCAACATAACAATAATGATCCTAGTGTGTGAGTGTGAAGACATGAGCCCATGAGTTGTAGGTATATACCTATTATACAACCATTTGAAGGTCTATATAATATGTGTACCTATAACAATATAACATAGGTACCTATAATATAGACATCTACAACCATAGAAGGTGTCTACAATATAGACTCATGGGCTTATAGGTTCGATGTTCGCATGCTAGCCAAGGTTGTTCTATCGAATGCATTTTGGGGTTCGGGTGTCGAGTTGTTCGTTTGATGTCGCATGTCATATAAGATGAGTGTCGCATACACTAGACAATTTTGTTGCATATGGCCTTATCCTAGCAATAGAGACAATTTGAAATCTCCCTTTATTTATGATCCATAATTTAGAATGTAATAAGTGATTATTAAATTGAGACACTTCAATAAAATGAAACTCAAATATGTCAAGATTGGAAATAAAAAGTGCTTTATTTGAAAGTCAACTTCAAAGTTGAATTTATTAGATGGACAAGGGGGTCTACTAGATGTGTTGAACGTCGTGTTTGTCATGTTTTCGAGTTGTTTGGCTGAACAACCATGATGCTAGCACTTTCCAAGTAGTAGCTTTAAGGCACAACAATTTTCATAACTTTAGACTATCTGTACATGGTTATCATGTGACATGCAATTTCTATTGTTGAGTGGACAATTTGGGCAACTCAGAAAAAATCAATCTTTTGAGAAATAAAAATTTGAACTTGATTTCCTAGATTTGTATGTACATGGAAAACTTTGAATTATTACATTTTGATTAACAAGATGATAGTTTCAAATATTATTTTAAAAATGTTGGATAGTGTACTAGATTATCTAACTATATGGATATAATCTATGGACAATATTTTACGTCCAAATTTTGTTTGAAGTCATCATTATATTTTTCTTCTAATATTGTAATTCATAATACATCTTCACGATTTTTAGAATTTGGACTATTCTTTGGTCCTTAAGGAATTAAAATTGCATCAATTCTCATATAATTGAGATCAAATATGATTTTATAGTTTCACCATGTACAACACTAGAAATCAATGTTCATCACAACTACTTCAATAATAATTGAGTGACCTCAATGAATGTTGTCTAGGATAGAAACATTGGTTTGAACTTGCATTAATCTACACGGTTGTGAAAGAGACATTGAAATGATAGGTTGATGGACTCATGAAGATATAAAAAATGACATGGAATGAAAGCATTCATAGAATAGTGGAAAGACAAACAACTTCGAGTGACCAATGATTACTAATCAACATCTAGAAGTAATATGTTTTTTTTCCCCAAAAAGTGCCAATTTTTTTTCTAAAATACTACATTTGGACTCCATATTTCTTTGGGATCGAAAAAATTAGAATATGTACAAGTTTGTCATAGAACAAGTATAAAACAACCGTATAGTAGTCAACTAGTCATAGAATAGTCATAGAATAGTCATAGAATATTTGTAAAGGATATTAGGTTAGAGTTAGTTGTGTGGTAGTCACAAATTTCATATATTCTCAATGGGTGGAAAATATTTCATCACTCCTATTTGGAATTAAGAAATCTTTATAATCCTTTATGTTGCAACTAATTTGGGGTTTGCGGTGTCTATAGGGTAGTCATGAAGTAGTTATACTATAATTATAGAAGACAAATACAACAATCATAATAAACATAAGTTTTTTGCTATTCTAGAATTTGTGGTCATTAGAGGAAATCTGAGGCCTCTGTATGCTCGTTTCAGGGCTGTTACCCACTTGTTCCCTATGTTGTTCAGGAACGTCTAGCTATTGTCAGTCAAATAAATACCCCCCCAAAAAAATTTAGTTCTGATATGCAAAAATAAGTTGAAAAAAAAATTTAATTTAAATTTATATTTTTGACGTGGCACAATGTTGGCTACATCAAACCGCAGCAGTGTTGTAGTTCCTGTATTTCCCATAGCCTAGGAACTTGCAGGCATGTTGAGGCCTCAAATCCCCCCTAATGATTATGCGAAGTAGTCATATTGTAGTTGTAGAGTAGTTACAAAGCAATCATATTAGACATAAGGTTTTTGAATAGTGGCAACTATTATTTTCATTTATGCAAAATAAGATATGCAATGAAAATTTTGTTTCTATTTTGAAATTTGGAAAAGCATTAGCTACATTTATATTATAGTAGAAATAAAATTTGTAAAGATTCTATAATAATTAGTCTTAAGACAATTGTACACAATTTTCATTATGATTTGATGAGAGAAATGAATAATGAAGCCAATACATTTATATGGATTGAAGTGGTAGGCATTAAATAAAAAATAAGGCACTTTCCATGTTACATTGTATAATTCAACAACTTTGCTAGTTGTAACTAGTTGTAATGTTTACAATTGATTTGATGCCATGTAATAATTTTGTATTTCCACATGCACAAACATGGTGTTGTCAATGCTAATAAGAATGTGTTTTATGTAATAGATGGTTCTATTATCATCATTATCTTCTTCAATAGTAAAATTCATTAAAATTAATGTTTGACAAATAGAGAGAAGACAAGTGCTTTATACAAGCGGGAGGTAGGAGTTAAAATGTAGCAAAACCAAACTAATTAGAACTTTAGACCTCATTTAAGCATAGAAATTCGACTTTTGTCAAAATTTGTTGATCTAAACAATTGTGAAAATTTATATTGAAATGTAGCTCTAAATTTTTTGTGTAGGATTTGAATCATCCATTCAAAAATTATAGGCAAAGTTGAAAGATAGAGTATGAAAATAAACCTCTATACCTCTCTCTAATTTGTCTATAACTTTCTATTGAAGACTTCAAATCACTAAAGGATTTTCGGATTTGAAAATTAACCTAAATTTCCTTTTCTTTTGGTTGAAATTTTTTTGAAAAAAATTCAATTACTACACTTAAATGAAGCCCAAAGATTTGTTAAGTCCTCAACTTGTGCATTTTTTTAGAGTGAGTGGTTATGCTTTGCCCTTGCTCCAAATTCTCCCATATTCTTTGAATGGTTGCAATGCATGTAGTTAGAGACATTATTTCCATTGTATTCAACATAATTATGTTTTGTGCAAGACTACATTACTTAGAGTTTCTTTTAGCTTCCGTTTGTAATAACAAGGAAGTCTAAAACCAATGCATCATTGTTGTAACTATTTTCTATGATTCTTGTTATGGACAACAAATACGTTATTTCTAAGTAATGATGTAACGTAGAAGCAAAAAAATTCAACAATTTTAAAGTTGGATTTGTATTAGTGAGTTATAGAGAAGTTTGCAATGTACATGTTTGACAATTGTAAAAGACTCAAAAATAAAATACATCAATAGGATATGTGGCATCATTTGAACTTGTTCAAGATGGATGATGAGGGTTTTGTTACTATCCTTTGGAATTAAAGAAGTCTTTGAGTGATTCCTAAGTAGAAGACTTTGCACTTCTTAATCTTAATTGTTGCCACGGACACCTCTTCTCACATATCTTTTACCTTTTTTCTTCTTTGCATGTTGTGTTTTCTATAACTATTTGTCTTAATTAGTACCTCTTGTTATTATTCCTCATTGCTAAAATGTTTTGTCTTTTGTCTTCCTTTGCCATGACTAACATACAACTTTCTCTATTCTAGTAGAGATGCTAATTTAATTTGAAAACTTGTAGTATGTACTAATGAGGACTTATCAATTGCTTGGTGAGCTTAGAGAATTGACACTACATCTACTATTGCAATAGGGGCCTAATTTTGATTTTTGTATGTGTTGAAAAATGTAAAGAGGTAAGACTTGGAGGAAAACCTCCACTACAAAAGAATGATAAATGCGAAGAGTAAATTAAATATAGAGTAGAGGGTGAATTCTATAAATGTACATCTGAGAGTTATATGTACAAACAACTTATAAATTTACCAATTTGTTCTAGTTATTTATGACCTAAATGATTGAATATATTGACAAAAATATAATTTCTTTCTTTGAATGTTTTTTTAGTGAGAATATATTAAAAAAAATTTAGTTAATCCCTAAAGGATGAACGATGTTTGAACATAACTCTTCTTTTCTTGACTAGCTCTTGTAACAAGCATAATTCCTCATTTATATGGAATAATTTTGACGATCATCACCATTGAAATGGAAAGAAGACTTATGTAGCTTTTTTATGAATAAAAGATTGACAAAATCACACAATTTTTGGAAAAATGCCACCATTAACAAGATTGATGAAAGATGTTTGATTAAGCGGTACTTTGAACATATGTTGAAATTATAATGTTGAAATTGGAATGGTCAAAAGTACTCCAAAAACTTTTTTTTCCAAAGGTCCTTACATATCATCATGATTTTGATGTGTAATTTTTTTTCAAATCATTTTGAGATGTGCAAAAAAAGATATTAAGATGTGAAGTGATAGCCTAGAGCACCTTCTCCATTTTTGCAAAAAATTCACCAAAAATTGCACACTCAATCATTTCTTAATTAGATTGCACCTATCTATGGCCTCTTTGTTGTTGACAGTTAGCAAGGTTTCCATTTTGAAATTTTCTACAAATGTAGTTGCAAAAGTCACAAGGTGGCCTTATGGTCTTTCAGGATTGAATTCAAGGCTTCTGGGGGGGCTTTATGGAGGCAGATTGCACCCAAAAAAATTAATTTGGCTAAAAAATGGGAAAAAAATTGTCAAGTTTTTTGCCAAAATACTTTGAATTAAAAAAAAGTCTTGGAAAAAATTGCCAAATTGTGGATGAAAAGAGAATAATGAACATGTGATATATACTAATGCAATGTTTTCTATCTAGTAAGTGGGTGAATGTTAAAATTTGGAGCACTACTATAACATTTTATATCGCCACTTTGTCACTTTATAAAAAATGAAAAAAAAGTCTAGGTTGAATGCCTTCATTTGAGAGATGATTTTTTTCAAGTGATTACTAACTTTTGTTAAGGATTTGTATTCTATTATTATTATTATTATTATTATTATTATTATTATTATTATTATTATTATTATTATTATTATTATTATTAATATCAATTAATTAAATGATAATTTGTGACATACTTGAAATTTGGGTATAAATATCTGAATTAATTCTTGAAAAAATAGAAATGCCTTTACAATAGTCATATTTCAAAAGTGATCAAATAAGCCATAGCTAAATTTAGATTAATAATTGATGAGATGGATAAAATTAAATTTCAATGTGTAAGTTACCATACTACTCATATGATATTGATATAGTAGGTGGAGGTGGGAGTGAAGTCATATTAATATTATCTTGGTGGTTTGGCAATGAACTACATGTTCTAAAATTGCCCTTGTTTGTCAATCTCTCTATTAATATATTTGAAATGTTTGAAATAACTAGTATGTGGTGTTGAAATGTTACCTTGAAGAAGTGAGCATACACCTCAAGTATGAATATAAATGGAATACATAGATGGACGATTTTAGGTGAATAACAAAAATAGAAGTTGAAATGGAAGTAGGATGGATTGCATTTTTTGTGAACTCTTTCTTACAATTATGTGATTGAATATAACTAACTTGGTTGTGTATCTATGATTTAATTGTTGATTTATGAATGCATGAGAAAAAAATATTGAAAATATAAACTCATTATTAAATAATATAGGTTCACCTTGCATTGCTAGAATATCATATTTGAATCCACCAAGATTCATTAAAAGATAAGTAGTGAGTGATTTTTTCTACCCTTTGGGCATGTAGAACTATGTAGATTGCTAGTTATAGGAATACATAACTAATTCTACAAAGACCTCCTAAATATAAAATAACATTAATTAGATGCAATTTCTTGAGTCCTCAAAGATACTTTTTTAAAAGATTGTTTTGAAAGATTTCACATTGAAAATAGCAGAGATAGGTTTTGAAAAATAAATCCTAAACACTAATACAATGCCTCGTATGAAATTAGAAAATAACTTATATGACTTGAACTTAATCATTGAAGGATGGAGTCCATTGTTATTTAGTCAAATAGTCAAACTTCAACATCTCCCACTAATTTTTTCAATATTACTTTTTAGTGATGAAATCATATGTAGTTGCTATGTCGATATGTTACAAAAAATTTGGATTTGTTTATGAAAAGTTCAAATTACCATGAATTTCTAGAAGAAAAGTGAAAATTCATATCAAATTCAAAATAAGCTTAAAAAATCAGAAATTTTCCAAAAGAGGTACATTATATCACAAGTCATTATTGTATTCTTTTTTTTTAATAATTTAAAATTGTGGTAATGAATCTTCAACTTCAAACTTCAATAAAATGCTAGTTTTTTTGGAATTTTTGGATTTTTTCAAGATGAGTAGTAATTCGAGTTTGAAGGTTTATTTTGTTAGTCTTGCATAAAATCAAAAGAAACCATTTCAAATGTCAATCAATTTTTCAAGAAAACAAACTCATAGTATTGAAACAAGTTGTATTTGCATACATTTATTGGGTAAACTACCATACTTAGAATGAAGTAAAAAAATAATCATTGTGACTTAGTCTTCACTCAATAATGTGGATGTAAGGCCATATTTGTTAAAATAAAGCAATATGCAATCTCACATTATCTTTGACTTCACATTTAGATGATGATATGTGTTTGATGTTGAAATTTTTTGGTGAATTGAGACTTTAATGTATTAATACATTGACAAACCTTTGATTTTATAAAGGTGGATATGTTCATGAATTTTTAATTTGTTATAGTAGAGGTCTCAAATTATAAGACTAAAGTCTCAAAATGCCCATTTTGTCTCAATTTAATAAATATGGTCATATATAGAATCCTTTTTTGTCCCTTGTGGTCTCAACATTCATGTAAGGGTTCAAACCACTTCTAGATTTCACTCCAATATATATACCAATCCCAACCACTGACACCCATCTCAAACTTCTCATTTTCTAACTTAGTACCAAGTTATATATGACCTTTCTTGTATTTCATTCAAATTTTGCACTTCAATTTATCAAAGACCTTGTGTAAATGTCCCATAACCAATGATGTGGACGTGCCACAAACCAAGTTGTCCATGTAAGACATTAAATCCTCCATTTGAAGGTGGGCTTGACCTACTTGGTGCGTGGGCTAGACCACGGGGCTAGGCCATAACTAAGCGGCACGTTGGCTGGCCCACCCTAAATGGAGCCCAATCTGGACAAAGCGATGATGCAAACTACCAGCTTTCATCTTTGCATTTTCGTTGACCTCCCTTCCATCCTTCGTCCATCTGGACTACAAGACCATCATCCAAAAATTTGAAAGTGCCTTCCCGCCACCTACACCACCTATTAGTTTGATCATAGCCTCATTACTGCATCACATTTAGAGGTGCGATGGATTCTTTCTACTTGTGCAACAATCTCCTTACAACATCACATCACATCACATTCATGAAAGCAACAATTTGTTATGTTGCAACAATCTTTTTCAACATCCCTACCCTCACACTGTGAGCTTTTGCTTTTTGTTTCTCATTTTCTTTGTACTTAGAGACTAGACATATATGCACTTTTTGTGAGATTCAATGCCAAGAATCATACTGAACCTATGCTCTCGCGACCTCGAGGCGCCGTGCTTACCTGAAATATAACAATATCATATTTTTGAACTCGTAGTAGACGCAAAGATAAACATGGGACTTTTCTTGTAGTCTTTCATCGGCGACAAGCTTGTCTGAAAACACAATAATATGATGCTTTTGAACTCACAATCAAGGTGAGCTTGACAAGAGATTCTCACTATATTACTGGATGTGTAGATGGGAATTTAGCATAGATTTAACTATTGAGAAATTCCTATAGTTAAAGTTCGTTCTCAGGGAGGTAAGGATGCACTAGGGTAATCCTATAAGGTAATGAATTTAATCTCTTACCCAGGTTTATGCACAATTGAAGGAAATAGGAAATTCCTACTTAGCCAAATACAATAGTTAAGGCTTAGACTGAAAGCTTATCAGTTGTATATAAATCTATTGCTTCAGCTTTGTTCACTAGCTCCCTTGTCAACCTCGCCAACTAGTTGGTACAATTTCTATTGATTTGCTCTTCCAATTTTCCAACATCTTCAATTGATTCTTCCGCTTTCATAGTTTAAGCTCCCTCTTCCTTTTAATTGGACTCTTGTCATTTTCTTCCATAACAGATTCCTTCTCAATTTTACACTTAGGCTTTGAATAATTCTATTGATTATAATAGTTACATGTCCTTACTTCTTCCTTAGGACATTTCTTATCCATTTTTATATTACTCATATTCAATTCTATTGATCCCGGTTTACAAATTCATGTTGAATGTATTTCTAATCATACCATTTCTATAGATTAACTCTCATAATCATAAAGCTCTCAATAGTATCATACTCATACACAATTGAGACAACAATTAAAACCTGATTTAGAAATGCCTTCACGACCAGACATGACAATAGAATTTCCCCACAAAATTAAATCCATGGACTCATCTCTCCGCACAATTACATTTACAATTGATACACATAATTTCAGTAAATACCATCATTCACATCTATAATCACAACACAATAAAAAATTTCACAATTTCATAACTCAATCATAAATCCACACATACACAATTTCAACTCCATGGAACACAATTTCCACTAATAATCTCTGCATTGAATTTCATTAGAGAAAATATTACAATTGTTTCTCATCCTCTCCAACTCCGCTCCTTAACATCTATTGATCCAGCCCAACTAACATAGACACCAACACTATGGAAACTAAACTCCGCTCTCTCTTAATTATCACAAACAAAACTATAGATCACTCCACCACTATCGGCTACCACCACGGAGGAGCTCTGGACTTCACCTTCTAGACTCACCAACCATCGTTTTCCTTGTGAATTTCACCTGAAACAATAGTCAACCACCCCAACCGCCATACAATAGATTCCATTCATTGATCCCATTGAATCTCATTCATCTATCGATAAGTTCCCATGAAACCCAAAATAGGTGGTGACTATTGTGTATTAACTAGTTTACCTAAATTTTACAAAGAATTCACCAAAATTGAAACAAAATTGGAGCTATCGTGTCAAACAGCTATAGATCTAATACTACAGGGTGTCACACTCATTAATGTCTCTCAAAATTTCTTTACAAGTGCTTCATAATGCTTCGTAAATTGTCACTTGGGGTTGTTCTGACAATCTTTCATTTCAACTCCTAGACTTTGAGAAATTCCACAATTTTTCTAACTCCCAAGATGCTAGATCATATTTTTAAGAAAGGCACATAGATCCAAATGTGACAATTACATCTTTTTCATTGAATTGAAGGAATTTATTTTTGCTCAAATCTAAGTATCTGGTTGACTCGAAGCTTATGGAGAGAAGGATCTAGAGAGTTAAATGGGAGCAAGTTCAATGAGAACAAAGAAGGGCAGAGTGATTGGGGCATAATCCAAGACTGGGAAGCAAAAGGGAGTTTGGACACCAAGTGTGCATGATAGAAGAGGTTTAAGCTCGCCATGGATCCCATTGGCATGCTTCTTCTACCTTGGGTTTCTGGTACAAATCCTTACACTTCGACAAGCATTCAAATGCTACAAGAACCGCATTGCCATGCTTCATCTCTTCTGCTATGATTTCTCTGACGTCCTCCCCTTTGTGACCCCCCTTTGTGATCGGATTCAAGTTTTTGGAGGAAGGCTCTTTCAAATTTTTGAATGGTGGTCTTGGAGTCCGGATGGAAGGACGGAGGGGAGGTCGATGAGAATGCAAGGACGGGAGCTGGCAATCTGAGTCATTTCTTTGTCCAAGTCGGGCTCCATTCAAGGTGGGCCCATGCACCGCATAGTCTGGGCCCACCTACGAATGGAGGATTTAACGTTGGACGTCCGTCCCACAAAGACTGGACGAAAGTTTTCATCCAGTTTTACATATGAAAAAGCGGGCAGTACAGTTAGTCACCTGAAGCACTCCATTTGGAGGACCCCTGGCCACCCCTAAATTTAGCGGATAGTGCGCCTTGTCCGTCACTGCGTCTCTATTCCCGCAGACCGGTAACGATGATAAAGGAAGGGATGAATGCAGTTCACATGGGAAGAGGATGGATGCCGGGGTGTGGGCGAAAAGGCTCGCCCTGTGGAGGCATGTGTTGCCAAGCTAGGTCCACATGCCGGGCACTGCCGGCACGGCGGCGCATGCGCCCTTCAGTCCAGTCGCTCGCCCGGCATCGGCTGGCGTCGTCGGGGGAAGTCTCGTCCCTTCTCGTCCCTTCTCGTCCCTTCTCTTGCCGTTTTCGTGCCGTCCCGTTTAGAGTTGTCGTCGTCCCGCTTGACTGAGCACCCCGTCGTCGATGGGCGTTGGGCCATCGACGTCGTCGCTCGGGTGCGGCCGATTTTACTGGGGAGATGTGGCCGTCTGCTCCAGACCACTGGTTGCTGCTGAATCCGGTGTTGTGCTCCAAATCCGTTCCAGGCGAACTGAACTGAAGGGACACTCGGGCTCTCTCTGCTCGTGAACGTTTTGTGTACCCGCGGTCGGGGTTGGCCACATTTCATCGTGCGCCTGCTGCGCCTGCTGGATCGCCTCTTCCTTTGTGGTGTCTCATTCGCTTAATTGATCCCTTCTCCATCCTTCTCTCCCCTCTCTGTCTCTGTCGCTGTCTCCCTAGGTTCGTGTGCTCCTCACCAGAAATCCTTCTTGCTGCAATTCAGGCTTCCTTCTGCTTTCCGCACTTTCCTCTTGCGGAGTCTAGCACGTTTTTCGGCTTCCGTTCCGCTACAGCCTTCTCCACCCAACTTCTAACGGAATTAGGGCGGAGGATTTCTGCGCTTCCTTCCGTTCCTAACGGGTGTCTACTACTTGCGTTTGATGTCATGGTGCCCTATGTCCCTCGTCTATTCCTTGCGAAATGGTGACCTCTTATCTGCTACCCTCGTTGTGCAGAATTAGGGATAGTCGAACCGAGGTTTTGAGGATCTTGAGGAGCTAAGGAGTCTGTTTGCCTTCCCGTGTAACCGCTCTGGGAAGATATCGCATCTGGAAATGATGGAGCGTGTACGCACAGCTGAAACATCGGGGCAGGATTGCGCGTTGATATGTTTTGCTGTTTTTTCCGGACCCTTGGAGTGCGTTAAGTTGGAGAAAATGCCTACTGGCAATTAATACTTAGGTTTAAGTCCACAAACGAAGCAGGCGCAGGAACATGCTCCTGGCATTACAATTCGACCTGATTAGGTTTGCTTGAAATGGCGACCTCCGTCGCTCTTCCTCAACCTTTTCAGCCAGTCCCGACGTCATTAATCACCGCAATCGGCATGGGCATGTCATGTGTGCCGCTGGCTTCTCCCATCATAGAGTTTGTCTTTTTCCACAAAGCCATCCGCGTGGAGATGGATAGGCTACATCAGGATGCGCTAGCGGTCGAGAATGGCACAGAGAAGGATATTCAGTCTTTCGTTGATCGATACGTATTTCTGCGCACTGTCTACAAACATTACTACAGCGCAGAAGATGAGGTAAGTTTGAAATTCCTAACTTGATTTGCATACTTCAGAGTATTTCGTGTAATTGGTTGTCGCATGTAATTACGTAGAATGTGAAGCTTTAGTCACAGGGCCTGCCCCGCAAGAATTTTGCTATCCAGCGGAAACATAATTTTTGATGATCTCGCTCTGCTGCCCTAATTCGTGATGTTCTTTCAGCGATGATTCGTTCGGCCTAATCTGCTCAGTAGTTGAAGTTCAGGAGAAATTCAATTACTTAATCTCCTCCTTCTGTCACCTCTTCTAGTCACTCGTGAACTGCAGGGAAATTTTCTTCAAAGGTGGTCAGTAGATAATAGCTTTGTTTACTCTGAACTACTGTGATAATGCGTTCTCATTAAGAAGCTGGGGCATTCTGTGCATTACAGGTGATACTACCGGCTCTCGATTCTCGTGTGAAGAATGTAGCGCATTCCTACTCGCTGGAGCACAAAGTGGAGAGCGATTTATTTGACCAGATAGCACGCCTTTTAAGTGCTGCTTTGGCTGATAAAGGAAAAGTTGCCTCTACTTTTCACTCGGATCTTGTTTGCTGCACCCAGGCCCTGCATACCACTCTCTGCCAGCATTTAGCAAAGGAGGAGGAACAGGTACAAATTATTCCCCATCTACACAAGAGAGCCCATGTTTAGCCATTGCGTTGTCTATGGTATGGAGCATGGACACAAGATGGCTGGATGTTCTTTGCAGAAGTATGAATGATACCTCGATGACAAATGCAACTGCAACGTAATAGTGGCAGCAAACAAACATCAATACTGAAAATTCAGCAGTGCTAAAACTTGCTTTGTTGCATCAATGGTAGATGTGTGAAGATTGGCGTGCTATACACTCCAAATTTTTGCAATTTGTTTATTCGCTTATTGCCGTCCTATCGGGCATGCGATGCTGTCTTGTAGGCGCAGCTCACTTTTCTTCTTCATGTGCAGATATTTCCTCTTCTCATGCAGCATTTCACCTACAAAGAGCAGGCTGGGTTGGTCTGGCAATTTATCTGCAGTATTCCTGTGAATCTTCTGGAGAAACTCCTGCCGTGGCTTGCTTTTTCTCTTTCAGATGAGGAGCGCCAACAGATGGTGACTCTCATGTGTGAAGTTGTTCCACCGGAGGAGTTGCTTCAGCAGGTTGGATAAGGAAGTCATTTGTCTGCGTCCAAGTATTAGCAGACACTCTATTGACACGCTGCGTGTTATTCTTGCTAGAGAATATCGGGACACCTTAGGTGTTGAAAATTTTGAGTTTGTCTTGCTGATTTGTTGAGTTTACTTCTAGATCTACCTTCTGATCGAAGCTCAGTGTAGCACTTTAGAAATGACTAAATCTCTTTTGGGGCTTGAACGCCGGTGCTAGAAGGTTTTAGATGATTCGATCGGGGTGTTTTGAAAATTTACACAATTGCCACTGCTAGACTCTCTGAATTATTTATGGAATTGCATATACACCTTGACTGGCGTTCGCAGTTGGGTCAAGAAAGCTAGCAGCTCTTGTGTCCTGGTTATAACTAGAAGGTAGATGTTGTCCACTTCTGGTTAATTGAGTTATTGTGGTGTTTGATGCAGGTAGTACTTGCATGGCTGAGAGGCGGAAATAGAGCTGTAGATTCTTACGATGGTTCGAAGGTCAATACAGATGCAGAATCAGCTGCTTGGGATGCCATTGACTCAAGAGTGGCAGGAGACTTAGCGATGACATGGGCTCTAGAGAGAGAGAGTTCCGAGAACAAAGAGGATTTGCAAGCTAAATTACTGAAAAATGGACCATTAGTATCTCCTCTGAAAGAACTTCTTTATTGGCATAACGCAATTCGCAAAGAGCTGCAAGAAATTGCTGAACAAGCTCGTCAAATTCAACCTATGGGAGCTTTTTCTCCAGCTAATTTGACAGCTTTTATTGAGCGTTCACAATTTTTAGCCGATGTGTGCAATTTTCAAAGGTGAGATTCGTTGTGTATTGATTCAGATTTTTAAACTGGAAATTTGTTTATGTTGGTGGATTATATATTAATTGACAAAGCTTCTCATTTCAACGAAGTATGACATAAATAGCTACAATTTCGCAGACGTGACGAGTTCCAACTTGTTTTCGCGGATGCAATTCTTTTTTGTGATGCTGCATGGGTTGATCCTTGACTACATACTGATGCACTTGAATGATTTGGCAGTTCGGCGGAGGACAAGCTAATGTGTCCTACTTTACACCAGAAAGTGCAGGAGCGAGTGACCTATCTCATGGACCATGCTGAGAAAGATCGACGATTTGAGGATGTGCTCCGACTGCTTGAGGGTGTGCAGGCAGCTGTCAATAATAGTACAACAATCACTCAATTGCACAGTGAGCTTTGTGAGAAAGCAGAACTTATCGTGGAGTCAATTCAGCAACATCTATTGGAGGAGGAAGAGGTCCTAGTTTGTCACACTAATTATTTCTATTTTTCTTCGTATTCCTGCAAACGGTTATACTCTTCTGTAGATATCTCAGTGGATTTTGATATTAGATAAGCTTTAGCTTATACTCAGGTCCTGATCAAAAGTAAGAGATTTTGTGTGATGTCTGGTTTATCATGTAGTGCTATCCTGAAAATTTGTACAGTTAATGTTTTGGGTGAAGTAGAAATGTAAGGCTCAAATAGTAATAGCTTTCAGCAAAGGGCTTCAGGGACGCAGGACATTAGCAACACTGCGCTCTATTTTACTCAATTACTGAGGTGCTTCTTGTTATCTCTTTCCAGGTACTCCGTTTCACGCAATCACATTGTAGTATTGAGGAACAACGTGCTTTACTTTACCAAAGCCTAAGGGTGATGCCCTTGAAGTTATTAGAGCGAGTTCTCCCGTGGATGGTTGCTATCCTAAGCGAGGATGAAACGAAGGAGATGCTTCGGAATTTGCGTCTAGCAGGTACTGCAACATTTCTCTCTTTCGGCTTACGAGAGTGACTTGGGTCAGGTAAGACCAACTTTTTATGTTGACATTGTTGGTTATGGTTGTGCAGCTCCTGTCGAAGACATAGCTCTGGTGACCCTTTTTTCTGGCTGGGCATGCAAAGGGCATCCTCAGAATCTCTCAAGTACAGGAAGCATCCGCTGTCTCTCTTCAACACAGGTTGATGGATGTCCTGTTATGAGAATGAAACTTAGTGCAGGGATTGAAACCGAAAACATGCAAAACGGGTCTGACCTCCGGCCGCAAGATTTGAAGCAAAGTTCAGTAGACGTGGGTACTGTACATGGGCCAGATGACTCTCTAGAAACTCTCGATACGAGAGCATCAAAGCGTCCTCGAGGGGGTGAAGTTGAGGACAGAAATAGGGATTATCGATCTGAAGTCCCCAAGAGCGAGAATCGTTGTGGAGGTGCTTCCGCATGTTGTGCCCCTGGTCTAGGGTGTGGAAGTATCACTACCCGTCCTTCAGGGCCAGCTTTAATGCCGTATACAGCAGGTTCGGCTAGTAGTTCGTTGAACTCCGGGATCTTCGGATGGGGCAACGATGCAGGTCCTACTTCTGATCCAGGACCAAAGCCAATTGACCATATTTTTCAATTCCACAAGGCTATTAGGAAGGACCTCGAGTATTTGGATATCGAGTCTGCAAAACTCGCTGATTGTGATGAGGATTTTCTCAGGCAGTTTCAGGGAAGGTTTCACTTTCTATGGGGTCTATATAGAGCGCACAGCAATGCTGAGGATGACATCGTCTTTCCGGCACTTGAAGCAAAGGAAGCTCTGCATAATGTAAGCCATTCATATACTATAGATCACAAGCAAGAGGAGCAACTATTTAAAGATATTTCGGAGGTGAGTTCTATTCTCTTAGGGTTTCCATATATGCTTAAAACTCTCTGCCTTTTTTCAGCTTGTTTTTGTCCTGGCGATGAATCAATATATTTTTTTAAATATATTTTTTTCTCTTCAGCTGATATTTTCTTCTTCTTTGTTAAAGGTACTGCTGGAATTATCTACACTGCATGCGCGTATACATACTTATGCCATATCAGTCACTACATCAGACGTGTTAAATGTTGAGGATGAGGTTAGACAAGCACATACAGAGAAAGAACGATTCGAAGCTGAAACGATCCAGCGAAGAAATCTGGCTGGCAAGCTGCAAAGAATGTGCAAATCCATCAGAGTTAGTCTTGATCATCACGTTTTGAGGGAGGAGGAAGAGCTATGGCCTCTTTTTGGTGTTCATTTCAGTGTTGAGGAGCAGGATCGAATTGTAGGACGCATTATTGGAACTACCGGTGCCGAAGTGCTGCAGGTAACAGAACACCTATCTACATAAGATTTGTACACAAGATTTGTGCACAAATTGCATGTACATCCAGTAAATTTTACATTACTTCAAAATTAGCGTTGACCCCTATTGTAGTGAACTTTTGAGTCTCTAATCGACGTGCAATTTGTTTTTATTTGCAGTCAATGCTGCCTTGGGTCACAACGGCACTCTCTGAAGACGAACAGAACATTATGATGGATACGTTGAGACAGGCTACTCGAAATACAATGTTTGACAAATGGCTGCGGGCTTGGTGGAAGAATAATCCAGGCTCCTGTAGTGACTCTTCGAAGGCATCTGAAATGCATCCTGTTCCTCCTGTGGGCACAACTGAATCACTGCAGATGGTTGTTGATTATCTGTCCGAAGGCGTTGATACTACAGGAGAGGCAACCATGGATGAAAAAATCCAAACGGTCGAAGCTTGTGATCATAAAAATATCATCGATTCGGGTATTGAGACATCTTTTATGTTTTAGTTTAATATTTTGGTTGTGGCGGGGGACTGGCACTGGTGGTGATTGTTGACTGGTGTTGTTTTTTCAGTTGGTAAATTCAAAATAATGTAGGAGGTCGACTTGAGTTACTTAGGCTGGCAATTTTATTGCGACGTTTAACCACTTCCTGACTGTAATCTTTCCTTACAGATGCTCTCGATCCAAGCAATTACTGTGCCGATGATGATGATAAACATGTCGTGAATATGGACAAACCAACCTCAGATCACGTGAAAAAAAATGCGATTTTCAAACCAGGGTGGCGTGATATATTCAGGATGAATCAAAAAGAATTGGAGGCAGCCGTTCGGAAAGTTTCTAGTGACAGTTCCCTGGACCCACGACGGAAGGCTTATCTCATGCAAAATCTCATGACTAGGTATAATTTTTTGTGCTGAAAACTTTGTTAATTAGTATCTTTCTTCTTTATAGTACGCTCATGTAGTGATGCTTGTGGCTTGAAAGTCGCTACTTTGTTAACCAATGGTTTATAACTGGATTGCACTGCACAGTCGATGGATTGCAGCACAGCAGAATGCCCTCAGTGAAGTATCAAATCAGGAAGGGGAAGATTCTTCTGATATTCCTGGTCGGAGGAGGTCTTATCAGGATGAAGAAAAAATGGTATATGGTTGTGAACATTACAAACGAAATTGCAAACTGAGAGCTGCCTGTTGTGGCAGCCTTTTTCCTTGCCGTTTTTGTCATGACAAAGTCAGTGATCACTCTATGGATAGGTAAATCTTGACCCATCAATGGTACAGAATTTTATTAGCTGTTCAGTCTTATCTCTGCTTTTCATTCATTGAGGCTTTCTAGTTTGCGTACAGCCATGACTCTTCTCGTTGAGTTGTAGGAAGAGGACGAATCTTTGAAAAATCTTTACAGACTACGCTATACTGCATACTAAGTTGACGGTTTCTTGCAGGCATGCAACGAAGGAGATGATGTGTATGCAGTGCTTAGAGGTGCAGCCTGTGGCTGCTGTCTGTAGCACTCCGTCATGCAACGGCTTTTCCATGGGTCGTTATTTTTGTAATATCTGCAAGTTCTTTGACAATGACAACAGGTTCGTGTACTGCATATTGAATATTGTTCTTGATGCTGTCATAATGGTAGTAGAAAATTTGACCTCTAGCCGCCCTCTCTTTCGGTGATCATTTTGCTAGAGGTCATTAAGAGACTTCAAAAGAACTTCACGTTCAAAGTCACTGACTATCACTGATGAACCTGCAATGTAGGGATATATACCACTGTCCGTCTTGCAACCTTTGCCGTGTTGGCAAGGGTTTAGGCATCGATTTCTTTCATTGCATGACGTGCAACTCTTGCATGGCCATGCAACTCAAAGAACATAAATGCATGGAGAAAGGCCTGGAATCAAATTGCCCCATCTGCAATGACTTCTTGTTTACCTCCAATACGCCTGTCAAAGAGCTTCCTTGTGGTCATTTCATGCATTCTGCTTGCTTCAAGGTGTGTGTTAACTCTTTGACTTCGAATGGTTCTAGAGATCAACAGCAGTGCATTTGGTTGCAAGTCAATGTGTAATAATTACCTTCATAACGGGTTGCTATAAGGATTCATATTTTCGTGTATGTGTTGGTTTCGTATTTATCCATCAGTTAAGAAGCAGTGTGATATGTTACCAACTGTTTCCATCATCCATTGTAAGCAAGACTTCATCGTATTGTGCAGGCCTATACGTGCAGTCATTACACGTGTCCTATCTGCAGCAAGTCGCTTGGGGATATGGTGGTAAGTAGATTTTACAGAACTGATCCATTCGAAGATCTGAGATCTCTTCTTTGCAATTAATTCTTTATAGAACGCCTCGAGTGACCATGCAATACTGCTCCCTTTTAAAGACGTTCAGTATTTAAAAAGTTTCCAATTTTACTGAAAGCTTTTAACTTTTTATGAAGCCACTGAGATATTCCATAGCTGTCATTGTACCAACCATCTCATTATACCTGTTGCATCGTGTAGGTTTATTTTGGTATGCTCGACGCCTTGTTGGCTGCTGAGCAGCTCCCTGATGAGTACAGGAACAGAGATCAGGTAATTATTCTGCCCATGAACCTAGAATGAGTTTAATATAGTTCCTGACAACCAAAATCTTCGGATAAGTGCATGCATCACTAATATTGACTTTTAAATTTAAGGTAGACAGAATTTTTCGCACCAGACATTTTGAAACACCTTGTGTTTTCCAATTACGTACATATCCAAGTACAATATTTCGCAATACTGCAATGTATTATTTGATAATTGTTACTCTATACGCAGGAAATCTTGTGCAATGATTGCGAGCAAAAGGCTACTGCGCCTTTTCACTGGCTGTATCACAAATGTGGCAGTTGCGGTTCTTACAACACCCGTGCCATATAATGTACCCTCTTGATCCACATTTCATACTATTGGTTCATAATGTGACGAAAAAGTTCCATTTTAGTATGTTTAGCGACATGAATTATTTTCCTTTCTCGTGCAAGACCTCTTGAATTTTCCATGAATAGGATGTTCAATTGCAAGAGCCTGGCAGGTGAGATTGTCATAAATGAACTAACTGCTTTTATCGTAGACCAGTCCAGAAATCAGTGAATGGACTCTCGTATTCGACTGTCGGTTCCCAAGATGTTGCGTCTCACATCAGTAATCCTGTTGAGAGTTTGCAGGTCCAAGACAATGCATTGCCTGTGTCAAACAAAGTTTTCTCCAATGAAGCACACTACAAGGTTGGATCTTGCAGGTATATCTGTTCTTTGTGCTCGGATACTTCTCGCAAGATATGTTAGGGACAAGGTGATATCTATACATAAATTTTTCATCTAGAGTGAACTTGGTTATGTCCTGACTGTATCCTGATATTTTTCAGGTTTCTTTTTGTTGTTCAAATGAAGTGAAGAGTCAATTCCTCTTCTGTGCCTAATCCGTTCATGAAAGGTCTCTGCTCTTTTAAGTAGTACATCGCAGTCTGCTAATGTATGCGAAAATAGGTCAGGGCTATATCTGTATCCTGGCAATTGTACATTTGTAGGACATTCCTAAATCCGATTGTTTGTATTGTGCACTTTATTTGGTTATGGAAAAAGCAATTTTAAATTGTTTGCTTAGTATATTTATTCCAGGTGTCCATGTACTTCACACCCGTATAAACCCCTCCCACGACCTCATTAGGGGACCGTTCATTTCTAATGTCAACCTCACAATGGAAGAAAGGTGTAAATTCAAGCAACAAAAACCTGAACTTCATGAAAGTCTGCCCTCCATCTGAATCCCCTTGTCGCTTCTTAATCTGTTTATGTTCTTTTCCAAATTGTAATGTTTTCAGAAAAGACAATTCGATTGTGAAGGCCATATTTAGGTCTTATCCTTGCAACTATGAGCCTCAAAAGAAGGTATCAACAGTGTCCTTGCATTACAGAAGTTGCATAATTGTTTATTGGACAAAGAAGGGATCACAAGTTTTTTGTATTAGACAAGGTGCATAACTGATTCTGGCACGAAGAAGGGATCAATTGTTTCCTTGTAGTCCGAAAGGTGCATAATTGTTTATTACCCTTAATGGAAGCTTAGAGTTCCAAAGGGGCAATCTGAATCTCAACTTAAGAAAAAGAGAAGTGATTCTGACTAAATCAAGCATGTATTGAATCTATTACTATGTATCAGAATGATGGAGAATCCACATACCCTTCTTCATGCACCTTGCTTATCACATCAAGCCTCCACTTGTCTAGCTTCTCACAAAGCATTGTTGGATGTGGAATATTTTACACCATCTACTAAAGAAACAAGGCAATAACAACACATGCTATAGTGTTAGTCTACGCTCATGAATGTTATGCAAATAATTCACTATATTTGATTATCAAATAATCGCTATCAAATAATTATAAGCAAATTATTTGATAATGAATTTAGGGGCACTTAGAAGCTTGGATTTAGCAAGTGAGGTAGAATGAATTAAAATAAAATTGTGCTTTAATGTTGAATTGTGTAGAAAATTCAAAATTTTAATTAAGGGTTATTTTGTTTTGTAGAAAAATAAAATTGAAAAAAATATATGAATTATATAATAAATATGCATTATAAATATGAAAAGTATTGTATTATTTGTGAATTTTCAAAGTGAAGATTTGAAAAAACCTTAAAGGACCTTATTGATGCATGTGTAAAGTACCTTTAGAAAGACAATAAAAAGAATTCACGAAGGGCTTTATTATTTTACAACCACATAGTGACATAGAAAATGGGAGACATTCTTCAAGGACAATTTAATCCCTCAACACTCCAACATCGAAAATCTGGACAAAGAACAAAGAAGTTCTAGGGGCTTTTTGACCAATAACAGTTCAATATCCAAACTATTATAATGTCTGATTTTCTTAAAACACGTTTTATAGGATGACTTTGAGGTAAATAATACATATTTAAAAAGGCATAAGCATAAAATTTGCAAAAATTCAAGAAAGTATTTAGGTGATAAGGGATTAATCAAACCCAAATGTCATGGACTAAAACTATTTGACAAGTGACTTTTAAAGGAATAGAAGAAACAAAGAGTGCACCTATTCATTTAGGACTTTGATAAATTTCAATTTAGTACCATGAACATAAGGTCACATTTATTTAGAGTTAATTGTGTAATGCTACAAAAAAACAATTATTGGCTATTAAATGACTATGTAAGGGCTTGCATGACAAAAAAACAATAATTTTCATGCAATTTTGAATTAACTCCTACAACACTAAACTATGTTTTTAACAACATAGTGATTTTGGGCAACTCACTACAAATGGAATTTTTCTTTTTTTCCTTTGAAATTTTCACACAACATGTGTCCAAGGAATAGCTTTAAGGTCCAACAATTTTCATAACTTTTGACTACATGGTTAAAACATTTATTGTATAATATGTCATTTTCATTGCTCAGTGGGCAACTAGGGCAATTCAAAAAATTTATTAAAAAATCTCTTTTTTTAAGAAATAAAAAAATAAAATTATTTTTTAGATTAAAAATATAGATATAAAGCTTTGCATAATTCCATTGTTATTAATGATATGAAATTTATGAAGAATTTAGTTTGCGGGTAGTTATAGATTCTCTACTCTAAAATAAACTTTGAAGTCCTTTATTTAACCCCTAAACGCATCGACATCCATTTTCTGGACAATGAATAGTTTGAAACACCAATTTCATCCTCCCAACTACTTGGATGAAAGTTATTTTAATTTGTGAAGATACATTATCAAGTTTTTGTCCTATCTAAGGGTTGGATTTGGTGTTACTAGAGTACATATTTTTCTACAATAACAAATGTGCAAGTATGTCAAGTGGTCAAACTGCATTGACTCTAGTTCTAAACTGGATTAGCTAAAATGAGTTCACACATAGAAAGAACACAAAAATTTCAAAAAATCATTGTGTGAAGAGAACCTCATTTCAAATCCATTCCAACAAATTTTACTCAAAAAATGATAATATTTTGCTAGTAATTGAAATTTGAAGAAATTTTGGAATTTCTCTTTCAAAATTTATAAAAAAATATCGGTGATAAAATTGGTGAATCTAATCATACAGATGGAATCTAAAAATCATAATCTACAACTTTTATTTGCATTCCCATTCCAAAATATGCTTCCAAATAGCACTTTATAATGATTTTTCTCAAATCGTCAATTATGGAGATAAATCTGGACGTTTAGGGGTTAACTCAATTTTCAACTTTTATAAAATTAAATTAAATCATAGGATTTATATTTTTTATTATAACATTGCAACGGTTGGGATTGGCATTTTTCAATTCCATAACTAAATTCTTAACAATTTAGTATTTTGAATCATTTTCTACTTCTTTCTACCTACTATTTTTTTCCAATATGTTGTACAATTTCAAATGATCTGAATTTTTTTCAATCTTGTAGCCAACTTGCCTTGAAGGATGAATGCAAAGAAGTATGATCATTTTGGACATTTTTTTATATAATTGTGACCTCGTGAAGTGTGGCCACTTGTTTTTTTGCAGGGCCAAAAAAAGGATTTTTGTCAATTCAAACACTAATATCTTGTAATCTACAAAGTGGAAATTTTAAATAAAAATTTCACATCTTTTCAAACCAGTGTACCATAAGAACCTACAATTACATGTGTCCAACAATGTTTTTTCTAAAATTTGGTACTCAAACTAGGAATGGTAGATTTTGAGCATTTTTAGTAAGAACATCGTCAAAAATCTTTAAGGGTTAAGACAAGTACTTGAATATATATTTTGATAACGGTGTTGAATATTGCTTCATTGTGGTATTTTGACTTGTGTACATAAGAAAATGTTTGATCCATGGATCACTATATACTATATTTTGACATCTTCTAGGTCCTTGCTTTTGATGAAAATTTGAGTCTAATACAAAGGGATTGCAAGGTTGGATTTTGAATCCTCTTCAAAGATAAACAACGATATGACAAGGAATATTTTGGAACATTTTGGGTATTTTCAGAAACCCATCCTTGAAGTTGAATTTTGAGAATACCCATGACCTTCCAATTGTTCTAAAATTTTCTTTGCCACATGGTTGGCTATCCATAAAAAACATCAAAATTAGATTTTGGACTCTCATTTAAAACACAACTTTGATCCTTACTAATGAAATGGAGTTTATCAAGTCCAATTCCTACTCTTATTTGAAAATTTGCAAAAATTTGAAAAGCTAATATATTATTGCAATTTGAAGTTTGGGCCTATTGTCCTTATGCTTTGATTCTCTAATTTTAAAATAAGATAATTTTTTTTGGCCCATGGTGTTCTAAACTATTATATTTACTTGAAGAGAAATTTCAGATTGTATGAGTGTAATTTGTATATGATATGGATTTTTCTTCACTTTTTCTTCAAGAAAATCATAGTAATTTCAAATTTTCACAAAAAATCTGGAATTTTTTTATATCTTGTAGATTATAGAAGTCATGTAATAAGATCTCTAACAAGTACAAAATAATAGATTCAATCACATATAGTTGCAAAATGGGAGTATATAGAGAAAAAGTTTGAAGTTTGAAAAAAGTGACCCTTAGCCCTATACTTGATAATGTGCTATTGACCTTAGATTAAAATGACACCAAATGAGCATGGGCTATTATAAGTAAGTTTTTAGATTTTGAATAACATAGGATTGTAGAGAGGGCCAAATGGGAACACTAAAAGCAACTACATAGTTGGATGGAATAAGACAAGGGCAAAATAAAGGGAGGACAAAAAAAATAGCTTTGGTGGAGCAAGAAGTTGCAATCTACCTACTTGAGGTGGTTGGCCCCCACTATGACCCTTCAAAACCACCTTGAATGTGCAATATGGTGAAAGGTTGTTTCACCTACCCTACCATTACATCACAACTTTTGGAGCACTCTTTTGCTCCTATTGTGTTCATGTGTTCCTTGTGCCTCTAAGACACACAATTAATGAAGCTCTTGACCCAAATCCCTCTCAAACCAAGGTGTGTTGAATTCTTCAACAACCATGGCAAGTTCATGTCCAAAGACCAAAGTTTGGCTAGCTGGGCCCTCTTTTTTCATCAACAATTGAAGGCTAGTCCTTTTTTTAAAATTTTCAAAGAAAGTGCCAAGATGGCAATTTAGGAAAAATTTGATGAAGTATTGAATTTGTACATTCCTCCATCTTTTGAATCAAAAAACACTTTTCAATCATATCCATGCACTTTTACATCCAAATTTGGCAACTTCATCCATATTTTAAATAGAAATGAAAAAAATTGACAAGAAAACATTATTTTTCCTTGGCGAAATTTTTTCATTTATTTTGAAATGGTGCTGTCTGGTCCCATGGTGCCAGAAAAAAAAAAGGGTTGGACTGAACGATGGGGTAACAAAAGACAGCCCGGCGCCAGCCATATGCATTCCGGGTTGTTATTCAGTCCAGCAGTGCAGATGCTCTCCCTCCGACAGTACGTGACGGCGTGCGTGGCGCTAACTTCCTGCCCCTTGAAAAGCTTCTGTCCTCCACCTGAAGATTGGGTTCCGAGTGACATGGCACGGATGGCAGCCAGGTGCGCGCGCCAATGAAGTTCCGATTGAGGGAACTTTTCCGAATGATGAATGTCCAGTCCAGTAGAAACGACGAACTTAAGCTAGTGTGGCCGTGGCAAAGCTGCGTGGGGGGCCAAGCACGGCAGCTTGGCGTCGGAGAAGGTGTATCCTTTCACTGACCGCACCGCATGAACCAAACTCAACTTCACGGAGAGCGGCCGCTAGATTGTGAACTTTTCTAGAACTGGACTATCGAAGCTCACCACCCCTGCTTGCTGCCCATTGAGTTCACCTCAGACTACTCGCTCGGAATCATTGATTTCTCTCACTCCTGGAACCCACCGAGCTTAGGCCGCTCGCTCGGCATCTCAACGTGATTCCGTGACTCCGTGAGTGCGTTCCCATGGCCTCGCTGACGCTCGGAAGGGCGCTCACCGCTGCAGCAGCTGCGGCCCCGTCTCTGCCCGCCCTGGCCACACCCCTGCTGCGCCCCTGTCCCGCCCCGCGAGCTTCCCTCGCTCGTCGTCCCGTCCCCGCCTCGCTTCGTCTGTCGCCGTCCGTCTCCTCTTGGCGCCCTCGTCGCCGCGGCTTCCCCGCTCGGGCTCAGCTCAACGATCAGACCCCGGCCTCATCTTCGGCCGCGACTCCGCAATTCCAAGGCATCTACGGGCCCTGGTCGGTGGACTCGGCCGACGTTCTCGAGGTTCGTCCCTTCGCCCTCCAAGTGCCAATTTCCACGCTAAATAGCACTTCCATTTGCTTCGACTCTTCCTATCCCCAGCCGTGCCCATGTTCTGTGGCGTGATTGCAGGTCGTGCTGTACCGCGCAGGTTTGGTGACCGCGGCCACAGCATTCATTGCAGGTATCTGACATTCCTCCGCCCGCTTCTCAACCGATTGATTGCATCCGCTTCTGGAAGAAAACGGAAGGAATGGCTTTGGGCTGCCAACCCTTTTTGAATTCTGCAGTTGGGTAGTGGCCCTGCCTTGTCCGCGAGCACCTTATACTAGTTTGTGGACGAGAATAATGCATCCGATGGTAGGATTGGTAACTTTTTACCGACCGACAGGTCTCAGGCCTGTTCGGCGGGTTTAAGTAGTTGGTACGGATGTTTTTACGACTCAAGTTTCTGATTTTTGGACAAACAGATGAAGTATTCTTCGCTGATTCTGGTGACGCACTAGTTTTCCCCCTTCGAATCATAATTTTCACAATATGATCGATATCATTAGTCATTTTATCAAACATAAACCCTTGGTCCTTCAAGGGTTAATGGAAAGGGACAATGGACACAAACACGAATGTCCTTTGGCATTAGCCTTGACGACAGCGACGAACACTGGCCATGTGTAGCCTGCTTGCGGCTCCAGTCACAAGGGTATCATATCTTTGCGGCATGCATGCATGTCTATGGGCCCCTGATAAACCACGATTTGGATTTGCAGCGGCGTCGACGGCGCTGCTTCCCGACGGCAACGTGGTGAAGAGCGCGATTCAAAGCGTGTACGATCCATTGTACGTGGTGGGGGCGGGAGGGCTGGGAGTATCTCTGTTGCTGATTCACATTTACGTGACGCCCCTCAAGCGAGCGCTGCAAGTGTTCTGGGCCGTGGGCGTGCTGGGCTCGCTGGGAGTGGCCATCAACTTCGCTGCTCCCGAGCAACAAGGCTTGGTGAACTTTGTTATCTCTCATCCTGCCGCCATCTGGGCTGTTGGCCCCCTGTTTGCCTCCTTGACTGGCCTTGTTTTCAAAGAAGGCGAGTATTATTCCTCCACCCTTTCTTTCTTCCTTTCCTGATTTTTCATTTGATTCTTTGCTGCCGACCATCTTCGTGCTTGCCCTGCACCCTATGCCCCTGTCGTGCACTCTTTTCTAGGGTCTTATATATGCCATGCAAACCGCAGGGCTTTGTTATGGCAAGCCAGAAGCTGCTGCTCTTTTCTTCGTCATTCCGGCGTTGCTACTCGGTCGCCTTGTAAGATCCCTGCACGCCTTTCACTTACCTTTTTCCGCGCCTCTATATTCTTAGACTAAAATCCTACCATAACGGAAGAAGCAATTGGGGGTCGATTGACTCAACGCCATGTTATGTTCGGTCTCTGCAACCGTATTGTTGCTATTGGTGCTGACGATGGCCTAGTGCAACTCTGTGTTGCTTTGATTCTGACGAGAGGGGTGCTTACCAATCCATTTGGGTTGGAGACTTGTGATTAAGTATTTGCACCGTTTCTCCCGTCGCATATCGGTTCCGGCTTTGAAGGGAATGGGGTGGTGGTGGTGATAATCGTCAGAGGCAATGCTGTAGGATTACATGGGTCTTTGTGCTTCTGTGCCGACTACAAGGATGCTGGATAACAAGTACTGATGGAATGCACACTGCAGTCAGGACAGATGGATGAGACGGTACAGTTGGGCCTGTTAGCTGCATGGATGGCTCTCTTCGCGCTCTTCGCATCGCGCAAGTTCACTCAATCTATCAAGGATGATATTGGAGACAAGTCTGTTTTCATGTTTAACGCTTTACCGGAGGATGCGCAGCAAGCGTTGCTGGGGCGGTTAAAAGAACAACAACAGACTGTACCAGAGGACACAAGTAACTGATCGAAGCTCGCTGTGTCTATTCAGGTATGTTTGTGAGAAATGAGGTGTGTTCCTTTTGAACCTGGTGTGACGTCCCTTATGTAAAGCGAAGCGTGTGTTATAAGCCTCAACGAAGTAAGGTCACATTTCAAACGGGAAAGTTGAGAATGGGTTCTCCAATCTTAAGCCCTGGAAAGGCCAGGATAGCTTTTCATAGAAAACAGGGAATGTGATATATTAAATTCCTATGCGGTGTGACACCCTAAGCTATTTGAAGTCTGCTACAAATCTTGCAATCTACGCTGTCAAAGTTTATGAACTTTTTTAACACGCATCTTATAGTAGGCTTATACAATTATGCAAGGGTGGATTTCCAATAAGAAAATCTTTTTCTCCATTTTTGCTCGATGCCTTACAATGTGGCAGTTTTTGACAATTTTTGCTTGAAACATACCCTGGTCATTTGGGGGCTAAAGTCTAAGCTCTGTTTGTACTTGTGCAGGAACTTTATCGTTTTGTACTGATCGTTTTGGGAAGCAGTTCTGATTAGGAGAGCACTTCAGCAAGCGAATCTGGAGTTTTGTGTAGGTCAAACGTAGGTGTTTTGTTGACTCTGTGCATGATTAATAGTAGGTGTTCTGAAGGAGTTTTGCAGTGCAGAGTTTAACCATAGTATAGTGCAAGTTCCCAGTTAGTGGCAGATGTTTGTGCAGTGGATGTTGTATAAGAGAGTGGATATGTGTGTGGAACGTTGAATCATTACAGCTGATATTTTTTTCTTGCCAATATTTCGGCTTGAGAATTCTTTTATTATTATTTTTTGGTCTTGTTATCTGAAGTGGATATATGTTCACATCTGGCAGGACGGGAGCTCAAGTTTGAGGCAAAGCTGAAGCTTAGATGCTATTGCCTGGCAGCAGTGATACTCTGTGTACGTCCCTGTCGTCACGTGTTCGTGATAAGGGATTCTGAGTACCTGCTTCAGATTTGGGTCTTAATTGGTTTTATGCCACGTTTTTCTGTGTCGCATGCCTCTCAAAGCCTGTGGGCTGCTTTGATGAGCTCGATGTTCATTGACTAAGCTGTCCAGAACATTCTCAGTGGCCTGCTGTCATTTAAAATATCCAAGTACTTATTGTGAGAGAATGTTGAAATCATTCTAGAACTTGGATATTGTGTGTGGACGCCGGCGCTCTCCAAGGCATTGTGGAGGAGAGTTCTGATGACTCGCTACTGATGGACGCTTTCAGATGTGGGTTCTGCCTCCCACTGAAAGCTAGATTCATGCTTCGTTCTGCAAGGTAGAGACGAGCACCTGAAGTCGCCACTTTTGCTGTGTAGCGTAGTTCCTATCATTAGGCCGATCCAAATATTATACGGAGTATGTCCTTGTTGGCGAAAGACGATTCCAACGCACCAAAGAGTGCGTATGTGGGTATCGTATGCCATCGTTATGAATGTTCAAAGTTTTTCTTGGCCTGATATTCTTGAGTCTCTCCTTGGATACTGGTGCTTTGGGGCCTTCGGCAATTTTAGTGTCCCTACCCTTCACTCACGGACGGGTTACGGTTTTGTAACGCAGAATCATTATAAAGTAGAAGAATTTTTCTTCTTTAGCCTTTCAGAGTACTGACTCTAGAATGCGGTTGCAATTGACAATCGCCGTGCGATGTTCGATCGAAGCACAGAACTGGTACTCCCTCTGTCTCGAAATAAATCCAGGATTTCCAAATATACTTGTCTCGAACTAAATTCGAAATTGGCTCTCCACATCTTGATGGACAACAAGTGAGGCTTGTTCACACACCCTAAAGCAAAAGCATCCATTGATACCATGCTCCAAAGACTATATAGCAATTCAATGCTCGCAAAGGGAATTGAAATGTAACCTCTAACCAATTGAAGGCAAAGAATTCAACCTACAATTGTGCAAAAATTGTTGCTAACAAATCTCTTGTTGATAATTTCCTAGAGTTGAATTGCAAGACATTGTCAAAGTTGAATATAGAAGACATCAATAGATGTCATTGCACTCATGTTGCTTCAGAATGATCAAAATTAATACTACTAGAACAATTCCAAAAAGGGCAAAAATTTATTGATGTCACTGCTTCTTTTCAACATGCATTGCTTCATTGTCGACTTCCATTCTTTCATACTTAGTAGGGTTTAGTAGAATTTAAAAGCTTTATATAATCTTTTGAAAATAGGAGTAGTTCATGCAATAATGTAGCCATTTCCAAGAGACCCCAAATTTATTTTGAAACAAAGGGAGTATTTGACTAGGGTAGGCAAACCATTTCCAAATACTTAAGTAATTATGCATATGTGGAGCCTAGGTTTCTTGAGTGGAAAATTTTTCTTGTATACAAAAAATAGAGTTTGGAAGGATTCCATAATTTTCAAAATTTTATTTCTCAAAAGATAATTCCTATAAATTTTTTAGCTCAAGATTTTGTTCAACCTCTATTGGTCATATAGGTCTTCCTATTTCTCACCAAGGATTGGTTGCAATATTGAAAGTCTTGTAGTCAATCATAATGTGCTACAACTACATTAGGAATTATGCCATAACTAATCACTACTCATCACTACTTGAATGGATAAAGAAAGAAGTCTACAAGGCGAAATTGGGGGGGGGGATTGGAAATAGGTTGCCTCCTATAATTTGAACCAATAAGAGCAATTTATAAGCCTATTTGACTTGAAATCCAAGGATTACAAACTTGAGGAATTTAGGATGTACACACACTAATCCATTACCTTCCAAATAGACTTACTTTTCCCTTGGAAAGGACAATTGACCTTGAAATGGGCACATGAAAATGCAGGTTTGTTCTTACAAAGTCTAGGTAATGGGTTTTTTCAAAAATGTGATATAAGGTGTAAATATTTACAACTTCATAGGATTAATATACCCATTTGAACCAATGCTTTGAATATAAGTTCTAATGCTCAAAAAAATCAATTATGATGGGTGAATTTGAACATACAAGATTCCTTTTCCACTTTCAAAATTAGGCAAGTGAATTCCCACTACAAGAGAAGGGTGTGTTTTAAATATAGTCCTAGTAGTATAGTCCTATAAGTAATGACTTGAAAGGTGTGTGTATAGTAATGTTTTACTAAAACAGATGTATTTGTAGTAAAGTTTAATTGAAAACACACCTTCCAGGTAACTACTAATAGGACTATACTATTAGGACTATATTTAAAACTACCCTTTCTCTTGTAGTGTCCCTTCATGCAAAAAATCTAACTCCAAGAAAATTTAAAAGTGTACTATCCTATTTGGCAATATTCAAAGAGATTTTCTTTCTAGTTATAATAGAGACATCTTATATTGTATTATTCACTAAATGTAGAAGGTTCTTTCTTTTTTGAAGAGAGTCTAATCTTCTAGTTAAATATTTTCTTTTATATGATGAGGTGGCCACACAATGGGATATTTATTGGATTTTTGGATTTTTCAATAATGTTTTAGAAATCAATGCTATTGATTACAAATTACTATGGATGATAAAATTAAATGAAAGCAAATGAGTGAGATTGGATTGAAGGGACTTGCAATAAAGACTCAATGGATTATCCTTTTCAATTACATCAAATTTACTAGCCACATGACATCAAGATTACTAACCAAATCATTAGTACTACTATATGCTTGCTCTAAAGGCAATTGAACCACTAAAAGACCAAATGTTTGTTCAATGGACAACTAGAATTCTTGTAGGTGATGTTGAAGTAAAAAAATCAACAAATGTTTCGTAATAATTTGACACAAGATGGAAACAGTCACCTCTTTTGAAAAAATGTAAAAAAATTTAATTGGATCTTGGTTCAAGTTACATTGCATGATCCGAGACCACCCTAAACTACGAGGTGATGGTAGTGAAGTACCCAAATTGAATGGCTTGGTTGTAGGTTTTATACCTAGTGGCAACATGTTCTTTATCATCTGTAAAATCAACCTCTCTTCTTGATGGAAAACCCTTGTAGTGTGTTTCCTAAACACACTAGTTTCAAAAACAAAAATTTGTGGTCTCAAAATTTGTAGTCTCAAAATTTGTGGTCTCAAAAATCTTGAAATTTGTGATTTCAAATTTTTTTCTAAACATTCCAAATTCTTGTCTCTACATATTTACCATTTGAATTTCAAATAAGAGATTTCCTCAATACACATTCAAGAAATCATCAAAAAATAACAATATTTTTCTAGTTTGCTAAGCTCTTCATTTTACAAAGTGATTTAAAGTAAGGTAGCCCAAGTATTTGCTTCTAAAATTTGGCATGCGTGGACCTAACATGATTTAATATTTGATGGTATAGAGACTCAATTTTGTGTAGAGCAAACATTTTACTTCTTGAGCTTTCCCAACCTCATTTCTCAAGGATGAAAGGAAGTTTTTTCCTCAATTCAAACATTCCCGTCTTTCAATCAGTGAATGCTAGCACATAAGTATAGAATCTATGAGTCCATGAGTAGAAGAGTTTATAATATAGGATACTAGATCAATAATTGAAGTATTTTGGTGACTACCTTGGTCATAGGGAACCAAGAGTCCTAAGACCTTCCAGAGTTAACCCCTAAATGACGAGGAGGACGTTTTTTGTTTGATGAATGTCAAAGAATTCTCTTGTGTAGGACAGAATTGCAATTATTCATCCTCGGAATTAGGGGTGGAAAAGGGAGATCTTCTATAGTAGTTTGACTCCCAATGAGTATTTTTAATTTTTTAAAAGTGAATGATGTCACATGGTTCCAAAATGGCTGATTTCTATGGTCACCGGCTTGACGTTCAAGGATTAAAGGTTTTCTTAGTATAGGTTAATTTTGGAAGGATGCCAACCTATGACCAAGGTAGTCACTCAAAAATGACCATTGGAGACATTCTTTCTTTAGTGAATTGAAAAGTCATTCATTGGACACTTTTAGACTACAGTGTTGTTACAAGATTAAAGCTCATGAATAGCCATTATTTTTATACTTTCTTGAAAAAATACAAGAAATGTAGTGTTAGTTATTGCTTAGTGTACCAAGCAATCAAGATTGGCATTTCATGCCAAATACTTAATTAAACTTGGAAACTCAAAATTGGCAAATGCTAAAAATGAGACTTTCCCTAAATTTGTGTTTTCACCATGAAAATTTAAAAGAATAATAATTTTTCTAAAATTATAGCATCTTTGTTTAGAATTATTTTTGGTCCCCGTGATAGCTAGGTGCAATATCTATTACACTCCCTTTTAGTGTTAATTATAGATGGAAAAATCAATTTCCACATTTTTAGGGTGAGACTAAATTGACTTCAATATTATTCTTAAGTTTGGTAATAAAGATGACATATGAGACACTAAGATATTATCTACATTCAATAGTTTAGAAGAAGCAATGAAGAAATTACATCTAATAGAGAACAAACTTTGTCTTCTATTGTATACAATTTAATTTCTGCAATCCTAGCAAACTTTACCTTCTAAAATGATTGGAGTTATCTTTCAAGAGGAATTGACTAAAAGTGCCACTTTTTAGAGTGTGGAAAATTTTTTAGCCCATTTAAAAAGGCAGTGATGCTAGAGCATGAGCACAAAGACGTGAGCCTTGAACCTACAACCATTTGAAGGTGTTTATAACACATGTACCTTTGACATAGGTACACCATGTAACATGCAAAGAATTTATAACATAGGTACCTATAGCATAGACACCTATAACTTGCCTTAGAAGGTCCCTATGTGAAGGTCAAATTCAAACATAAATTAAGTATTTTTGGCAATATTGGAATTTTTGGAATAATACAAGGAAAATGCCTTAAATGTTGTTGAAATTTTTCATCCATATTGCCTAAATTTTTTAATATTTCATTTTTTTTTAGAAACTACAAAAAATACCATCTTCAAGTTTGAAAATTTAAAAATAATCATCAGGATTGAATTTGATAATTAAAATGAAGTATCCAAGTATAATCACAAAAATATTACAAATACAAAAACCAATTGGTACAAGAAAAGTTGTGTAGTCAAAAATAGGAGAATATGGAAGTTGAAAAGAAGAAAACATACTACCCACCGAACATGAGAAAATGTGAATGTCGAAACACCAAAACCCTAATGTGAGGAGTTTCACCTACTAAAACCCTTTGAGCACAAAAACTAAGTCTTTCAGCATGCAAATGCCGAATCAGACCTTCACAGACCTTCATGTACCATAGGTGTATTCTTTGTTTCTACAGTTAATAGTGAAGTCATCTATTGAACCTTTTAGGTCCACAGCGTCCTGACACGGTAAACCTCTTTGGAGCGCTCCCAGTCGACCCCGGGATTTGCCCCTGTAAAAGTAAAAACACAGGCGCAAAGCGGATCTTGCAGGCCGGGGCCTGAACGTAGATCTTACATTTTTCTCCCTCCCCCCGGACGTCCTGCTCGCCCTGCTGTGCCGCATGCTCGACCTTTCTTCTCTTCGGTCGTGGTCTGCGTTGTGCATATCGCAATCTATCTGTCAAGGTCCCTGCTTGTTAGTAGAGGGAGGGAGTGCGTGTATAGTTGTGGAGAGCTTGTAAAGTTGTTAATGGATTAGATTGTTGACTCTCAAGCGTGACTTGTTCGCTTCTTCTTCTTCCTATCCTTCCTCATCTTTCACAGTCTGCTGTGTGTGTGTGTTCTGTGTCTCTCGCCCACCATGGCCACCGTGCCCCGCCTCGACAAGTCACGCTTCTTGACGCGCCTGCCTCGCTGCGCTTTGCGAATTCCCAAGCAGCACTCGCACCGCGTCGCCTCCCTTCTGACCAAGTAAGTGCCCCTAAACCCTAAACCCTAAACCCCTCCAGTCCTCAATTCGTTGTCCTTGACAGGAATCGCCCTTCTCACCCCCACCCCACCCTCCGCTACTCTGCTCTCCTTCAGGTACCTGCTGGACATGCCCCGCGTCAAGCACATTGTTCTGGATCCCCGCGATCCCTCACTGCGCCTTCTGCTCTTGTCTGACGCCATCACCCACCCTGGTGCTCTTCCCTTGCCGTCCCTTCCATTCATTTCCCTTCATATCTGCTCAATTATCCCCTCTTTCTCTTGTCCCGTGTGTGTTTATGGCGTGAACTCTTTTCCAGATTTGCTAGGCCTTCCTGACGAGAAGAAACGGGCGGTCGCCGAGATTGTACCCCTGGATGTTGTGCAGCATGAGGTGGTGCTCGATTACTCCTACTGGCCTGTAGGTATGTGATTCGATCCTTGTCCTGGTGGGTGTTAGACATGCGTGATTTAACGGGCATTTCATGAGTCATGGTTTAATGTCATCTTCGTGTTTGTGGCATTCCATAGACGCCTATCGTTTGGGAATTGCCATTTTTTGCATGACAACGGAAGCTATCACGCTTTGAGAGTGACTATATTTAGACTTCGTTCTGGTTAGCCCAGCTGCAGTATTTGTAGTCTCTGTTCGTCCTACTCAATGTGTTTTGCAGTGAGCATGTGTATGTGTGTTCAGCGTCAGTGATGCTGATGACTGGCATGGGGTTCTTAACAGGTACACGTGGGAATGTGAGGTGCAGAGCACATTTTAAAGGAAATTCTACCTGCCGGCTGTGAAGTTCCCTCCTCGTTTGAGACTATTGGTTCGTGTTCCTGGCTTCATCTCTATCCCCGTCCTATGCGTAGAAAATCAGCATAGTTAGGGTTTAGGGTTTGAGAGTTGACGTTTGACTCCTGCAATCGTTGATGAAGTTTCAGCTTTTGTATTGCTAGGCATTATGATTCATAACTTGTTTAACTTTAGCCAGAAGAGATAATTTTTCTTCTGTTGTTGGGGTTGCTTGACAGGTCATATAGCTCACCTGAATTTACGTGACGATCTTCTGTTGTACAAGGAAGTCATTGCTGAAGTTATCTTGGACGTGAGTACAATTCTACCTATCTTTGAAGCGATCGTGTCTATTGTTTCACTAATCAGTGGCGAGATTGTAATCGGCTCATGTGTTGGAAGATTGTAGACTCTTGGTAATCATGTCGTGCTTGAAGGCCTAGTATTTTGGAAGTACGGTTTAGATAGAGAGTTGGGAGACAGTTGGCAGGTGCGTTGACTCGCTGCAATGGCTAAAAAACTGCTTGATACTCGATCTGTGTCATCAATGACCAATTCTTATGGGTACGTCTACAGAAGAACCCGAAATTGAAGACTGTGGTGAATAAGGTGGGGACTATAAGCAATGAGTTCCGTGTGCCAGAATTTGAGGTTCTCGCTGGCGATCCAAGTTTAATTACAGAAATCAAACAGCATGGAGCTATATTCCGTCTCGATTACGGAATGGTGTATTGGAACTCTCGTTTAGAGGGTGAACATCGACGATTGTTTGCTCAATTTAAACCTGGACAAATCATTGTTGATATGTTCGCTGGAATCGGACCTTTTGCAATTCCAGCTGCCCAGCAAGGTTGCATAGTTTTTGCTAATGATTTGAATCCGACTAGTGTGAAGTATTTAAGCTTGAACTCTAGGATTAATAAAGTCGGAGATAGAGTGAAAGCTTTCAATATGGACGCTCGCGACTTTATGCGGAAGCTGGTTATTGTCGGGGAAGGAAATGTTGGTGAATTAGCTCCGCCAAACTCCATTGGCGAGACTGTTTCAGACGATGTTTGTTCTCTTCCTAGCAAGAAAAGTGATGAGTTTGATATTGAAAAGAAGCAGGCAGGAAAGCACTGCACCAGTGAGGCGGGGGATGTTGTTGCGACACCGCCTTCTGAGGAAGGTAACATGAAGGATTGTGTTACTGGCTAGAAACTTCGTTTTTGTAATTTTCTACTTTCTTGAACCCGTTCTTGTAGTGTGCATCCATATTCTTCTTGCTGCTAGTTTCTGCCGAGTCGGTTGTTTTGTCTGGCGCGGAGTTTGAACCGAGCTTACAGTGTAACTTTTGGTTCCTTGTGATGTAGGAGATAGTAAGCCATCTATCAATATCAAGAAATCAGAAGAAAAGAAAGGGCGGCAAGCTAAAGTGTCTGGGTTTATCAAGTTGAACATATCTGATGTGAAGGCTTGGGAGCACTTTGATCATATTGTTATGAACTTGCCTGCATCTGCCCTGGAGTTTTTAGGTATGCCTCATCCAATTTTTTATTTTTTTTCTTGGATATGCATTGAATCGACTTCTGAATCACCGATGATCGGGTCGGGGTATTAGAGCAGTGGGCCGGACTGGGTATGTCATTCTGAAAATTTGAGGACTATTTGCGTCCTTTAACTCCTAAAGAACCAAGTTTGGCAACACAGCGTTTTCAGTCTAAAATTTCTGAACTGAATTTTTAATTTTTTTTCTTCAAAACTTTCACACAACATGTGGTCAAGGAGTAGCTTCAAGGGACAACAATTTTCATAACATTTGACTATATGGTTAACCCATAAACGCGGATGTTTTTTGTCCGATGAATGTCAAGGAATTCTTCTGTGTAGGACAGAAATGCAACTATTCATCCTCAAAATTAGGGGTGGAAAGGGGAGATCCTCTACAGAAGTTTGACTCCCAATGAATATTTCTGGTTTTCTTAAAGTAGATGATGTCACATGGTTCCAAAAGGGCTGATTTCCACGGGCACCAGCTTGGCGTTTAAGGATTTAAAAGTTATTGTATGATATCTAATTTCTTTTTCAATCCGGGCAGCTTAAGAAAATCACTTTTTAAAAAATAAAATTTGAACTTGGTATTCTATATTTATGTATACTTGAAAAGCTTTGGATTATTCTATTCCTATTAATGAGCCGAAAGTTAGGAGGAGTTTCAATTTGTGGGTAGTTATGGAATCTCTACTATAAAATTGCCTTTGTAGTCCTTTTTTGAACTGAATTTTCAATATTTTTGTTGGAAAGGAATGAAAACTTACAATGCAGATTGTTCATTGTAACATTATAGCCTTTGGGATTGGAATTGTTTAATTCTATAACTAAATTCTCAACAATTGAGTATTTTAATGATACTTTACCTCTTCCTACTTACTAAGTTTTCAATCATAAAGATGAAATATTTTTGTTATGAATTTATTTTTATGTATGTGCAACTTATTTCTTCAGCATATCATGGAGAGATGCAAGTTGTAGGACTTGCACATTTTTGGGTAAAGAGTTTGAAAGATGAAACTTAACCATATGGGAAAGAGTTGAAAATACTTATGTTTTTGAAATTCAAGCATCATGATCTTGCAATAGATCTTGCAATTGGTAATGTTTCTTGCTGAAATTTTATGAGGGTGTACTCTAATAAGTTATCACAAGGATCCTAAGGCTGGATTTGTTAATGAATAAATATAGATGAAATTTTAGCCTTGCTTTGTATACGCATATTCTGGAGCAATTTTGGGCCTAGAAACACCGTGGTCCTCTAGGAGTTAAGATTCAGGAGGATCGAGTTGTAGATTTAAGTGCGGGGTTGGGTGTTGCAAATGCTTCTCCTTACGGAAACTGGTTGCTTGCAGATGTTCTAAATGGACTGCTGTCGAAAGGGAGATGGAAGGGCACCATGCCTCGGGTTCATTGTTACTGCTTCATGCGGTCTACAGAAACAAATGGGGATGTTATAAAAGTGGGTCATCAGTGAGCAGAAGACCGCACTTTTTTTTTCCATCTCAATGTCCTTGCTTATGTCGGTGGTTTTTTGGCTCCCCGATCTTAAGATCATGATTCAAGTTAATGTTGGATGTGCAGAAAGCAGAAACGTACTTGGGTAGTGTTATTGTTGATCCTGATATATATATTGTCCGTGATGTGGCCCCAAACAAGGTGCTTATGTTTTTTTTTATGGATTCAGTCTTCTACTTAAGCTCCGTGATCGTTCTTTGAAATTTTGATTCTCTTTTGTGAAGTGCGGAGTTTGAAAAAGGGTACATTACTGCTGCTTTGCTAGCGATCCACATCATTCCTACTTCGAATCTCTATTTCACTTGTTTCTGTGAATAGCATTGGAAGTACGAATCATAGATGGATAGTGAAGATAGCTGATGTTTAGCAACCTTCTGTGTTTTCGCAGATAATGCTGTGCGTGAGTTTTAATCTGCCTGAAGCGGTTGCTTTTGCCCCAAATCCGGAGTCTGCAACTTTGAACCAGGGCGATATGTCATCATTAAAACGGCCACGAATTGAATGATTGTTTGTTGAGCACTTGATAAGGAAGTGGTAATTTTAGCTATTCTTTTGAAGATATCCGTGCTGGCATGAGTTGCCATGGCTGCTTTTGGAGACTTTCTCACTCGCAGGATATTTGTTAACGAAGCCACATACTGTAACTAAATGTGGGATGCAAAAAAGCTTTTGACCCACTTTGCTGCGAAGGTGGGACACTGGGACCGAATCCTCATGTTTTGGCTATGACTTCGTAACTCAGCTGGCTTTAGTGGCCTCGGTCGAATCTCACTATGTCCTGAGATGCATTTTCACCGCATGATTCGTAATAATTGTGTAATAGGACAAGTATCTTCAAATCTATTCAAAGTAATATAACAATATTTCAAATTGCAACCCATAGATCATCCAGTCTTTGATTCATTAACCCCTAAAGGACCAAATGACTATTGATGTATGCAGGTGATCTTGGGTAGGTGTGTATGAAATCATTTTTAACAAATGTTCTTCAAATTTTGATATGAGGTGTGAACATGTACCTTGTAAATGGGAATATAATTTTTTTTTCTGATTTAGGTGCTTAGATTGAAAGTTATGATCCCTTGAACTTATGGTACAACTTGGGCAACTTTGGGCAATTTACACAAAACTCCTCCTATAATTTTGAAATTTGGTAGGTGAAAAATTTATGTGATACAAGATGCAAATATCCAAAAAAATAACTATGTTTAGTGTAAAAATCTCACTCCTTGGGAGGCAACCCATTTGTGACCACTTAAACAAATACATGTATCTATAAGGGATTTTTTAATAGTGGGAAATTTTCCCATGTGCAGAAATAGAGTTCATAAGATTTCCATAATTTTTAGATTTTTATTACTCAAAACAAAATTACTATGAATTTTTATCTACAGATTTTGTTCCACCCCATATTGGTCATACATACCTTCCTATTTTTGACCAAGGGTTGGTTGCAAAATCCAATGAGGGTTGGTTTCAATATTGAGAGTGTTGAGGCCAATCATAATGTGCCATAATTGCATTGGGAACTATGCTGGCATTAATCGTGTTAATCACCTCTTGATTGAAATTACTACATCTTATGTTGCCATAATGGGGGAGTGATCAAGAATGGGTTGCCTCCCCTATAAGAAGTTAAAGTTTGTTGGACAAGGTTGGAAAAAACTTTTGCTTTCAATTTTAAGCATTATAATATTTCAATCCATGCAATCAAAGTTTCTGAAATTTTTTCCACACATTCCCATAGTAGTCTAGTACAAATTTGTATGGTTGAATTTTGATTTTTTTCAAAATGATTTTTTCTCTCACTGCCTTGAAAAGTGATAGCTTTTGACAATTTATGTGTCTCAATCCTTTAGTGGTGAAGGATCTTCAAATTCCATTCCAATTAATATTGTGTACATTTTTCAACATATAATTTTTTTGAAGCATGTGTATATCAACTTTTTACATTACCAATTGGAGGTGGGTCAAATGATGTATAACAACATGCAATAAAATCTTGAAGTCATCATGGCTCAAAACAAAAGCATAGACGATTTGGGAAGCGATTTCAATAATAGACCCAACAATTGGGTCTATGTGGGTCTATGTGGGTCTATGTGGGTGGTTAGCTTTGGAATTCATTTACTTTCAAATGGTAGTTTCTTTTTACTTCAATTTTTTTTAGAAGTGTAGCATACCCAGGATACTATCAGCTCATTTTCCACGTATAGTGCATGAAATGAAATTGAGCAAAATATTGACTCAGTTTTTGAAGTCCCTGGAGTTGGGGGCAACTCGACTGCAACTGTGATTCCAACTTACTAATAGGCTGTTAGTATTGAAAGCTGGGGAGAGGAAAAGTGCACCGAAGACCCCGTCCAATACCCGGATCCTGGATCCCGAATACCCACTCCGCAGTCGGATGTCGGGGAGAGCCCGAGGGCTGTCGTCGTGTCTTCTGGGTGCTCACAAGTGTGCCTTCGCATCATGGCTGGCGCCATGGAAACGGCTTCCACTGCAGAAGCTCCAAGAGTTTCGGTCAGTTCAGTTTGAGGAAGGGATGATTGTGCCGGCAGCATCGCTGGCCTGGGTGCACAGTGAGCCCTCCTTACCCAAGCATGCGCTCTTCGGCGCTGCAATGGTGGCGTTTCTCGGCGTCTCTGCTCCTGCAGCAGCAACAGCTGAAGCAGCTGCTGCCCTCGGGACTTCGTTCAATTCCGGTGGCGAAGCGGGCGTCCCAAGTCACTTGTCCATCGTTGTTCTCGCGACGGCCGTGGCTGCTGCACCAATTTCGCGCTTTAGACTCCGCGCCCCCGCCAGGTACATTTGGAGTAGTACCCTGCAGTGGGCATAGCTCGCTCTTTTTTGTCTTGTGGGGTTTCGTTGCTCTGAACCCATAAATTTGTATTCTATGATTTTTACTTAATTGCGGTCGATGCATCATCGCTTCGTATCACCGCCTCAGTTCGTCATGTTCAATCTAGTTTCAATCTCAAGAAAAGGCGTGCATTTCTGGGCGTATTCGGCATTGCGTGGGTCCTTTGATCTGAACTCGAGAAAAAATGGATGTGACGACTTGGCGAATTCCAAAACCAAACCCAGACTCTTGAGATTCACTGTGATGCTACTGTACTGACCCTAAGTGATTTTCATCTGAAAGAATTATGACTGATGCAACAGGATAAATTTTATTATTGCAGAGCAAGGTGGCCCATTGGAGATGTACAGCGGCATGGTTGCCCGAGGATCCTTGCATTATGATGCACAGCAAGAGAGTGTGGCGGGGGCTCTGGATCAGCTTCTTGTGAAGATGAAAGAACACAATCATCAGATGAAAGACTATCAAGTACAAGTTTATTGCTCTCATTATGACTGCCATGGATTGTCTGTGTTCTGTGTTTCCATTTGACAAACACTATGTACGACTTGTACGGTTGTTGCAGTTTAGACTGTTGATATCTCGATCTCTGTTCCCTGTACTGTACATACTTTAGTACTTTCTATGTCTCGAGGGTATTATTTTGTCCTTTCGTTACCAAATCGCTTTTAAAGCATTGTTTAGCATAATGCTGGAGGCTTACAAGGATATTAGTTTTGAAGGACGGATAGTAAGCAATTTTTGAGGAGGTACTGATAGGTACTGTCAATTTCATTGGAAAATTGGGAGGGCTGAAGGTCCGTTAGGTGGGATCCCAACGTTAGGCGTATGAATTTGTGGCCAATTAATCAATGGAGTATGAATACTTTGAATGAGCATTTGTTTTCGGCTGTTCAATTTGCATCTCATAATCTAGACTCTTGAATGGCACGATGGCTCCAGGTGGAGCTGAGGAAGTGGGAAGTAAAAAGGAACGAAATGAGAGGAAAGCTGATGCAAGAGGAAGCCATCACTGAAGCACGGCGACGAATTGCAAACATAGAAGCCCAGGGAAAAAATCTTCTCTCGCGATGGTTCTCTAGGTATGTTATCTATCTTCTGAGCTAGTGCTGATGAACCATAGCTATATCGCTTCTCAGATTTGACTTTTATCCTCTAGCTGGACTCATTCCGTTCTTGTGGAAATTGGATTTGCTTCCATTTTCGTATCCGCCAATTTTTATTTATGTGCTTGCGTAACTGCCCTGTACAATACTGGAGTAAGTCACAACACGTGAAAAGGGGGAATTAAGAATTGTTGGTATGACAGAGGTCTGTCCTATCGGTCTGCAATACATGTATATAGGATTTTGATTGCGGATACTGTGGGACGGGTGTGTGCGGATGTATTATTCAGAAAGACCAAAAATATTTCTGTGGAACCAGGTTCAGGATTCATGGTGGCTCGCGTAGAACGGGAGAAGAAACTGGACTCCATAGTGGGACGGCGGCCACGCGCACCTACAGCTCCACAAGGTGTATATTTGTATGGCAATGTTGGTTGCGGTGAGTGTTCTATTCCTCTGGCTGCACTGATCCCGAGGCTGTCCAGTAAACAATTAGATTTTGGACAATTGCTGTTGTTGATTTCTTAATGCATGTATTAATGTCGTTCTCAGGTAAGACGCTACTCATGGATTTGTTTTACAAGTCAGCGGAAGGGGTTGTTTCGTACAGGCGCAGAATGCACTTTCATGCAGTGAGTGAACACTTTTATTTTTTCCCTTTGTTTCCATACCTTCGTGCGATCGTTGCTTTGTCGTGCTGCTCAGTTTGTTCGTATGTTTGTTATAAAATTCTCATTAATCGATTTTGCCGTCGACACATTCCATATCTCATATCGAGTACAAGGTTTTTTCTGCCAGAAACGAACATCAACTCATTCAATAGAGCTGTGAATATGAAGGTGTTCCACAGGCAACTCCTCTTGTCAGACGATTAGTGACGAATATGTTCTGGCTTTCATCAGGCGATGCTGGAAGTTCATTACCGGATGCATATGCTTTGGAGACAAGGAAGGCAGAAATCACGGTCGAAGTCGAACCAGAATGATAATGCTTTTGAAAAAATATCTGTACCATCTTTAGAGGATGCTACCAAAGAATGGTTAGATGCTGCTGAACAGTTTGAAACTGAGCGACAATCAGAAAGTTCAATATTGAACGCTGTTGCAGATGAGCTTCTTGGCTCGAGTGACGGCAGTGAAGGCGGTGCCAGCATTCTCTGTTTCGATGAAGTCCAGGTGTGTCCTTTTTAGTCATAGAAAATTTCTAGACATTCCTTAAGTCAATGGCATATTACTTTCGCTCTTAGATATGCCGTCGATGGCAATGACGTGGACGAAGTGTTTAGACTGAGTGACACAAACTACCGAGCACCTCGGCAGCTGAACTTCAGAAAGTTCCAATGGAAGTGTTGACACTTATGTTTTTTGCATGTACGCATGACAACTCATACCCACTCATGGCCATGTAAGTACTTTGAGCTGGGTGCACTAGAGGATTGTGTTCATGCTTGAATTCTGGCGAAACAGGTTTTGGATGTATTTACAGCGGTTGCGCTGTCCGGAATCTTGGGGAGACTATTGACCCGAGGAGCTGTGATCGTAGCAACCAGCAATCGTGCTCCGTGGGACCTCAACAAAGTTTGCTTCCAATCCCTAAATTGCTCCCGTTGTGATTTTGGCTTCATGTGTTGATGAAGTTAAGCGTTCGTATACAATTCAGTTCATCTCTTCTCTTTGAGGTTTATGTGTTTAGTTGACTCAAAGTTACCCTTTCTCTTTGTAGGATGGCCTGCAAAAGGAGTTGTTTGCAGTCTTTGTTAACGAGCTCGAGCGTCATTGTAGATCTCTGCTTGTTGGCACAGAAACAGATTACCGACGGGTTATGTCGACGCCACTCAAGGTGCGTCATAAGCAGCTCTTTATAATCTTTGGTGAACATAAACTTTGTACATTGTAGGCAGTTGCCCTCGCTTGTGTTTTGAAAAGCGATAGCTGTTCACCTAGTTTTCTTATCGAGAGATTGGCTTGCTCAAAGAAAAAACTTTCTTCCTCACTCATCCGTATGTTTTGAGTAGTGTCGTAAATGTAAATTGGCCACAGTCTAGACACAGGAGGTAATTTACATTTTATTATACTTCGGGCTGCTATTCCACGCTAGAGGTATTTTACACTTCACCTTGTATATAGGGAGAGCAAATACACTACTTCTGGCCTTTAAATGGGCAGTCCCAACTTCAGCTGGAGCGGCTTTGGGATAATTTGACAACGCGGTCCGTTGACAAGGCAGACTTATTTATTGGGCCAAACTCCATACCTGTAATGTTTGGAAGGTGAGTTGCTCTGGATTACTTACTGTTATATTGAGAAACAATGAGGAAAATTTACAGTCTGAGTTTCAGGTGCTCTCTTTCAGATAAATTGTCCTAATGACCCCATTAATCTAGCCTTAGAACTTATTGAGAATTACTTGCCTCGATAATATCGTTCCTTGTATGGTACTTTCAACTGCTAGACAGGTAACGCATACGACTTCCATCTTAATATGAGACTTGCAAGACTTTTCGAAATAATGACGTTGCTGCTAATGTTGAATGAAGGAGCTTACAAGTTCCAGAGAGCTGCAACGGTGTGGCACGCTTTACTTTTGAACAAGCGTGTAGTCACCCGGTACGTTCTCTCTTGTCAATCTACTTTTTTTCCGTTTCACGTGACATAAAGGTGAGGCAATAGATACCTTAGGTCTGGTATTCCGGCTCTGCGAGTAGTCTGCGACTATTCCATTACAAGATTGTCAAGTACATTGTGTGCAGAGAAAATATGCTAACTATGAAAGAGCCCTGCAGGTTGGAGCAGCGGACTATATTGCACTCGCCCAGCACTACCATACTGTTTTTATCACTGACATACCCATTATGAGCATGCGTATGATTGATAAAGTATGGGGTGATTGTTTCCCACTCCCTCTTTGTCAAGTTTTGAACCTTTCAACTGCTGGAAGATAGTTCAGTGTTCGTTTTAGCTGGCCCAATTTTTTCTTTGATGTTTGCATGGTCCAGTGGATGGTCGACCTTGTTTGAAAATTGCGTACTTTTGTGCTTGCATAGAGAGTACTCACAAGTACAACGGGGGCTATTTTATTTGTCCAGGCCAGAAGGTTCATAACATTGGTGGATGAGCTTTACAATCATCACTGCCGGCTCGTCTGCACTGCTGAAGGGCCACCTGATGATCTCTTCTTGGGTACCATGGATGGATCAATCTTCGATCTAGAAAGGTTGGTCATTCTTTTACCGTGATACCCCTGCCACAAATGATATGTATTTGTATTACGGTATGAATTGCTGAACTTGAATTTTAAATTCCCGAATGCTTAATGGAAAAAGCGGTTGCTTCCATATATGTATAGGGTAATAATAAATCGTTTAGGAAGCTTCAAAATGTACACATAGAAGGAAGGAATCATATTCTACATTTTTTTCGATAGAGATATGTTTCGCAAATTACTTTGATCGACTGTTAGCTTCCGAAGTAAGCTTTTTGTTTTTAGCTTGGGAGCTTAGGAGTTAAGGTTTGAATCGCAATTTCCTGGAATTTGATCTCTCGATCAAAACCCGCTCACGAATTACACAAATGCATCGTCGGAATGTAATGTATAATAATCCTGAGCTGATAAATACATGGTTGCTGTTGAATATGCTGCAGTTTGCAGTTTGAGACAGAGGCGGAAGAGGGCCGATTACGACGAGATGTTACAGCAGAGGGCAGCGTGGCGCCACTAGGGAGAACTCGTAGTGAGCGGACCAGTATTCAATCCATCTTTTCCGGACGGGAAGAAGTATTTGCTTTTCAACGCGCCGTAAGATACTTCTCTTACGTTTTCTTGCTTGCTTTTAGGTCTAAACCTATCGCCCTTTGCTTCAAAAGGATCCATGAGACGGATCCTGAGATGATGAGCTTATCTGGAATTCCAGAATCGTTGCCTCAAGTTGTTCATATCTTGTGTGCAGGTGTCCCGACTTTTGGAAATGCAAACTCCAATATACTTGCAAACCTTGGATTATCATCCGAAGTACCTAAAGTCAGCTCCAGGTGAATCTCCTGCTAGCTAATGTTAGAAGAGATGTGATGCGTTGGGTTCGAACTTAAACAGAAAAACGTGATCTGATTGCACTGTAAGAAAAGGCGCTCTTTGGTTTATCCATGTACCTGAACTGAATAGATGAAGTTGAGGATTCCGAGGTCCAGTCAAACTCGATGCCTTCATAACTGTTGATCGATGCTTTCCTGCGAATCACCTCAATAATCGTAGTGCGCAATCAGAATAGAGTTCTTCTCACACCACTTTGGGACAAGGTTTACGCTTTGCCGAGGCGGAGTGAGCTTTACTGATCAAATTTCACGGGCAGACGCGATTGTGCTGATGAGGTTTGATTTTTTAGTCATATTTAGGCCAAGGCAAATTGTGGTTAAACTCCGGTGAACTCCAAGAATGACTAAGGTAGGAGGCTCGAAATCCGCACAGGCTTTAAAACCGCACACCTCCTCAAAAGAACACTCTGTGTACATGGGTTTTTTTTATCTTTACAGGGATGTACCAATAATGTACATTTGAGGAGGTGTGCGGTTTTTGAGCCTTGTGCCATTTCGACTTCAAAAACTCATAACTAATTCTACAAAGCTCCAAAAAATATGAAACGACTTGGGTTAGATGTCAATTCCTCGTCTTTCAAGAAAATTTTACTGAAAAATATTTCAATAAGTTTCACCTCCCCAAAATTCAGTTTCAGCTCTTAGATGGGCACTTTATGGATGTCCTACCTTATGAATATTGTAAGCAGAAGTCAAAAGATGTCAAAGTTTAATTGTTAGATTTTCTAAATCCATGTCCTAAAATTCAATATTGTACAATGAGTATCAATTTGTTATCTAGATTTATTAGTGCACACTTTTGGATGCACAATCAAAATTATGTGCTTTTACCTTATAATATCCCACTTTTCTAGAATATTCATGTCATCTTCAAGGAACTTTCAAGATTGCATATGTTTGCTAATGGATTTTATCATGGTACAAGTACTCCAATTACCTACATCAGTTTATATAATCATTTTGAAGCAAGTTTATAAATTTACCCCCTTAAAAGGCCTCTTTTGAGCTTTTTAGAGCTTGTTTGAAACTAAACTAAAAGCCCAGGTTTTGATTAGTTTTAGCAATTTTCAAAAATAGAAACCATATGGATTCTAACTAGTTATGTAATGGATCATGTAGGAAAATAATCACAACAATATCTTATGTTGAAAGATTGTAATGTTTAGTCAAGAGGGTTTTAAAATTATGAAAGTAATTTGAAGTCTTTCAATCTACTTCTTACATGCTAAATCTAACATTGAAGTCATGCTAAAATACAAGGCTAAAGGACAAAATGTATACAACTATAATTGATTTATGGCTTCTTAAAATTTATTCTAAATTTTTTAAATGAATTTTTGATGTGATTTTTCCTTCGACCTTGTGTCTTTCAAGCTCATCTTTGAGTCCCTAACACTAAAAAATCAACATTTGTAATGGACACTTTGCACAAAATTGTCAATAGAAAATTATAAATAATTTTTTTCAAAATTGGATTTTGTTGTTTAAATAGACTTTAAAGAATATTCTACTAAAAATATAACTACTACTTTGGATTTTTTTATGTTTAAAATAGACTTAATAGGGTATCCAATTAAAAAAAAATCTTACCACAATATTATTTTAAACATCACTAATATTACTTTGGTAAATTTTTTTATAACTTTGAAGTTTAGTCGATATTAGGAATATGGTGTCTTGTCATTTAGGGGGTTAAAGAAAACATCAATAAGAAACTATAAAAGACTAGTAGACATTTTCATGATTTTAGAAGCTATTTCTAAAAATTAGTATTTGAAAATATTTTATATTGCAAGATTTAGGATTCAAATCCTTATTTCAAAGTACTAAAATTTGTAAAGTGGGATGTATATTACTTCATAAACTAATAGAAACAAAAGGTTCATGGTGTGTGCAATGACCTTGTTGAAGAAAAGTGAATGTGATGTAAGTAAAAAGGTGTGTAATATGCAAATTAAGAAGCAGTTGGGAAGCACATTGGAGTTGTTAACTTAATACATTTTGTAACTTTAGTACATGTATACTCTATGATTTGCAAGTGGTTGATTTTCAATACACAAAAAGAAGATGGGTCAGAAGATGTATGTGTCCTAAAGTAGGTCTTCACTTGCTTTTGTTTTTGCATGTAGTTTATTTTTGGTTTGAAATTTGTAATTGTAGTGGAAAAAAATCATCCACTTAGTAAAACTCACATTAGAAAATCAAAGATACCTTCTAAATTCTATGTGATTGTTCAAATCAACTTATAGATTATAATTATCGAATGCATCTTTTATAGATAATAATTAACAAACACATTTCTTCTAGACTATTATTAACTAACACATATCCCGAGCATAATTGTGAAGACGATTACAAAATGTAATCAAGAATAATAATTTAATGGTGACATTTGAACAATAGTTGTCAAATATGATTTAATGATCATATCCATATAAGTGGATCTATAATTTAATTAATTTACCAATATTTATTAATAAATTTTTAAATCAAAATTTGCAATTCCTTCTAAATTTAGTTGTAGATTGGATGTTTGGAATTTCCTAAGAATTTCTTTTATTCAAGCTCTAAATGTTAAGATTTCACATAGGTGATTTTTAAGTATTTTTTTAACTTATTTATTTATTCAAGTCAATTCAAAAAGATCAATTTCAACCAGAAACATTACTATTTAGTAATTGAAGTAACATATATGTTACCTTTGTACTATAACATGCTAGTCAAGCAAAATCTCAAAAATCTATACCACACTAATGATAGAGAAATCAATACAAGAATTTGCAATAACTTAATGGATGAAGCATCTAAAGTTTTGTGTCTTTGAGATACATTTAGACTCATTTGTTGTTCAAAAATTAAACATTTGACTAGTCTTTAAGGGGTCAAACTGAAGGCAATTACAAACCATTAATTTGAATGTTTGTCTTAGTCTTTAAGGAATCAAAGGCAATTACAAACTATCAATTCATACAATGGCATTGTTAAAAAAAATCAAATATCATGAAAAATGATCAAACTAATAAAAATATTCATTGATCACATTTCTAATTGACTAACGATAATAGAAAAGTAATATAATTGATTTGAAAGGAAATTGGAGTATAGTGAAAAGATATATGGTTTGATTTTGATGAAATGTTTTCAATGAATTTCATTTTCTATTTTTAGTAAATTTTTAGGGCAATAAAATATAATTGTGATTTTTGTTATGTACATCTAAAATTCATTAACTATGATTTTTCTATTTTTTTTGTTTATTTCTTCATCTTTTTCCAAATGTTGAATTTTTGCATTTGTTCTCTAAAACACTTGTTAAAGTTGATTCATTTTCAAATTTCAAATTAGTGTAACAAGAATTGATTCAAATTCCTTTGATATTTGTCATATTTAATTTGAAAAATTAACTAATGATAAGAAAATTTTGTCAAGTATGGCACATCAAGTTGGAGTGTTCAATCTTCAATACTATAATGGACAGCTATATGGATCAAAGTTTAATTTCAAAAAATCAAAAACTATTGAAACTTGCATTTCTAACGTAAGTCAAGGACTTAAATTCTCATTCAAATCTAAGAAAACAATGGAATCATTAACACCTCTTCTTGTTGTTGCAAACTTAATAGAATCCAAAGAGACATCTAATACCAAAAATGTTTTTGCTTTAACAATGTTGCCATTGCATAGGAGTAAGATTGTACATTTGGTGCGCCATGGTCAAAGCTATAACAATGTTGCAAATACATTAGATAAAGCAAATTACACAAATTGGGATTATGAGGATGCATGTCTTACAGAAATGGGATGGCAACAAGCAGAAGCTCTTCGAGAACATGTGATAAATTTGCATATTTATCCACAAGTTGAACTTGTTGTAGTATCTCCACTTTGAAGAACACTCCAAACAGCCGTTGGAGCATGGGGAGGAGGACCTCTATTAGGTTGTGAAGCACAAAATTCAGCCCTTATGCTTGAAGTTGTTGAATGTGGAAACAAAGAGACAAAAATTGCTTACCATATAGCTATTTCATCTGCAGGAGCACCACCCTTTATTGCTAATGAGTGGTGTCGTGAACAAAATGGAAATCATCCATGTGATAAACGGGGATCTATTAGTTTTCTAAAAACAAAATTTCCAGCAATTGACTTTTCACTTATTAAAACCGATGATGATACATGGTGGAAACCTGAAAAACGAGAAAGTGCCGAAGAAGTATACATTCGGGCACAAGTTTTTTTACAATGGCTTTTAGATCGATATGAAACAAGGATTGTAGTTGTATCCATAGTAGTATCACATGTGTCATTTATTTGGAGATGATTTATCAGATGTAGTAAGAAGGGAATTACAACATGGTTTTCGAAATGTTGAAATGCGAACAATGGTGATTGGAGATCGTCAAGGTGGTCCATCTTATAATGGATGCAATACAAATTTTCAAGGCAGGTTCAACTTTAAAGAAGCTATAGCAAAATGTAGTAGTAAATTTGCATATGAAATAGGTGATCTAAAGAATCAACTACAAGTAGAAGATGAAGACATCCCACAAGTAGATGATATGCCAACTATACCTCAATACCATAATGATTCAATATAACAAAATATTATTCATTTTGGTATTATATTTTGATTTGTATTTTAGTTTTTAGTTTTTTTAATTACATAACATTTGTATGAATTGCAAATAAAAGTCATTGAATGGATATGAATTATTCAAATGTATTGAAATCATTGAAAATTTAAAAAATAATATAAATTTGAGATCTCACAACCATAATATGAGAAATGAAATGATGATCTTAAGTCTAAAATATCCTAAAATTGATCATTTCAAAATTGATATGTAAAACATTTACACAAAAAAATTAAAATTAAAATTAAAATCAATAAAATATTTGATATTAAGATGTGTATATTATTATTATACATATTTTAATATTACATGATTAAGTCATGCATTAATATTTGAAATTAATGATTTTTTTGCACAATTTTTTTTGCATAGCTTTCAATCTCCTACTTTGCAAATAGATTCTTACTTAGTTCTTATTGAAATTCCCCCAAAATCTCAAATTCCCCACAAGCCAATGCATGCTTAGCATATATTTTATTTATTCTTAACTAGATCTTGACTAACCTTGTATATTTGCTAAAAGAACTCTTTCTTTCAACAACCATACATTGGATTGTTTTTAACCTGAAATAGACAAACAAACCACAATCTCAAATCATTGCAATGATTGTCTTTTTAATTCATCCTCATTTAGATAATCTTCCAAATGTCTTTCAACATAGACTTCAAGAGCATAATTATCCACAACAACATATATTTAATATACATTCAATATTCACACTATCAAATGTATTCTAAGCATTGTGTTACCAATAATCAAATGTAATCATGCATGGTTTGGATTTTGAGCATGATGGTATCAAAATACTTAAATCCAACATGCAAAACTTTAAAATTTTGTAAAATAAAGAAATTAAAGCAACTACTACTAGAATAGAGCTTGTTTTATTCATCTATCTAAATTGTTGGTCAATTCTTGTGTTGATTCCTTTACATTGTACAATATGGATTTTTATAACTTTTCTTCACATATATCATAAATTTTGTGGAGGTATGAATTTCAAAAATAACTTTTTTAGTTCAAAAAAGGATTTGAATAATTAATTAATAAAAATCTTGAAAAATCACCATTACTTTTGAACTTGAAGGAAAATCCTTTTTGTGGAAATTACACATATGTAATGTATAAAATATTTTAGAAAGAAGTTTCAACTTTCAATTTTCAGTATTAATGATAAATATTGGTTAGTATAGCAATTCATCTAACCATATGGATATGATCTTTGGGTTGTATTTTTCAAATTTTATTTGAGAGTAATTATTAAATTATAATTCTAAGATTCATTTTATAATGATCTTCATAATTTGAAAATTTGGATTATCCCCTAGTTTGCAAGGCTCCACACTTTGGGGTCAAAAACTCTGAAAATGAAATTATACTATACAAAACTACTATTTTTAGATATTTATTTAGGCAGATACTCTTCAAAGTCATACAAAACCTGATTTTCTAATGTTAAGAACTCTTAAATATGAGCTTCAAATTCATTGGACCTCAAGGGTGGGGATCATATTGCAAATTAAATTTTTTTAAATTATAGATTGGATTTTGAGATGTATTAAAGTAATCTTGAGATCGGTTATAGTAAAAATATGAAGTTAAAGGATATAACATTAATTTGATGTGCATATTATAAATTTTGTAGACATCTTCAATACATGAAATTATTGAATTAATGCAAGGGTTGTATAAGCAAGTGAATTAAACTATAGTTGATGAAGAAAAATTGAACTTCATCCATTGATACCTTTCTCACAAATGATCCAATTAGGCCTAATTCTATACACTAGTAGAAAACTATAGTTTTCTACTAGTGATATCTTTAGAATCCTTTCAAAGAGACATGCATGTTTGATTCAAGCTTGGTTCTCAAGTTTTTAAACAAAATGCAATATGTTGTAATTTAGGGTCTAGCGTGTAGTAAAGGTATTGCAAACAAGATCACCAATTTCAAACTATCATAGTTGACAATGTTATGTGGTTCCTAAAATCATAAGGAAATGGAATATTGTAGTGAATAGATTTTCATTTTTGTATATGAATCTCCTAAATAGTTGAGATGTGAAGGTGACTAGATTGCTAGTATGCAATCTAATTTTTGTCCAAATATGGATGTCATTTTTTGCACTTTCCTTCTACATCTCTTTGCATGGGGATGTTTTATTATTGTCGAAATCATTTTCCTTGAATATGGTTTGTTCCATTCAATAAGGTACTCTAATTGGATATGTTGTGAGCATTTTTAGATCACAATTAAAAAATGTACATTTGATGAAACTCTTTTTTCCAAAGAATGTTGAGGCAACACTTGTTGGAATTTTGTATAATATCTTAGGTAAGAATTTGTCGGGGTCACTTTTGGACAATGATGACAATCAGATGAGATACCTTATGATTTTACTAGGTTGAAAATGCAACCGAGATATCACTCAAAACAATTGGTTTGAAAATGGAGTATAGAATCTCAATTTCAAGTTTTGAGTGCAACCATGAAATTTGTTTTTCATGGCTTTTTATATGCAAGGTGCCCATTGGCCATTGGCCACTTGAAAGGAGTTTGTGCTTTTGTGGTTTATAAGAGTGCCTATTGTAGAAGCTACCATTGATGTTGTTTAGGAGGAGGTAGGCCACATGAGTTTAGGCTACTTGTTGGGCTTCATGGCGTCTATGCTCTTTGGTCACCACTATAAACTCTGCTTGCAATCTCCAGTACCAAAGTTGTTTTTCATGGGCACCACTAAAGGTTTAATGAGCATAAAACAATTGGACAACAAGTTGAAATCAGTAGCTAGGTAGGTGGAAAAGTGGCTTGAAAAGGGCGTTGGGCACTTGGAGATGGAAGGATTGTATTACAATGAACAAATGGTGGAATACATAGTCACATTTATTGAAAGCTTACCAAGAACTAAACCCTAGACCTTCACTTTTGTAAATTCCTTGTGCTTTAAGTGAAGCTACTATTCATGGTGAGCCTCTACTAAGCATTGGTTTTCCTCATTGATATTGGTTGCTTTTGAGATCCTTGAAGAAGGTATAATTGTAGGTATGTTAGAGTTGCAATCAATTTGCAGGCGCTATATAGTACCTTTCTAGAATTATTTTAACCCATCCCCTTCAAATCAATACTCAACTCTCTCTAATGACTCATTTTGAAAATGAACATTCTCTATGTATCCTCAAAATCTACCATTTTGTTTGTATGTCTTAGTGATTGATAGGCAACCCTCTCTGATGAGGCATTCTATAATTCCACATTCCTTGCATATTCTCAAAGGGTGCTATGTTGTGTATATTTCTAATTGATTGATACACAATGCTCTCTAATGCATAACATACTTTGTAATTCAATGTTCTTTGTATGTCCTCAAGTGCGCCATTTTTTATACATGTAGGATTGATTGATACACAAATCTCTCTAATGACAAAGTCCATGATTCTACATTCTTTGTAAATCCTCAAAGTATACCATGTTATATACATGTTTGATGAATCAATACCCAACCCTCTCAAATGACTTATTCTGTAATTGCACTACAAGGCTTAGAATTTGGCAAGTTATGTATGTATTTATTTGTATAATTTTACATATCAAGCTATGACATTAAATGAAATTTTGCTTCATTAGAAGACCATTCCCCATATTAGGAATCAGCCAATGCTGGCTGAAATTGAAAATTATTATGAAAATTATTGAAAAAATTTAAATTAATTAATTAATTTTGATTATTATCTAGCATGGCCATCACTTGGCCACATTAGCTTGTTGTTGTGACCGAGTTCCTATAGTTTGAGAATTCAAGGGAATTTATAGGCTTGTTGACTAGGTGAATTTTTATTAATGACATGTGCGAGTGAAGTAATTAAAGCCATTCTTTGTTCAAATTAGCTTAGAATTTGATTTAAAAGATTTAAATGGCATCTAAAGTTTGTCAACATGGTATCGATAGAAATACCTACCACCTCAAAAGGACCATGTAGCCATACTTCAATGCCACATAACTATGCGCAACACTTTTTCTCTAGTACATGGTACTCGACCTTCAGCAATAGTGTACGTACAAACAATGACCTCCACTTTGTTGTCTATAAATCTTGTCATTTGATTGGCAAAAGTCGTGCCTTCCCAATATTGCAACAATTTTTGGAGTTTTAGAAGTCTAATTTGCATTGTTTGGATCATCTTTGGCATGTCATGTAGGGTTTGTCTTTATAAGATAGAGAGAACTTCATGAACCAACTTTAGATATATTTTCACTTCTTTGATTGCTAACTACTAAGTGAAAAGTTGGCTTGAAACTAATGAACCCAAAACCTCTATGCATAAATATTTTGTATACTTTAAGTAGCTTGAAATGCCTACATTTGTTATTTTCTACAATTTGATATCAAACTAGATATCAAACTCTAAACAAAAATACATAGTTGGTAGATTTTTTCATAGTTTCATATTGATACTAAATGAAGATAGCTTGAATCTTTCAACAAACCAAGTCAATATTTCCATTGAAGCCATTGCAATAGTGTTGCATGATTTGTGAGCATAAGCGTGCCAAGATCTAATTTTTAGATTGAAGTGGAAGATTCCGATAATTGAGCCAAAAATTGATTATTTCATAAATCAATACTTTGCAAACCATATAAAAAACAATATGATGGTTACAAAGTATATAAAATGTTTATGCATAGAGGTTTTAGGTCCATTAGTTTCAAGCCAACTTTTCCCTTAGCAATCAAAGAAGTGAAAATATATCCAAAGTTGGTTCATGAAGTTCTCTCTATCTTATAAAGACAAACATTGCATGACATGCCAAAGATGATCCAAACAATGCAAATTAGACTTCCGAAACTCCAAAAATAGTTGTAACATTGAGAAAGCATGACTCTTGCCAATCAAATGACAGGATTTCTAGGTAGCAAAGTGGAAGCCATTGTTTGTACACACATTGTTGTAGAAGTTACTATGTACTAGAGAAAAAGTGTTGAGCATATGTGGCATTGAAGTTAGGCAGCATGATCTTTTTGAGGTGATAGGTATTCCTATTGACACCATGTTGACAAACTTTAAACACCATCTAAATATTTTTGAAATATCTAATTTTAATCTTTATACCAATATCACAAAAATATAAATATATTATGTAAATACACAAACATTTAAATAAATATAAAAATATATATATAGGCATATATGTACATCATAAAGTAAAAGATAAATAAAAGTGAAAACTAAAAGATAAATAAAAATAAATAAATAAAAACTAATCAAAACAATATCAAATGGATATCAATACACACAAGGTATCAATGGCAATAAATTTAGACATTATTATGGTGTAGGAATTGTAAAAAAGATCACCAATTTCAAACTATCATTGTTAACCTTTGCATTGTGTACCCAAATGAAGCTTGTTTTATATTTTTTGAAACAACATGATAAAGATTAAGAGTGAGGTGAAGTTTGTATATTAGTATTTTAGAAAGCTTAAGAGTAGCACTAAAAGATGGTGGGAGATGTAGAGATTATTAAAATATAATTTGAATGATGAACAAGTTTTGGCATTGTTATTACAAGTTGAATTTCATGCATCAAACATGGTTAAATTTTTTGAAAATTTGAGGAATATCATTATTTGATGAAAAGGAAGATGTAATTGATCATTATTTTATTTAAATAATGAATAAAATACAAAATTATGATTATGTTGTACTTTAAAGAGACAATGTAATAAAAGTCATAAAGTTTACATGTAAGTATATGGAAAAAATTTAATGTATGAATTATAAATTTTCTAGACATCTAGAGTGCAAGAAATTATTTAATTCATGAAAATTTTATATAAATATAAAGCCTAAAATGGAATTTTTTTAAACTTCACTATACTATAAATGTGGAAATGCCAAATGCCAAAGGCACCAAAGTCTAGTGTCTACAAAACTATGAAGTTTAATAAAACCTTATCAACTCATTACTTTTAGGAGTTTATATATTTTTTAATTCTTTCTCAAAATTTCTGGTCTTAAAGACTCTAGTAAATGACCTTAAAATACCTTAGATCTTGGAGTAAAAATCACATTCGAAATTCATTCAAAAAATTTTAGGGTAGATTTTGAAAAGTTGTAAATTGATTGGGGTTATACAGTCATGTTATGTCATATAACCTCATATCTTTTTGGTAACCTCAAATTTAGATTTGACATGTGGGTGATTGCAATAAAACCTTGTCCTATTTTATGTCCCCTTGGTCTAGGACAAGTGATTTTTTGCTCATGTGAAAAGACAATTGAAAGACTTCAAATCCTTTTCAAGTAGTTTTTAACATCCTCATGATCAAACATTATAATATTTCAATCCATAAGTGATATTGTTGTATTTTCTTTTCCCATGATATCTCTAACATGTCTAGTTTGAATTTGTATAGTTACAATTAATTTATAAATTACTAAAACTTATCAAAAAGTTGACTTTTTGTTCATTTTACAACAAGTTCTTGTGAAGCTCAATAAAGGCCTTGGGCATTTAGGGGCTAAAATAGGGAGTCTTGCCTAGTAGTTTGACCTCCAATTGAATGCTCTTGGATTGTTTTAAGCAAATGATTCACACTCTACCAAAAAGGATGATTTTTGCAGTGATCAACCCCTAAAGTTCCTTAGTTAAACCTTAAAGCACTAAAATTTTAAACCCTTACAATAGGATGAGTCTTCTTTTTGTTTTCTAGTCGATTAGTTTCTAGATAATATTGATGGGCTGTTTCCTTTGTGTTTTACCAAAAAAACACTAGTATTATTTAGAAACAGAGGGAATACTAAAATAACAGGGCTTGCCTGCCCCGGGCAGAAGCTGGCCTAAATTAATATCTAAGTACTATTTGTGAAAACGGAGGAGTTGTGCCAACGGGACCATGTGGGGGAGAAGGTAAGTTAAGCTTAACTGAAGTTAACTTTCTTCCTCGTTGGGCACAAGGCAAGTCAGCCCGGGTCTTTCAGGAATGAAAGTTATATTTTTGGCTGCCCCTCTATCCTGGGCAGTGTTGCTATTCTGATTATTCTGCAGTCGGCACTCGAGGACCTGTCTTAATATTAAGCTAACTAATTAATAAATTTCATAATTCATATTTACCCTTTTTTTTTCTTTTGCATACGAATTCCAGGTCTTGAAAATTCCTCACAAAGCGCCAAAGAATGGAAATCTTTGGATAAATAAATAATATACAAGACATGAATTTTTGTGATGTTTTGAAAAAAAAGGAAAGAAAATTCATGGACATCATGAAATAAACTCAAATAATCTAAAGATATCATAATAGATTAAAGTCATAATGAAGAATTATATAGTGTAAACATAATTCCTATGGCATCCTATATTTAGTAATAAATTGAAGAACCAAATAATGTTGTCAAACTTTTAACCTCTAAAGTTTTGTGGTGTTTTGAGGCCCAAAATTGCTTCAAAATACTTTCAACCAAAGCAAGGTTAAAATTTTCATCTTTATTTATTCATTGATAAACCCAAAGGATGGTCTAATCAAATAACTTCTTTGATTACATCTTCTTAGAAATTTAGAGTGCTCCTCTCCCCCCCCCATTGCAAGATCAATGTGCCTCAACCTCAAAAGTTAGGTTTTCTAGTTCTTCTCTATCATGATCCTTGTCACAACCCTTTGATGGATGAATGCATTGATAGATGAAATAATTTTTGATGATTATGTCATGACCTTCATGTTATGTCCTTTGATGGATAAATGCATTGATGGATAAACTAATTCATGATGAAATGTGCACTAGTGGACAAATAGAGATTACTTGGAGATAGATTTCTCTAAATGGTGGATTTGTGCTTTGGAATTAGACAACTCCAGTTGGATGACAAGGGCACTAGAGTGCTTGGAGATAGATATCTTTAAATGATGGATTTATGTAGTGGAGTTAAACAACTCCACTTAGATGACTAGTGCACTAGAGTTAGACAATTCCCAAAGGAAGACAAGTGTATTGGAACTTGGAGTTAGACAACTCCAAGTAGAAGATCAAGATTTGGATAAGAAATTCTTGGGATGAAATATGATTTAGATAAGATATGACTTAAAGAAGTACTGCTAAGACTTTTCCTTTTGGTAGATGGTTCTAGATAGAATCGAGGATAGAAAGCTAAAGATAGAAAAGAAGTCTTAGACTATCTCAAAGATTAATAGTCTTTATTGATAGTTTCTATTATATAAGATGGAGCTTTTGGGTGAGGAGACTCTCTTTGGAGATTGATTTTTCTCTATGGTTGGGTGGTTTGAGCTCTTTGTAGGAGCATCCTTGCTAATAAATATATTTTGTGTTTACATTTAAAACACTAGTAAAGAAAATAGTGTTTAAGACATCAAAAACTAGTTAATATTTTTTTTAAACTGTGTTACATAGAACACAAATTTCTGCAAACTGCATTGTAGTCATCGCATATTTTTTGTTTTTTGGTAGAAAATATAGTAAAATGTTAGCTAATTTTTGTTGACTAAAACATTGTTTTGTACTAGTAAAAGTTCTTTGTGATTTGAAGTTACTAGCTGTGGAAGGTTGGTAACATTCTCAAAGATAAAGTTTGGCTTTCGTTTTTTTATTAACCTAAGACCCAAGAGCCCACTTTGGGCTTTTTGAGAACTTGAGTAGGCTCTATTGACTTCATAATTTGGAATTTTTGCATGAATTTCTTAAGATGGATGCTACTCATCATAATCAACATGTGAAGTCTTGTTTCATGTCATCCAATAAATATTGCAAAAGTTAAAAGGTTTTATTTTATTTCAAAGTCAAAACAGGCATCAAAAAATAAATTCTAAAAAATTCTTGATTTTTTTTGGAGATTGAATAGATTGATACCTACTCAAAATCATTTAAACCATTTAATTCTAAAGAGTGAGGTGAAAGTTATGAGGAGTTTTATTTTGTGGGCAATGAAGGTAGAAAAAAACATATAAAGTTTTCTTTTGCTCTCAATTTTGAAAATCTTCAAATACAAATGCAAATAAAAAAAATTTTGAAAGAAATTTATTTTCTTACTAGAAAATTCTCACTATTGGGATTAACAATTCTCAAATTCTTCCAAAAGTTATAAGAGTATGAGTTTTCTCTTTCAATTAGTAACACCTTCCACTTTCCAATTATTTTAAAAATGAATATGAAAGTCTTTTGCATTCAAATTTTTTTAATACGTTTTCAAACTATTTTCCAACATCTATACCTTAAGATAGGTTGTTTGTTTTGTTTTGTTTTGTTTGTTTGTTACGTTGAGATCTCCTGAATTGTGCGTCACCTAGTCAAGTTCTTAGTACTGATGGAAAGCCCTTGGCATGGAGGGGTGCACAGGATTTGTTTCGCGGCATTTGGGCTTACATGTGAAAGTTATGGAATTTCGAAGTTTTTTTGAATCAAAAAAATTAGAAAATTAGAAAAATACTTTTACTTTGATTTTGATTGTGGCAATAGCACAGGCTACACTAGTATTGACTAAAATGCACAATTTATGGGATATATGTGTTTTTTCTAAAAATATTAAAAGAATGAAAGACAAACTTTACTTTTTGGAAGGGTTAAAAAAGCCTACATTTTGAAGTTTAGGCATATGGAACTTGCAATCCATGGAGATATTCACTTTAAAATTTTGGGACAATGTACTTAAACAAGTTAATCAAAGGTTACTACAATTGGATTTGTTAAAAAATAAATATTGATGAAGATTTGACCTTGTTCTAAGGACAAGTAGTTTGAAATAGTTTTAGAGTTCTAAACATAAAAGAATTTTAGGGGTTAAATAAAATTGTGTATTTCATAAATTGAGCACTTTTGTCAAAATGTTGGTAAATGGGATGAGAATACTTTAAAATAAAATTTTAAAAATTTAGTGTAGTAACTAAATTTTTAAATAATTTAGTAAGTGGAAGGTGGTATGCAGTGAAGGGTGGAAACCTATATTGAGTTATTGACTATTATAACTTTGACTAAAAATTGAATATTGTAACTTCTAATGCTAACAATTTTTCAATATTAAGTAACACACATCTTATGATTTTTTTTTTCAATTTTAAAAATTAAATTAAAAAAATGACTTTCCATCTTGTTTCAACCTTTGTTACTTGCAAAATAAAACTCATCACAACTTTCATCTCATTAGTTAGAATCCAATGGTTTGAAGGTTTATGTATAAGTGTCAATCTATCCAATCAAATAAAAAACTTTTATTGAATTTTATAATATATTATGAGCTTCCCACTTTGACATAAAAACAAAGGAATACATTCATAAAATCCATACCTTAAGATAGGTTGTTTGTTTTGTTTTGTTTGTTTATTTGTTATGTTGAGATCTCCCAGACCGTGCATCCCCCGGCTGCATGCTTGGTACCGTCAGAAAGCCCTCGGTGAGGAAGGATGCACAAGCTTTGATTCGTGGTGTTTGGATCTACGATGTGAAAGGTATTGAATTTCAAAGTTTTTTTGAATAAAAAAAATTAGAAAATTACTTTTACTTTTCTTTTGACTATGGCAACAACACAAGCCACATTAGTATTTATGAAGATTAATAAAAATTTGACAAGAATTATTTTTAAATGACTTGACTAATTTATCATTGGTTTAGTTAATTGACAAATAAAAGGTTTATTATTTTACTAGGTGCACGATAGAAAGCCATAAAATTTGATGCTACATGACTAAAGTGACAAAACTCAAACTACAATTATTTTTTATTTTGAGCAAATAGGGTAGTGCTCAATTGAATCAATTGTAATAGAAAAATAAAAAGTACAACTACAAGATTGTAGAGGCACAAGGCCCAAAAAATAACCCTTGCACTGAAACTAAGTTGTATTTGTACAAAAAAACAAATCATCCAACCCGCACACAAATACCATGATAACACCCTAACAAAAATAGGTGTATTTGTCACGGACCTTCATTCTAATTCAACATTCATGTTGACATTTCACTATAACAAAACATGATAAAAAAAACTGCAGTCAAAATTGACTACGGTTCTTTTTGCCATGTTTATGTGCATATGCGCGTAGTGGATTGTTAGCTTCTTTTGCAATTTTCCACTGCAATTTTTGAAATTTTGGGGTGTGTAATATACCATTGGAAAGGCATTTTCAATTCCTTTCCAATGGTATGTTACATGCCCCAAAATTCCAAAAATTGCAGTGAAAAATTGCAAAAAAAGTTGGTTGCGCCTATAGTAGGCCTGCACAAAAACATGGCAAAAAGAACTGTAGTTGATTTTGACTACGGTGTTTTTTTACCATATTTTGTTATAGTATTTGTTCAATACTTTAGGGGCTAAAGTATTGGGCAATTGTAGATAGGGACACAATTGGGAGTTTGGGACAAAAAACCATAATAGGTGTGCTTACTTTAGTGCATATTCATACTCTAAATCTTTACAAGATGTTGCAAGTCGGAGGGGCATTTGAAAGCCAAATATTAATTTTGATATTTAAAAAAATTAAAATGTTGTTAAATTCAAGTGAAAAAATGAGCTCTAATATTATGCTTTTATTGCATTTTGAGCATATCATAGCATGGTTGCTAGCATGTGAGCCTAGGATATGGAGCCCATGACCTTAGGAGCCTAGGCTCCTATGTTATTGGTACCTTCCATAGTTATAGGATGTTTGTATTTACAAGTGTCTATGTTGTAGGTACCTAAATTATAAGCACCTTCCATGGTTATCGAATGTTCATATTATAGGTGTCTATATTGTAGGTACCTATGTTATAAACATCTTCCATAGTTACGAGATGTTTATATTATAGGTGGCTATGATGTAAGTACTTACGTTATAAGCCCCTTCCATGGTTATAGGATGTTTATATAATAAGTTCCTATTTATATTATGGGTGACTGTGTTTTAGGTACCTATGTTATAGGCACCTTTCATGGTTATAGTATATTTATATTATAGGTACCTATGTTACAAGTACCTTACATGGTTATAGAGTATTCATATTATAAGTGTGTATGTTATAAACACTTTCAATAGTTGTAGAATATCTACTTATACCTAGGCTCAAGACTCATAGGCTTGCATTTCTAGGCTCACATGCTAGTGTCATTGCATTTCATAGTAGCATTTAAAAAGCTGAAAATGCATGAGATGAAATTATTTTCTATTGAACTTATTTTTCTTTGAGCTCAAAAAGTAAACCAATCATACTATGATGTTTGCCATTGCTATCCCTATTTAAAAAAATTAAAACCATTATGCTTTAAGTGATTTTGTAATTAGTATGATTTTTTGCAAAGGAATTACTTAAAGAATCATGTAAATTCTATTAAATGTTCTTTTAATTAGAAAAAAATGAAGAAAAATCTAAGATACATAAATTTTTAAATGAGAATTTATAATTTTTTTGAAATGTAAGTTTAGAATGGAAAACTAATAAAGGTTGATTGAGTATGGACATGATTTGTACTTTTAACCCCTAAAAATCATTGGTAGAGAAAGAATGTAGATATAGAGCATTTAAGCAAAATAACTAGGGCACAAGATGAATTTTGCCATAAGATCTTTCTTGTTGCAAGTTTCTTTCTTTCTACATAAACTTGTTTAGAACATTGCACAAAAATAATGAAGCACCACATGACAATGCTAATTAAATCTTTGGAGGCTAGACAAAATTTCTTTTTTGAACATACTTCATCCATTTCATGTAGCTCCCATCATAAGCTCTCAAGCATATTTATAATTCAGCTAGTGGATGCCATGTATCTTAGATGGAAGGATTAATCTTTATGACAAAACAACCTTCACTAGAGCCTCTATATACTAGTCACAATTTCTTTCAATTCAAAATAGTGAGGTGCAAAACTTCAATTATTTCATCTTGGTATATAAGTGTGAATATTTTTTCCTATTTTGCAATGGCATTTGAGTTGGTAATTGAAAAAATTTGTAGAAATATTAGAAGACCTTAATTTTCTATTTCTCAAACTCTTCAATCTACCATTGGAAGAGATTTATGACACATACAACTTTCTAATATACAATAAATAATATATATTTAACTTAATGGCTATGAATAATAATATATATTATAATTTATTAACCTTATGGCTATTCTACTGTATAGTGAGGTATATATTTACAAAGTATGTTGGGTTAAATTCTGGTAACCATATCACATTTTGGATATACTAATTAGGCAATTTTTGTTTAGAGCTTCCAAAGTTTGTCAACTTTGTTTATTTAGATCAATTCAAAAGACTATGAAATGAAAAAAAATACTATATGTAAATGAAATCAAGATGTATATTCTTGATGAACTGTTTTTTGAATTTTTCATATTTGAGAATTTATTCAACTTGTTGGTATAGATTGCTTGATTTTGAAATTTGCACTCATTATAGTGCCCAATTTCTTGAATTTTTTTGATAAAATGAATTATTTTATATAATGCACAACTAAATGTAAGTCATATCCAAAAATGATAATAAAATGAAATAATTTGATATTTTGAATGCTTGATTTAGAGGATTCTAGGTAAATAAGACATGACTGCTTTTTTCAACTAAATAATTCTTTAAAATTACTTTAAAGTCCTTAACTATGATGATTTTTTTTCTTGATACATTATAAGCGTAGACACTCAAAACTAAAATTGGTGAAGTCATACTTAATTATAATTAAAGGATGAACTTGTTTGACAAAACGAAATGCATGGAAATAGTTGTGGAGACAACTTTTTTAGATACCCTTATAAGAGCTTAACCTAGTTATGAAGAATTATTAATGTTTAACATCCAACATTTTTCTTTGAGGATCTAGAAGGGGTTGAAATAATGTAACATATATGAGATCTTAGAGTGATTGCAAGAAACACTTCACGTATTTTGATCAAAATCGTAGGTTTTGGCCATAGTACTCGTAGTACTGCGAAGACCTATCAATTTCGCGTGTCAACAATGTACTTGTGAATCTAAATTGTTGATTTAATACTACCTAGTACTACAGAGTATTACAAAATACTATAAAAGCCACTAGCAATAGAAAATAGCAAAAAAAGGGTCTGTTGACTTTTTCATTTTTAGAAATTCAAAAATAATTCAAAAAATTTCCATAAAAAAAGCCATTTTTATAGAGAAGATTGCACTCCCATTGCACAAAAAATTCACGTAGGAAATTTTTCCCCTCTTTGTAGCCTTCACGCAAAGGAAAGTCACTTTGACCCATGTGCGCACTTGATATGTTGCTATTTTCACAAAAACTCTTTGTCAGTCTTTGAAAAGGTAGTACACCTCCAACATATCCAATTTGTGACTTCCAATTCACATTTTTGGGTTGAAAATAGTACTAAATCCCTCCAAAATGGCCAAAATAGACAACCAAACGGGGGCAGGTTAAAAATAGTAAAATAATTTTTAAAATTTTTAAAAAATTAGGGAATGTTTGAAACTTCCGCATCTAGCTTCCCTTCTAAATTTCTCACCAAATGGACTAAGGATGCCGAAGTTATGAGCACAAGCCACTTGTCCAAGGGCAAGAAGACAAGAAATAGGACAAGTGTTTCTTGCAATCACCCCTTAACGCTTCTCAAAGCTTGATTGTATAAGAAGTCTTTTGTGGGTATGTGATTTACAAGGACAAACAACATCCAAGGCATTCCATTAGAAAAAAAAATTGGGGTCTCTATAAGGTTGCCAAACTTTAACCCCCAAGTACTTCGACGTCCATTTTCTAGATGATGAATAGATTCAAATTGTTGTTTCATCCTCCTAACTACTTGGATGAAAGTTATTCTAATTTGTGGAGATACATTATCAAGTTGTTGTCTAATCTAAAGGTTGGATTTGGTGTTACTAGAGTACAATTTTTTCTAAAATTACAAAAGTGCAAGTGTGTCAAGTGGTCAAACTGCATTGACTCTAGTTCAAAACTAGATTTGCCAAAATGAGGTCATAGATTTGAAGAACACAAAAATTTCAAAGAATCACTCTATCAATATAACCTCATTTCAAATCCATTCCAACAAACTTTACTCAAAAAATGACAATATTTTGCTTGTAATTGAATTAAGAAGGAATTTTGGAATTTCTCTTTCAAAATTTATAAAAAAATATTGGTGATAGTATTGGTGAATTTAACCATATATATGGAATCTACAAATCAAAATCTACAACTTCTATTTGTATATCAATTCCAAAATATGCTTCCAAATTGAACTTTATGATGATTTCTCTCAAATTGTCAATTTTGGAGATGAATCTAGACATTTAGGGGTTAAACCAATGCCTCAGAAAGACAATTAAAAAAATTTGTATATTTTTTTGGTCGAAAAGAACATTAATTTTTTAAATTCTGGATTGCCAGTTCAGTTCTGGGCAGCCCTGTAGAGGCCCCATTTTTTTTCTAAATAATGTTGAAGCTGGGGACTTGGCAGCCTCAATCAGACATTTTTCACTTACAAATGCATTTGAATTGTGTAGCTTTATTGAACAACTCACACCTAAACTCCTAATCAGCACAAAAATCACATATGGATTGGTTCATCTCCAACGGGCCTTCTCTTCGGGTGTTTTGAGTCCATAATCTCTGCCTGTAGCTCAACATAACTTTCGCAAAACCAAAGCCCCGGAACACGGCGAGGGCGCAAATATTCCTCATTGAACTCAGTGTACAGTACTGGACTTGTACTCTGACTTTGGTTTTACTGCCCCTGCAGCAAGCATGCTTGCGTCGATCCCCATCCTACGCGCGCAACTGTAACGACGGACGGAATCCACTGAAAATCTGACTGATTTGATCCAATTAATTCCAGTAACTTACTTAGTTCCTTATCCCACAGAAAGAAGTTACCCGACCTGTTGTGTAGTGCTTCCCGCTCCGTCTTGATCAACTTAATTCTTGTCACGAAGCTCCCATTGGAATCAAAGGCATGCAGCCATGCAGGCTGCACCTCACCAAGTTCCACCCGGAAGCCAAGTGCGCGCTATGGCTCAAAGTAAAGTAACCGCTGACTTGCAGTAGTTGGACAGCTTAAGTTCCATTGCGTAGCCGTCACTTTCTCATTGACCATGCTAAGCTAGTATAGCACAGTTTCAAAATAGCTAGCTACAAACACACTCCTACAGCAGCGAGTCAGTTGATCGTCAGACAAGGGTGAAACGGCAAGTTGTATGATGGCTCCATGGCTCCCTCCCACCATAGCTTAAGTTAGTTGCATGCACCTGGGACCTGTGGTTCGACGTGCATGCAAACAGGGGTTGCTTGAAAAACAGGATTCGCCGTATGAGTTCACTTAGTCCCAGGCTGAGAAATTCGAATTGTTTGAGACGACGCTAAAGTAGGAACACCGAAAAACGTCACTGCCCGCGTCACTGTCTCTACTCTGCACAATTCCCATCATTAAACAGGAATAAGTTACTGGAATTAATTGGATTCAGATTTTCAGTGAATTTGCAAATGAAAGGAGATTCTAAGGCAGCAAAGAACGCATCATTTGGATATCGTATACGAAAGTTATGAGGGATCAAAGTCTTTTAGGTAGGTGTTCTAAAATTTGTTTCTTCAACAATTCTATGTTGATTTAGGAGATGTATGTAATAATGAGAGCATCTCATCAAAAGACGATTTGGGATGTCCCTACATTACTTCCAATGGTTTCCCACTTTCTCCCAAACTAAGAATTAGGGATTCATATTTTCTTTTTGAAAGTGTACATATGTCCCAATTCAAACAATGCTCTACAATGGTGATGGCAAACATAGGACCTTTTTCTCTTTAACCTCTCTTAGTCCATGCAACTTAGCCAATAAATAAATTTAACAAACTCATTATTTACATTAGTCCCATAATTTAAGTTCAAATAAGAGAACCTTCAATTCGTGTTGCACTAAGTGAAATTGGTTGTGATAACGAAACATTTTTTTATATTTTGTGAATGAGGCTTGAACTTTAGTGTTAGGATTAGATGCTTAAAGTGTTAAATTGTTAGGATTAAAGTGCCACAATCCACTCAATTGCATCCATTCAATTGCAATTATCCTTTATCCTTAGACAATAGAGATATATTTTAAATTTAACTCTAGTTTTTATGCCATATTTTTGTGACCTCCTGTAAACAATGTATTTAATAATTATCAATGGAGTAATTATGTTCCACAATTTTAGAATTGAACCTCAATAGATTCAATTTTTTACTCAATAATTTAAACATTAGAGCAATAGAATAAGAGATATGGAGATTGGCAATTGATCAAGACTTCATCCAACAATTTGAAATTTTGATGAGCAAAACAAAGTAAAAAAAATATCCCATTAGATTAGATTAGTTGCCCATGACTCACATCCTTGCAAAATCATATTTGCATTCAAGTTCAAACTTACTTACTTCAAAGTTGTAAGGTAAAACAGCCCATGGTGGTCAAATGACCCATAGCGGTCACCTAGGAAGTCACCCCATTGTGGTTTTTTTCAGACCCCATCATGGATTTTATTAGTAAATGAGATTTGGACCACAATCAATGTCTTACCTGACAATAATGGAGTGATTAGTAACTGCATTAGGAACTTCTAACTTTTTCGTGTAATTTCATTGTAGGAAGTGACTTTTTTAGGCCTTTCACATTAGAAATTATTGTGACTGCTTTAGGTATGTAAGATGAGCATGATGGATACAGATTTTGTTGGTTCTGGGGTAGTCTACACACTCTTATGGGCCATGATGGGCTGAACACTTCAAAAATTCATAGCAAATTCATACTTTGTCAAAAAAATATAATTTCAAATGCTCTCACTGTTTCTCACACTTGTGTTTATGTGGGAAAAAAATGAAAAAATTTCAGCAATGGCATGAGTACGAACTCCTAATTCTGACCGCAATGGGCTGTTTTACCTGAACGGTTATGAGGTAATGGAGTTCATCGTAATCCATCTTGTGAGTGAAAGCGGATACAGTAGTGATTGAACAAACAGAACATAAAACTCCCTAGACTGATTTTTTTTCTTTCCTCTAGTGCAATGATGGAAATACAATCCCGGTCCAAGTCCTCGTTAAGAAATTAAAAACCAACCCTCCAGTAAGTTCAGGTCCCCCCTCAGTCCCCAAAATGACAAAGCGGATCAAAACTCCTATTCCGAGCCTGACTAGCGCAAGAATCATAATCCACGAGTACTCTATCTTTGAAACTGAACCGATTTGATATATAGTTTTCAGGTGAACAGGGACTCCGGGCAGCAGGCCGACAACTGTTGCAATTGCCGGGAACGAGTGTTCTGCTCTTTGAATATGTTTGAAAGGCCTGCCTGGGAATAGCATCCGTGGCTTTTGCCCCGAGGCAAAGCAACAGCCACATAGTTACCAGGGTAAGGATGCGGAAAGGACGAGGACGATAGCTCAGCAGCCAGCAGAGTGGAGGCAGTGGCCGCAAGTGCAAAATAGGGATGCAGGTCCCGACGCAGGGGAAGAAATGCAAATTGGCCTTTCACTGACAGCGGTAAATTTAGCGCAGGCCCTGGATATACGGCGACCCAGTGGGGTAAATAGCGCTCAGCGCTGCACACGCCCAGCGAACTTCCGTCGCGCCGTTGAATATTCGCAGCCCGTTCGTTGAAGTTCCGCACGTCGCCGATCTGTCGACGTTTCTCCAGTCCGCTCCAACCGCTCCATCCAGTTTCAGGCCCCCCCCCAGTTTCACTCATCATTCGAGAACATCAGCGAAAAGCTGTCGCCCACTAGAGTAATGTCGTAGAGATTCAATCTAGAAAGATCGTAGCTTCTTTTCCTGGCTCGCTCGCTCGCTCGCTCCTCTAGCAGCTAGTTGTTGTCGTCCTCATCTGAATGTGGTTACTCACAACCCTAAGCGACTTGAATGTTCGTCGAAGAATCATTAGCACATTCATTTGTTGCTCTTGCGTTGAAGTGGGTAGGAGCCGAGATTCTTCAGGGGTCTTGCTCTACTGAAGTCTTTGAATTTGAGAATGATTCTGCATCGGCTACCAGAAGCGATTCAGCTCATGTACTCCGAATTGGAGTAGCCAGGGGGTTGAGGCCCTGGTCCTCGTCAGTGATCACGAGGAATTGATTGAAGCAAGGCGGCGGCGTCATGTTCAGGTTCAACAAGCTTCGGAGTGGCCCTAAGCCCTCCGGCTACTCACCGGTATGTCTCTCGCATTTGGTGTCCCGGTTGATTACGTTCGTTTGAACCTCTCTGCTGTGAATTTCGAATGTGGGAGGGTGACATTAGAACGGGAAATTGGAGCGATGGATTGCAACGAGTTTTGAAATGTGGATGAAGTCATATGGCAGTGGCAGCAGCTCCAGTAATGTTAGAGATTGGCGGCTGGTTTTAGCAATGTTGATTCCTCACAGTAGTTTGGGTATTTGTTGGTGACGTGGGTTGCATCAGTCGGAGAGCGACAGTGAGAGCGGCAAGAGCTGGTCGCCCGTCGTCACCAGCAAGCGCTTCGTCCCTTCCAAGATTATGAACCTGTTGCGAAGCGACGACCTGCAGGTGGGTCACCTGACGGATTTGAATTTCAGTTCCCCCATGAAAACGCGCCCGACCACGCCCCTCGTTGCGAAGAAGCTCATGCGCAGCCGCCATACCATCAACACCTCCTTAATCCCAGCAGTCCTCGATAAGTACGACATGAGCTACTCCCCCCGGAGCCCCGCAGTCTCCTTCGCCAGCCGGAAAAGCGTGGACATCATTAAGGAGCACCGTAAGGTGCTGTCGAGGAAGACTTGGATCACTGGAGAGACCTCGGTCCCGCACTCCGGCGAGATCGACAACCGGCGCAAGAGCTGCGACGTCTTCCCGAGCTCGCGGGGCCCTACGAGGGGGTTCCATGGCGACAGCAACAGGTCGTCGACGATGGCTTCGGACCACACCTTCAGCCGGCGGGAGAATTCGGGTCGAAGCTGGGCGTGGGACTCGAACTCCGACGAGGACTACGACCTGTCGTCAGCTTCGTTCCATGACGAGGACGACGTCGACGAAGCGCTCGAATTCGCCGAGGCGGATGAGCGGTTCCTGCTATCGAACCCGGATTACGCCGCCACTTCAACCATGGATTACATTCGCCGAGATCAGTACCCGAAGCTCGCACGTCATGTGTACATGGACTACGCCAGCTTGGCTCTCTCCTCGCGGTTCCAGATGGAAGAGCACACGAGGCTGGTAATGGAGGGACACATGTTCGGCGCGAATTCCAGCACCACGGAGGATTATGCAGCCAGATCGCAAGGCCGGCTGCTGCAGTTGCTCAATACGACGAAGGCGGAGTACAGCATTGTCTTCACCTCGGGGCTAAGAGCTTCCTACCGCCTGGTCGCTAATGCGTATCCATTCCTCAAAGGCAGCCCCCTTCTGTTGTGCCAGGACAACCACGACGCCGTTAGTCAGGTAACTGTCAATCTGGGCCATGGCCAGCAAGCGTACATAATAGTTTCGTTCAGTGATGCTCATTGCTTTGGATGTGAATGCTAACTTTGTGATGGTTTGCAGTTGATTGCAGCAGCAGGGAAAGCGGGCGGGAAGACAGTGCTGGCGCCCCTGGAGGAGACAGATCTGTCCATGACGAAAGCCAACATTCGGCCCCTGATGAAGCGCCATATTTTCCAACACAGCGGGAGCTTGTTCGTTTACCCTGCGCAGTCGAACGTGACCGGTATCCGCCACTCCATGCACTGGATCAACAAGGCGCACAAATCCGGCTGGCATGTGCTTCTGGACGTGTCGACGTTGCTGCCCACCGGCACTCTGGACCTGCACAAGCACCAGCCCGACTTCGTAGTCGGCTCGTTCCAGAACATCGTGGGGTACCCTTCGGGCATGGGCTTTCTGCTGGTGCGCCGCGCGAGCTTTCTCATTACCCACCCCCAGAACCGGAACGCCATCACGCTCACCGCGCGGGTGAACCCCACGCTCGGCAACGACTGCCACATTGTCGCCGAGGACGAGAGCCTCTCGAAGCTCTCCTTCGCCGGTCTGGACCTCGGGCTCCAGCACTTGCAGTCCCTCGGCCTGGACGTGATCAACAAGCGCGTGAAGACGCTCGCGACGTGGATGGTGCACAAGCTCAAGGGGCTGCGCCAAATCGACCCAGACGACTGGAGCCTGGTGAATGTGTTCAGCCCGTACATGACAGAGAATCGCGGCAACATCATCTCGTTCAACGTGCTCGACAGTACGGGCGAGGTGGTCTCGCCAGCGCTGGTGCAGCGCCTGGCTATCAAACACCATATCACGCTCGCCGTGGGCGCGTTCAGCAACCCCGGCGTGGCGAATCTGCTGGGGCCGGCCAAGGCCAGAGTGAAGAATGTCAGCATCTTCAACCAAACGAATTCTGATTTCGAGTGTTTGCAAGTGTCGCTCGGCCCCATGTCCAACTTCGAAGACGCGTACCGCGTGGTGCAGTTCCTGACCAAGTTCCGAAACCCAGACTACATTTCCACCATGGCCCCCGGCTACAACGCCGCCGCCGCGAATCCCTCCCCAAAGCTGGGATCCCATTTCCAGGAAAATCAGTCCTTCTAGTTAGTGTTTTAATATAAACTCTCGCTGCAGCATCGTCCTCGGATACGAATGGCTCCTATCCAAGGACAATGCTGCAGATAGACATGGACTCTCACGTAGATTCTCTTAAGAAGAATCGTGTAGATTCGCCCCCAAGTGCATGATTTGATCCAGCGCTTGTGAGTCAATGCCTGGTTATATTCGTAGCATTTTTCAATGCTCACGGAGACGAAGGTGACGTTTCGTTTTCTGATCTGGTAAGCATCACGGATAGGATGCTCTGCCACATTTCTAGGACGCGCTCAGCGGCGCCAGTACATCATGTTTATATCAACAATTTTTGCCGCCTTCCTTGTCAAGGAGGCAGTTTCTCTTGCTGAAGCTCAGAAAAATTCAAGAATCCCAGAGATTGGCCTGGCGGCGTTCTCTTATATGGAAACATTTGGAGCTTACTCCAGATCTGATCATGGTCTGGCACCGGCCTCCAGAATGCAACCCAGGCTACTGGAGCTCTCACGAGCCTAGCTTGTTAGAAGAGGGGGACTTTGTTTCCGACCTGCCAGTTTTTGCCCGTGGTGATCGAGTTTTCTGGCAAAGTGAGCACTAGTTTGGTCCTAAATGAGGTCTAGTTTGGTTGTAGTTAAGCTGCCATTGCAGAGCTAGCGTTACTTGTACTCTGGGTACACATGCATGACGATGCCGTTGAGGAGTTGATCGAAGGCTTGGAGACAAATGCAAACAATTTGAACCTGATGTAGACTCACTGCCGTTTGCCCCTCTCCGCGAAGGTCTTGATTTAGCAGAATTGATGGGACGTCATAAAAGTTTTTTTGATTGTGCTTCCTTGAGAAGCATTTAGATGAGTGGTACTGAGGATTCGTTTTCTAGTCCTCACCGCGGTTTCAACTGGCTGGAACTGGAAGGGTTTTTCGCCCCTCCAAATGTACAAAACGACATTGATTGTATGAACATAGAAGGAGAAAATTCTAGTGGAAATAAATGGTGACTTGCACCCAATGGGTCCTGTTTGCTTGAATGATTGACTTTCTGCCTTGACAGGATTGCAGCCATGGGTGGGTAATCCGGACCTCTGTACTATTCACATAGATCACAGAGTCTCTTTTTGAAGGAAAAGTGTTGGGGTGTGGGTTTGGGGTTTAGCGTGAAGATGAGTTTTCAATATTGAAACAGTTTCTCATCAGTTGATCAGGTCGACAACTTCCGTGACTCGAACGTTAAAGAAGGCAAGTGAGCCTCCAATGAAGGAGGTGGTCTCTGAATAAGTTAGGTCCATAAGTTGGAAACTCATATTTATGCCCGCATCAGAGGAGACTCCAGAAATTGTATTTTCAAAATACTCACCATTTTACCCCTTCTATTGGTTCTTGCTCCCATTCCAGTGATGAAAGCTTTCAACTTTGAACACTTCGTATCCAGGAGTTCTCTGAAACCCAGTCATTGTGACTGTCGACATTTCGCTTTCTGCTGAAGGTGAACAGCCACAGCTAGCATGCCTTATATACAGCTTTCGAAGGTGATTCGGAGAAATGATAGGCAATTTAGGGATCGGGAATTTCGAATTGAAGCTCGGCAGACTTCACTAGTAGCGGCACCGCACCCTGAGTGAGCATTCATATTTTCTTTAAGGTAGTCCAATACGGATTTCTTGAATCAGTCCATTCCAGGAGTGGATGGAGGAAAGTAACCCTGAACTTGATTTTTTTCGAGAAATAGCCTTCATGGCCAAGGTAAAGGCTCGCCACGAAGTGAACAACCACCGCATCTGGACGTGCTTCCTCGACTACGAAGCAGGCCATAGCGTCGAGAAAGCTGCGCACGTGGCTGCTCGTTTCCAGGAGATGGATCGCCAGCTTCACAAGGATTTCAAGCGTTACTGGAGGAGCAATGCACCTCCGAAGAGGCGCCCCGCGCAACCGATGACAAGAGTTGCAGACTTTGTAGATCTGTGGTGGTCGATGGGTTTAACTTTCAGAGTTTCACTTGAGGTATATTTGAAGGAATTCCTTGAGGATTTTATGAGCCTGGAGGTTTTTCAGAGTGCCGTTCGCCACCTTTGTTATTGCCAGTTTCCCGATGGTCCCATTCTCGGTGGATACTTCATGAACCAGTTCGTGGCACAATAGTTTAATGAGTATCAAGGACATTTTATTTGGACCCACACAAAATGAACCCATTTAAAGTATCGCTTTATTGGTGCACATATCTTATTCCATTCCGGAGGGGCAAGTGCAGACAATCTGACTTCCCCCTGGCCGGCAGTGCAAGCAAAGGGGCTCACTCTATCTCAGATTCGTGACCATTCGACACACTCCTCATGGCGCGCTCTATAAATTGGTTCATGTGGCCCGGGATCCTTCTCAATTCCAATTCACACCTTCATTTCCGGTGGTAAGAGACCATATCTCTGTCGTCTTACTCGTCTATATAGCCTCTCTAGCCTCTCACTGTTTTAGTTCTATCGGCACTCCCACTAGTACGAAGAGATCATTCCGTGCACACATTCTTGATGGTCTAGTAATTTAGTCATCTCCAAGGTCTCAGCTAATTGCCTCTTGTGTGAGACGTCAATTCCCTCGCTTGAGGTTATCATCAGTGTAATGCAAAAGGGGAAACTCCTGATTTTAAGTTGTACCGAGTGGACTGGTTTGAAGGCATATATGGTGACTTCCAGAGTCAATTATCAAGAGCCCTTCATTGTAATGCATCTGAAGTTGGAAGCCTGCATCCGGTCGATCTATGAAGTGTTTAAGCATGAATTTGCAAGCATGAGGAATTCAGCCTCGGTGCCTCTTATGGTATTAGAATTGGTGGCGCCGCTCCTCTCTCTTGATGAAGACGCAGAGCGATGCTTTTCAAAGGAGAAGCCGATAATAAGGGCAATAGTGTGATGTTAACTAGAAGAGATGGAATTGAAGAATAGAACTTAGGCGATCCTCATCAGCTCTGCAAGGAATACGAATCTAATCTCTAGAGGAGGCCAGAAAGTGTCTGAAACCCCCACTTTGTATGTCATCAGAGCAAATAAGAGCGCTGGAAATGTCTGCAGCAACAGTGGGTGTGCTTCCAAGTTCTCTGAGGATTGTTTCATCAGAAATTGAGGGGCTTGATCAAGCAGGGTTCGGAGGCAGTGCAGTCGTACGTAAATGCCAATGGCTGCACCGTAATTATGCAGTTGAGACATTTAGGGCTTATGATGTGGTGGGTTTAAGAATAGAGGTGGAAAATCTTATCCCCGTTCTCGAGACATCCCAACGTTATGCGACTGGTTGGATTTTCTATTAGTAAATCTGATTCGAGCCCCGTGGTTTTCATGAAATCGGGTTCTGAACTGTGACTTGCACACTTTGATACACAGAAATGAGATTAAAATGCGAATACCAATTGCCTTCATCTATCAGATAGCGTACCTGCAAAAGAAGGTGTTTCATGGAGAATGATCTGAAGGCCTTGAATGTGTCGGTCAAATGCCACCCGGATGTTTTTAAAATATAGGTACGAGCTGAAGTATGCAGCTTTTGGTGTTCCAGAGAAATTGGTTTTCAAGGAGAAGCCCGACAGAAACTATGACTGATCGATTGTGATTACACGTCATTTTCAAGCGCCAATGTTGGTTCTACAAGGTGACGGACTCCTGAAGTTTTTGGTGCATATAACTTATGGGTGGTAGTGAGATGATGCCCTGTTCAATGGAAGCTTACGTCTACAGCTCGCCATGACTTGTGTTGAAATCTTGACATGACAAGTGCCTCACCATTCCATAGCTACACAAGATATTAATTACAGAGTATGTGAGTGTGGAGAACGCCGAAACTCCCAGCAACTGTGCCATAAAACCTCTGGAAGCTTACTGTTCGATGTTGGACCTTGGGATAAGGGAGCCGACCCCTTACTAATCACAGACCCAATCTGGCAACGTAGGGTGGAGTAATTTCAATCAGCAGGTGATTAGCAACAATTAATGTTGGCACAGTTCCCGGGCAGTTCGTGGTGCATTATAATTGGCTACAAGACTCTCAAATTTGGACCCTGCCCTTCTTGGATTTTGCAACCAGCCTTTGGTTGAAAAGAGGAAGGTCTGCATGGCCAAAATGGGTAGAATAGAATCTTCAGCTTAAAAATTCGTAGTAATTATTTTGTGAGGAAAAAAAATATGAAAAATTATGGAAACCTTAAGAACTCTATTTCTGCTTATGGGAAAAATTTCCCCACTGTTGAAACCTCCCTTGTAGTATGTGTATTTGCTTAAGTGGTCAGAAAGGGGTCGGCTCCCTTAGTGACCCCGCATGTCACACAAGACTTCAAGAGTTCAAGGATCACTCTCCGTAAAATCTTCCATTTGATATGAAGAAAATAGAAAAATACCTCTTAACTCTTTCGGCTGGTGCAATAAACATATAGAGTAATGTCTAGTGAGCCTAAATTAATACTTTTGCTGTAAGCATGTATAATTCTTGTACTATTTAAACTCTAGTCACACAACAATGAGAAGATTGTACCTAGTTCCACAATTGGACAATGCAGTAAAAATCGTGTACTACTTACACGCTATTGATAAAATTGGAAATTTCAATGGTCGAAATGAGATATTCCTTTAAAAAGTAGGAAGGTTATGATTTTTTTTCATTTTGGAGACATAGAAAGCTATTTCATCAGTACTCTTGTGATACTTGGTGATATCAATAGGAAACCTAAATATATATGTAAAATTTGGCTATTTGTTTTAAAATATAGCAGGAATTTGGCTATTTTGTATATTATACCTTCTTTAAAAAAGTAGTCTTTAGATTTTCTCACTTGTAAAGTGGTGAAAGTTCGTACAAGAAAAAACACTAATGATGGTTGCAAAACTATCAAAATAACAGAAATTGCAAATTAGATGATTATCTCGAGACCTACAAGCAAGGTAACTACACCTAAATTTGCACAAATAAACTCTATGGCATAACCAATATCCTCTAGAAAATGAACACCAACAGTTTTTGCACATTCATGAAGGACTATGAATTAAAATGCAAGTAGTTCCATAAATCTTGGACACCATTGAGAATTAGTTACAAATCTTTACAGATCCAAGGTATAGGGTGCTAAAGTATCATGTAGGTGGCGCCAAAGTGCATTTGATGCACATGAAGAAATCACACCAATGATACCAAATTATTTCATAGAAAAGAAGTAGAAACAACATAAAGTGTATCCAAAATTGACCACTTGTAAGGTTGTCACCTCCCGAATACTATAAATAGAGTTGCACACTACTCAAAATGGCCCCCAATTCCACCTAAAACTTGTCCTTGTAATGTGCACAATTTGGGGTATATGGTAAATTTCATTAGAATGGCACTATTCACTAGAAGAAATTCTTGTTCACCAATCTAATGTGTTTTCTAATAAAAACACATCAGATGAGTGAACAAGAATTTCTTCTAGTGATTCCATTAAAAGGGCACTATTTGGGCACTTTTGAGGTTTAGACTGCTCGGTCTAAAATCTAGACTTGTTTTAGATGGTTTAGATCACATGGTCTGAAATCTACACTTATTTTAGATTCCTAAAATCTCTAAGGGTCCTAGATGTATAGATTCTACACCTATATTAGATGTCCCTTTTACAATTTACACTATGTAGTCTGAAAAATGGCACATAGAATACTGCCATTTTAATGAAATTGACCATGTATCCCCCTATTCAATTTCGCTTCAAAAATAGGGTTTGACTTTGAGGAGTGGTCCATTTTAGGTGTAGGTATTGTAATAGTGTTGAATTAAGGTTGAACCACCTATGGTCAATCACAACTCTTAATGACCCAAGCGACCATTTTTTGGTCAGTGTTCCTCTCTTTTTATGTGACCATTCTCAAATTTAGATCTTTTTTAAAAATAAAAACTATTGTGAGAAAATAGACTACGTTGTGAGTCCAATGGTAGTAGTTTCATCAAATTCTAAGTTAAATTGTGCCTTATGAAATTTTTCAAAGTTAAGTGGTGTAGTGTAGTTTATAGCTCATTTTTTGGGGTTTGTTTTGGCCACAGACTAACGGCCACTTCACACTACGGCACAAGGTCGAGAGTCCGTCGATTTCAAACAATGAGATTGCATAAACCCAAGAGTTCAACCTCTCGAGCCTTCACACAAGGAGGCACAATCCAAAGTCCGTCGCCCACTTGTCTGCCTACATGGCAACCAAATGCCTACATGGCGACAGACTCTCGATTAGAGTTTGGATCTCCATTTCTGGCTGACCCAAACTCTAATCGAGAGTTCGTCAAGTTTTTTTCAGAATCTGACAAAATCTCAGCCATAAGATCGGACTGTTTTTGTAGAAATAGGTAGGATGCCCTCCTTTGTTTTTTATGCCCTCCCTTGTTTATTTGTTTATTTGTCTATTTGTGTCCCCATTGGTTTGAACTCTAGTCTCCACTATTACAATGGGGAGTCATTGCATTCTATGAACCTACTTCCCTTCAATGTTTAATGCCACCTTTTTATTCCATTTATATTCTTCATATTCCTTGTTTAATGATGAGAGCATGAGCTGTAATTATTTTTCCAAGGCCATTTTTGACTCCTTTCTCATGTTTTTTAACCTTTTGCTTGAAAAAATTGTCACATGGGTGACAATTTATTGAAAATTTCAGAAATTGGATGGATTAGAAGTAAAAAAAATGGAATAGGTTTGGACTTTGGGCTTGGACTTTGGACTTTGGACTTTGGAGGCTTCACACTATGGCCGGCCGAAGGCTCCAATTCCTAGTTTTTTTGGCCTATTTATTGCTCATTTCCTTGGACTCTCACCAAAGTTTGGCCACTCAAACCCACGGCCTCTCGACTTGGGCAGCCATAGTGTGAAGAGGCCCTAAAACATTAGCCAACCAATGTGATTCTTGTCCATTGTGAAAATACACCTCCCTAGGGGCATTCTGAGTTAAGCAATTCTAGCCTAGATCGTGATAGTATGAGGCAATGCTAATTTTTTCCATTTAAAAGGACTGCAAATATGGGGACTGCTAATTTTTCGTACTTTTATTCCACAAATTGAAATTGTTGTGAATTTTGGGAGCCAAAAAATTGTCTGAACAAATAGTCAATGTCTATATTCTTCCAGTTCTTATCATTCAATCCTGCTCACTAATTCCTATTTTCTTGCTCACTAAGTTACTTCCCGCACATTTTGAATTTTTGGGACTTGACCTTATTATTCCCAACCTTGAAAAGCACCAAAAAAACATTCCAAGCTTCCACTGGAAATCTGATACAGCCTTTATGGCTCCCTGGTCGGGAATGGGTTCTCCGACCTAATAATTATCATCGAGTTGCAGATCATAGTGAATGTCCATCATCGAGGAATTGCTACAACATATACATATATAGTCTTTCTTCAAGTCTCTCAGCCAGTCTGCTGTCCTGGACGAAATTTCAACACAGATCGAAACAGTTGATAAAATTGGAGATCAATACAAAACTTTTGGCCCAGTATCGGACCGACTAATCGAGTTGACAGGAATTCGTTTCCCTTACTCAAGCTTGTTGAAATTAGAGCTCCGCTGACGTACACACAAACGATTTTGTGACCGATGATTCTAGGCTTTCCAGAATCGACAGCTGAATCTTTTCTTGGAAGCAGGAGCTGCTGCTTCGTCGGAAGCATATTCCACGCTTCCACTTGCAGCATAGCGCCTGCGAGGTTCTCGATGGACGTCGAATTTGCCATTGTTTTCCGTGATGGTGATGACCTTGTAATCGCAGCACTCGTCGGAGGTGACGATGAGCTTGTTCCCCGCTTTGTCCTCGCCCATGAGAAACTCCTGATACGTATCGTTGTAATCCACGCGCAGATTCTTCTTGGCACCCTTGGCAAGTTTCGCAAAGTGCACGAAATACCGATGGTTGCCCACTTGCATGGTCAAGTCTTGCTTCGTGTTATTCACGATCACGGTTGTATTCGCTGCCATCTCAACGTTACTCGACCCCTCCACCAAAAAATCTTTCAAATAGTTGAAGCCTCTTCAACCGATTACAAGGCCGTTCCGTTACAAGTCGAAGCGCTCGAATTATTAAATGGTGCGCACCGCCATCAATCCAAATACTAAATAAGCACTAAATACTCAAAAAAAATGGTCAAAACTAATAAAGAATTTGAAGATATCGACGGAGGGACGATAACACATGCTAGCTCTGCTGAAATCCGGAAATCTTCGCAAATTAGTCGGCACAGGCTTTCCAATTAAACCGCTCCCGAGGTGATCACCCACACGAAAAAGCTCAATAACATATGATCATGGTGGGAGATTCAATTCTTCATTTGCCCTCCGAGACTATCCGAAAATTTCCCAGATGATTTTGCACTGGGAAAGAGGACGCAAGGAAAAGCGGCAAAGAGGAAATGAAAATCAGCTACTAGCACAAACTTTCCCTAACTTACTGGCAACCCTGTGAAGGGCGACAAAAACAGACTTGGCGATCCGGGATCCAGAGATCATCTCCCTGTGAACGTCTGCCCAAGTGGGTGTTTCTGTGGAATTCCTCACCTGCCTGATATATTTCAGAACGAGATCATATGAAAAGATTGGTCCTGGATATTTTCATTGGGGGGGTCGTACTCTTGCAGCACCGATCTAACGAAGCAATCCAAAGTCTGCATTGGCGCCGCCACGAATATCCTCGATCATGAAGTCGGCGTGAGCCCATCACCCCCTGGCGCGCCGCGTGCTATCTTCTACGCTTCCTGGAAGTGAGCGCTGTTAAGTTATCAGCTACACTAAATAGTGAAATTAGGTTGCCTTAACAATTAGGTTGCCTTACTCCAGAAAAGTTACTTTACAAGCCATCAAAGTCAACAAATATTTCTAAAAATATTTCCATTTGTACACATGGAGGTTCATGAGTCCCAAACACAGCGATATGAAATTCAAAAGTAGTTCATTCTTGTACAGTAACTGTAAATATTTATTTAGTGTTGAATGTCGAGAAATTAGTGAGGGGCAACCTAATTTCACTATTCAGTGTAGATTGATGGCAAGAGCGTTAACTTATTTTTTCCGAATCAGTACCTGCAACAAGCCCTCACGGCACTGGTGCAATTCTGGAGGGACAGAGTCTAGCAGTCTCAAACTTGTCAGAAAGGTGCGAAATTTCGTCCCAAAAAACCCGTTGGATGGCAGCCTTGACTTGACTGTCTGACAGAACTAATTGGTAAGAAACACGCGTGCCTAATTAAAACTGATGTGTATCAGTTTTAAGCACATTTCGGTTGCTCAGCACTTACTAGTAAGATAAGTCCTGCTATGAAGTCGCGTCACACGGGAGCTCTGGCTACTCTACAGTAGGGGTGGGGGCAGCCCCGAGTCTCTCACTTCTTCTGTGGCGAGTCGGCCAGGGGGGAACAAATCTAAAGGTGTGCACTGACTTCACGCAGGACGTTAAATCTTCCATTCAAACTGGGCCCGCTGGGGTCCGATTTACCATGGGGAAAACGCAGGAATTTTTTATTTTTTGCACATTAATTATTTTTGCAAATTCTGAATTCATGTTTGCAATCAGAGACCCCAAATTAGCTAGGAGAGGTCTAGAACATACCCTAGACACGTCTCAAAATAGGGGGCAGTTTTTACTTTTACCCCAGATAAAACACAAAATGCCCATGTGGGGCCCAGTTTGAATGGAGGATTTAACGTCCTGCGTGGTTTCCCTTTTCATCGTTGGAGAGCGTTCCGCATGTGACGGTGCAAATTGCGTTTAGCCATTTGGAGAGCATCTCCACCACGACACTAGGAAGTGTCTGACACACTTGACGGTGACACACACGGTGAAATGAGATGAGAAGTGCTATCAGGATGATCACCCATTTCACACCAATTAAGCAATTCAGCTTATCTGCGGCATGCGGCATGGGGAAGGTTGAGGAAAATATTTCCCCATGTAGTGAAATAGATTTCAAAAAGATTTTATAATTTTTTACATTTTTTTCATAGAAATCAAAATTGTCATGAATTCTTTTTTGTGAAGATTTTGTTTGCACCATTCTTGATGTGCAAGCAAACCTATTTTCAACCATAGGTTGGTTAGAAAATCAATGTAAGTGATTGTTGTGGCTTTCAATGTACATGTTGTGATCGTTGTATGCTTTCAATGATCACCTCCCAAACATTTATGTTGCTTCTATTGTTCATGCTCTACAAAAGTTAGCACCTATACCACAACTAATCGAAATTTTAGTACCCTAACCTTTGAGAATGGGAGGCTCGTTAGAAGTGGGTGATCTCCTTTACTAGCCCATCCAAAACCTTCCCATCGTACTGTGTCAAAGATAGACACACCAAATCTTAGTTTAGAGCATTTACAATACATAGATGAAAACAAGGACAATATTGAGATTTTGAAGTAAAAGGAGGCCGACCTCATGGTGTTCTGGTGACTTTATAAAAACATTGTCATAATACAAAGCTAGCAATTCCAACCTCCAATGGACTTTTTGACATTATAAAACATTAGATGTTTTTTAGCAATACTAAAAGGTTGTTTCAAGCTGGGAACCAACCAATTCAGGCCAAAATTTAAAATATTTTTAAAAATAAAAATATTTAATATATTTAAACATTTAAAAATAATTTATTATTATTTGACATAGTTGAACTTCAACCACGTCAAGTAGTTGTCGTGGCAGAGTTCCCACAGTCCCCAAAGTTGGGGGAACTCGAGGGAACTTATAGCCCTTTACAATAGGTGGATTTCATCTAATGAATGTGAGGAAGAGATTCTATGTTAATTAAAGACTTTTCTTTCAAAAAAGGGGAGCTCTAATTTATTAATGCATAAAAAAAAGCTTGAAAAAATATGACAATTATGGCTTTTCCTATAGTAAGCCAACTTGCAAGCTCTTTTTATTTTTCCATATTTTTAGGTGAGGAATGGAAAATGGTGGAGTAAAGAACACAGAAAGACTAATGTTGGTTGCTATGGGGTCTATTTTTTTGGTTGCTTTGTCATTATGTCTTTGGCATGTTGAGTTGGTTTTTGCTCCATTCCACTTGTGATAGGTCAATTCACTATTTATGGATCACATTTGGTGTGTAGAGGTGGGATCATGGGAGACAAAAAGTTCAAAGGCTCACCAAATATAGATATGAAGTTATGTCATGTTGGTTTGGCTATACTAAGGTAGTGATGTCCTAAGAGCACCTCTACACTAGCCCGCTTGCAATGATAGGATATTTGACTTGCCTTGGTAGAAACAAGGCAAAAACAACCATCACTAACCTCCATCAAGACACAAACAATATATTTTCTTTGTTATAAATAAATCAAATCTAAGAAAAATCATTGTTCTCTTCGATTTGTTGTAGGTTATTTTTTGAACTCCTAAGGGTGGTTGAATACATTTGCTTTCTTCATGCATAATGTGCATTTTATGATACAAAGACCCACACATAGATGTATTAAAAGTTGCAATTGACTTAAAAAATTGAATGAGCTCATGAAGTATAAATGGAAGAGCTAAACATTTTTTTTTTGTTGCTTTTTTGGGACTGTGCTAAGCAATCTTTCTAGAATGTTATACACTCAATACATGAAGAAATGATCCAATTTCACATGTATTGTCACTTTGCTAGGACATAGATTGTAGAAGGAAGATTCAAATCACATTCAATTTTTGCATTATTGCATAGATTGGCATGTTGTCAATTGTGAGGGTGGCAACGCAACTTTTTTATAAAAATATCACTAAAAAAATATAGTAAATTGTTTATATAAGATTGGATTTGAAAACACCATACACTTGATTCATATAAGAAGGATAGTATATGCATACAAGCATGCGCTAATCAAGTGTGGGAATAGTGACTTTGTAGCATTCAAGAGTGATCTTTGTTCCCCTTTGACTCATACTTCATTCTATGGGGATGGATACTTGTTCTTTGTTGGACAATAAATAAATTTAGGAATGAAAGTGGTTTGCACGTAGCAAAATGTACAATGATTATAGTATCCATCATCCTTTGTAAGTATTACACTAATAATTTGTCTAAGTGGTCATCTTGTCATATTTGAATGCACCTTGCCTATTCTACTAGATTATACTACATTTGACCACAATACAAATATATTGTTACATAATTGGTCATAAGATACACATATCTTCGAGTACCATTTTTATGGGTGAATGCACGATTGGGTGGGTCACTTTTTTATCACAATGCTATTTTTAGGAAGTACTTAGATTAAAAGATGAAATAGACATAGTAAGCTTATGTCATTGAATGTAAAAATTTGTATGTATACATAAAGCTTTATTGTATTGAAGATTGTATTTGATTTTTTTAAAGTTCATCTTAATTTCTAGGAGTTAGGGATTTTTGAAGTTAGAAATATGGACTCTGTCAAATTGGGAATGTAATTTTGTTTGGGAATTTTTTATGAAGAAAAATAACATATTATTGGAATACCAACTTACCATAGGTTGTGTTTTAGTTTTAGAGACCTATAATTCATTTCTTTTTAAGTACAATCATTTGTAGAAGTGTACTTATGGACTTTTAAAGGGTCTTAGCTTTTTTTTTCCAAAGTGCATCTAAGGCTCAAAAAAAGTTGTTCTTCAATTTTTTTTGTGGAAACCTACATGACAAAGAAATCTTTAGGTGGGCGTGATGTTGGAAATCCAATGGCTAAACATGACAATGGATGAACGTCCAATAACTCATCCAATGTACAAAAAACTCATCGATTTTTGAGTGCCTATGGTGTCATCCTTGAGCCACCCAACCATGCATTCACCCTTATTTATAAAATTAAACAATTTTCCAATATCATTGTTTGCCTTGTCAAATTTGAGTTATGGCACATTTTGAGGACACATTTGGATCTCAATCTTAGTCAACCAATACATTGACAAAACAACAAATGCTAATGTGAGATATTAGAGAGTAATGCAATGGTGAACTTAACCTCTTAAGGAAATTTTGGCATGTACTCTTTGATATTTGGTCCTCATGAACATTACCCTACCATTTCATTGTATATTGGGTGCATGTGAAGAAGAAAGGTAGCAATGCTCTAAGGGCACAACCACTTGTGAGCTTGTCACTTCATATTCACTATAGCTTCCATGAATGACCTCTCAATATTGTCACAAGAAAGGTGGGGCATATCATTTAATATGTGCATTCACCTATCAAGGCCAATTAGAAACTTGAATTCTCTCAAGATTCTCATATTTGTAGATTTTTCTTGCCATGGAGGACAAAAAATCCCACACTTGATTTTCTCTTTTGAACAAAAATGTAATGTAAAGTTATATTTGTTGGTCCTGTCAATTTTTTAAAGTTCCATCGGTTAAAAACTTGCTCTAGCTACACTTCTCGCCTTGAACCTAGAGAGGACCATAATTAAACCCAATAGAACCCATTTCAAGATTAATGGCAACCTCTCATTGAATGAGGAGAGTCATGTTCTTTTCCATATCACGATGTTGCGTTAGCATTATGATACAATTATCCAACATTGAAGTTATACCTGGTAATGTGAAAGCAAAGGCTCATTATGAGAATTTGCATTCCTCATATCTCCCATAGCTCAACAAGTTCTTAGTCATAAAAAGATTATGCTTTCACATTATCTAGTCCATAATGGCATTTCCAATTGGCATTTCATGAGGCATTATATTTAGTGAAATACCACTTGGAACCTTATCTACAACTTTTCTATTTTTACCCCATTCTACAAAACACATTTTATTTCTCCATCCACTCTAACATAGGTTGTACATTGTGGCTAGTGTGACTAACCTTTGTTCAGGAAAAATTGTTGATAAATTCAAAGTGACAACATCGTAGCCCCAACCAAGGAATAAATGCAAAAATTGCCCCCTATTTTGTTCCATGTAAATTATGTATTCATTCACCTCGCACCCATATGTGAATCTTCTGATTGCAAATATGAACTCGGAATTTGCAAATTTTATCATGGGTGGCAAATGAAAAATTTCAGTGTTTTCTGAAGGGGTAGAATATGGGGCAATAAGCCGTTAAATAAGGGGGCCAATCCTCCTCCCTGTCCGTGACCGACTGACCCTCCATGAGGTCAAGGGGACAAAGTGAAAAAGCCTTCCACGTGTCCCATGGGGCTTATAGCCTAGGCACAATGGATTCCACGTGGCCCTCGAGGCCCAGAGCAGCGTTCACATTGGCAAGGCCCCCCAACCGCCACATGAAATCCTGGAAGGCCGTGCGTGTACACGGAGGTGGTGCCAGCTAATGATATATAATTTAAGCTTAGTTCATTTATCCAGCGAATTTGCAATTTGATTCATGCGCTCCCTCGCTCTTTCCGCGAAGCTGCGCTTAACCCCTAACCCCTAAACGACGGACTGGTCCCCGCGGGGAAGAGGCGGGCTGAGCACTGTTCATAGTGCACTGACCGTGGGAGAGAAACACGTTCATGAACAGTACCAAAGAAAGGGGAACTCTCGTTGCCCTCATGAAAATTGTGGGAGGGCAGCCTACGACCTAACACCGTGCACGGGTATTTCCGTGCTTTGTTCTCAATTTCCATGCTCCTTAAAAATAAGAATGCATCCAAATTACACAATTTTTGGCCCTCCATGATGCAGCACATCTCCACGATTGTGTTAAAAAACAAAACGGATGAAAAAATGCATTCCTGCATCGCACAGATTAACTTCTTGTTCCTCATCGGACGAAAATCGTCCGCATCGGCGTTTATGGGCTAAAGGACCGAATGACCGTTGAACATACGCACGTAATCTCGGGTAGGTTTGTATGAAGTTGTTTTGTAACGGATGTTCTTCAAATTTTGACACAAGGTGGGAACATGTGTTCCCTAAGTGGGAATGTAATTTTTTTCCCGATTGGGTGCCCGGATCAAAAGTTATGCTGCCCTAAACTTTTCTGGCAGCTCAGGCAGCTTTGGGCAGCATGTGCAAAACAGCTCCTCTACTTCTGAAATTTTGCAGGTATGTAACTTACGTAATATAAGATGCAAATGTCCAAAAAAATAACCATGTGTAGTGTAAAAATCTCACTTTAGGAGGAGTTAAAGGCTGCTGGCCCTGTCGGGCAAGGTCGGAAAAAAACTTTTTCTCCTAATTTCAAACGTTATAATTTTTCAATCCGTATGGTCAAAGTTTCTGAAAAATTTTCCACATATTCCCGTAGTAGTCTAGTAAAAATTTGTACGGTTGAATTTTGAAAAAAAACTTTTTTTTTCCATTTTTTTCTCACTGCCCTAAAAAGTGACAGTTTTTCACAATTTGTGTCTAAAATGTGCCTCGGTCCTTCCTTTAGGGGTTAACGTCATGCGGCAATCCATTCCAGACTTTCGAGTTCCGACTGTTCCGACTGTTCCGACCAGGGCTTTTTTTTTGGACTAGTGTCCCCTGTGCTGGCTTCACTGCAGAGGCCAGATTTTGGAGGGACAGAGTCACATTGGTCAGATTCTGACAGATCTGGCGAAATTTCGCCAGAAAAAAAAGCCCTGGTTCCGACCTCCGAGTGACTACAGTAGGTTTAGCCTCCTTTCTCTTGCTGGCAGAGCTCTCTCTGTGTCACCGTCCGACTCGTGATCGTTTTCACGGAATCTTATCGGAATCGTCAATTGAATGCGCGTCTACATGGGGTTCATATGGTCGGGGACCGCTCGCAATTGCAATTTACAGTTGGTTTTCAGTACTAGCTAGGCGACCCTGTCTCTCTTGTCCCTGTTGCCTCTCGCAGTGTTTTGGTTTCTATCGGCGCTCTCACTAGTACGATACACAGAGGCCATTCTGTGCGCACACTCTTGTTGGCAAGTTCTTGTGCCGTCCCTAAGTTTCATCTTGTCGCCTCTTTTGTGTCGCTTGCAACTCGTGCAGTCAGATCGAGGTTGGTTCCTTTGACTCTCGATCTAGGGTTGGAATTGCATTTGGTTTGCGCGGGAGTCTGGGCGACCGTTTGTTGCTTGTATATGGCCCCCTCTGTTACTGAGATTGTGAACAACACGCAGCATGTTTTGAACATGAAAGTGGGCAACCACCGATACTTCGTGGATTTCGCTAAAATTCGAAGAGGAGCCAAGCACACGATGCAGGTGGACTACAGTGATACCTACCAAGAATTTTTGATGGGGAAGGACCGAACGGGGAAGAACATCATCGTGACTTCTGACGACTGCTGCGATTATCAGTGCATCACCATTACGGAAGTGGACGGACAGTTCACTGTGGACAGAGTACCCAGGATACGCTCCCGTTCGGGAGAGCAGGAGCCTGCTTCCGCTGCTGTGGCGAAGCATGGCGCCACCTGGAAGACTCTGTGGAAGCTTAGATTGTAGGGTGATTGAAGATTACTCCTGGGCGACGTCATTCATGATACTTCATACATTTTTGCCTCCCTCTCCCTCTTTTTGAATTTTCTTGAAGAGATTATTGATTCTCTGCTATCATGTTGAAATTGAAGCATGCGCAGACATTGAGGTTAATTAAGTTAGAAGTCAGTGGGGCAATTCTCTCTGACTGAGTCTCACTCCATTAGTAGTGAGGCTACGGAATTCACCATGTTACGATATTCTACATTATTTTGTGAAAATAGAATTGATTCAGAGGACTTTTGTTTTACCCACTGTGTGCCACAACTCAAAGCCTGCCGGTACTCTTGGAAGTGGAGACGCAGTGCGTACCGCAAGTGTTGGTTGAATGACGCGCAGCAGAGTGTTTGGTTTCTTTTAGCTTATCTCCCGTTTGGGTTTTGCGAACACTTAGACCCTCCGTTCCTTCCCTTTTTCCCAGTTGTAAGGTGATGTGCTTTACCAGCTTATCTCAGAGTCGCAGGTATTCAATGGCTGAAATCCGGAGGTGCTCTCTTCCCTTACAGCCATACGATAGTTGCAATGAAACTCAATTTCTGAAATTGGGGTTCCGTTTCATATGGGCTCAGGCTGCGCTTCCAACTTATCAGTTTTTTCAACTTATCGAAGTATGAGATACAAGGCACTTCATCCACTCTATCAAGTCACTGTCTTCCATTCTGCATATTTACCCAATTCAAATAGCCCTCCTAGAAACTTACTTCATTGTAAATATTGTTTCAGGGTTTAACCCCTAAAGGACCCATATGTGTTTTTTGGGCTACATAGCAATTTTGGGCAGGTATGTGTGATTGGAGATTTCCGTATTTTTGGCCCAAATTTTAATAGAAGGTGGGGACAAGGAATATCTTTCACATGCACTAAATTTCATGACATTTGAAAATAGGAGTCAAAATTTATGGCCTAATATGTTACTTTTTTTCGAAAATGGGTAGTCCAAGTAGAGTAGAAAAAATCACTTTTTTCATAAACACAAATTTTAAATTGGTTTTCTAGAGTTATATACACATGGAAAGCTTTGAATCATTCCATTTTGATCAAGGAGTCAAAAGTTATGAGATTTTTTTGTTTGCAAGTAGTTTTGTATCCTCTACTTTAAAATAAACTTTAAAGTCCCTTATCTTATTCAATTTAAAAAAAAATTGGAAAAAAGTCATAGGATGTATAGTGTTTATTAAAACATTGCAACCATTGGGATTGGCATTTTTCAATTCCATAATTAAATTCTTAACAATTTAGTATTTTGAATCATTCTATACTACTATCTACTTACTATTTTTTCCCTATAAATTGTACAATTCCAATTGGTCTAAAAATTTTCAAGCATGTGACCAACTTGTCTAGGAAAAAGAATCAAAGGAAGCACCACCATTTTGGCCTTTTTTTCATAGAAAAGTGAGCTTGTGAAATGGAGCTACCCTCCTTTTCAAAGGACCAAAAAAATGATTTCCGTGAATTTAAATGCTTACATCTTGCAATTGACATCGTGGAAATTTCTGAAACTTCTACTACATGTTCTCAAGTTAGGATAATACAAGATCCTACTATTACATGTGTCAAAAAAAGTTCTTTTTCAAAAATTTGGTACTTGTACTAAAAATGGCAGTTTTGGAGCATTTTCGGTGAAAACATAGCCATGAAACTTTAGGGGTTAACTAAAATTCTAGAACCTTTTCAAGTCAAAGGCTACTTCATATTACTCTTTCCTAAAATTATGAGGGGGAGACAGGATAGAGCACCTCCATTCCTCCAACTATTTGAAGAAATACGCATAGAATGAGATGAGTGGAGAACTCATGAAAGACTTCACTAAATTTGTTGAAGAATATTGTAATTGTAAAAAGGGGTGAGTAATGTTCCCCCCATTTTGTTGAAATCTCAAAAGCTATAGTGAATCTGTGACTCCTACTACAAAATTATACTACCTTTGTCCAAAATGATCTTCATGTTGGACAAAATGTTATGGATTAAGGCTAAAAATAACATTTATAAGACCTCTATCACGCTATAAGTAGAGTTTTGTACACTCTTAGCATCCTAGAGACTTTGAGTTTTGATGCCCCTTTCAAAGTGTAGTTTGGGAATATTGAAAAGTGGATTTTGGGGGGCATTTTCTAAGAGCGCCGCTAGACATTTAATTGTAGAGTATGAGGTTGTCCTTTCATGGGCATTTAGTATGGACCCAAAACTATGTGTGGACCTTTGTTTTGCCTCCCAAAACTTCATCTCCTTCAATCGGGCAATACTCAAAGAGATGCAAAAAATAAAAACGAATAGTGTGGATTGACCACTTCAATCATTTCATTTCTCTTTTGATTGAAGATTGCATCGATGGAGAAGGAACTATTTCAGGGAGTTGTTTTGTTGTTCCTAGATAGTAATCAAAAGCAGAAATCTGACTAATTCACAACTTCACTAGTGCAACAAGAAGATCATTTTGGGACAAAAAATTAAAGCCAACAGGAAGATCATTATGGGATGGAGGGAGTAATATTTTATTACTTGTTTATTTGTGAATCAATTAGATGTCTACATTTTCAAATTAAAAAATTCATTGATTCCAAAATCATAATGCTACAATTTCTAAATCAAATTTTTTCCAAATTTTTTCCAAAGATGAAGTTTCATCTTTACAATTTATAAATATCTATAATTTGTGTTTTAAAATTTGAGAAAATAATTGATTGTTGAAAAAATATGTTAAAATACAAAGTATTTTTTAATAATAGAGTTAATTGGAAAGTGGGTCCAAACCTAGGGAACTTTATTTGCAAATAGTAAAAAATATAAATTGGTAGATCAAACTCATTTTGGGTCCAAAATAGAATTTTTTTTTGAACTTGTCTCTAGTTTTGCTTCCTTACATGCCAAATTAGAAGCATATGGTATGTGGAACGAGGAATTTTAACTTTAGACAAGGATCTTGAGTTTAACGCTAACTTGAGGCCATGAATTAACAGGCCAAAACGAATTTATTATCGAGTCTTGTGCCAAAAGCTGCAATACTTTGTAATTAACTTTTCAAAGTGTTTCTTATTTATTCTTCATATATTTTTTAAAGTAAGGTGGTACAGATGGACCATGATCATTAAAATGCTAACAATTCAAACATTTAGATATTAATTGAAAATTTTCAACTCCAATGATGAAAATGTTTAAATAGGCAATCTCAACACGGTTCAATTTTGTTTTCTTCCAAAACTATCAAAATTTGAGTTCAAAAAACAACTTTGAGTTTAATTTCATCAAGATTTGTTATAGTTGTCTACAAACTAAGATTTTTGTAACTTTCATTCTATTTTTCCAAATAGAATGATTCAAAGCTCTTCCATGTTTATATTATGAAATCCAAGTGCAAATTTAAATGAGGCAAAGTTTCTTAAGTATTCAAATTGCCTAAGATTGTTTTCAAAACATTTAAATTTCATAATTATTACACTACTTGTTGGAATTCCATAAAAAATGCTTGACATGGAGAAAATGGTGATTAAGATCTATACAAAGAATATCCCAATTTTTTTCCAGTAATATGAAGTCATTGTTCCAAAGTACAAATGTCCATTTTGGTCAAAATTGTAAAATAGTTACAAATTTACAAAATAAAAATTACAAAAAACATTATGGAGTCTTTAAGTAGGAAATACTAAAATATTAAAAAAAATCATAATATTCATACTTATATTAAAATTATAAGAAATCATCTTAGCATTTCAAATTTGATAGTAGGGGGGGGGGGGACAATAGGTGTAAGTGACATTAATTTTACGAAAGTTACACTATTTTTAAAATAATTAATTTAGTGTGGGCTAAAACATTGTTGTATTGAGTCTTAAAAAATAAATTAGTAACAAATTTGTACCCTCAACAATAGGACAAATTAATATAGCTTTTCTAAATTAGAATTCCAAGTGGATTTCAATAGCTTCAAACCTATTAATAATATCCTTCAACAAATATAGTACTAGAATATTGTTGAAAGATATTGTCAATAATATGGAAAATTGAGTGAAATGAAGGACTTCAAAGTTTATCTTAAAGTAGAGATTCTATAACTGCCCACAAACTAAAACTCCTCATAAATTTCATCTCATTAATTAAAATGGAATGATTTAAAGCTTTCCACATACATATAAATCTAGAAAACCAATTACAAATTTTTATTTTTGAAAAACTACTTTTTAAAGCTTTTTTTTAGTTGCCCGGATTGCCCACCAAGCAATGAAAATGACATATCATGCAATAACTTTTTAACTATGTTGTCGAAGGTTATGAAAATTATTGCACCTTAGAGCTACACCTTAGACACATGTTGTCAGAAAATTTCAGTGGAAAAAAATAAAAATTCCATTCATAGTCAATTGCCAAACATTGCTACATTGCTAAAAAAACACAGTTTGGGCATTGAGGGGTTTAGTTATAATGTACAAATATGATACAATAGCAAATGCTTTTTAGTTTTTGTGTTTCAAATGATGAATGGCTTTTAGGATACCAAAATGATTATTTCATATGAGTGAATGTATTGGATTGAGAATTAGAATGCCCAATCTAGCCAACAATGCGACCATTGCATACGACGAATACTATAACACTACAACTAAATTTGGTGTTGAATAGTATGTCCCTGTAATAAATAGTCTAAACCACACTAAATAAACATTTTGGTTTAGTGTTCTCCTTGTCATGAATAATTTTCCCTGTGAATTATAGGTAAGCTGGAACATTTTTTTTTTGAAACAAGTGAAAACTTTATAATTGTTGCAAGAGAGATACAACTGTTAAAGCAAGAAAACTCATCGACCAAACAATGGACAATGGAGTTGGAACATCTTGATTATCATCACTTTTTTTCTTTTTTTTTTCTTTCTTACTTTTTTTTTATAAGATGTGCCATTTCCAACACTGTCATTTTAGGGATCTAATAAATTTTTGTTGTAAAACACTACTAGGAAATTTTGTATTTATTATGTGTTTTTTTAATGCATTTTGCAATGGAATATGAGTTTTGAGCATGCACCGAGCACATTCCCTTGCAAACCTGGGATTCAAAATATCTCATTTGCTCATTTCATTCATTTCTTTACAAAATTTCTTTACAAAATTTCTTGAAGCGTGCATTGGGGAAGGGGGGGAGTGCCCTTGTTGTAGGACCTTCCGTAAAAGAGTTCCTCCTCATCGGCCCTTTCTCCCAGAATGGTCGTATACTCGTATCCAAAGAGACAGGAATCGGACTGGTGGACAGTACAGTACTGAAGTTCCCAAAGCTCTCTAACGTTCTCTATGCGTCGACTCAAGTTCCCATGAGAATTTGAATTTTCCCTCTTCGTGTTTCTTTCTGATGCTGTGTTTTCGAACTGTCAACAGTTGCTTCGCAGAGCTCCGGAACTGCATTTCGCCATAGCCGGCAGGCCAAGCCTTGTCGCCTCTCCAATGGCACGGCGTGTTCCTGGTGCTGTCGTCTCCGCGTGCAGTAGTGATTTCTTAATTCTCATGAGATCAGTGCTTCTTTTCCCTCGTTCACGGCGCGCCTGACTTTTCTTTTCAGGTTTTGGGTGGTGACGGTTTTCGACTTGGCTTTGCTCTAGAAGTGAAAGGGGCAGGTGGTTTTCATTTATTTTCCTTCTTTCGTTTTGTTTGCCGCCTATTTGGATTTATTCTTTGTGAATTTAACGAGAGTGGGGGGGATGGGAATAGTGATTTATGATCGAGTGAATTGGTAGTTTTTTTGACAATTTCCTATTGAGCGGCTGAACCGAGTGTTTGGAGGTGGTAAATGATTTGGGTGAGTGGTCTGGGAGTGCCTATTGAGAGAATGGCGTAGAGAATAGTAGTTGCACCTGTGGAGTTAGATAAAGCAGCGAGATGGAAGCTCCGGCAACCCCGACGATGGATTTTAGAGGCATGGATGATAGCGCGACATTTGAGCTTTTTGATGGGAGCAGCACCATTCAGAACCGGAAGAGGCGGCGGTCTTCTCTGCGCCGGGTCAGCTTTGCGGAGCAGCCTTCGATCCATGTTTTTGCACGCGATGATGATTACGAGACCCCTCCAGAAGGCACCATGTCGCGCTTGTCAACGCAGTCCACACCCTCAAGCGTTTCCCGAAGTCCGCAGAGACGCTCGGAGAGACTTTCTGCTGCCAGGAGAGGGCGACAGGATGAGAACGAGGTGGATAAAGAGAATGCGCAAACCAGTGTAGGAAACAATGCTCGCCAAAAGAGGCGAGGGAGACGGCCGCTAGCTCTACGGGATACACAGAAGGAGGACCAGGAAGAATTTTTGAAACCTAGTAACTGGCTCGATGATCGTGAGAATTCTGCACTTGGAAGGTAAGCCTACTTCGCATCAATGTCCTGTGAGCAAGCCATTCTGGTACCAATTCTACATCACATGAGTTTGTAGTGAGGCTTTTCTTCTTGACACAGTTCTAGATACAATTAAAACTTCGGTCGTCATAGAACGCTGATCATATAATTGTGTTTGCGTAAACCCTCAAAGGCTTATAAAATTTTCACTTAATAATGACATCAGCTTCTTAGTAACTGTGCTAAGCAGTTCATTCTCGATGGTCTCGTTAGTAATATGACATGGCATTCTCTCTCTCCAATTCAGAAGATAGCATAAAATTCTTGGCTATAAATTCCTGACCTCATGTCTTTTGCTTGAACAACTTGCAGCTGTGATGAAAATACGGGGCCAGTCGATCTTCACCATATTACGATGTGCGACCAGATTATGGCTGTGGAAGACGATGATAACATGACAATGGATAGTCAGACGTTTCACACGAGAATGTCACAAATGCTTGCGAATCAGTCACTGCACCGTCTTTCTGAGGGTCGTGAAACCGCCACTAGAACACCCAGAGATTACACGGACATGGTGGCTGATGTGAGCGTATTGTGGCCCGAAAAGAAGACGCAGGAAGTAGAAAGGAAACTGTTGGATCAACCCACATGGCATAAAGGTGACGGCGACATCAGTGACATGACCCAGGGATCCGTAGAGGTTCTCCTCAGAGTTTTAGCCAGAAAGAAGTCCTCACGCAAGGAGTCGAGCATCCACGACACTGAGGAGAACACAATGGAGGACTGGAACAATTGGACAGAGGGTGATGCACAATCACAAGGAAAGATATCAAGCATGCAAATTGAAAGGCCTGTATCCCAACCGGATGTTGATGATACGATCTCAATGGAAACCAGTTCACCTTTCTCAAATGGTGATGGACGCAAATTGTTTGTAGATGAAGGAGAACAGATTGCAAAATCCAGGAATGTGTGTGACGCAGATGGATTGTATGGATCACAGCTGCAAGGTAGCAGGACGAGTAAAGATACAGAGTGGCATGCAAGGAGGCCAGTGGTAACATCGGAAAACAGGACATCAACGTTTGACAATGATGATAATGTTTCCATGGAGAACACTTCTCAGTCTCTTGCTGGTGGGCGTGATTCTGCTATGGAGATTCAGTCAGGGACTGTTGAGAGGTTGTTCAACCGGGATATGCACACATCAACTACTCTGAAGAAATCTAAGTCGACGGAACCAGAGTGCACAGCGCTAGAGTCACGAGTTCAAGAAGCTGCAGAACCTAACGTCACCCTTACAGATGATGACATTAGTTCAGATCCTCCTGTACAGTCTGCTGCTGGTGCTGGTGAGAATTCCCCTGTGACTTTGAGGCACTATGAGAGGAGCCGCAAAAGAATGAGCACATCTGCCGCTGAGAAGAATAACTCGGGATCTATTCAGCCCAAAATGGATTCCAATATTCAATCTTCGACGTCACAGGAGCATGCTCAATCAATGACTGCCGAACCCGTGGCTGGACAGCAAGTTGGTCAATATGGTCAAGGGCTTGGGCGACAGGAGCCATTTTTGCAACAGAAAATATTGAACAAGGAATTCAGGAAATCAATTGGCTTGCAATCCTTCGATGATTCTGTCCACCTGGGTATCAGATCGGGAACGTTGTTACCGGCACCCGATGAGGATACAGATTCTATGGACATCACTCGAACATGGACTGAACATGCACCTCGGCTCACTTCTGTCCCAACAAAATCGCCTGACTCTGCAAAGTCTTTGCTCTGGGAGGATAGTGATCAACGCATGGACATGTCTGATGGGGATATGACGGAAAGGTATCAAGAAGGGATAACTGAGGCAATGCCGAAGCTGACGTTTGTTTTGGGTGGCTACAACTGTGACTCACCGAGTGTCGAACCTCTCAACCGCATCTTCCAAAGAAAAAGTGATATTGATGCTGAAGATTCTGCAGTGTGTCGTGTCACGGCTGAAATCGACATTCAGAAGGAAAAAACATTTAAGAAGGGTGATGATATTACTCACAATCGGGCAGCGGAAGAGAAAGAATCTGTCTCAAACCGAGGTCTTGAAGAAGACACTATAGAAATGCAATCAGATATTGGGAAAATTAGGAATGTGTTCCAGAATCCCGAAGATACTTTTAGTTTCAAAGGGAATCAAAAGGGTTCAAGAGAAATTTCAGACTCAAAATCAATGGGGCAGGAAAGAAACTTTCTTCAACTTCTTTCCTTATTACACAGGATGTTAACGATTTGCTATCTAGGAATTTGCATACAATGCAGTATTCAGTTGACATGAACTGTTCTTGTGCTAGTTCATTGTCGTGTTGCGGTTGACTCAGTGGCTAAACCTCACAATGTCTATGGGATGCAGAATTTAATACCCAGACCTGCATTTTCTAACGTTCAAGGAAAGGTGGATGCTATAGAGGCCAACCTACGGAGTCAGAGTGCGCAGCCGAGTTTGGGCCAAGATGTCCAAGACGAAGATGCAACAGCAGATTTCGCGGACCACTATAATTGGAGAGCAGAGGTATCTAGTGACATGAGTACCACTCCCTTATCACCCAGGAGGTCGAAGCATTTTCAGCGTGTAGTTCTCAAGGCTCAGACAGTGCCAATGCAAATTGACACGGCGTTGACCGATTCTCCCTCGTACCAAGACGATATTTCGGCAGCTATTCCCAATGTTCAGGACCTTCTTGCTGCCGATGCCGAAACACCTGAGTCAGGGCTGGGATGGAATCCTCGGAAGATTGTTTGGAGTGCACAGCAGTCCAACCTTCGTGCTTTGGCAAGTCTAGCGCAGCTTTATTGTACTTCGTTGAATTTCAGTAATATTTGTACGGCCTGTCTCTCAATTTGTGATTATAGTCGTACCTTAGACCGGCTATGTACAAGTATATGTCTCTATTCGAAACTGATTTGAGTAAATTATAGTGCAATCACAATCTTTTTTCTTGATCAGGATGTGCTTGTTCTGAATCAACTCTGATATGTTGGTTCAGGGAGGCGAAGTTGTTTTACGCCAAGCAGCAATAGGCCAGATGGAAGACGAAGCCACCCACTCCATGGCTGACAAACTTTGCACACCAAGAGGTCCAGAAGAGAAGAAACGCATCTTTGAATGCATGTCGGAAGAGGCAGCGATGACTCTTAATCAAGTGTCTCATTCGAAGGAGGTTCGGAACAGCGTTGCAAGCAAAATGTTGCTCAGGATGATGTATCTTCAGGACAACGGCTGTGCACAAGAAGAATCTTCTTCTGATGCGGAGACCCGGCAGATTCTTCGGAGGACTTTGCATTTTCAACCTGAAAGTGACAGTCAGTTGCAATCGCGGTCTCTGAGAGGAGATGCAGAACAGCAGATCAGTGCAAGGGATCCTGATGGTACAATGGAAGTGGAAAGCCTAAAAAATGTGAACGAGGTTTGTCAAAAAGGTCACTTCTTTCGTACCTTGATTAATGAATGCACCTATGAGCTATATTTCTTATTTTCATTCTTTCAGTAGGGTAGGGCTTTCACTGGTAACAACATTCTGCATCCACATAACTATCACAATTAATCTTGTTTAAGACTGATGCTGCATTGAAGTCCCTGGTTGAGCGCAATTTGTGTTTTGCACAATTGTTGTATGGCTGATTTCAGGAAATGGATTCAAATGAATCAAGAGTCGAATCCCTTCAACAAGAGGCAAGAAGGCAAAAACTGCGTCAGGAGATGCAGGTGATGCATGAGTTCGCTCATTTCAATCCTGGTTTTACTGCTTTAGGAGTTCCAGAAAATGTGTATTTCTTACGCTTAGTTTACTAAAACACTTGTTCAATTCGAATCTTGATTGGTGCATTCCAGGTAGCTGAGGAAAGGCTTATTGCCCTGGAGAGACGCTCTGAGGAGCTACGAAGAAGAGCTGAGGACTGTCATCAAGCAATTGCGAAGAAGTGCAGGAACGATATTTGCTTCGAGATGAAGGAAATGGCCGCTTTGGGTTCTCAAGCTCGTTTTAGCAAACTCAAAAAAAGATTCCAACTTCTAAATTGCGTGCAGGTATGAATATGAGCTGTAACCCTCAATTGTAAAAATTGAAGTTGTAAGGTTCAATTATTTGATGTTTATGCGAAGCCCTTGAATTTGGAAAGAATATTATATTTCTATCTGAGTAATGATCTCTCATGTGGACACTCTTATGACAGTTGTGGGATCTCAAAACTATGAAAACTGGAGACGAAATTCTTCATAAGTTCGAATACTGGGCACTAATCACTCACAGGTTGCTGAAATTATTCAATTTTATTATTGTATCTAGGCCCCAGATACTGATAATTATTGTATCATGGTCTTTTGATGACTTTTCTTGAGGATTACTCTACTCAATTTCTTCATGTTTATGTTTAACAGGCTTCTTTGCATATTCGAGGATTAGTATTTCTCTCGCTGAATTTTTGCGATTCGTATTGCTTATTGATCCCCGTGCTGTTTGTGTCCAGTGTCTTTGAGCGAACGGACAACAATCTTGAGTTTACTGTATCCAAGAGCTCTATTGATCTTAACGAGGCGAGCATTAACCAGGTAGAGCTGATTTGTCATTGCTGGACAATGAGTTTTCATACTAGTGTTAGCTGGAATTGTAACTCTTTACAGAAATGCCCTCACAATTTGCTGCAGCCGTCGTGCTCTAATACTGCACCGTCGTGTCAATTATGAGCATAAGTGACACAAGAGAGATAGCTTATTGTTTCAGGGTTTATAACCGGCCCTTTATTTTGGTGTGCACGCAGGTGTATAGGCACATGAATGCCTCACTAGCCTGGAGATGGTTTCTGTTAGGGCATGAAGAAATAGTTCAACCACAAAGCTTAATGCATCATGTTCAGGTAAGTCCGCAACGTATCCGATATGAACTAGAGTATGACGTGACAATCCGTTTCAGTAATCTCTGGGTAAGACACAGTTGCAAGTACCGCATGATTTAGTGCTGTGGGTGTAGGGTGTGCACTCGAAGGTGATGACATTACTTGATCTCATGGAGGAGCTCAACAACTGTCGAGTATACGTCGTCGTACCTCATTTCCGGCTTCAAACTGGTAATACTACTCGTATTTACTCTTCATGATGTATATTATTTTTTTGTATTATTTTGGTTTTCTTTTATGTCGTCCTTATCTGTACATATCCACCATCTATCCAGGAATTCAGCCGATTTCTTGTTTGTTTAGTTGGTGAACTTTTTTAATGCAATTACATTTTCATGGCATCCAACTGTTGTTTTCACCTTTCGGATCCAACATATTCATATTGAAGTTCACACTTACTGAACTCACCATTTTCTTTGACAGGTTCAGACCTTCGCTTAAATCTACAATTCTCCGACAGCAAGCTCTTGTTCGATTTTGTTCTGTCGTTTGACATGAAGCAAGTCACCCACATGAGGTACAGCACGAGTCATGAGCTGGATTATTCAACGGAGATGAATCAGAAGTTGGACTGTACTGTACATATAGAATCTGCGGGACGGTTCTTCGGGACGAAGATCTCCGAAGCAGATATCAAGCGTTCTGTGGCCTCAGTAGTCCCAGGCCATCACCTACTACTTCGCGTTTGTGCTAGTATACATACACTCATCTTGAGCTTCAAGGAATGAGTGGTCCCAACTGTGAACCCCAGCAATCGCTGATCTAGAAAAAATGTTACATGTTTCAGTAACATCTTGCATTACTATGCATGATATACATATTGGATAGGACTTATTAGCTACACCTCCACGAGATTTAACCTTATAACGATAGCGCACCATACCAGCCAGGTGCCAGTAGGAGATAGTTAAGGTAATTGGTGTTGCATCCCGCCGTTGCACGATTGTCAATTTTGTAGGAAGGAATAGCGGGAGCAGCATTTACACGAATGACTTCATTTATCCACAATAAATGACTCGAAGTTTGATCCGAATCTGCCACTCACGGCCTTTGCTTCGCTTCGCTTATGGATCCATTGATATGCTTTTAAGTATGTCCGTCGGTAAATTTTCTATGTTGGGGCCTAATCTAGTGTTGGCCTGGAAACTATGCTAACCTGCAAACTGGTATGAGCTGACAATCGCCATGATGCTAATGGGCATGAATGAAGAAGAGCAGCTCGTTGGGGGGAGGGGGTTTTCCTTCCTAGATTACTATCTTAAGCTACTAGCTCTACTCGGGGTTTCACCACGACAGTGGAGTGAGTGGCAATGTGCAGACTGAACTGACCGCCCTTCTCCGCCGTGTCCACCTGCTTGGCGCCCGGGGGGGGCAGCAGATCACAGGTCTGCACGAGTCGGCCCAGCACGATCGACAGCAGCGGCATGGCGATGATGATTCCCGGGCACGAGCGCCGCCCGGACCCGAATGGCAGGAAGCGGAAGTCGTTGCCGGATGCCTCAATGCTGCCGTCCAGGAAGCGCTCCGGCCGGAACTGCTCCGGCTGCTCCCACAACTTGGGGTCGTTGCCGATCCACCATGCGTTGACCAGGATCTTACTCTCGGCGGGAATGTCGTAGCCCGCCAGCTTGGCCTGGTGCAGATTCATGTGCGGCACCAGCAGCGGGATAGCCATGTGCAGACGCATCACCTCCTTCACGAACGCTGACAGGAAGGGGAGCTTGTTGTTGTACGTGTCCGGCTCCGTGATTAGCGTCCCGACGCCCAGCACCTCGTTCAGCTCGTCGCGCAGCCGCGTCTGCATCTCCGGGTGGTTCACCAGCTCCGCCACGCCCCATTCGATTGACCACAGCGTGGTTTCGATGGCGGCCACGTTGATGTTCTCGATGATGTACAGCACATTGTCTTCGTTGATCTCGCCCTTCTTCTGTGCGTCCAGGATGTGGTCGATGGCGCACTTCTCCCCGTCGGCCGTGGCGGCGCCGCGCGTGCTCAGCAGCTTCTTGCGCTCGTCCAGGAAGTGCTCCTTGAACAGAGCCAGGCGGCGGTCCTTGATCTGCTGGCACACCTTGAGGTAGCCACGCAGGAAGGGGCGCAGCACGGGGATGAAGTCACCGTAGTTGTACTCGAAGCTCTGCGCCAGGCGCGAGCGCTCGCCGTTGAGCGCCTTCAGCTTCAGGTACAGCGGGTCCTCCTCGCTCTCAAAGCGCGAGTCGAACATCAGGCGGTACATGATGTTGTACATCATCAGCTGCAGGCGCCGGCGGATCACCACGCCCGTGGTCGCCGCGTTGGGCTGGGCCTGAATGTCTTGGATGGCGCGGAGCGCCTCGTCCTCCCACGCGCCGCGCGACTGCTGCACCACCTTGTTGGTGAAGAAGGGCACTGTCATGATCCGCCGCATGCGTCGCCAGTGCTCGCCGTACACCGTGAACACCATGTCCTGGCCCTTGCCCGTGAAGATGTCGAACACCACATTCCGGGTGCGCGACCCGAACTCTACGCCCTGCGTGTGCAGCACCTCCTTGGCCACTTCGGGCGACGATACCACCACCAGGTTGCGCTGTCCCATCTTCAGCAGGAACACGTCTCCGTACTTCTGCGACATCTCGGCCAGATTCCGGTGGTTCAAATCATCGCCCACCTGCAGCAATTGCAAGTCACCCAATCCATTGATGTCAGCACTCACCCCAGCTATACAGCTCCGATCCTTGGTACGCTATGAATGAATGACGTACGGTAATCCTAACAACTGCTGGAAAGCCCATGTTAAAAAAGGCGAGGTTCAAATTTTCAGAAAATTGATTCCAGGCGCTAACAATATCTCAGTGGCGGACTGAGAGAATGTCATCAGGAGCAATTAGAAATACTCGTTTGCATCACAGGGGAGTGTAATGCAACAATCCGGTTCGTAGTTTAACACACATGAGCGAAGTGGCATAAATCAATATAGTGAGGAGTGCGTAGACTGACCTGCAACCAGTTGCCGACGATGGGCAGGGCGATGGGGCCGGGGGGCAGCTTCAGCTTGGGAGCCCGCAGCTTCACCACGATCAATGCCACCACCACCGCCACAAACAGGCCCTGCGCCACGCTTTCCAAGTTCATCACGGGCGCCAAGAAACCGCTCGCGCTCTCCGCGGCCATCGCCGTCGTCGCTCCCGCCGCTGCCAGCAACCCCGCCATGGCCAGCTTCCGCCCCATGGCCACTCCTCGTCGCAATTACTTCCCCGCACAAAGCCTCCTCCCCAAGTCCTGTCACCCCCGTGCAAATTGAACTTCCTAGTCTCTCGGAGACCCAGCCTCTCTCCTACCGAGAATGCTCTCTTCCACCTCGCTCGCCAGTGTTTCCAGAAGTGCAGAAGGGGGCGATTGAATTGCGAGAAGAGCGTGAAGGTTGAAGGCGATGGATGTAGTGGGTGCAGGGAGGAATCGCGAGTGGTTTGACCAGAAAGCAGACTGAGAGGTGTTCAATTTTTGTCAGCGCCAGTGTTTCGTTGAGTGGCCTTGAAAAGCAGTTGTCTCTTGCTTACTTAGTAGTTGGTGGCACCTGCTTTTTGGTGCCACTGACGGAATCCTGGTCAACCTGGAATCGTCAAGCAGGGAGGAAAGCGTTGAAAGGGGAAACCGGGGTTGAATGTCGTTGGGAACTCTTCCTCGGGGGCCACACGCCTCTTGTTCGGACGAGCTGGGTTCGCAGGGCCTTTCCTGCAAGTTTCTATGCTCCCTTTGTTCTGGAGCAGCCACTCATAATTCCTTTGGGTCTAGTGTAGACATCCCATTCACCAAGCACTCTCCAAGGCTATTCGATTATGAAGTCAAAATCTATGATAAATTTGCCCAAATTTTGTTGCATATTGTCAAAGTTTCTAGCAAAACTAACTAAATAACCTAGATATCATGCAAAATTTTCTGGAATTGATATGCTTAATCCCTAAGTGCTCTGAAGTCCATTTTCTGGACGATGAACAGATTGAAATTGAAGTTTCAAATCCTCCTAACTACTTGGATGAAAGTTATTCTAATTTGTGGAGATATGTTATCAAGTTGTTGCCCTATCTAATGGTTGGATTTGGTGTTACTAGTACATATATTTCTAAAATTACAAATGTGCAAGTATGTCAAGTGGTCAAATTGCATTGACTTAAGTTCAAAATTGGATTTGCTAAAATGAGGTCATAGATTTGAAGAACACATAAATTTCAAAAAATCACCGTATCAATATAACCTCATTTCAAATCCATTTCAACAAATTTTACTCAAAAAATGACAATATTTTGCTTGTAATCAAATTTTGAAGGAATTTTGGAATTTCTCTTTCAAAAGTTATAAAAAAAAAGATTGGTGATAGCATTGGTGAATCTAACCGTACATATAGAATCTACAACTTTTATTTGTATCTCAATTCCAAAATATTCTTCCAAATAGCACTTTATAATGATTTTTCTCAAATCTTTAGTTCCGGAGATGAATCTGGACATTTAGGGGTTAATCAATTTGATGGAATCACCATGGGAAGTAAGAAAAAGAAAATATATAATAAAAATGGCTCATGTGGAGTATTAGACTACATTACATGTAGGTACTATGAAGGCATGGTTTAGAAGTGTGTTCTAGTTTTGACCAACAAACATCAGAGCTAACTCTTCTTCACATGATTTCTAGACATGTGGAAACGCCTTGTTGTATTTATTCATTAAATTTGAACACTCATGTGGATGGCAAATTTGTGATTGTGAAGGCCAATTAGAAAATTCCACACCAAGTACTTAGGTAGTCCAATCAATCAAGAAACATTGCATATAACTTGTCCTTGACATACATAATCATGTCAATTACAAGTGTATCTTAATAGTGCACAAAGACAATAAATAGATTCACTTGCCATTCCTTGCTATTTTATTGAGTTATTTTTGCAGATAGTTTGTGTACACTAGAAGAAAATGAAGGTTTTGTGACTACAAAGAACAACTATTTTTTACTTGCATGAGGCATTTGCCATTGGTGCTAATTTGGGGACTAACAATTGCTAAGGACAAATTGCTCTTGGAATTGTAGTTGCAAAGGACAATGGGATTGTTTCTCATCTATTAGCCTAGTAGGAACTTTGTCAACATATTCTTTTGGCATGGTTGTCCATGTGGCATTTACTACCATATAGATTTTACAGATTTTGAAATTCTAATCTCAATGATTTTTACATTTCAAAAGTTCAAATATTGGTATTCAATAGATTTTGCTTGTCTAGAAACATAACAATTTCATAAGTTTTAAACATTTTTAGATTTCTACAATCTGTAGAAATCTATTAACAAAATTCATTACATAAGAATACAACGAATTACAAATCTTATATGTCCAACATAATTGATATAGGGAGTTAACAATTTATATGAGACAATTGATGTAGGACAAATTTTAGAAAAACCACAATCATTGTAAAGTTGCAATTGTTTCCTAGTCACATAGTAGTCACATAGTAGTCACTTTCTAGTCAAATTGCAATAGCTTTCTAGTCGTATTTTGTATTTGCAATTGCAAATGGACAAGATGGATTCCACAAAGTGTAGACTTGTCTACATTGACAAGTGCAATGAATATTAGATGGTGACTGATAATTCACATTCATTTTGAATTTGAACTCTTTTATACTCTCATAACCCTACCTTTCATTTTACAACTACTTTGTGAATCCTTTGTGACTAAAACAATGTACATGTAAGATTTGGTGCTAATAATAAGTTTTACAATTGCAAAATAGTCATTTAAGACACCTAGTTGTTCTTTAACTGCTAAAGAACCAAGTTGGATTTTAGGGCAACATAGATATTTTGGGCAACTCACTATAAATGGGATTTTTATTTTTTTATTTGAAATTTTTACATAACATGTAGTCAAGGAGTAGCTTTAAGGCCCAAAAATTTTCTTAATTATTAACCACATGGTTAAAAAATTATTGCATGATGTATAGTTTATTTCTCAATTTGGGTAGCCTGGCAAATAAGAAAAAATCACTTTTTTCATAAACAAAAATTTCAAATTAGTTTTTTAGATTTATATGTATCAATGTATGGGAAAAGCTTTGAATCATTCCATTTTGATTAATGACAAAAGTTACAAGGAATTTTAGTTTGCGGACAATTATGGATTCTCTACTCTAAAATAAACTTTGCAATCCTTTATTTTCACTGAATTTTCATTATTTTTTGAAAAAAGTAAAATTATAAGATGAATATTTTTTATTAAAACATTATAAACATTGGTATTGTAATTTTTCAATTCCATAATTAAATTCTTGACAATTGAGTATTTTGAATCATTCTCTATTTTCTTCTACTTACTATTTTTTTCCTATATGTTGTATGATTCCAAATTATCTAAAAATTTTCAAGCATCTAGCCAATTTGCCTTGAAGAATGAATTCAAAGATGTACATCCATTTGGGACATTTTTTCATACAAATATGACCTTGTGAGTGCAGCTACCTGTTGTTTCGCAAGGCCCCAAAAAAGATTTTTGTCAATTCAAATGCAGATATCTTGCAATCTACACAATGGAATTTTTTTTTTTTTTTTTTTTTTCAAATCTTATTAAGCCAACTTACTATAAGATCCTATGCTTTCTTGTGTCCAAAAGTATTATTTTTGTAAAATTTGGTACTTATACTAGAAATGGCAGTTTTAGAGCATTTTTGGCGAAATCATAGCTAAGGAACTTTAGGGATTAATGGGTTGCTAAGGACACGTTTTTCTTCTAGTGGTAGTGAATAATTCTAAGATGAAGAGGTCTAATCATGTTATTATAAACTACATTGATCCATTTGGGTCACATAACTTACAGTAATAAAAAGGTATATGAGAATTTTCTTTTGGCACTCTCTTAAATGGGATTGGCAAAATACTACTCATAAAAATTTGAAGAACCTTGTAATTGATGTCTACACCAAGTCCATTTCTAGCAATATTGCCCCTAAAAATTGGTCATAGAGTAAATGTTTGATCTTTGGTATTTTGATGCAACTATTAATATGGATGAAGTGTATTGAGTATGCACAAAGTAGCATATATGCAACCAATTGATATTTACTTTCTTTCAAAAATAGGAATATTGTCTTAAGATTTTGAAGCACATGTATTATTGATAGTATTTTTCATATAATATGTACCACTTTTGAATGATATACAAGTTGTGTTGTTGATAATTTTGGTCCAAAGTGATGAAATAGGAGTAATTATTGATAAGTTTTGTATAAGTATCATACCACAATGCAAGTTATGGACACAAAATCCATCCTCCACCATTTTGCATTTACATTCAAACTTAAATAACACAATTTCAAACCTTTTATTCACCGCACAAATGCAATGCCATTTTTGGTTCCTTGGATCTAGCTTACTTACACTAGTGGCACAAAAATGGACTTGCCCACCCACATAAAAAATGAATAAATTTACAAGCATTACATTGGGTTAGACTAGTTCGTAGCATATATGAATTCCAACAACACCATTTACCATACTAATACTTCTTGATATTATAATAATTGGTATAACAAACCCTCACTCAATCCACGTGATTTTCAAGACACTCATGTGCTAGCATATTTTCAGCTTATTTCTATCACATATCATGAACCCCTGCACCCCTTCAACATAAAACGAAAACTTTTAAAAAAAGTCATTAATACCAAACATCTATTATACTTAGTGAGCAATGTTACACCTCTTATCACAACTTATGGCACAAAATCTTCATGTTTTCATCCCCCCTCTAAAATCATCCAATTATTTCATCCGACATTCACAATGAAAATCTACGACGCAAAAAGCATTCCTAAGATTTATCATGCACTCATTTCCTAGTTTCCTGCCTCCATTACAATGTATATGGAACTAGTACTCATATTAATATACATATACACCACAAAACTCATATTTTAGGAAATAATAGCCAATTTACATTGTCAAGCTATAGAACCTCAAATGCCTAAATCTTACCTACAAATATCCCTTGCATACTATAACTAATTAAATTTATTAAAACAAAAATATAGAAACACTCTAAGCCATTCCTTCCCACTACAACAATAGAATTCAACAACTCTAAGATGCCATTGTATAATGTGCATTCAAAACTTGAATACATCAAATTCAATTCATATTGTAGAAATGGGTCCTTCATACATTCACTAGAAATCCCTAAAGACTTTGGTCATTGGATTGCAAAACTGCAAGATATAGAATCTACAATCTTGAAAATAAAATTGAAATTTTGGTAAGATTTTTAGGTCTCTAAAACATACTTGAAGTAGAAATCATAGCTATCCACACCCTCTTATAAGAATTTCAACAAGAAAGACTACGAGAAGCAACACATATCTTCATAGATAGTCTTAATTCCATATACTTCATCATCAATCATATAAAAAATCCTACTTCGTACCTTCATCACCTTCATATAATAAAAATTGAATATCCAATTTAGATTCATTAAAAAATTATACATGTATCTTAACTATAAAGTCAAAGCACGCTCAGATATTCAAGAAAATGAAATAGTAGACATATTTGCACTTTTTGGATATAAAAAAGAATACAAACTACCAAAAGTTTACTACAAACATGCACACTCTACCCCCAAACTACTTACATTGTGGTATTCAAAACTCCACAAAAAGCACACCATTCAAAGTCCCTATAAGATTTCTACAATCATACCTTGAAAACAAAGAAAATGAAGAAAATACAACACTCATATTTCAATTCCCTAGTATAATTAAATGAAAAGAAAATAGACACATGGACAATTAAATTATCCAACAACACAAGCATCTAACAATAAATTTGTTCAAAAAATACCAAAACTAACCATTATACACACCAAATTCAAGATGCTTCACCTTCACAAATGCAAGAAACTTAAAAGATCAATCTCTGGAACCCACACACAATCCCTCTTTGGCTCTATCTCTCCCTAATTTGTTAAACAAAACAATTACATTTGTATATTAAAACTTTCCATAGACTCCTAGTATTTATTTGTATACTACCACCCAAAAGTCCACCCACCATCTCCCATCCCCCTTGGCCAAAAATTACACCATACAATTCACAAAATTCACATTTTGGAATGATAAATTTTTATCAAAATTTGTCATTTGGAAAATTGGAAAATCTCTTAACCTCTAAAGACCAAACAATGTTTTTTGCAACATAGCAATTTGTGGCAACTCACTACAAACAAAAAAATTTACTACGTTTTTTGAATCTTTTTTTGGATGTGGGGATGAGGAATATTTTACTGCTCCACCAATTGTTTTACAATTGGAAGTGCCCATGACAAGTTTTGGGGGAAAATGCTCATTTTCATGGACAAGGGGCAGCATGGATAGGATAATTTACACTACAAGGAAATTAACATTGTAATGCCCCAAAGAGCTTGGGCAGCCTCTTTTGGCCTAGGGGTTTAAACTGGGGTACTTCTCTAACAATTTTCGAGATTAATAAATTTGACACGACATGGAAAGAGATGGGGGCAGGGATGCAATTTCTCCATGACTTCCTTTAGCCTAGAGGGGAAGTTACTCCTAATTACCAACTAAAAAATAAACAAACAAATGCCATAAATGCCTAGAGAATCCATTGAATCAATTATTAATTTGTCACTTGACAATGTACCATCCAAATAAAATTTGGTTGCAAATTGGAAAAATTGCTTCTTTGACGATTCAAAAAAAGTTAAAAAACTATTTTTGATTTTGAGCCTTAAAAAAAATTTATGGACAAAATTCAGAGAGAATATTTGAAAATGTCAATGAAAATGTCCCTTCCAATCCCTCTTTGAAATTTGTCCATAATTTTTTATTAGAGACTCTAAATCTCAAACAAATTTCTGGAGATGAAAGTTAGCTTGATTTCCTAACTTTTCTTAGTCCAAAATATTTTGGAAAGAATTATTCTACTATGCCAAAAATGAGGCCTAAAATTCTACTTTAAACATAATTCCTACTTTTCACTTAACTATGAGCAGTTGAATTCTTAGTAATTCTAGTTTACATATCTCACATGGGTTGTTTTACCTCCCACCATACAACTTGTGTAAGCATGTTCTCTTCTCAACTTGTAGTTCACAATGTATGTCACACAACAAGCTATATGAGATCATTGCCATGCATTCTAAGAATAAAAATTAATGATGAATATCCTAAAATTATAGTTCAATGAGCAAGGAACTTCTTCAAAATTGAGGGAAAGTGGAACATCTTCAAAATCAAGGAGAACATGATCTAGTGTTAGTGAGTTGTGATGAATCGGGCTTTGCTAACCCTAACCCAACCTCCTCCTATGCCAAGCCCAATATGTCCAAATTACCTTTTACTTTGGCCTAGACACAGATTGATCAAGCTTGCCAAAGTTTGATATTTTGGGCAATTTTTATTTTTATATTTTTCCTCCTCTCAAACTAGTTGAAATCTATAACTCCACCATTCACATTTTGAATAAATTATTGTATAGGTAAGCTATAAATTGTAAGCTACAAACTTTTCTTGAAGCTAGTTCCCTATTAGAATTATTTGGCACATGTTCCCCAATTTTAACTATTATGGATTATTTTGAACATGTGTCCAGCTATATCACAAAAAGCAAGCAAAAGCAAATTCAAGCACAATAGTGAAATAAACTTGTGCAGAAGCCTCCCCAAATCAGAGCTACCTAGAATTTGGATGCTACCCATAACCATTTTTTTCAACTTCAAACACCATAGTCTCACAATATGTGCAATCAAAACCTCCCATTTTCTTACTACAACACAATGAAGTCTGTAGTGTGTCACTAGATCTTATGGTAAGTTTTCATTTGTCATTTTGGGGAGCCTTTGCCATCAAAATGGCCCATTTTGAGTGTTTGTGGGTGAAACATAGTCATAGAACTGTAGGGGTTATTTTAATTTGTGACACCCTAAAGAGAGAAACCCATTCTAGGGTGGTATTTTTACTGAAATATGTGCCCACAGGCATGACACCCTCAAACTTTCATATGATGAGTACATATTCACTTTTGGAGTGTCAAAATGTCACCTCAAAAGCAAACTACTTCTGTTGTCCTAACTTCGTTCATTTACCAATCCAACTTCGAAAGCCCCTCCCAATTGCTACGTACCTGTAATGAAAATGAAGTTGGACCCAACGATGTTAGAAAGTGTAGAGTACTTAATATACAGGGCACTTGAAGTGATGCTTGGAGCATGCACATGCACATGCACAGACTTTAGGATAAGAAATTAGGACAACGGCTTTGTGGTGTACAGTACAGTAAGCTTATTGCCGCCGTACCCAGTTGTATGGCAAGTTTAGGGTTCAGTGAAGTCCAAATGGCAAATTCTGCACCAAGTTCCACTTTAGTCAGGGTTCCAAACTTCCAACCTGTCTGGAAACACTGCGTGTCCCATTAACCCCCATCCCCCCCCAAAATATATATGTATATTTATCAATAAATAAAATCTGTAAGTGACTGAATTGAAGCCAAATATTTGCCATGATAGGGCTTTAATAAACCTACTGAATAACATGCTCAACATGCTTGATTGTGTGGAGTAGCTTAGCTTATGCCATTATCCCCAGCCTCTATGATACTTAACTCCCTGTAACCTACTGTACTGTACATAAAATCCAGAGGAACTGAAGTGGGGTTTCAAGGCCTGCCTGGAATTGAAGCCATCAATGATGAGTGCCTCGTGCATGTTGGACATACAGTATGTCAGCTGAAGCTCAGTCAGCCACTCGGTTCCTTCTCTCAAGAACTGAAGGTCTCCCTGATAATATAACCGACCTTAACCCTAGAAAGAAGGGCCTGAAGTAAGCCCTTTGTGGCCGTATACTACATTAGGTATTTGGTGGTAGGAAAAACATTGACCAAAAACTTTTCAGTACAAACGAAACTAATGATCATGATAATATGTAAATAAAAATCTATCATAACTCATCTATTACACCACAATTGAACAGGTATGAAGCTAAAGATGGGTTGTATACAGGGACCCCAAGGGCCTTCAAGGGTTAACTTTAGGTAAGGTAACCGGATTCAATCTACTTCACTCAAAATGTCATGGCAATGTAACCAAAAGAGATGTCACATCCTTCTTGTTCCCTTCCCCCTTCCAAAATTATATATATAATCCCCCCTTCTAATGTTGCTGATCTCAAAAAATAATTTAGGATATAGATATGGGATATTGTATTGAATACTGGATATGGATAGAAGATACGACACTATACTAGAACGGATAGTGAATATAATTGCGGGATAGGACAGACTAGGATAAATCACATATAGAATGCCAAACCTAATGTCTTCTTAAATTTACAAATATGGGGAGGGGAGGGGGGTTAATGAAGTAAATTCAATCTAAACTAATTTGAATTATTATTTTCAAGCTTAGAGGCGGGAAATGAAATGAAATTACTGTAGATTATTTTGAGCTCATTGTCATTGTGACAAATTGTTACAATGACAATGAGCTCAAAAGATGTAGGACCTACATTGACTGTAAGTTAACTTCCTCCTTCCATTCATGGAGGTAAGTTATGTGATTTAGTTGCACTAGTGTTGGTACCTAATTTTGTTTTTCATTCCACTAAGAATTAAGCAGACTGACATATGCATGAAGGGAAATCATTCGATTATATTGTAACTTAATATGCACTCAAAAGATGCAACACAACCTATTTTTTGTAAAAACTTGCCACCCCTCATTATCAAAAGATCTGGTCCCTCTGATCATTTTGGAAAAAATTAAACCACCCCCTAGCACTGTTGATGTGGGTGGGTAAATTTTAATGTGAGGCGTCCAATTAGGTCGATCTTAGCCGCCCAAGTCAAATACGGAATACATATATAGAATACACATACAGAATGCGGCGACGACATACTAAAACAAAATACAAATATAAGAACAATTACGGAAGTACAAATATGAAATATAGATATGGCAAACATGTTAGAAATATCCCATTTTTTTGTCAACCACACTAATGTCACACAAATACAAATGTAGGGTGGGAGGGGGGTCAATTTCAAGCACCAATCTCAATGAATGAGAGAATGACATGTGTACCCAAAATTATAATTCCACTTGGGTTTGATTAATGAAACATATGTACACCTCTGAAAAATATATGCCACTCCTAGAGTTGGTCCTAATATACTCAGATTGTGAATTAGGGTGGTAATAGGTTGGTCTACCTTAGATTCTTCCATCACTGCTCATCTAAAGACTAATTTGGCTCTCAAAACGAAGCAAATGTGTCATTATAGTGATGGCTACAAGATGGTGGGAAACCCAAAACAGTTAATGGTTAATTGTCAGTCATCTCTCTGTTGAATTTCCCATTACCTATGTATTGACCATGGTTTTTGGCTCGTAATGGATGGCTCTACCATAACATAGAATTGTACAAAATGGCACGTTCACATAGAGAACTAGATGGGGGAATTAGGGTACTAAAGGCCTTGAACCCTTGAATGTCCTAGCATCCAATTTCTAGACGATCAATGGTAGATTTGAACTCATGTTTTGCTCTCATTGTTCCTCGGATTTATAAAAGTCATCACAATTTGTGAAGATACTTTATCAAGTTGTTTTCCTATCCAATGATTAAATTGGGTGTTACCAAAGTATATATTTTTTTACAAGTACAAATAACAGGGAAGACAGTATGTTAAGTGGCTAACCAAGCCAAAATTGCTTTCACTATAAGGTAGACAAACCCATTACCAACTCATGACCCAATACCATCCAAATGTAGGGCCTCGTTGATTCTATGACAAGAATTTACGACGGTAGTACATGACTTAACTTCAAATTTACTTCACAATAAGGCATGTATTATAATTTTACATTCTCACTCTAGAATTGATGAGGACCCTACATTTGGGTGGTATTGGGTAAAGTTCCATTAGTTCAAAACTAAATTTGCAAAAATGAGGTCATAGATTTAAGGAATACAAAAATTTCAAAAACACACCACGTCAAGAGAGTGTCATTTCAAATATATTCCAACAAATTTTACTCAAAATATGATCATATTTTGCTTGTAATCAAATTTAGAAGGAATTTTGAAATTTCCTTTTCAAATTTTATTAAAAAAGAAAGTATTGGTGATAGCATTGGTGAATGTAACCACTTGGATTGAGTCAAAAACTCAAAATCTACAACTTTAGTTTGTATATGAATTTCAAAATATTCTTCCAAATAGTACTTTATGATGATTTTTCTCAAATTGCCTCAATTCTCGAGAACACTTTGTATGTTTAGGGATTAATTGAGATGGAACTAGCTAGTTGTTGTGGAAATGATGGTCTTTATGGAATGCATAATGTGAAGTAGAGTCTTGTTATGCAAAAGAACAAGCCAAACAACTAGAGTGGCTAGAATGTTATTTTCATAACAAAGCTCTACTTTCATGTTATTGAACATAATCATGTACGTAGCCTCAGTCAATGGTCAAATCTTGATCAATCATGGCCTAAGAAAAAAGGAGATCATACCCTCAATGGAGCCTATCTTTTTACAAATAGGAGTTTGTGGAGAGGCATGTAACTTAGTTTACTGAACTTGAAGCTATTTTAGACCCTGGATTGACTGAGCATGATTGAACAAGATCGGACCATTGAAATTATGTTGAAAAACATGTAAGTAGAGCCTATTCTATAAAATAACCCCACTCATCACTCACCACTGTCTACTGCGTGTCACTCATGTTAATTCTCATAAAGAGGCTTTATTTTCACAGTTCATAACTCTGACTGTGCTCTGTGTGTCCAATACTTGATTGCCACGTCTACAGAGATGACCTTCATGTGCTTAATGTGGTAGGTTAGGCTAATAAGTTATCACCAGCAACTTGCTCAGGCTGATTGTTCGAATTGAAAGTGAAAGTGAACCCTTGTGACGTGCCCATGGGAGGTGTTGGACTGCTCCTAAATTGATTTTTTAAACTTCTGAGGAATTAACATGCAGCCTTTAATAGAATTGACTGCCTTTGAAACATGACAAGACAAACAAAGACAGAAACAGTGGAGAGAGAGACAGCAATTTGATTTCAGTTGGCTGGCTGGGCTTGTTCCCTGGAGAAACAATCCAAAGTTGGATGTGTTCTCTGGAGGATTGTTATTCTCACCTTAATTCGGCTGTGTGTGTATAACTGTGTATTAGCCTCATGTTTGCTTCTTGTGGCACCTGATTTCAATGTGCCCAAATGAGATGCTTAACGAAGGGGATGAAGCCTAGATGGAGTTCAGTAGCCCATCTTAAACCAATGAGCTTTAAAATCTCAAGATCTGAGTTTTCAGAGGAGTGTATCAAGCATTCAAGCTGCTCCAGTTCAATATGAGAACATCAAGTAGGTTCAATACATTGGTGGACTTCCACGATTTGGGCACTAAGTTAAATAGCTAGAGCAGAGCATGCAGGCTGAAACACAAATGTGCACCTTGATTCTTAGTTTTTAGTTTTCAGAGCTTTGTGGAGATGCATGTCACAATTTTGGGCGTCCAGAGTAGCGCCAATTTAACACTGTGGATAATCGGTGCCAAGTAGAGATCCCTTCTTCTGAGTTATTAGACGCCAGGAATGGGGAGCGCAAGAGAAGGGAAGGGAGTCTATGACACCTGATCAATCACACATATTATTCTTAAGAACATATTGGAGAAGCCCATGGTCGACAGATCACATTGACATAGTTATTTGCTGACAGAATGGCAAGATTTCAAGCAATTGGTAACTTACTTCACCTGATACTTGTCTGCTTTGGTCCTTGTTTCTAAAGCTCCATGCACTTGGATGTCACAATTTTGGTGTTTTGAAACATGACCGATTTCAGCAAATATGACTCTTTGATGAATCAGATAAGTTGTCAAGGTTCTGGTTAAACAAGATCCTGAAACACAACAGATTGTGACAGAGTATTCTAATTGCCAAAAATGAAGGTTTTCCATTGATATTTAGGACAGGACAGGAAAAGATTTCAGTTTTATAAAAAACCTCATTTTTGTTATTTTTTGTTATTTTGGCAAATTTACGACTTTAAAGTTCTGGATTGGCTTTTAGTTGCCAAAGTGACACTTGAAAGCTCTAAACCTCAAAGGTACCGGTGTTGATCTTACATGAGTGCTGTGTCAACCTCAAACCATTGGCTGGTGCCTATTGGAGAGCCCTTTACTGAATGTGACCATACATTTGCACACAATTTGCTGCCAAAAAGGATGGAAAATTGCCAGTTCAATAAATATCATCGCCGAAGTAGTTCCAAAGTGACTGGTGTCTCAGGGCCTCCATTGAACCATGATGATTATCTCGCTTAATTCTTAAACGCTGGACTCGTGACCATGGAAGTCATGCCTTTTGGATCTGTGTGACATCATCCACTTTAAAAAAATAAAAAATACTCATTGGGAGTCAAACATCCCTTCCACTCCTACTTCCAAGGATGAATAGTTACAATTCTATCCTACACAAGGGAATTCCTTCTCATTCATTGGACAAAAAATGTCGGTCATTTCGTTTATGGGTTAATTACTTTCAACTCAGAGCTTGGCACTAATTTTGTCACTTGGATCATGAATTGGAATGAACAAATAGAAATCTAGGAGCACATTTTTGGATTCAATATACAAATACCTTTGTTGAATTGAGAGTGTAATTCAACTACTACACTATGACTATAGAAGGGAGAGATTTCAATGCTTGCTCTTGAAGTGCTCTTGCCAAGTTATCTACTATATGACATAAGAATTTCTTTAACCACTATAGATTATGGAGGATCTTACTCTACTTATGGTGTTGCAACTACTTTAATCTTTTGGTGCTCTACCTTCTTTTGAATTCAATGACTCTTGATTCGGTTATGGTAACTACAGTGCTCTAACTAACTTTGAGTTTATACACTCAAGGTTAATTATATTACTTTGAAGTCACTGAACTCCCAAACCAAAACCCTTGTAGATCACTCTATAAACCAAAGCCCCGCCTTTTCCAGTGAAAGCATGATCTCAATTGGCTTTGCACCAACAATTGAAAATCATGATTCAGATGAAGAAAATTAATATGTTAAAATTAGGAAGAAACTAGCATAGACCTAAGTTTGTGACAAACACCTGTAAAGGTATAAGTCTCTTGAAGTTCTCCATTGATGACACCATTGGCATGGATTGGTGATTTGGTACTCAAATGAACACTTCGCTCCAAGTTCTTCAACTATTTTCATTGGTTTGGTTTGTGAACCTCTTGTTGCAGAGTTACTTGCCTTCTTGTATGTTACATTTTTGCAGTTAGATATTGGGCTTAGGAACTAGGAGCAATTCTCAATTGTACATTATTTTCGTTGCTAACTAGCTCAATTCTTCAAATCAAGGATACATAGCTTGGCCAAGTTGTAAGAAAAATCACATTGCCAAAGGGAGTTTTCGACTTGTTTGTTTTATTCCGTATAGTTAACATAGAATTATGACATTTCAATTGAAGCAATAGCATACTCTTATGCAATCTATTGTTATGAAATTGTAATAATATGACTTCTAGGTCTTCCACTTTGCTTTGCCAATTTTGCAAACCTTGAGATGTATGTCATAAGTCCTATGATTTGAAGTCTTTCTTTTTCACTATAATATATTAGCTATTATTTCACAATAGATATGAACCTATTTTTTTCTACTTCTACTTTTTTCCATTTTCCTACACCCTAAAGTAATTAAAACTAAAATTTGAGGCATCTTAATATGTCTCTAATGCAATTAAAAAATTTATATGCAATTTTAGGGTTGATTAGTACAATATGCACACTCTAGTTATTATTGAATATAACCTACATATACAATACATATATAGATATCATATACATCATAAAATCTATACAAATGAATCATACATGTACACTAGGGGAAAAATGCACAAAAATTGAAAATCCCACAAGTAGATTGATATTGGCTAAGCCTAATTTATGCAATGCATCCTTAGAAAATGGCTCTTAAAAATGGCTCTTAAAAATTTGAGTCAAAGAGAAGAAACAATTAACAACTCAAAAATAAGACATTATTCATTAATTTGTCTATTTGTAGATGGAAAATGGAAGCTTCTCATGTAGGTTCTTCTTCTCCTTTTTAGACTTCCCCTAGGGTAGATTTTCAAATTATGTACTATGGATCATTACTGTACACTATATAGTAGTTATATACAAAATGCTTCAAAAAAGTGATGCTATAGTGACTTCAATATTTTTTTACATATTATATCCAATGTTTAAAACGTACCCCATAGTAGGGCTCACGTTGTTTCTAAAGTAACCACTAGTGAAGTACCTTGGTACTATATAGCAATCAATTCTTTTTTTTTTGGCACCATAATAGGCCAAATTGTACCATTTCAAATTAACTTTCTACCTTTCACTAGATAATAATAGTCTTTTTTTGCTAAAGACTTTTCATTCTTATTTAAAATATGGATGAAGTTGTCAAATAGGGATGAGAAAGTGCATGAATATAATTGAAAAGTATTTATTGGTCCACAAGATGGATGAGTGTAGGGATACAATGCTTCACCATTCCGACATTTTTTCCAAAAGTGAAATAAAACCTTGATTGCAATTGAATGCCGTGAAATCCATTTGCAAGATATGAGCAGTATAAAATGTACTTTTGACAAAGTGGGACAAAATTTCAACCCACTAGAATGCTTTATGTTGTGTTTTTTCCTTCATTTAATTCTCGAACTAATAGTTGGGACTTAGGGCCCATGTTGTGTCTCCAACTTTGGTATATCCAATTTAGGCTCTAAGTCCTACTTCTTTGCTACCAAAACTCTCAATTTCTTTTGCCATGTACTAGGTGTTTTAAATTAATGTGAGACTTGAGACATAGTGTGAAGCCCCAACTCCTAGTTTTAATTCTTTACCAATTAAAATTTGAGAATTTTGGGCCTTGAGACTTAGTGAGAAGCAGTCCTAAGATTTAAAACAAATGAATACATCAAATAAATGAAAGTCATCTCAAATTGATCTATGTGCATTATCACCCCAAAATTATCAATCATGTGTCTTGTGTCTTGTCCCATGTCCCATACAGATAAGATATATGAATATACTATATACAATGAAGATATGATAAAAGGTTCTAGATTACAAATATGAATCCATATATATGAATATATTCTATACATTCAAGATACAATAAATGGTTCTAGATTTTAGATATGGATCATATATACAATGAAGATATAATAAACGGTTTTAGATTAAAAATATGGATCTATATGTATGTTCAAATAGGCATTATCCTACATTTTTTAAACCATTGAACTTCGTGATTACCATACATATGATTCTCTTATGTTTAATCCTTAAACATATGGCTAATGACTATGGAAATCATGTCTTTGGATACTATATGACATCTACTTTAAAGAAAATCAAAAGTACTCATTAGAAATCAATCTATTGTGCATGATCTCTCCTTTTTGCACAAAACTCCAAGGATGAACAATTGCACTTCTATCCTATATAGAAAGATTCTTTGTCATTCATCGGCCAAAAATCAACTACAATGTTGTTTAAGGGTTAAGAAAAAATAGGATGTCACCCTAAATTCATCATATATGAGTCAAGCTCTTTTTTCTCTTCAAAGAAACAATCCGTCAATTCATACATTTTTGAAAACATGAAACATATGTGCAAGTGATTACTATAGCCTAAAATAATTAATATTTTACAAGTAATTAAAGCCTAAAATTATGCAATTTCATATTACAAAATATGATTTCAATGGGAGGATTTTATTCTATCACAATCAGTTGAAGGCTTAAAAAAAAGATAAGCTTGAGTGTCTTTTGAGCACATTGTGATAAACAATTGTAAAATGAATTAATCAATAATGAGTTGTGCTTGTGGATACCCACCCCAAATCCATATTTATATATTTTTGGAATCTATTTGCATTGCAATCGATGGAATATCCATTGCCATATGTATTTTGTATATATTTGCATGAATTTGTCTTTGTATTTTGTGTCGATACATATATATTCTATATGTATATTGTACTTCATATGTATTCCAAATTCCATATTTGTATTGTATCCTATATCCATATTTTGTATCCAACAACTTCAAATCTACATTGTTTAATGACCAAGATTGTCTATTCAAAGGTCAATCAATGGCTGCTTTTTTTCCATCACATGATTTGATTGACAATAGTGGAGGGGTGGGCATTCTTTTGTAAGAAGATCAATGGTTGTGGTCTTTTTACCAAGGAGGGGGGATTGAAAGAACATGAGGTGAATTCATCTTTTTGGCACATTGTAGAGAATCAAAATTCTCTCACTACCCAATGCACGAGTGCCATTATTTTCTTATAAATATTCTGCATTGAAGTTATGAATACTATCAAATTAAATTTATTTATGGGAATGGGAGTTGTTGGTTCTCAAGTCTAATACCTTAAGGACTACGAAAAACTCTTTGGATTTTTTGAGAACTTGGGGTCTTGGGCAATCTCTCTTGATTCAATCATTTGAAACTTTTGCATGAGATTTTTAAAATAGATGCTAGTCATTATAATCTACATACAAAGCTTTGTTTAATATCATTCCGATAAATATTGTAAAAATTATGAGTTTTTTTTAATTTCAATGTCAAAACGGGTAGCTTAAAATATTTTCTTCAAAAAGATAAATTAATTTTATTATATTTTATAGACTGATACCTACTCAAAAACATTTAAATCATTCAATTCCAAATATTGATGTTAAAGTTATAAAGAGTATTATTTTGTGAGCAAAGAAGGCAATAAAAACATATAAGGAAATGTTTTGAACTCAATTTTAAAAATTTCCAAATAGATACAAAAGAAAATATCTATTTTTTACTGGGTCAATCTCACCATTGGAAATAAGAATTCTCACTTTCTTGTAAAAGTTATTAGCAGTCTAGTTTTTATGTCATCTAGTACCACCTTCTAATTTGTAATTTCTCAAAGATAAATATGAAGTTTATTTGTTTAAATTTTATTTGCATATATTCTCAAAACATTTTCTAAAATATTGGCTAATCACACAAGATTTGGATTTTAGTTACATGTTGAAAGACAAAACGTCATCTTTAAAAAGGGCTAGAAAAAAAAATCTTTTGAAGTTCATTGAACTTGTAAGCAGTGGAAATTTTTACTCTAAAGATTTTAGGAGGGTGTCTTTCTTGGGATATAAGTATTTTAATGCATTTGGGGGCATCAAAACATTGCAATGTACTAAAAGGAGTTAACCCCTAAGTGCTTTGACATCCATTTTCTAGATGATGAACTAATTGAATTTCAAGATTCATCCTCCTTATTGCTAGGATGAAGTTATCCTAATTTGTGGAGATACTTCACTAAGTTGTTGTCCTATCCAAGGGTTGTATTTGATGTTACTAGAATATATATTTTTCTAAACTTACAAATGTGGCAATATGTCAAGTGGTTGACCAAGCCAAAATTGCATTGACATTTGTTTAAAACAGGATTTGCCAAAATGAGTTCATAGATTTTAAGAACATAAAAATTTCAAAAAACCACCATGTGAAGAGAACCTCATTTCAAATCCATTCCAAAAAATTTTATTCAGAAAATGATAATATTTTGTTGTAATCAAATTTAGAAGGAATTTTGAAATCTCCCTTTTAAAATTTATAAAGAAATATTGGTGATAGCATTGGTGAATATAATTGTACAAATGGAATCTAAGACTCTAAATCTACAACTTTTATTTATATATCAATTCCAAAATATGCTTCCAAATAGCCCTTTATAATGATTTTTTTCAAATCGTCAATTCTGGAGATGAATTTGGACATTTAGGGGGGATAAAACTTATTTTTTCATTAAAGATACAGAATCACATGTAGAATTTTGACCTTCAAGATGAGTTGTTTTGCCATTACTTTCAAATTGTAGAATGTTGGTTGTAGAGTCTAGTATGTGGTTAATTTTTCAAATCTAGAATAATCTAAACATTGAGCACTATTGCTTTCATAGTCTGACTATGGATCAAAGGTCAAACTTCATTGTATTGCATGTTCTGCAATCAAGATTATAATTTTAAATATATATATATATATATATATATATATATATATATTTTTTTTTTATGATAAAAATACTATACAATTCTTGTAATTGTAATGGAACATTTCAAACATTGAAACATGTTTGAATACCCTTTGGAATGACATCAAAACTAATTCCAAATGCCTTGTTTTAATTGCATATTTGAGTGCAACTTCAACAATTGCTAAGCTCCTCAATGCAATGAGCCAGTGCCTTCACAAATGACTAAAGGAAACCAACCTATGCTAGGTAGACCGACTGATTTGCCATGTTGACATTAAAGCTAAGTTACACATTTATGGAACTACTCTATCAAGGGGCAAAATGGGTGTCTTTACACATCCTTGAGAAGAAACTAAACTTGTTGAGTACTTCATGAAGATGCAACACTTAGGATTTCCTTTGACCATAGGAAAAATTGAGAGAGAAGGCAGGGATATTTACTCAATCTTGAATGATGCCTTTCAAGGATGGAGTGCTTGGCCGTGGTTGGGTGAAATGCTTCAATAATAGACATCTAGAATTAGCAATCACAAAAGCTCAAGCCCTAGAGCAAAAATGAGCAAAAAACTTATGTCTAGAAATAATAGCTTTTTTTTTATAGCAATTTGCAAAAGCTTTATGATCCTCACCATTATGAATTACACCAAATTTAAAATTGTGCTGAAAGTGGAGCCCAAGTTGGCCAAGATGGAGGAGGATTTGTCATTGCTAAAAAGGGTGAAAGAATGTCCACATGGTGACTCCAAACTAGAGGGAGTGGTTAATAGTCTTGGCTTGAATCAATGCCAAAGGTGAAAGCATTTCTAACTTTTACGTTTTCAAAGGGAAGAGAAGGACAAGAAATTTCCTTAAAAATAAGGAGAACTTGGAGTTGTGATGGCTATGCAAGCTAAAGCGTGGATGGCAAATTCTTTATTTGGAAAATGGATGCAACATTTTCTACTCACTATTTCAAAGTTGTATGGAATTTCTCCAAACAATTAACATTTGTTAATACTAGATGGACATAAATCCTATGTGACCTTGGAAGTTATAAAACTAGCTATGGCCAAAGGCTTAGACTTGCTCACATTCCCTTCCCACACTTCCCATGCCTTACAACCCTTGGATGTCACATGTTTCAAGCCTTTTAAGTGGTCATTTAGGGCGTATAGAGACAAGTGGACAATTGGTCACAAGAGTTAGATTCCAAATAAAGAAGATCTTGCTCAGTGGGTTTTACAAGGTCTAAGGAGAGCTCTATGTGCTAAAAAAATTACCAAGGGATCTTTAGTTATAGTCATCTACCCTATAAATCCAAATGCCACAAATTCGAAGATGGGTCTAAGTGCAACTTAAGATAGGATTGCAGGAAATACAAAGTCTTGCTGAATTGCTAACACTACACTACAATGAATCCAAGTGAATTTTAGCCAAAATTTCAACTGGAGCTTTCGAAAGTACTGGAGATTTTAGATGAGTTACCAATAGACCTTCTAAACTGTACACAATATTATGTCAAAATAGATGGCCATAAAGATGAAGAAACATGACAAGTGAATGCAAATGGACAATCAACCAATGAAGACAATCAAGCAACCATAATGCACAACTGTTGGGAAGCTATTCTAATGTAGGCACATGGTCAAACAACTAAAATAGAAGAAGACAATGGAGCAGCTACAAGGCAACATGGGAGAAATTATGGTTATATAGAATTCTTAGAGCTACCATATGTGCAAGTACTTGTCGTGTCCACAAGAAGAATGGAAGTGCATATTGATTATCAAAAATCTATACTATTCACTAAAAAAAAGCATGTCAAAGATCTTGAGGAAGTGGCGTATATCCAAGTGATTATAATCAGGATCATATAATATGGGAGTTGCGTACCCGGGACACACACACATACAATTGATTGGGCTATTTTGTAGGAAAATTTAGGGTCACATAATGCAATACGATTGCCTTTCACCTTCTAAATAATCTTCAAACTATGTAGGGTAAGAAAATGACAACTTATCATTTGTGGAGGAAGTTATCTTTGATGATACCCAAAAATTCATGATGGTTTTCATTGTGACAAATCAAAATTATTATAAGTTTTCCCTTGTAACCAACACCAATTTTAGCTTATGCCTTAGCAAAGCTGAACGTTTGGTAGTTGGATTGGCTTGACAAGGTGGCTTGGGCCTTAGTGAAACCCTAAAAAGACTCCATCGACACTAAGTGCCCAATTAATGACAAAATAGCCTTCTATGTACAACAAAAGTGTAGATGTTCATTTTTGGGATCTTAAATGAAAAGAGATGAAATACAATAGTTTGACCTCCAATGAGTGCTTTTGGCTTCTTTTAAGCAAATGATTCACACAATACCAAAAATGATGATTTCCATGGTCACCAACCTATCTTTTTAGGGTTAAGACATGCTTTGTGGTTTTGCCTTGTAATGGCTAACTTATTGTACTATCAAGAATCAAGTGATGGCTCATGCAAATGGGTGAGATCAATTACCTAGCTTGACCATCCATTTCCATCTTCTCCGGCTTCCACGGCTTTACTAAGCTTTCCTAAAGTAGCCCTTAGCCTCCAACCTCACACTTTGACTCACAATCATATTAGATCTCCAATGAAAGAGGCTTCTCAATTGACTCATAATCATATCAAACTATCATTGCAAGTAGTTTGAATCTTAAAATTTTAGAAGTGGAGATGAAAATTGTAATGATTCCATCAACTTTGAAGAAGTAAGGGTCATGAACATGGTGTTATATAAGAAGCCAATGCATTTATGAATGATATGTATTGATTGGTTCTTGGATTGATTAATACTAGCTTCTTACTCTTTGAGTGCAAAATTGGCATACCTATATAATTCAACATTTCATATTCAATTACAATATTTTGAAACAATTTTGTTTTGTAATTGAAAATTTGCAATGAAATCAAATTTTTTTGGTCAATATGACTATGACAACCAATATTATTGGAAAATCTGCACTTTCGACAACCAAACATAAAGATAAGTTGTCCTTTTGACTAACAGATGAAGTTGTCATGGACAATTTAGACTTTCCATTCACAAAATATGGAGGGTACTATGTATCCTCTATTCTCCAAATACTCTTTCCTCCTATTCAATCCTTCACTAATATTATGTATATTGGAGTAGATTTCCTTCATACTTTAAACCAAAAAGCTAACTATATATACGATCTCTCCAACTAGTGTCGGAACTATCATACAACATTGATATTTCAATAGTGGTGTCAATATGATAGTTCAAGCTACTACAAGTGCTATTCCACAAATAACACTGTAGATAAACTTTTTGGGTTAAATGTAGAGCTTTTTGAAGATAAAGTCAATTAGACAAGTTAAAGTAATTAGGAAGAGAAATGAAGTGTGAACTGAGACAAATAGACAAGTAGTTATCGGAATGACTAATAGACGACCAATTAGGGTTAGTGAAGGCAGTTAAGGACTAATAGACCAGGCGGTTAGCCCCAATTAGTTACAATCAAGAAATGTATAAGACTAATTGACTGCCGTTTCTCTCTCTCTCTCTTCCAGACTTGCAGTGATTGCATTGCCAATTTTGTACTTGTGCATTCTTTTAATACAAAGCTGTCTATTCGTCTATTTTGATTGTATAGCCAGGGATTGGCTTTTGTAGGTTTTGTCTAATTGCCAGTGATTTGCTTTGTCACTTTGTTATTTATTTTATTGGAGCAGTTGCCAGTGATTGGCTTTGTCTCCTCAGTTTTCTTTCTTTCTTTTGTATGACAAATTGTCTTTTATATCTAGTGCTTGGATTACATTTAAGAGAATGTCAATTAGCCTATGAAAGATATTGATGATCCAGGGATGGATCGGGGTTCGGAGTGAATGGTGACTGTCAAATGGTCTGTGACTACGGTGGTGGTTCAAGGTCAAGTTGTCTGCAGATGAGTGGAAGGACAAATCGACAAGAGCTTCGGGCCGTGAATAGAGAAGACCAGTTGACAGTAAGTTGACTAACTTGATAAACTTATACTGAAAATTCATTCTTGATTTGTGTCAAATTGTCCAAAGATCATTTCTCTATTGTCGTAGTCCAATAGTCTTAATAATAAAATTTATAAGTTAGGTTGAGCCAGAGATTGGCAAAGTCAATATTTGATTTAAAGTCAAATTGTCAAAACTGTGAGAGCTTATTTAATAAGGATATATATAATTGAGTCAAGTAGTCCAGTGGTTGGCTTAATTCGGTTGTAATTTCTTGATGGTCAAATAATCATGCTCTGTTATATGAAGCAATGGAGACTTCTTGTGTGTGTGTGTGAGTCCAGTGGTCGAGTTTGCTAGAGATTGGCAGGGTTATTATGTGAACGACAATTAGCCAGTGATTGGTGTTGTTCACTATTTTGATTTTAAACTAATAGACAAGCTATGATAACTTTGTAGAGATTAAGTGGGTGAGCAACTTATTAGTATTTAAGTTTATATAATGTCTACTGGTCTGTGGAAGAGAATAGTTTAATTACCAGTGATTGGTATAAGTATATTTTTTTAAGTTGGAACTTAAGTCAATTCGACCATTGAGTCTATAAATTGTGTTAAGATTAATTTGGTATATGTTTGCGATGTCAAATAGACAGTGTAGCTTTCTATGAGTGTGAGATTAACGAAGGAAGTGTAGAAGTCAAATAGTCTAAAAATTTTAAATGTGATTATGTGGGCCAGGGATTGATGTCAATTATTTTTTTATTTGAGTCTATTGGTCTAGAATAGATCGGTTTCAGTTTATAATTTAGCCTGATGATGACTACTCAGCGTAAATTGAGAGTTAATAAAATTATTTGGGAGTTGTTAAAGATTGAAGCCAGTTGTCAAATTGTCTGTGTTACATTGGGTGTCGTTGTAGTCAATTTGTTTGTGGAAATTTATATTGAAATAATTTACGGTATCACTAGACTAAAGAATCAAACAAATAGTCAATTGATTACAGATAAGTGATGTAAGACATTGATAATTTGTGGGAGTTCGATAAGTGCAGGAATAAAGGAGTACAATTTTGTGTCTTTACTACGATTTAGCATGGAAACTTGATCAATTTAACAAATTGCCATAGATAGAATCTTTGCGTAATTGTTGTTAATCTTGTGTGGGAATTTTGTACCAATTGACCATCTGTTTGAGATTGATGAGATTAGCCATGAATTAGTATAGTAAGACCAATTGACAAATGACTATTTGACAAGGTAGATGAAAATCTTGTTAAATTGTAAATGTGCACTTTGGGACTTGGTCCAATTGACATATTAAAGCTGTGAACTAAAGAAAGAACGGAAATGACTATTTGACTTGAATCAAAGGATTCAATTCCTACCTTTGCATACTCTACATACTGAGACCAATTGACATCACTGACTGTGATATTGCATATTGCATGTAGCAATTAAGTTAGTAAATAGTTACTGGACTAATTGACATTCCACTAAAGCAAAAGAAGTAATTAATGAAGATGTATTTATACAAATATGTATTGTGGGTTGATTAAGTTGATAGAACAGGAGCCATGACTATTTGACATATCTTGGACTATTTGACATATCTTGGACTATTTGACATTTAGAATTCTAGTATAAGACTGTGACTGTAAGTCTATAGCATTTTTCATGGTTAATGGACTGGTATTCGTATAGGTTAGGATGAAGAATACATTCATATACCATAAATACATTAATAAAGAACTTTTATACCTTTATTTATAAAAATGAATATTAATCCTACATAAAAGTGACCTTAGATACAAAACGATAGACTATTTGACTATTCCTCTAATTAAAGAACCACCACTAAGTATTTCCTTGGGTTTTGTTCCTGAGTGAAATAAAAGACTACAAACACCAAACATACCAAGATAATTGAAGTCACCAAAAGATTTATAAAAAGCTTCTCCACAATTTTCTTGATAAATAAATGTCTCCTTGGTAACACACTTCGAGCACCACAAACAATGATTGCAATGGCAAAATAGAAGGAAAGGGCATTGAATACCCAAAACACATGCAATGTAACGTTGTGCTGAACATCCACATAATTGAAGTCAAAAGGTGTAGGGACAAGAACAACCCTTGAATATCCTTCTCCAAAATAGGATATATAATTCAACGGCTAGTGCAACCATGAATTGAAGGTGATACTAGCAATGAGAGCCACACCTACAAGGATGGCATCAGCTACATTCACATAGACTTAGAAAGTTGTATACAATATCTTCATGTAGCCTTTGATGGAATTATATTCCATGAATGCTCTCTCAATATCCCTAAAGTCATCTCTCCTTTGAATATAATTTGGATAGGAGGTCCAAGGTCTTCCTCACATGCTTTATTTACTCAAATTTAATCTTTGAAGGATTCCAAAATCCTAATTACTAATTGTGTATTGTAGTAAAGAATGGCAACAAAGAAGGCAAAGAGGCCTCTAGAATCCAAAGCTTTCATGTCAAGTGTCTTGTCTTGAACAAGATATTGTAGAGTGTCTATGCCATTCAAACCTAAAAAAATGAAAACATCATTTTGTTGTATGGTAATGGAACAACTTCTTTCTCTTATATATATTGTTCAGAGCATTGACATTGGGGGAAGGCAGTTTTTCCATGAAGTTGACTTCTCCATGTCGCTCAACTACATGGAAGGGATCTTTACCCTCTTCTCTATCCTTTTCTAGAAGTTTTAGCAACATGTTTACACTTCCCATCTTGAGAGCAAGATCTAAAGGTGTTGTAGTCTACCAATTTTAGGCATTGATATAAGCACCCTTCTCTAGAAACACATCAACAATTGTGTGACTATTCCCACTCGCAATAAACAAGTAAAGAGGTGTATATAAAATGTGGGTCTTCGTGAAACTATTAGAAAAAAATTGTATGAAGTCTTTTGAAACCCTCTCTAGATCTAGGGGCGGTCCATGTATTACATTATCTAGAATATAGCTTCTTTCTAAGATTTCTTGAACCATTTCGGGATCCCCTATCAAGATTGCAATGTCCAAGGATGTCATCCATATTGTCCTTTAAGGGGATAAATGGGACTTTAGGGGTTAACATTCTAAAGCTCCTCATTTATTGCCCAATGGTGCAATTTGTTTTGAAAAGCATTAGATTATGACCAAGCCCACATGAACCAACATATAATAAACCACATCTTTATTAGGCTTAAAACATTCATGAATAGATTTAAATGTAATATCATTCTCTGACAATAGCGCCTAATTGCTTGCCCAAAGAAATGAGTGACATTTTTTGTGGAAATGAATGATGTTTGTTGTGCAAATGGAAGGTTCTAATAGATGTCAAAATTGGGTAACTAATTGGGACACTGCTACATTGATCTATTTTATAACTTAATAGAAAGAAGCATTTCATATTCACTTAATATTGCCAAAATCTTCATAGCGATGGCGACTTAAAATATAGAATCATTTTTCTTGATGCAACTACATCATTCATGAAAGACGAAGTTTGTGGTAACAATCTAGATATTTAAATTTCAGTTTCATGGTTATTTCAAGTCTTCACAATATGACCAAAGTCTAAGTTCAAGGCCCAATTCTTTTGTAGAAAGTGAATAAAAATACTATATCTAGAACTTTGGATTTCATGGTGTGAAGGGCAAAGTAACATTTCTCAATCCCAATTTATCTCATATATAATACTATGTCCCAAGTACTTCACTATACCTTATAAACCATATGTATGTGGTGATTTTTTTATTTTAATTTTAAGGGCTATTTAGCTACTATTGAACACAACCTACATAACCAATACATATATAGACATCCTATATATCAAACAATTTATACAAATGAATCATACATATACAATAGGAGAAAAACACATAAAAATAAAAAAAATCCCACAGGTAGTGTTATATTGCAAGGCGTCCTTAACCCCTAACTGTCCAGATTCATCTCCAGAATTGATGATTTGAGAAAAATCATTATAAAGTGAAATTTGAAAGCATTTTCTGGAATTGATTTACAAATAAAAGTTATAGATTAAGAGTTTTAGATTCAATATGTACAATTAGATTCACCAATGCTATCACCAATATTTTCTTTTATGTATTTTGAAAGGAAAATTTCAATATTCCTTCTAAATTTCATTACAAGAAAAATATTATCATTTTTTGAGTAAATTTTTTGGGAATGGATTTGAAATATGGTTCTCTTCATATGGTGAATTTTAGAAATTTTTGTGTTCTTAAAATCTATGACCTCATTTTGAACTAAAGTCAATGCAATTTTGGCTTCATCAACTACTTGACATATTTTCACATTTGTAATTTTAGAAAAATATGTACTCTAGTAACACCAAATCCAACCCTTATAGGACAATAACTTAATAAAGTATCTTGAAAAATTAAAATAATTTTCATCTAAACAGTAAGGAGGATGAAACTTGAGTTTCAATTAGTTCATCATCTAGAAAATGGACGTCAAAGTGCTTAGGGGTTAAAAATTTGAGTTGAAGAGAATGAATAGTTAACAACCCAAAATGAGACATTATTCATTAATTTGTCTCTTTGCAGAGGGAAATGATGGTAGGTTTCCAACTCTAGTAGGTGGAAATTTCTATGAGGAAATTTACTAGTCTCATAGACTTTTGTGGTTGGAAATTTCTTAAGAATATTAATCCTTAAAATTGGTATAAAGTAGAAAAGTAAGATAACACACTTGCCCAAATTACAATTTTTAAGACGTCTCCAACTTTTAAGAGTAGAGAGTGGCAAAATTTTGACTCTTTAGGTGACCGAGAAGTTGATGGAAATGTGTCCTTGTCTTAGGATCGTAAATTCAAAGTAAGAAAACACTAATTTCTAAACTTTCAACATTGCACTTAATATGTCCTTTAAGTCACTTACTAAGTTCTTTTAAGGAAAGTGTAGAAATTTTTTCAAGTCTCTCAACCAAACTTGTCGTTCAACATTTTTTCCTATGTACTCTTCCCAAACAAACAAAAGTGTTCAAATTCTTTCAAGTAACTTTTTATTTGTCATAGAATAACAAAATGTTCCTCAAATGGCTTTCAATAGCAAAAGAGATACCTAAACATCTTGTAGAGAGCAATACCACACAACATCTTCTTGGTGATCATAAACAAAGTAACAAATCCCATGACAAGCAAGCACAAACCCCAAAGATATGAAGGCACAATAAATACTAAAAATAAAGATTTAGGAATTTTTGACCTCCAATTTAGTTTCAAAAGTGTAGAATTTGTGGTGAGGCAAGAAATTATTAGAAGAACCACCCATTCCCGACCAAGGCCCTACACCCAACCTATATGATGCAACCATTTCCAACCAAGGCTGGAATAGATTTCTAATTGATGAAAGTTTGGAATGTTTTTTTTCTCCTTTTCAAAATTGGGACTAATAAGGTCATGACACATGTCCTAAGTAGTGAGGAAGAAAGTAGGAAGTAGTGAGTGGAAAAATATTTTTGGGATGATCGGAATTAGAAAAGTCTATACATTGGGTATGGGTCAAAACCAACTTCTGGCTTCCAAAACTCATAGTAACTTCCATTCAAGGTATAAAATTACCCAAAAAATTTCAATTCCCCTCATTTCTATCTTCTTAAATGGCAAAAAATTTATATTACATTAAACTGCTCCAGAACATGCATGGAATCACTTAAGTAGTTGAGTACAGGTGGTTTCGACTAATCAGCAAGTTTCTAATGAGCCAAATTTTAAGCGTTACCTTCTTTCCAAATGGCCTGGTTTGAGCCTGATTTGAAAGGGGTAGGTAAATTAATGCCAAGTGTTCATGTAAATTAGTGTGGAAAACAAAAATAGTGTGAGGCCACGTCAAGGGTGAACGAAGTCCACAATGTGCCTTCTGCCGTGTACCACAGTCGAGGCGGTCGACTCGGCAGCGCTGGTCTCGTCGAGTCGTCGTCACGCGCTCCCCCCTCCACTCAGACGTCGGAGATCGCGGACGTCGTTACGCTCCTGCCTTCCTCACCAATGGCCTCCCTCTGCGATCGCTGCTGCGTTCCTCGCAGCTTCCGTTTGACCAAGGTCCTTGAATCTCTCCCTTCCACAATAATCCTTGAACCCTGTCTTTCTCTCACAGGTAGTCACAGAACCTGGAAGTCTTCTCTTTTGCTCTTGGAAGCTGGACCCACCGTCACGACCAGAATCCACCCCGTGTTTGCACTTTGCAGCACCAGCCCAGAAAACCCACCAGAGTCTCCTCAGGCAGTCCTCCGTCCGACAGGCGGATTCCAACGAGGCCTCCCATCCAGGCACTTGTTGAGCCCTCCCAGCCTAACCTGGGCCTTGGATGGAGGACAGCGGCGACCGACTGACTTCCAGCATTTGCTCGGAAGCGAAGTACTGTGTGCTTTCATCGCCTCTCTCACTGTCCACACGCCCTCTTTGCCAGTGGCCCAATGACAGCAAGCTCGTGACCAGCTGTGGACGGAGCTCTTGGAATTCGGTTTCCATGAAGTCTGGGGATTCGCGCTGGCGAAGGGAGGGGTCGCAACTCTCGGAATATTGTCTTGGATAGAAGAGCAACCTCTGGGGCTTCAGTCATTTCGAGCACGGACTCGAACATAGATAGAAGAGCTCAAGTGCTGTCGAGATTGGACGTGTAGGTGGACGAGATCGGGAGAACAGAGGATTTAGGGTGATCGATGACGTTGCGGAGGACCATGAGGCAGATCGATCTGAACCTGCCTCCGCGGCTGGTGCAGGAGCTCATGGACTCGTTCAAGTTCTTCGACCGCGACGGCGACGGTAAAATCTCCAAAGAGGAGCTGGGCGATGTGGTGCGCTCCCTCGGACAGAAGGTGAGTGACGCGGAGCTGGTCCAGCTGATGAGCGACGTGGATGCCAACGGCGATGGCTTCATCGACCTGCAGGAGTTCATCGATTTAAACTCAAGGGCCATCGCGGAATCATACAACGATCATAATAATGGTGGCGGCGCCGGTGTCGAGGAGGATGGCGTGCCTGGGTCCCTGGAAGACAGCCTGCGGTCGGCGTTCCAAGTTTTCGACGTGGACCAGAACGGCTTCGTCTCCGCCGAGGAACTCCACCGCGTGCTCGTGGGGTTCGGTGACGAGACGGTGTCGCTGGAGGATTGCCGTGACATGATCCAGTGCGTGGACGCCGACGGAGACCACATGATCAACTTCCGAGAATTCGAAGCGCTGATGAGCGGCGCGTTTGTCTTCTGAAGATCGCCATGGGCGACTTGACGTCTCTTTCAATTGTATTCTTCAGTGTTGGGGAGTTCCAGGATGAATCACACTTTCAGGTGATTCGTTTTTGCTGTTGAATCTCTCCCTGCAATTGGACTGCGAATTGCGAGTCGGGAGATGACGTAACTAGCTCCCAATAGAAGCTAAAACGAGCAGGTGGGTAGATAGGTAGAGAGCCTGGCAATCTCTACCGGCATTAATTCAAGCATTTCAGTCCTACCCGTACAGTCAGTACATTCAAAAGGGGATTCTTCACGTAAGGAAATGGGTACCGTCACCCACATGTTCGGTCGTGAATTCCTCGGGCAAGCGGAATTGCGCTTTCTGCCTGGCGCTCACGGTTAGGGGGTCCGAGCTGGCTTGCAAATAGGCAATCTTGGAATGAAGATCCAAATGCCTGCAAAGGGCCTGGAGTTAGTATGAGGAAAGAAATCATGTTGGACCCAATTGGGTTATAAACCTACCAGTTTCTACAGTTTGAGGAAACGAAATTGCAGGATCTGCATGACCTAGGGGTTCCTTGTTTTCTTAACATTTTATTCCAGTTTTTTATGAAGGAATACTTGTTGACAGATGAAGTAAAAAATGGTAGAAATAAGCTGCACTTGACAATCGAAGTCACTGGTGACTCCAGCAAACTCGTTGGATTCATTCCTAGTCTCTTGGACAGTCGGGTGGCACAATCTCCTGCATTCCTCTTGCGAATTTCTCTGCATTTTTCATGCAAATGTCAGCGTCTCTCATTCTTTGTCTCAACAACTCTTGAGGAATTGAGTTTCATCAAGTTCATTGAAGATGCTAAGTCGAGGTTTTTGAGGGGACTATTCCCCCAAGACTTCTCTTCCCTTGATTCCTCTAGTAGTTCGTTAAAATCGCAAAGTGGAGGACTTTGAGGAGGCTCTGTCCCTCTGACTTCCAACTCAATATTTTTATGGAATTGAATTTCAATTTCAGAGAACACTGACTTCTTCTAATGTAAAAAATGAATTGAAGTCCATCACTTGCGCTGTTGATTTGGGTGGATCAGAATGTGAGTACCAAGTAGACATCACATTTTTTTTTTGGAAACAAGCGTGTTCAAGAAACACACTGCAAGGGGTTCAGTCAGGAGGAGAGGCTGTTTTCACGCAAGGTAAGGAACTTGTCACCGTCAGGTATTGAACCCACAACCATGCCATATGGTTTTTTGGTACCTCACCTCCATCACCTGGTAGTTTAGGGTCTTCTCGGACCTGTAGACATCACATTTCAGATACCCTACGTATAGGTCAGATTCAGTGTAAATTAAGTCATTTTTGAAAAAAAGTGTCACATGTTGTCTTGTTAATGGTGTGCAATGATGTGAACCCTAAGAATCTGATGTAGAAATTCAATCTCAATATAGCGTTGAATCAAACCTTCAGGCATGGTAATAATTATATCTGTGACATCTATTTACTAAAAACTTGAGATGTAGACATCTAAAGGAAAGAAAGAGGTTTACCTTTAAAGTCCCCTTGAGTCCCGGCAGGGAACTCTTGAAGGTTGGGGCAAGAACCAATGATCTCAATTTTAGCAAGATATTTTGGATTTTTTTTCAAGATAGGAAAAATGTTTTGCATTCTGGAAATAGAAGTTTTTATTTCAATCAGTACCTAGGAGCATAAGTTATGCCACAATAAGCTCAATACAAGTGGAGGTGGGCAAAAAAAATCCAAAAAAATTTGAAATTAATTTTTGAAAATTATTTCTTGTAGATTATATTTTTTACTATGTAGAAAGATTTAATTCATTCCATTTGGATATATAAGTGATGTAAGAGATATGAAGCATCTTTTTTTGTGGGCATTCTTAGCAAATTCTTGAGAAATAATGTATTGGATCTATTTTTGAAATCAATTATAGCAATTTTTTCAAAAAAAGAATTGCATACTATTTAGGTTTTTTTTTAAAACAATCTCATTGTTGGAATTAGTGTGTTTCAATTCCATCTTAGAGCTATCAACAATTGAGTTTCTCCTTCTATCTCCTACCTACTTCAAATTAATAATGTTTTAAGGAAAAAAAACCTCATAGTGTTGTGTGAACCACCATCTTGGTTTACTATTTTTAAATTCAAAAATATAAACATTAGGCATGAATTTACAAATTTGGAAGTGTTAGTACTTCAGATTAAGTTATAACCATCAATCAGGGAGTTTTCCACAAAATAGCAATAGAAACTTCAAGAGGTTAGGGCAAGATGTTAGAAAATGCAATTAGGAGAAAATTAGGGAAATTTCTAGGGAAAAAATAGGGATCTAAAACTAAAACGAGGCTAGGCAAGATTTGGTAGAGTAACCAAATTAAGTTGATGGTAAAATGATGACAAAATGAAAACCAAAAATGCAAAACTAAATCGCAAACCAAAAAACTAGGAGTATGAAAAGAAACTAGAAGTGAATTATAAACTACAAAAACTTAGAAATAATAAAAAAACACAAAAGAAGCTAGTTAGACTCAAACTATGACTAAAACACTAGTGTAGTGAGTAAAACACTAAAATAGTGCTAGAAACACTAAAATAGGAGTTTTTCAATAATTTAGAGTGTTTGTCAATAATTTGAGGTGTAATACAGTTAATTAGTGTAGTTTACACTAAATCAATAGATTTACAATAATATAACACAATTTGCACTAATTCAGCCCATTTTGCAGCAAATTAGCAGATTTATAGTAAATTAGTATAGGATGAAAGTAGCTAGGCAAAATTAATCTGTTAGAAAGTTGGACATAGGAAAAATTAGGTTTTGAAGCTTTCTCTCTCTCAACTCTCTCTCAATTTTCCAAACTTCTTGTACATATGTGTTTTGAGAGTAATTTTGTGATTATGGGCGTTTTTTAAGCAAGAGAAGCTAGAAACTAAGATGAGGGAATCAAGGTAGGACAATTTGTCGAGTCGGTCACTATTTTTGGGGGAAAAAATGGTGAAGGATTGATGGGATTGAGGTCAAATGGGAAAGGGAGTAGAGAGAATTAGGAATTGTTTTAATTTGGAGGGAATTGTCAATTTTGGAGACCGATTGCGGAAGATTGGAAGTGCAAAATGAGTTTCATTTTGGGGAGGATGGAGAAGAAAAAGTCAACTTTTCAATAAGACAAGTCTCAATCAATTTCAAACAAGGACAAGGACGGGGCGACCAATTTAGTGCGAGGAGATCAAGCTGCCTCTACCATGAAAGACCGTCGACTTTGGCGAGCGATTGTGGAAGCTCAGCAAAGTGGATTAATGTGAATTTTGATGAGAAGAAAGATGGAGAAATTAGCTTTTCAATGGAACAAGGCTTGCTCAATTTGGAGTAGGGACAAAGCCAAGGTGATCATTTTAATGTGACAAGGTTTGTTGTCCATTTGGTGGCAGTTTATTTGGGTATTTCATTTTTTTTGGTAATTGCAGCTGAATCTAAATGTAATGCTAATTTCAGTTTGATTTTGTTTTATGAATCTTGAATGAATAGTTCAATGGCTATGCATGCAATGCTCATGTAGGATGTGAATGTCTAGAAAGGGTGCATGATTGAGGTTGAATTGGATTTTTTAGGGTTTGGGGGCAAGTGTGGAAGTGCGGAAGTGCTACTCAATTGGGGGTAAAATTAGGGTTGGGATGTGAATGATGAAATAGGGGAGTAAAGTTAACTAGCCTAAAAAGAATGTGTAGATGTATTAGAAATTAAATCTATAGAATTAAAGAGGTACATTGTGTCAATTTAGGAAGTGAGTTAGGATTTGGGGGTGATTGTGGTGTGCTGAAATTTAATTTCAAGACACCAATTTGACCCATTTGGTGCTTCAATGGCTTATTTTAGGCAAAGTTAGGCTTATTAGATTGTCCTAACTTCCTAGAGAAGATACTACGGTCATTTGGGGATTTTAGAGTGCATATTTGGGTGATGTAAGGGTGTTGCCCCCATTTCACTTAGAGTAGTTTAATTTTAAAAATTGATAAAAAAAGCATTTAGGAGTCCATTGCTTGGCAGGCGGACTAGGAGTAGGTGTCCCATACACTCCCCACCAATTCAACTCAAGGAGGTTTCTTTGCCTTGTGGTGGGAAAGCCTCATATGTTGTCTTTTAATTTTTTTTCCAAACTCTTAATCCAATTCTTCAATTTTTTTTTTTAATTCACAATATTTAGTTAAAAAATTTAGTTAAGTGGATTCAACACCATATAATCTAATTTGGCTAGGAGCCAAAAACTTTGTTTTCTTTAGTTTAAGCACTTATATCTTGTAATTGATACATTCAACAACTTCGAAAATTTCTTCCATACATTTTCATACTAGTCTTGTACAAGATTTTGTAGTTGTACATGCAAAACAAAGAAAAGTTTGTAATTTTCTTGTTTGCATCGTAGTTTTGAGTGTTTTTTAACAAAGAAATGGCCTTGAGACTTAAGAGAAGCACATCTAAAGAACAAACATCTAGAACTGCCACTTTTTTTGCCCTAAATGATGGCTGGTCCAAATGATGTTAGTTTCTTCAAGAGAAAAATCAATCTAATTTTCATAATTTTCTAATACTTGCAATAGTCTATAGGTTTTCAAAATTGAAAGTGTAGGATACATACTTAAGCCTTAGTTTAGACTTTCAATAAACAACCTTATTTAAATGCATTTTGTGTACTAGCCAAAAAAATTGTACTTATTGAATCTTTCGAAACAAGAGTTTTGTATATACTCTTCTCACCAATGGACCCCAAGAGGGGACTATTCTTGTTTATTACAATATTACAACCATTGGGATTTTCATTTTTCAAATCCATAACAAAATTCTCAACAATTTAGTATTTTGAATCATTATCTACTTCTTTCTACTTACTATTTTTTTCTTATATGTTATACAAGTCCAAATGATTTGGATTTTTTCAAGCATGTAGCCAATTAGCCTTCAAGACTGAATTCAAAGACACATGTACATCCATTTTGGACATTTTTCATACAAATGTAACCTTGTAAAGAGTAGCTGCCCGTTTTTTCACAGGGCCTAAGAAAGGATTTTTGTTAATTCAAATACTAATATCTTGCAATCTACATGGTGGAAATTTCTGAAATATTTTCCACCTCTTCTTGAACGAGCTTAACCCCTAAAGACCCATGACTATGTTTTCACCAAAAATGCTCCAAAACTGCCATTTCTAGTACAAGAACCAAATTTTAGAAAAAAAACATTTTTGGACATATTTAACCGTAGGATCTTGTATTAAGGTGGTTTGAGAACATGTGTAAAACATTTCAGAAATTTCCACCATGTAGATTGCAAGATTTTAGCGTTTGAATTGACAAAAATCCCTTTTTTGGGCCCTGCAAAAAACCGGGCAGTTGCTCTTCACAAGGTCACATTTGTATGAAAAAATGTCCAAAATGGATGTGTGTCTTTGAATTGATTCTTCAAGGCAAATTGGCTACATGCTTAAAAAATTCAAATTATTTGGAATTGTACAACATATAGGAAAAAAATAGTAAGTAGAAAGAAGTAAAGAAGGATTCAAAATACTAAATTGTTAAGAATTTCGTTATGGACTTGAAAAATGAAAATCCCAATGGTTGTAATGTTGCAACAAACAATATTCATCCTATGATTTTATTTTTTTCGAAAAATATTGAAAATTGAGTAAAATGAAGGACTTCAAAGTTTATTTTAGAGTAGAGAATCCATAACTGCCCACAAACTAAAACTCCTCATAACTTTCACCTCATTGATCAAAATGTAATGATTCAAAGCTTTCCACATATATAGAAATCTAGAAAATCAATTTTAAATTTCAAATTTTGAAAAAAGTGATTTTTTCTTATCTGCCCGAGCTGCCCGAGTTGAGAAAGAAACTACATATCATACAATAACTTTTTAACCATGTAGCCAAAAGTTATGAAAATTGTTGGGCCTTAAAGCTACTCCTCGACCACATGTTGTATCAAAATTTCAGAGAAAAAAAAGAAAAATTCCGCTCGTAGTGAGCTGCCCAAAATATCTATAATGCCAAAAAACCATGTTTGGGACTTTAGGGGTTAAATGAAGGACTTCAAAGTTTATTTTAGAGTAGAGAATCCATAACTACCTGCAAACTAAAACATCTCATAACTTTCACCTCATTAATCAAAGTTGAATGATTCAATGTTTTTCACGTACATATAAATATGGGAAACCAAATTCAAATTTTTATTTTTGAAAAAACTGATTTTTTCTGATCTGCCCGAGCTGCCTGACTTGGCAAAGAAACTACATATTATATAATAACTTTTTAACCATTTAGTCAAAATTTATGAGACTTGTTGGGCCTTAAAGCTCCTCCTCGACCACATGTTGTGTGAAAATTTGAAAGAAAAAAATTGGAAATTCTACTCGTAGTGAGCTACCCAAAATATCTATACTGCGAAAAAAACATGTTTGGGCCTTTAGGGGTTAATACAAGATCCTATGGTTACATGTCTCCAAAAATATTTTTTTTCTAAAATTTGGTTCTTGCACTGGAAATGATAGTTTTGGAGCATTTTTGGTGAAAACATAGTAAAAAACCTTTTAGGATTAAATCCAAACAATATTCTACAAAAATGTGAATAGAATTTGAATTTTGAATTCCTATTTTTCCAAAGATTCCAAAAGATTCTAAAAAGAAGCAACAAATTTTTGTTGATTTGGTTATTTACTATTCAAAATTTCAAATCAACAAAAATTTGTCAAACCATTTTGTTAAGATGTGCAAAATCAACAAAAAATTGAGAAAATTGACAATACTATATCCAAATCTACAAAAACTTAGGTGTAAGGATGCCAATATGTCAAAATTTCAAGCGTTTATGTCTAACATGTGTCACATTTTCATTGTGTTGACGTTACAAGAAGCCTTTTAGTATTTGTATTTGTTTCAATGCTTGTTGTTAGAATTTCAAGAGGTTTTGGATGTTGAGGATGTTTTTGGTGATGGGATAGATTATGTTTTGATTGATTTTCTAGGTGGCAAAATGTCAGTGGTTAGAAGGACCGGGGAGGATAAGGTGGGGGCTAATCTTTGGAATGGAGTAGGGAGCGATTGTTTTGGCCATTGCTTTTGGAATAGATGATGTTCAAACTAGAATAAGTGTGTGTTCATTCATTTGCAGTGTTTGGTTTGGTATTTGGAGAGTTATGTTTGCAATTTTATGGAGTGGAGGACAAAGTTGAAGATAGATGTGAACCACCATATTGGTTCACCATTTAGTAAATAAAAAATATAAACAAATTACTTTAATTTGAAAGTCCGGAAATTTTAGTACTCTACATTAAGCCACAACCATCAATTAGGGAATTTTCTACTAAATAGTAGTGGGAACTTCAAGAGGTTAGGGTGAGATATTGAAAAATGCAATTAGGAGAAAATTAGGAGAAATTTTAGGCAAAAAATAGGGATTGAAAACTAAAAAAATGTTAGTCAAGATTTGGTAGAGTAACCAAATTAGGCTAATGGTAAAATGATGACAAAATGCAAAACAAAATGCAAATCCAAAATTAGGAGTATGAAATGAAACTAGAAGTAAATTAAAAACTATAAAAATAATAAATAATAAAAAAAACACAAAAGAAGTTAGTTAAACTAAAACTATGACTAAAACACTAGTGTAGTGAGTAAAACACTAAAGTAGGAGTTTTCTAGTAATTTAGAGTGTTTTGCAGTAATTTAGGGTGTTTTACACTAAATTAGTGTAGTTTACACTCAACTAGCGGATTTACAGTAATATAGCGGGATTTGCACTGTAATGGTGCATTTTGCACCAATTTAGCAAATTAACAGTAAATTAGTGTAGGATGAAAGTAGTTAGGACAATTAGTTCGTTCGGGAGTTTTCATGTATGCAAAATTAGGGTTTTGATCCCTCTCTCTCTACTTTTAGAACTTTTGGTGTTTTGGAGGGGGGGGGCAACATGTTTTGGGGACAAATTGTGAGTAAATTAGGCGGATCAAGCATGAATTGAGAGCAATAGTGAACTAAATCCACATAGAACAATTTGTCAAGTAAGTTCACTTGTTTCTACAAGGAAAATGGGTGAAAAGGGTGGTTTTTTAGGTCAGATGGAAGGCTGAGTTAAGAGTGATGGAAGAAAAGTAGGGTTTTTGAGATTAGAGGGGACTACCAACTTCATCAAACAATAGTGGAAAAATAGAGACTTGGATGGAGTTGAAAATTGGTGGAAAGATGCGCCTAGGAGCTGGCTTTGCAAAAAGCCTAAGCTCAAACCATTTTGAGCATGGACACGACTGTGGTGGCCGATTTTGTGTGAGAGGTTCAATTACCACAACAATGGAGGACTATCAACTTTGGCGGGTAGCAATGGGAGAACAACATGGCAGAATTAGTTGAAAATTGGAGGGGTGGTTAGCCTTGAAGCTGACTTCCTAGAAAATTTAAGCTCAATCCGTTTGAAGAAAGGACAAGACAATGGAAGCTGTTTTTGTGGAGGAAAGTCTATTGTCCCTTGGAAGAAGCACAAATTGAGTTTTTTTGTGTAATTCATTAAAATTGTAATTGAATCATTGCAATTTTCATTGCACATTGCTAAAGAAAATGTTATAGGTGTAGTGTATGTTGAGTTTAGGATGGTTGTGTGATTGAGAATGCATAAATATGAATCTCCTTTTTTAGGGTTTTAGGGCAAATGTAGAAGCACTACCTAAATTAATCTAAATTAGGGTTAGCTAAATTGAGTGATAAAAATAAACAAGGTATCACTTAATCCCTAAAGGTTTTTGACTATGTTTTCACCAAAAACTCTCCAAAATTGCCATTTCTAGTACAAGTACCAATTTTTTTTTTAAAAACCCAGTTTTGGATACATATAACACTAGGATCTTCTAGTAATCTGGTTTGAGAACATGTAGAAATAATTTCAGAATTTTCCACCATGTAGATTGCATGATATTAGCGTTTGAATTTCCAAAAATCCTTTCTTTTTGTCCCTACGAAGAATCGGGTAGGTGCTCTTCACAAGGTCACATTTGTTTGAAAAATGTACAAAATGGATGTGCATCTTTGAATTCATTTTTCAAAGCAAGTTAGATATATGCTTGAAAATTTTCAAATCATTTGGAATTGTACAATATATAGGAAAAAATAGTATTACTAAGTAGAAAGAAGTAGAGAATGATTCAAAATACAAAATTGTTGAGAATTTTGTTATGGAATTGAAAAATGCCACTCCCAATAATTGTAATGTTGTAATAAATAATTTACTTCCTCTAATTTTATTTTTTTCAAAAATATTGAAATTGAGTTAAATGAAGGACTTTAAAGTTTATTTTAGAGTAGAAAATCCATAACTACCCTCAAACTAAAACTCTTCATAACTTTCACTTCATTAATTAAAATGGAATGATTCCAAGCTTTCTAAGTATATATATAAATCTAGAAAACCAATTTAAAATTTTTATTTTTGAAAAAAGTGTTTTTTTCTAATTTGCCTGGGCTACCCGAGTTGGGAAAAAAACTACTTATTATACATTAACTTTTTAACCATGTAGTCAAAACTCAAAAGTTATGAAAATTATAAGGCCTTAAGGCTACTCCTCGACTACATTTTGTGTGAAAATTTCAAAGAAAAAAATGAAAAATTACGCTTGTAGAGATTGCCCAAAATATCTATAATGCTAGAAAATGTTGTTTGGAACTTTAGGGATTAATTGCTTAAAAAGTGGTGGATGTTTTAAAAATGGAATTTAGAAAACTCAATTTAAGTATAAATGGAGAAAAATGCATGTGAAGGGGATTGTTTTGGTGATGTGTGAAGTGTTGTGATTAGTGTTTAGAATTCCATTTAGGCCATTTTGAGCCCCAAATTGCACATTTGAATTAGATTTTTGCATATGAGGTTGTCATAATCTACTTGAGTGCATAAGTGGATGATGGTGGGTTGTTAAGAGGTGTATTTGGTGATGTGAGATGGGCTACCCCTTTTTTACTTAGAGTCACCTAGGTAAATATTAACCAAAAATCATAGTGTTGGAGTCCATTGCTTGGAAGGCAATTTAGGTAGAGGTCCCATACACTCCCTGATGGCCAACTTTAGGGGGGGTCTTCCCCTTGTGGTGGAAAAGCCTCATAATAGAAAAAGTGACAAGAATGAAGATCTATGATAACATTTAGGAGTAGTTCTATGGGAATTTTGGTGTAGGCGTGAACCACCATATTTGTTTTTCATTGAAGACAAACATTTAAACTTTAGGCGTGAATTTTTTTAGTCTAAAATATTAGTACTCTAGATTAAGTCACAACCATCAATTAGGGAGTTTTCCACTAAACAAAAATGGGAACTTTGAGAGGTTAGGGCGAGATGCTAGCAAATGCAATTAGGAGAAAAGTAGAGAAAATTGTAAGGAAAAAATACGGATTTCAATTTAAAAAGATGTTAAGCAAGATTTGGTAGAATAACCAAATTAGACTAATGGTAAAATGATGACAAAATGGAAACCAATAATCACTAGAAGAAAACAACGTTGTAGTTATGTTGACCTAGCTAATTTGCTTTGTCAATTCTGACAAAATACATAAAATTTGCGTTGACAAAAATGCATTTTTTTGATAGCTGCATTTCTGTCAACGTTGATTTTCTGTTTTTTGTCAGAATTGACATAATGAATCAACTAGCTCAACATAACCATGACGCAATTTTCTTCAAGTGAATACAAAACCAAAATGCAAACAAACACTAGAAATAGGAAATGAAATGAAAAGTAAATTAAAAATCACAAAAAATAATAAGTATGAAAAATACAAAAGAAGTTAGTAAACTTAAAACTACTACTAGAACACTAAAATAGTGGTAGAAAGTAGAAATACTAAATTGGGCCAAAAAATTAGTTTAGGAGGTATTACAACAAATTAGTGCATTCAACACAAAATTGGTGCAATTACAGTGATTTAATGTGATTTGCACTAGCCTGGCACATTCAATACTAATTTAGACAATTAACCATTATTTAGAGGACAATTGAGGGCTTTAAGAGCTTGTTTTGGGGTTATACCCTGCATTGTTCCTTGCGCTGCCAAAAATTGGGAACCAGCCCATAATGGGCTGAATTTCCAAATTTTAGACAAAAAGATTCAAAAAATTCCCCAAAATTTCTAAAAAGTACTCATAAATTTAAAAGTGAATTAAATAAATAAATGTAGAGAATTTTAGGTTGTTCACATATTAGAAAAAATTCACAATACATATAAAGAATTTAAACACTTATGCATGATTTCAAAAATCTATACAAACCGTTCCCTCCAATTAAAATTAAAATTCATTAAAATTATTTTATTTATAATAATAAAATCTTCATTTTTTATTAAAAAGCCCCAAAGTTGGGTAGCTTGTCCCACGATATATGTATTAAAAAAACTCATATAATTAGGTTTTTAATGCTATTATTGTCCTCAAAAAATATTCATTTCATGGATATAACTACATTTTTGGATTCCTTCTTAAAAGGGATACAAGAGTTTTTTAACGTTAAAACAAATTAAATCCCTTGAAATTGGACTAAAATGCATTATAAGTGATTACAATCATAGCCATATAAGAAGGGAGTTGCGTACATGGCCATTCTTCAAGGCAAGTTGGCTACATGCTTGAAAAATTTCAAATCACTTGGGATTGTACAACATATAGGAAAAAAAATAGTAGTAGAAAGAAGTGGAGAATTATTCAAAATACAAAATTGTTAAGAATTTTATTGTGGAATTGAAAAATGCCAATCCCAATGGTTGAAATTTTGTAATAAAAAATCTACATCCCATGATTTTTTTCCCAAAAATATTGAAAATTGAGTAAAATAAAGAACTTCATAGTTTATTTTAGAGTAAAGAATCCATAACTACCCGCAAAGTAAAATTGCTTGTAACTTTTGACTCATAGATCAAAATGGAATAATTCAAAGCTTTCCTTGTATATGTAACTCTAGAAAACAAATTTCAAACTTTTGTCTCTAAAAAGAGTGATTTTTTTAATCTTCCTAGACTACCCATTTATGGAAAAAAAACATACTAGGCTATAACTTTTGACTCATATTTCCAAATGTCATAAAACTTTGTGCATATGAAAGATATTCCTCATACCCACCTTTTCTTAAAATTTCAGCTAAAAATATGCAAATCTCCTATCACAAGTATTTGCCCAAAATTTCTATATTGGCAAAAAACACATGGTGGTCCTTTAGGGGGGAAAGTCTCAAGAGTCCCCTTAGGAAATTCTTGAAGGTTGGGGCAAGTACCTATGACATCAATTTTGGAAAGATCTTTTGAATTATTTTTGGAAGATACGAAATTTTTTTGCTTTATTGAAATACAAATCTTATTTCAATCAGTGCCAAAAAACTAAAATTAAACTAAAATTAACCCAAAACAAATGGCGTTGGCCAATCAAAAAAAATCCACAAATATTTGAAAGAATTTTTTGAAACTCTGCTTGTAAATCATATTTTTGTCTTTGGAAAAATTTAATTCATTCTATTTAGACAAGTAATGTGAAAGATGTGAAGCTTCTTGTTTTGTGAGCATTCTTAGCAAATTCTTGAGAAAATAATGTATTAGATCTATTTTTGAAATCAATTTTAGCAATTTTTCCCAAAAAAATTTGCATATTGTTTAGTTTTCTATAACAATCTCATTGTTGGGATTAGTGTGTTTCAATTCCATCTTAGAGCTATCAACAATTTTGTTTTTCCTTCTATCTCCTACCTACTTCAACTTAATAATTTTTTTAAAGAATAAAAAACGATATCACAATGTTGTTTTTTCATTTATTTGTTTAGTGAAACTCTCAACCCAATTCTTCAACAAATTTTTTTTTAGCTCACAATTTATAGTAAATAAATTTCAAACTAAGAAGATTGAAAGCCTTATAATCTAATCTAGCTAGGAACCAAAAAAATCATTTTCTTCACTTTAAACACTTATTTCTTGTGATTGATACAATCAAAGCTTTTGAACTTTCTTCCACACAATTTCATACTAATCTAGTGCAAGATCTTGCAATTAGATATGCAAAACAAAGAGATGTTTTAAAATTTGTTGTTTGAATTGAAAATATTAGTTTTCAATAGTTTTTTATTATTAAAAAATGTCCTTGAAACTATAGCAAAGCACATCTAAGGAATAAGCATCCAAAATTGCCACTTTTTTTGCCCCCCAATGATGATTGGTCTAAATGATGTTAGTCTCTTCAAGAGAAAGTTCAATCAAATTTCATAGTTTTCTAATATTCACAATAATTTATGAGTTTTCGAAATTAAAAGCATAGGCTAGGTACATACTTGTACCTTTAGACTTTCAATAAATGGTCATCCTTGAATGCATTCAATATAGCCAAAAATTTTGTATTTTTTGAATCTTTCCAAACAAAGTTTTTTGTGTACACTCCTTACCAATGGATCCTAAGAGGGGACTATTCTTGTCCTTTTGGATGCTAGTATGACTCTGAATTTCTTACACAATTCCTATGACAATTCAAAAAGTAACCATCCAAATTGTAGAATAATCAATGAAATTTTTACCGTTTGTAGAAACTATATGGTGGTATTCATTGAATATATGAAATGATAACTTTCCAAACCCAATTCCAAACCTTTAAACTCCAATTCCACACTATACACAAAGGAGCAAAAATGGACCAAGATTAGGGATCTCAAGAGGGTTGGCTCCAATCCAAAATTGATCTGCTTATCTTGTACAATGAAATTTACATAAGGTAACTACAACTCATTTCGACAACTTTGTAAAATTGATCACTATAGATTTTTGCATGAAATGTACTCCCACTATTTCTAAGAGTTATTAGAAAATTTTTTAGCCCTTTCAAGGACTATTTGACTGCATGCAAATGTGCAAATGGAAAAAAAATCAACCCAAATCTTGTCATAGGGAATCTTGCTAGTTTGTATCAACTTATGTGCCCCATTGGATTGGCAATTAAATAATAATAATAATTTTATTTATTATGATAAGATGTTTATTTATTTCACTATATTTGCACATTAGCCGAAAGTTAAATGGCCCTTCACTGAGCCTAGATTTTCCCTAATGCTATAGTCAGTTTTAAAAAACACCTATTTTCAACACTTGAAAATTCATAGTTTAAGCATATGGTGACCAAAGAATGCATTCTAAGAGAATTTAGAATTTCTTTTTGACTACCAACAAGATCCCTAAAAAAAATCAATATAATTATGGGAACCATATTGAATTTGTTATTTGTGTGATTAGGTGTAGTTACATGACATGTTGGATAAGCCCTTTTTTTTGTTAACTCAAAATCTTGATGGATTCAATAGTTTAATATTTCATCTACTTCTGATTTCATTGTGCAATTAATATCCTTCATTTTTAATCCCTATAGCCCCTTAGTTTAATGTCTCCTTAGGGGAAGAAATGGATTTTGGATACACTCCTATAGTCTCAACATTCATTATGATTTTTTGAAACTTTCTGTAAAGATATAAAAATACAATAGCTTTCTAGGGATATAATTTTTATTTCAATCAGTGTTTGGGAGCAAATATTATGGCACAAAGAGTCCTTTTATAGGTGTAGCAACTTAATATCCTCTCACACCCAAAAGATGAAAAAAAAATGAAAAAATATGAAAAAAAAATCATTTCTCATAGATTGTAATTTTATCCACATGAGAAGCTTTGATTCATCCCATTTGGATTTGTTATGTGAAAGTTACGAACAATCTTATTTTTAGAGCACCTTCTTGAAAAAATAACTTATAGGATTCATTTTCTAATTCAATTTTCACAATTTTTCAAAAAAAATTGTTTGACAAGGTTAAGTTTGCTTGCTAAAATAATCTAACCATTGAGATTATAGTGTTTTTAAAGCTATTAATGATTTAGTTTTTCTTTCAATCTTGGACCTACTTCTGTTGAGCAATTTTTTAAAGAATAAAAAGCAAGTATATTTTTATTGAAATTTTTTTCTTAGACTTTCAACTCTATTCTTCAATACAAATCATCTAAAATTCAAAGTGTGTTGTGCAAAATATTTCAACAAATGGCGATCAAAGTCATTTGAAATTGTACGCTAGGGTTCAAATTTTTTTCTCCAAACTTTTCATGCTAAGATCTTCCAATTTGTGTGGTCAAAATTCATAAAATTCTTACCATGTGATTTGACACAAGTTAAGGACAAGATCCTATGGTTAGATTCTAAAAAAAGGGTTTCTTTTTATTTTCATGGATGAATGCAGTAGAACTGGTAGTTTCAAGTTGTTTTTGACAATTGAGACTGTAGGGGTTAATCCCTCATCGCCCAAAGTCCAAACATGTGTAAAAGCATCTTTGCTTTTCAAGTGCTATAAGGTAAACCAGCCTATTACCACCCTGATTTGCAATCTGCCTATCTCGGGGTCAATTCCAACAGGGAAACATATTTTTCAGAGGTGTGCGCTTGTTTCCTGAATCAGATCCAAGTGGAATTATAATTTTCCAATCAAAATTGTAATTTTTGTGAATTTTTGAAGTGGTCAGCCTTGAAATTACAAAACCGCCTCTAGACTAGAGTCATAAACAACCCACAACTAACCCATAACCGCCTAATGAAGTACTAAATATTCTCTAATAATGGAGTGACACGTTACCCCATCTTGTCATAAAAACCCTAATTCTGTCATAGAAAACCCTGATTTTGTCAGAGAATGAAGGGAATTGGAGGGGATTTTAGGTGGAATAGGGGCTAAGAGTGGGTGACGGAATTGGGCTGGCCTATTCATGGAATTGCGCCGCAGAACGGTAATGGGCTGGTGTACCCTAAGTCTAAATTTCAGTGAAATAGGAAAATCTCAACCATACAATCTTGTAGTGTGCATGTTGTAGATGGTGTAAAACAAATTTGGGGTCATTTGACCATATATATTGAAAGATTATAATGTTTTAGTCTTGGAAAAAGATATTGAAATTTTCTTAAAAATACATTTGGAGGTGAAATTCGATTTCTAAACCTACTCAAATGCAAAAATTGTTAACTACAAAGTGATTCAAAACCAAAAAATAAACACTTTGGGGGAAAAAAAATCATCCAATTGACTCATTGTGTTTGCAAAATTGTTTTGAAATATCAAAAAACTGTGAAAGTAGTAAAAAATCACATCTACTATTGAACTTGCCTCTACTAAAATGCTTCTCAATCACTCATTACCTCTTGGATTGATATGAAATTTTAACCACACAAACTAGACTAGTATGTAAAACTTTTCCAACAAAAATGATTGAAAACAGACCACGTATGAAGAAATTATAAGCTGCATAAGTTCACTGTAATGCAAAAATGTCTGCATTTTGAACTTCAAATTGCTCCCACACATTCAAAACAACTTGGATTGACATGAAAATTTTACCACATTAACTAGACCTTAACCCTTAAAGGACATACTGGTGACTGTGGAAATTATGGCTTTTGGAACTGTGTGACATCATCTACTTTAAAAAAACCAAAAATATCCATTGAAGGTCAAACTACTCTAGAAGATTTTCCCTTTCCACCCCTAATTCGGAGGATGAATAGTTGCACCTTTGACATACACATGAGAATTCCTTGTCATCTATCAGACACAAAACGTCCATGTTGATGTTTAAGGTTTAAGAGTAACAAAACCCAACAAATTTTATTGAAAACAAACATTTTATGAAAAAGTTACAAGCCCCCGAAGTTGCAGTCATCAGAATGCCATGTGGTGAGCTCAAATTGAACCTGTGAACTTCAAAGGGCTCTCAAAAACTCAGTACATCTTAGATTGATCTGAAAATTTTACCAGTGGAACTAGACTAATATGCTCAACTTTTCCAACAAGTTTTATTGAATTCGGACATCAAATGCAGAAGTAATAGCACTTTGAATTTGACTGCCAGACAATGTGAGGACACTTTTCGTCCCCTTGGGCGATGAGGGGTTAACTGGGATCTTGTCTAAGAAGGTCTTGTCCACTGTCCAGAGAAGGCCTACTGCAGGAGAGAGGACTACGAGCATCTCCACCCCGGCTGTAAGTCAGCGCAGTAACGACGAACAAAATGGAGGAAAGCCTCCCAAACGGGAGCTGCAACCGTACATTATCCCAATTTCAGACACAACAAGTGAATGTGAAAAATCATGATAGAGAATCAAATACGCTTGGAGCAAAACAAGGGTTACCCGCCAGTATGTGATGGCACTTATCAATGGGTGTAACCATAGCAATATTGAAGTATACGGTCCACCCAAAAGCAACAAAGCAAGCAGAAGGTGACAGACTGTAATGGTATGTATAAACAAAGCATGGAATCAACCAATAAAGCCGTCTATGATAATGCCTCAGCCTGCTTACTTTTGAAACCTAAACTCCTCTTCATCTACAAAACGAACTATACTAGACTAAGTGGTACACAATGAATGCAAACTATTTTCAAATTCCCCCACACAACAAAAAGGTGGATGGAGGGATCAGCATCCACCATGTATCAAACTGCATCTTATAATATTTGAGACTTTTTTCAGCTCTTCTAACTCAAAACTCCCTGATGCCAGCATAAGATGAGCTAAAAAACTGACACCAGGGCCAAAGCTTTGAGTGCATGATATAATTCCTCAGCGGAAATCCGGAGATCTGAACGACCAACTGTAATCCGCAAGAATTCCAGGCACTTTATCCCCATGGGGTGCTTGGGACAATCGTTGCAAGCCTCTAGACACTAAGGTGTACATTCTTTCAGGCTCTCCTTGAGAAAGGGAAGATACAACACAACAAAGGAGATCCTAAGGAGACTAACAAGAACAACGTCACAGCTGAGAATCGAGGGAAACAACGCGGAGATCAGTTGAAAATTACGTCAGGTATTTTGGCCTTGCCCAAAAATACGTACTGCATCTCCTGTAACCACACCTGGATGACGCATAAAAGAATTTGCGGTGAGCATAAGACAGATTGAGATTATGATCCTGTACGTGACTAAAATATAAAAAGTAAACAAACCAGAGAATATGAGAGATTATGGACCCCGAGTAGATCCCCTTACCAATGCAAGTTCACGTGCATAATTTAACCGAGTCGTACATAAGACTAGCATTATTTAAGTAAAAAAGGCGTCACAAGACAAACTAGTAGTGACACTACAGAGGGGAATAAAGGAACAATTTATAAACATTTGGAAACTAAGTCCTGTTGGGAGAATCCAAGCTCATTTCTCTTCTACAGGAGGAATATGCTGCAATCAGTTTTCAGACTCAACGAGGAAATAGACGAGCCGTGCAATCAAGACTTGATAAACCTGAAACAGAGGAAGTGACGTGATGTTCGTACCTCATTACGGAATTCTACACGCATGTGAGGAACATTCGTCTTGTGAATATCATTGCCCTCAGGACCCCTCCTGGTGTAATACTTTCCCAGCCAGTGTGTCTGCATCATCCACAGCCGAAGTGGTAAGAACTACGTGATTCAAGCACCGATTGCGATTCAAGTAGGACAAGAAAACCCTTCGAGACACAACAGCGTTCTGAATTTCGTGAAGGAGAAGAGAACAGACCTTCGTCCTGTGGTCGAATCCTGATTGATAAACAGAGTTGCGAGCAATCTCACAGAGGTCGCAAGAGCTGAACTTCCACACCTGATTCCAACACGCAGAGCGATTGAAGTTGACATAGAGATGATCTCAGGTACAACTTCAGTCAAAAAACTCAGAAAGAACTGCTGCAAAACATTGGACAGAGGCGTTACCTGTGCAGCAATGCTGTACTCTTCAACAAGGGGTTCTTTGGTCATATGAATTTGTAAAGGATCATCAGTTGAGAGAGAGACATTGAGACCCCGAGAAAAGAACATGGGAAAAGGGTTGCGGTGGTAGTCCAGGAAGAGGGAGTTGTTGCTTAATGGAGACATAGCCAATCCAATCTGCAATTAGATTATTCTGTCAGAAAAATATGAATACAAAACCTATTATTGCAGACCACGTGGAGAAGAGAATATTATCAATACAATGTAATAACTAAACTTCCCTCCATGATTATGGAATTTGATTCTTTTGTTCACAGCAGCTCAAAGCTGCAAACGAGACTCAATGACAGGGAAACGGTTGGATACACATCTTTCACCAGATCCTATAAAAGATGAAGTCAGAGGACTGGCAAGACGTGATTGAACATCAAATTGTAAGTTCCCAGACTAGACGAGGAAGGAAAGTACACCTGGGCAAGGTAATAGAGATACTGCAGAGCAGGCGTTTTGCGCAGATTATTTCCATGAGCGATACTGTGTGCCACCAAGAAGGACGCTGCCAAATGATCCAAATCACCTGCCTGAAAAAAAATTGATATCCAGTTCACAATATTTCCCAAATTTTAGATCTGAATCGAATTCACCCATGTCACAATTCTCAATGACCAATTACTAACGCATCATTACGATCACGTACTTAGCAGCTTAACAGTATACCAAAGCAACACCACCGAGGCAATGAACACCCCCTTTTACCTCTCCAGTATGAGGACGGAACCTTATGGTTGAGAAGCCCTTGGATTCCCTCAACTGCCAACACAAATATGGAAGCCCCGTGAGCACACTCAGCAGCTCCTACTAGCTATAGTCTTCCAGAAAGAAAAGACAAGGCAGATATCTTCAGGTTTCTATTATGATTTGCACGAAGGGTCGCGGCACTCAAACGCAAGAATTTCAAAAATTGGGTAAGCCTGATTGCGAATCCACAGAGCTGGCGACGATTTAGCGAGCTCACAATGGAAGGTCGACCCTGGCATACCTTGTTGAGAACGTAGAGGTTTGCGTACACATAATAGGCCCAGTATGAATAGGCTGGGTTGAAGGGATTATCCCATTTTGCAGGTGGTTGCATGTGCTTCGTCGGCCGCCTTTCAGGCTTGCTCTCATCATCCACCATGTCAAACCCCACCACCTAATACACACAACAAGATGTTCATAACTTGGTATCAGGACCCAGTGGCATAAGCAAAAATAGAGAATCGCATTATGTTAACCCTCTAATCGCTCAGATCAATCTATTTTTGAATTAATACATATAATTGCTTATATCTTTTGTACCAACATCTGATTTCTTCAATTTCGTGATATTGGTCGTAACGGAAGGTAGTTCTTTTAAAAATTAAAGTATTACTTTAGATGAAGGAGAAGTTATCTGGACCGAACATCACCCTGAAGCACTTTGTTCATCGTCCAGAATATGGGCTTTAGGGGCACTCGGGTTTAAAAAGTACAAGAAAGACGATCGTAGTTCAAATAGAAAACGTGAGAAAAGATGCCGATGAAGTTTTAAGGAATTCACTAACCAGGGTGAGTAAGACATGGAGCTCTGGATGAGTGGACGGATCCACGGAAACCTCAAACAGAGGGGTAAACACATTTTCCAAGATTGTCTCAAAACACTCAACTACACCCATTTCCTTGTACACACTATACAGTCTTGGTAACTGCAATGAAACCAAAAGAAACCATCCCGTGAGTGAGTTAAAAAAAAGCCAAAGGAAGCGCATGGTACTGAAAGAAAAAAACAAACAAACTACAACGTCAGATGCTCATTGTCAACAAATTGCTCCCAAACGATTACCGCCCAATGACAAAGAAAGTAAAAAGAAGTACCTGGATAAGCCAAGTGACATTTTCACTGTGCAACTCATTGTTAACAATCCACTTCGCCAATTGATCCCACTCACTCTGCTTCCTTCCGTAAATTGAAATTCTGTATTCTGCCATCTGTATCATCGACAGATAAATAAGTCGCACAAGTGCTTCCGAGTTGCAAATGGACTTGAAACAAGAGCAAGATATCTTTCAAGTCCACAAAGTGTTCGTGACAGAACCTCGCGTATGCAGCAAAGCAAACATATATGCAGGCCACTGATACCACCTTTTCACCGACCTGGTATTTACTTGCTTGAAGATCCGAAAACACTTGCAGGGTCAACTCTGCTAAGAAGCGTCCTGTACCAGGACACCACGAGAAATACCAGATTAGAAATTACAGAGAATCCAACTCCTGATTCCTGAAGATTCTCTCAAAAGTCATGATGGTGAGAAATGCCCACCAGGTACAGAAATGCCGATCCACTCACTCGGAAATTTGAAAGAGAACGTCAAGCTAGAAGGTGTAAACTGCCACTGGCTGTTGCGAACATGAATACGCTTTACAGATGTAATAAATAGTTCAGCCTCGGAATACTAAATATAATCAGGTAATCTTTGAGAGATAACCAAAAAGTGAGTTCACATCTTCAATAGGATCCAATTTCGGTGAAAAGATAGTATATTGTATGAGCTCTACCTTGAATAAGATTATCCTGCTTTAGGAAAATCTCCCTTAGCCTACTCTGACCACAGGGATTGTACTTCAAGTTGAACTTGTCGAAGCGGTGAAATGTATTTTTGTCCGCATGGACATCCAGTAAGTCCACGTTCAGGTCATAACTGATGTCAGTCATAACAGAAAGCCAACACTTCAGATATCCCTAATGAAATCAGGTTCTGATGTGTTTCTTTTCTACAAAATTAAATTTTCATCTTCAAAATTCTAAACCAATCCTGGCAACTCTAGAAACAATTCAAATTTCAGGAAATCAGAAGAATCGTAGGCCCAGTGTAGGTTGCTACACCAAAGAATCTACCTGGAACACAGTGCATGGTTGAGAAAAGAGTGCCTTTGAAAATTCACATCTGTATAAATGAGAAAGTAAAAAATGGTGACTGATTACTCACCCCGTCAGATCCAGACTCTCGAAAACCTGACGAAGAGTGAGGTCCTTTCCATCACGATGGATGACAACCTGCTCGAGAAATTCATCAAATTATAGGGATTGGCCAACAAGAGCTTAATTGTATATCCTAGTTGCTCTGAAAGCAATCAATATATTTGTCTTGAAATAATTGCTCGGAAACCATCGCCTCGAGGATCATCTTAACACAGGCTGACGAACAAACCAGACATGAAAGAAATACTCGACACCAAACACCAAGATACCAAAAAAAATCCCCGCAATTTACCTCATCAGAATCTTTCCGTAGCTTGGATTTAATGAAGCGCAATAGATGTTTCTGATTCATGCATGACGAGTGGTGCACGTGGGTGTCTACTTTCCGCACGTTATAGAAATCTCGATGCGGTGCACTTTTTTGAGCGAGAAATTCACGATCCGCGTTCAACATTAGGTGCAAACTGAATTTCTATGTAGCAGCCCACAAGGAGGAATGTCATTACATAAAATTGTTACTGGCGTCTGAATGTGAAAGGAATTGGTAACATCATGATCAAGATCACCATAATTAAAAATTAAAAATCTATGCAAACTTATGGCAACTTGAGCTTAGTAATCGGGAACAATTGAATTGCATCAACTCCGACATGGCAACACATCCTGGTAGCGATCGTGCATACAGACCTGCTCCAGCAGTTTGAGACGATGATGACACAAAGTCCGGACATTGCCAAGCGAAACAATCCTAAGTATGCGATGCATATCGGTGAAGAATCGGGTAGCATCATGGGGCACAGTATAGAGCTCCTCCGTCACTGTAACTCCCCAAAACTTATCATCATTATCCGATTGAATATTCTACTTTGCAGAGATTTCAATGGAGGGATCCAATCAATCTCCATATAAAATCGAAGATACAGAAATAGATCCATAGCAGGAATGCCCTCGAATGCTACAAAAGTTAGAAAATCACGGGCTCACATTCTTTGTCAGTGTAGATCCGATAGACTCCGTCCACCATTTTGTAGCCATGCTGGGCAGGAGGTACGAACAAAGCACAAAATCAAACACTCATAAACTAGGCGTAAATTGGGGTAGGCATGGCACCAAGAGAGAAAAACTGGAAGTATCAAATGATAACTCACGACTATAAAATTCTTTACTCCACAGCTTCAGGACATTGTTTATTACTAATTGGTGATATTTGGTAGCATCAGAAGGCAGTGAATATATTTGAAATGAGAAAACTCTAGTGATATAAAAATTTGAAGGCTTGGAAGAAGAACATACCTCAGATGCGGGTTCAGGCCTGTAGAGAAAGGGATTAGGATTAGGCTTCGGGGTACCAGGGTCAATGATCTCTTCCTTCTCCCATGGGGAAATCTTTTCTCGGAAAACATACGAGTCTCGCAGCGTCATACAGTCACTCATATATATGCACACCTCCTCCTCCTCTTCAGAAGGCGCCTCTGTGGATCAAGCGAATTTAACACGAGGTTAATTCACTCTCAGCGGCCAGGCCCGCATCAGAGGGAAAGGCAAAATCGGTTATAATGATGTTTTCACTGTAATGGCACCACCCCAGGGTTTCTTGACAACATTACCGAGGAACTGACCTAAGAGGTAGAAACCCCGTGCGCTGTTAGGAGCTTGAGTTCACATACAGAGGGTTGTCTGGCAGGGCCAGAAACTCTTGGCATTAGCAAGGAGTCTTCTTTCAATTCATCTGAGCATTGTGTGAACCAAACCATACATTCTTTCAGAGAGATTCTGTGTCCATTCAGTGCGGTATGTAGCACATATATTGGGGAAAAAGGTGGTGAAGTGGGAACAGAGGAAGTACCTAAAGGAGAGACGTTAAGTTTAACATACGTTTCTTGCTCAGGCTCTTTGCGGAGAATGTCAGCAGCTACTGGATCTGGGCCATGGATACTGTGTAGATCTCCTGAAATACTGTGAGGCCGGATTAAATTTGAAGCAGATTTCTCCGTAGGCTTCCCTGCTCCATTGTTCTCCACACTTTTGGGGGATTGAGGTATCACGGGCCTGTCCACCTGCGCAACAACCACAGTCAAGAAGAGATGGATTCATGACCTGAAATCAATCAATCAGTCAATCAAGGAGTAGCTAACACCAGATTCGTTGGAAGTGCTGGTAAACTTTGAAACAAGAGCATTAAAAAAGTCAAATTAAGGGTCTAACCACCTCTAGCTAGCTCTAATTACCATGCTAGAAGCACAATTGATATAAATAAATGTAATATTGAAGCTTGCATAGATGGAATGGAATATGAAGGTAGAAAAAAGTAAACATGGCTTTGTGAGTATTGACGAAATTTTTCCTGACTTAGGTTGCATCAACTAGCAGAATGTGTGCTCACCATCTCAGATCCGCCATTCCTTTCCCCATATGCAGGTATGCCATTTTTATGATCATCGTCCTCATTATCATCGTCCTCATTATCATCATCATCGTAATTATCCTCCTCGCTAGGCAGCAGGTGATCCTCCTCTTCGGATCCTTCCACACTCTCGTAAGAGCCTGTCCTTTCCGGAGACGTTGGGGACGAGGGCTGGATTACAGAAGCAGGCTTCATTGCGGAAGGTTGTTGCCGCCTCACTGAGCCTGGAGACTGTTGCGCTCCACCTGTCTCCGAACCAGCACTCGTAAGTTGGGAACTGACAAACACAAGTGCTTGACATAAACAATGATTTAAGAGAAACGACCTGGATTCAAGATGAGCAATTCGATTGAAAAATATACTTCAGATGGGGCCAAATATAATATCACCAGAATCAGCGTACATCATTACCTGTGTTGGGCAAAAACTACATGAGAATCGAACCCAAAAAAGTCCTCACATGACCTACTCAAAACTGCTAAAAAACAAACATGAGATTCAATCTGGGCTTCTCGGTTCTGTAGGGGTCAAGTGCAGCTACATTGGCGTCATACAAAGACACTATAGCACCAACGAGAATACCTGACAGATGCATAACATGTCACAGAAATGGCTCCTGTTACTCAATCAGCGATGAGCACCAACACTGGAAAGCATCTTCTTCCAGGGACAAAGGAATTACTACTTTAAGATTTGAACACCCTACCTTCTTTCCGTGTGTGAACTCGAGGGAGATCGGGGGGTATAGTGGTGATAGATTCTGTGAACTCGGCTTTCGGCAAACGGGGCGGCAGGAAGGAATTCAAAACCGACTTGACAGTGTCGGTTACATGGAGCTCCGGAGCCACTGCTGTTGCATTGCTCCCCTCCACAGAATCTCGGTTGGTCCATTTTCGAGGGGCCGACCTGCGCCTCTGCTGATCCCCGTTGTCCAGCAGCTTCTGTGATTGCAGGCGATCAAAAGTTCTACAGTGAATTAGATACGAAGAAGCGGCAGCCACCGAGGCTCCCACAATCGCTGCCACGGCCAGCGACAACCAAGCCGCATGTGCGCTGGAGGAACTCTCCATTTCCAGAATTCAAGGACAATTAAGGCTCGCTTGCCTCCACTCAATGAGGCGGCACCTCCTCTCACGTCTTCACCCAATATACGTGTGAACCCATGCGAAGAAGTGCTAGTCAGCGCGCAGAACATCAAACCCAGCCTTGCAACGACTCAGTCTTTACATATAGACATACTGGAAAAAAATGGTTGAATTATCGCTCCACCCTGCTTTCTCTCTACTGTAATGACACTGCCTGGAAATGAGCACAAATGAGCTTCTCAGTGCCCTGACTCTCATTTGTGTTCACAACTGGATATGTCAAAGTAGTTCAATCAGATGCGTACACAATATGACAGATTCCGAGGCCATGCCATACAGGAATTGTGCATTCCAGAAAGGAGTGCCTGTCACCTTTTGCTAGTAGTATCTCAGTCTGCTGCATACATGCTCCTGAACTGGTTCCACAAGTTAAACATGGAGTGGTTGCTCAAGACATACTGTAAGCTTAGTGGGATATGTTTCTACAGTAGTCAACCTGCGTTAACATCGATCTATTCCTCCGAAACGGTACAGAAAAGTAAACAATGCAATGCATTCTGTCAGTTGTTAGTAGGGGGTGGTCCAAGATGGGGATGCTCTAAACGGCCGGAAGCGGGCACTTCCGCAGTGGCCTTCTTCTCAAGGCAGGCAGTGCCCCCTTCCACTTTGGAGTTTGGACGATGCCCCGCCACAAATGCGACGCACTCAGCACACTCATTCAGTGGCTCGCTCGATCTTTTCCCAGCTTTGGGCAAGCCCGAGGCCAGGCAGATTCATCAGGTCACTTGAGGCATGCTGCGGTGCTGAGTCAGCAGAGGCCAATGCTCTTCCCTACTCCATGACGCCTCTATCCAAGTCAGATGGAACTTCGTTTGGACGCACTCGAAGGGGCGGGCTCATCACACTTGGCCCCTGCCAACTCGCAGACAAGCCCACTAGGCTAGGCTCGCTACAGTACAGCACTGGACCTACAGTAGCTGCAACTGCACTTCTTTCGTGCTTCTTTCGTTCTTCTTTTTCGGAAAACACGCCCGCCCTTCTCAGCCTGTCCCGGGAGAAAACCAAAAGACATGAGGAATTGAGGACTATCAATTACTGGAGTCCCGTACTCTAGTCCCGAGGGCGAGGAAGAACACTGGTCCAGAGACGCCGGGAGCACCAAACTCAGGTCAGGACCAGAGGACCAGAGCACCAGAGAGTAAGTTACTCAGAGACTGCACTGCACATTCCATTCCATTGGCAAGTTCCGTCAAGGACTCCGTCTTGGCCTATCCCTGAAACGACCGTGGAAGCCATCCTTCAGTTGGGGTCAGTACAGAGGGAATCATCTACACTACGGTACAGTACTTTAACCCTTCAAGGACGCAGCCCCCATGACCAAGGTAGTGAGCAAAACTGCTACAACTATTGGACCAATAGGTGTATTCTGTTTCTCTACAGTCACCAGTGAAGTCATCCATTGGACACACAAAACGTCCGTGTCGACGTTTAAGGGTTAAAAAAGAAAAAGCGGCACTCAATCCATTGGAGTTCAAACTCTTGTGCAAGGGAGACCTCCCCTTTTCATGCAAAATTCCAAAGATGAACATATGCACTTTTGTTTTAAAATAGAAGAATTATTTTTCATTCATCAACCATTGTTTAGCCTCTATGTCCTTCCTGAGCTATTCAAATGAAATTGATTATTCATCTGTCTTATAGGGTTTTTTCTCGAAAACTGAATAGTATTGAACTTCTTGTGATATAGGACAATGACCAAGGGGGGAGGGGCTTTTGCTCCCCATAAAGCAAGAGCATTCAATGTTGTATCTTCCCAACTAGCCAATGAGTCTTTGCAAATTAAACTAAATTCACTTTCAAAGATCTAGGGAGAGATTATCCCATTTTCCAAAGGCAAATGGTTTGGACTAGTTAACAATGTTTTGTTTGGCCACTAAGAAACAGTGCCAAAGTATGGTGCTCAAGGTCCATATTGGCACTACTTGTAGCTTGGTGCCAATATAGGCCTTGGACATCATGCTTTATACTATTCATTGATGCCCCCAAAACACCTTTCTACTACATTAATTTGTCCTAATATTTAGTGAAGAGGGGATAACATCACTTTGAAAATTAGTTCACTACAATTTTATTTCTTTGTAAATGGGTTCAATAAGGCATTACTTCATCATATACTAATTCAAAATAGTGTGACATATCAATGTAGTAGTGCACATGCACACCTAGGTGTGTAGGGTTTGTAAATGACTTTTGCAACTATTTTGAAGTTTACAATAAAGGAAGAAATGTTTCACATTAATTTTTGAAATTGTCTAGCTATACTATCAAATTTGAAAGGAAAATGGATTTGAGAAATTATTTTTGAAGCTTTAAGATAAAAAATTCATCAAAATTATAATTTGTAGTTTTAGCTCTTAATCAATGTGATTACAAACATGGCATTATCAATACTAATCCTATTATTATTATTATTATTATTATTATTATTATTATTATTATTATTATTATTATTATTATTATTATTATATTATTACTATTATTACTATTATTTTTATTATTACTATTATTATTATATTTGTATACAAGACTTGCAACTTTTTACATATAATAAATGTTTTTGCAAAAGAATTTGAATCTTGATTGATTCATCACTATCTTCCTAATAACAATTCTCATTGAATGGAAATTGAATTTGAAGATAATAAATACAATAAATATGTAGTACTTGACATTAAGGGTTTGATAGAAGAAGATGAAGAATGATGAAAAGAGTAACCCTCACATAGAAAATAGCATGAAAGAAGCATCCATTTTAGGAAGTTCAAATACCTACACTTAGCCATGTGGGTCTAGTCACTCTTGTAACTTCAAATGGAAATTTACTTTGGTAAGTTGGATCCTTGAAGATTGGGTGAGACTTTTAAAGGCAAACATGATAGCAATTGCAACCTTGGGTTAAAGTAACTCCACCTAATATCAACCCAATAAGTATCTAAGCTTAATTTCCATTATTAAATTATCTAAATTAAATTATTGTTGGATATTGATGGAAGTCAAAAGAAAATTCAAGATTCTCTTCATATGCATTTTTTACCACAATATAAATAAACTATGAATTCTTAAAGTGTTGAAACTAGGTGTACTCAAAATCAACCCTAAGCTATGATGTTCAAGGGACTTGCATTTTATGCAAGAATCCTCACAAGAATTTAAATGGAATGATTTTGTATACAAGTCATAATTAGATACAATTACCTTACATAGATGGGGTGTATAAGGTAGTAATTTTAAAACAACAAGTGTCTAAAATAAACACATATTTTTTTCTCATATACCAAACCAAATCTACATGTAAAGTTGCCAAGTCTACTATTTAGAACTTGAATAGATTAGTAAAGTAGCTATTCAAGGGGTCCTTTATTCATGCATCACTCTTTGTTGCTTCAAGGTTCCAAATGTGTTGTTTATTATTAAATCTATGCCCCACTATACCCACCTATAGTGTGTTGCTTTTGAAAATTAATAACCTGTTTTTCAAGTAGCAAAAAAATTCAGATTCTACTTGCATCATCTTACACTATAATTTGCTAATATTTTTGAACAAAATTTTCACTATATTGACACAAAAGACATTGAAACTCTTATATTATTGCTTCAAAGTGCCTTACACATGAGTTCAAGGTACCAATTTCTCATTTGTAGTCAAGATCCCAAAAGTAGATCCATGCATCCAAAATCTAGGAAATGCATACAATCATGGTATATTAGGGGTGTTTCACCAAAAATGCAAGAACAAGAAGATGCCCAAGAAACAATGATAATTGTCTACAAACTCTTTCTTCATGGTATTTGCTCAATGAATAGATTATATTGCATAACACCCTATAGGGCTTTTCCTTGCTTGAATGTATGTCCCTCTACAAGGAAACCTCCTACTATGACTTCCATTTAATTCCCAATGTTTGAGTGGCTAAATCCTTCCATTCAATTCTACAGTATGGTGCACCTCAATGACTGTGAGATAATCATCTCATGAAAAATAATGTCAAGGGCAATCCCTAGATTCAGGGGAACAGAAGGGGACCTAGAGTTTCTTAACAATGTATTGTACAAGAGTAGATGCCACTTTCATTGCAAGGTGAAAGATGATTTTTGTGGCTCTATCTACAAAGGATATTACAAAGGATAATTTATGAAAAAACTAGATGCTGCTCTTCACAATTAGTACTTGTGTCAACGATCATACAAAGGGGGGTTGATGGATTTCTTTATTCAATTTTTCCTTTTCATCCATAAAATAAAATTTTATTTTGAACGAAATAAATTTTTTCCAAAACAATATGTTGGACCAAGACTTATACTACTTGCACTCATAATACTAGTACTCAAAAGTATTTTTGTTTGCATTTTAAAACTCAAAAGATGACCATTTAATCAGAGTTTATTTGTGCACTAACATATGTAGGGTCAATTTGTTAATTTTCAAGTGTCTATGGGTTTATTTGAGGGTAAAATACACAAGTAAAGCCATTTAATTGTGAAGCTTTGTTTTTATGCCTTTCATCATGAATTCATTTGGAATCATTCACCTTTATGTACAATGTGTTAGGTCATAAGTTGGTAGAAGTATGAAGGGCAACCTACAACAATTCCTTTGACTTGACAACTATTTTAGAGTGAATATATCTCCAAATAATTCAATCACAACTTTCATGGTCTAGATTTCTTCCAATTTGGCTAATCTTTAGGGTCTAAACATGTTACAAAGTTGTGGGCTTTAGGTCTTGGCAATCATTTGACTATACATTTGCATTAAAAATCCTTGTTGTGTTGTGTCAATTTAAGCTTCACAAGCCTATTGTGTCTTGGACGTTTGCAAGTAGTTGAGAAGATTGTACTTGCCAAATTCTACCAGAGTTGTAAGTTTTGGTAGTGAAAATAGGATTTTGTTAGTATAGTCGAAAAAAGACATTTCTTGTACTAGTAGTCGTAGGCAATTGAATTTTGTTGTTGTATAAGGAGTTGTATTGTTGTTTAAGAGTATAGGACTATATACAATGTATGTATAATTCACTTTTGATGTTGCATTTTTGAATGCAAATGTTGGGATGTCCTTTTCATTTTGTCATCATGTATGTTGAAGATTTTGAATCATATAGAAATGGTGCATATACTATAATTTTATGAAACATTGACAACACAAAGATTTGTGGTGTAAGTTTGAATACAATATAATGTATAAAGCCAAGTGCTTGGAACCATGTATTTGAATGTGTTAAAATATAGTTTGCTTTTTTTTTACTCTAAAACACAAGTTTATTTTGTGTGTTTCACTTGTAGTAGAAATTTTAATGTTGCTAGAAAAACAAAAAGTACAATGGTGTTGCTATAAAATGATTATATTCAATAACTTATAATTAATTGAAGTCTATTGTTGAAAGGTAGAATAACAAAATCATGTATTTGTAGAGCACCCCAAATTGCTTGTGCAGAAAATAATATCTCCAATAAAACACCCACCAAACATAAATGGATAGTGAATATTTTGATTTGTGAACTCTCCAAATAATACATTGTCTATTTAAAAATTAAAATTCACCATCCAACTACTAAAACAACAACTACATTATGAGAAGATCTTTCCCTATAGCATTGGCCTCCTTTTCAAATAAGATACTCAAACTTCCTCATGATAGTTTTTTTCAATAAAAAGCCTCCTCCCTTCAATCAAAGACTAACAAATATTTTGGTAATGAATCCATTAATTTAAACAACTAGAAGGTTAGTAGATTGTGTTGCAATGCCATGAGCACTTTTGCAGCTTCATGTGGTGTCTTTTCTAGATTGGAAGTGTTTGAGTTGCACGTTGTTTAGGGAAATTCATTCACATGGTACATTTTCACTACAATTAAATGTTATAAAGTCTTCACTTGCAAAAGTTCCAATAATATTATTATAAACAATATTGTTAACCTCTACACCTATCAATTGAAGAAACGGGTTAAGATTGTGTGAGTTTGTTAAGGATTGATAATTAAGCCTTAAAAATGTAATAGAAATTTCAAATTGTTTCAAGTAAATGAATTCAAGTTCTTTTTTTATGTACCAAATCTTCACATTCTCCTGTCTATAATGACAATAATCTTGATCAATGATAATTGAATTTTCAACATTTTTCATTGTAATGTCTGAATGTGTAATTTCTCGCGTATAGCCTTTTCCTCCCTTATATGTATATTACATCCTACATTAGGCACAAGTATCATGGTTAATTATATCATTTATATAGAGAATTTTCAAAATATTATTCTTTAAAAAAATCTTATATAATTTTTATATTAAAGAGAGTACTTATAATAATTAAAAAATGAATATGAAGATTTTAAATATAGATGTACAGGCCATGATTTGATGCACAAAGCCGCAAACCTTTAGTTGTGTCTTCTAAAGTGCAATTTCTAACATCCACATTTGATACTCCATCCTTTCCCAAATTCTAATGCTACAAATTCAATTTATATCTTGGGTATTAAAAAAAATCAAAATTGACTATCTAGTGATGTTAATAATTTCATAATAATAATCAAATAATTTCATAGGAATATTTTAAAAATACCTTATACCCTGACATCTTGTTCCGCAATATGTATTCATGACTTTCATTTTATGACAATCTGATACAATTGAAACACAATCATCACTTGTGGTGTAAACATAACAATAGTTATGGACATACCTTTGTGCTTAAAGATAAATTATGTAATAAATAACAGATTTTTTGTACAACATGATATTACTATGCAATAATATCAAATGACATGTTTAAAAAATTTCTCTAAATAAACGGTTAAAGACAACATACATTGTGATTGTCCCTCTTTTAACCTTAAGCAAAAAGAAACTAGTTATGGTTACTTGAGCTAGATTATTAACCAAAGACAACCTACTTGCATTTCTTAGTAATAAATATACTAAAATAACATTTTACTAAAAACATGTGAAATTTTTTTAAAAAAAAATTGTACTTGTTTCAACAAAATAATTGTACATCAATAAAGGTGGATTTTTGGATGTGAATTCCATCAGCATTTGGGCTCCTTATAGATGCATTGATGGTAATTGAATCCACTAAACCATGATTTGAGTGAAGAAACTCAAAGTGAATTTATGGACTATCAACAAACTTAATGCCACTTATTGTGCAATTGTCACATTTGTTAAAACTCACAACCTAAAATTCAAAAATGGCACACATGTATCTTAGAATTAATATTTAAAAAAATTAATGACTAATAAGTTGAAATTATGGAAATTTCATCATATTGAATTTGAAAAATATAAGTTACTTTGTTTAAAAATTCGAAATGCTGGATTTAGTTAATTTTGAAGAAAATTGCTTACACTTGGAGCCCTTTTGCAAGATCCTTCTTTTTTGCAAGACTTCCAATCTTCACCTCTCCCTTTCACAATTCCTTTACCTTTAAGAATTAAATTTGAAAGTTCTTCCAATTTGAGCCATTTTGAATATTCCTCAAGATCTTTCCAATCACTTGGTGATTCAGGTTCTAGAATTTCTCCATCAAGCTTACACATCCAAAGTTTCTACAATTCCTTGGATTAAAATACAACATTATAGAGACAAATATTTATTTTAGAATTTATAATAAAATAAAAATAAAGTATATATTTAAATCAATATTCTTTTTAACTTTCATATGGCCTAATTGATAGAAACGACATTTTGTTTTTGTTGCCCAATAGTAAAGTTGATACTTTGATAGCCAAATAGGCAATTATTTTAGTAAATTACTCTAATAGATCTAATGCATCGAAGGTTATTACTATTAAAAGGCAATAAGTGGCTAAATATATAACTCTTCACATTGAAAATCAAATTCATTTTTGAAAATTTGGCACCAAAACAAGAGATAGATGAAGAAATTAGAATATTTTTTTTATTAGTTCACAAATGGTTTAAATCTTGAATAGTTCAAAAATGGTTATTAAAAATAATAATGAATGATGAAAGCTTACCAAAAAAATAGTTTCACCATTACATAGGCCTTCAAAAATAATTGGGCCAACTAAAAAATTATATCAAGAGGGTACCAACAAATTTCCATCTTTAAAATTACATGCATCTTCTCATGCTTTTTGAAAAGCCTACATTCAAAGCAATATTTGAACAAGATATAAAATTATTTCAATTATGAATTTCCAATGAAATTTTAATAATAGAGACGAAAAAAAATATTAATTTAATCATATTAAAAAAATCTAGACTAATTTGCCAAATCTAAACTTACTAAATTTTTTGCTTATTTGTAAAAACAATTAGTCAAAAAACACTCCAAGTGTCATTTTAAAGTCAAAAATTAATATGTGTGATTTGTTTCTAATATTTAAAAATACATTCCAATCTTTTCCTTCTTTTGATGACAATAAGGAGGCAATTAGACTATTATTTGGTTGACAAACATCCAACTTACTTAAGAACCTATCAATTTAAAAAAATAATAATGATTTGGTTTAATTTATTTAAATGAAAATAATTTAACTTATTATTTAAGTCGTTAATTTTTTAGCCTTACAACCAACTCTCCATAATGAAGTTAGGACTTCTTTTTCAAAAAAAAGAAATTAAAGACAATAAAGTATTGCACTATTACAATTACAATTAGTTACTTTGTTATTTTTTGTTGGTCTTAAGCTTATGATTACTTCTAAAGCAATCTAGTATTGATTAGTTAATCACACCCAACATGTTGATCATTCAGCAATTGCACGACGAAAGTGGTACATACTTCACAAGGTTTAATTACTTTCAACTAGTTGCTAGTACGAACAACCTAGTCAACTGCAATTGAATAAAAATGAAAATGAATTTTTTTTTAAATTAGACAAGTTTGAAAAAAATATAGAAAGTTATATTAGTATCATCACTACTGCCATCACCAATAGCCCCATAATCCAAAACATTTGAACTAGGTGAAGACAATAGCAATATAGATAGTGGTGAAGAAGATGGTGACATAGGCAGTGGTGAAGAAGATGGTGATGATAATGATGATGGTGATGAAGATGGCAATGATTGAGAAGGTGGGTGATGATGATGGCGATTTCAATGGTGATGAATATGACAATGGTTGAGAGGGTGATTGCAATGGTTTTGAACATTCATGATTTTTTATTTTTCTTATTTTGGTTGGATTTTATACCCATAACTCAATTGATTATGGACTCTACCATCTACAACTCTAATAGAATAACATGCAATGCATAATAGACCTAAAAATAATAATTTGAAAAATACAAGTTTGGATTTTTTTCATGATTAATAAATTTTGTAAACAAGTATTACAAATCAATTGTTGACAATGTAACAAAATTCACAAATATATAGTATGGCTTATAAAATCTTTTTTTATTGAATAAAAATATATTTACAATCATTCAAACTAGGTCAATTGACCTTATTTTGGCAAAAGAATAGGGATAAATCTAATTAATATTGACTTGAATAGTTTTTGGTAAGTATTATTTTTTTACTTTTAGCAAAATGATATTCAAAGAACAAGGTTAAGTGTAACTTAGGTCCTTGTTACTTTGTTAAAATAAACAACTATAGCTTATCTAATTTAAAAAATAAATATTCCAATTTAGAAGCTCATAATCAAATATAGCAACTTCCAAATTATATTTTGATCTTTCAAATATAGGGACATGGCTATTTTTCTTCACTTTTTGATTCATATACTTTGCTACTTTCTTTGAAGCTTCCTTATTGATTTATTAAACTTCTAGAGATATCACATTGCTAAAGGTGAGAATCTTCGACCTTTGTTCATCTCATACTTAGAAACAAAAGGTCAATATGAAACAAAAATTCTTTGAAGATGATTCTACTAAGGAGACCATACAAACCAAAACATCTGCCATTAATTCCAAATCACATAAAGAGGAGAATCCAATGTCATATACATATACAAGATCATAAACTAGTGTATTACCCAATAAATACTCATGACATTACTATAATTGAAGTGGAATATATACCAATATTAACAATGTATATCTTGATCTTGATCTCTCTTAAACATTAAAATTTCAGATTAATCTAACTTCTAATGTATATCTTGATCTTGATCTCTCTTAAACATTAAAATTTCAGATTAATCTAACTTCTAATTTGCTGAGAATTGGCGACATATCAAAATAGAAGCTTACATCTAGGCTCTCGTAAATATTCCAACTTCACAGCAATGGTAGTGCATTCATCATGGTCACATTCCGGCGGAAATGTGTCATTGAAATGAGATTTCATTAGTTACCAATCACATGAGTCTGACGTCTCGGGAATGGCATTGAATCTACAGAAGCTCCTGATCACTCAAAAAAGCACTCATGCAGACGGCCTGCAATCCCCACAAAGATCTCAGAAGAATACTCACGCTGACCTGCAATCCCCACAAAGATCACGAAGAAAGAAAAAGTACTCATGCAGAACTGTCCGGCCATACACAGACCAAGGCCTCAAATATCCGGTGTAACTTACACTACAAGAAAATAGTGTGGGGACAACCAAAGAGCCTAAAGAGGATACCGATTTGTCCAAGCAGTTCCTGTGACATAAATCTGCCAACATCACACTATTTGTAAAAGAATTGAATTGCTGTAGGCTGAAATAATACTGCATTGTACCAATTCCCACAAGAGTCATCTTTGTATAGAAACTAAATTTTGGACCCCTACTAACAAGGCAGATCAGCTTACTGTAGGTGGGCTGGTTGCAGAAGGTGAGAAAGGACAATCCCTAATCATTCAGTAGCAAGCTCGTGGTCAAAGAAACATAACACTGTTCAAAGGTACTGACAGAATCCCAAGCATCCTCCCAGAGTCAAGAGTGAGAAATTCCTCGACAAATAGTGGCAATTTACCAAATTCCATGCATAGACTCAGTGACCAATCAGTTATCTAATGTAATGTAGTTCTTTCATTTCATTACCAAGAAATATTGCAAACTGAGAGAACTGCACGTACGGAAGCAAAGAAAACAGAAGAAAGTGTATAAGCAAGGGTAGGGAGACGTTTCTTCTGACGAACGTGAAATTAACTCCCTATACATGGACGGCTACTTTGGGATCTCAATCAAAGAACACTTGCTTGTCCGACCAAGTCTTCTTGGATTCAAACACTTCATAGTCTTAGATGCATTGTACTGTACAACAGCGACTAGTTGAGGAAACACTAATAAATAAATCCTTTGATACAAATGATCCATTTCCAGGTGATCAAGATCATAGCATCCAATATCTTTCAAAATTCATATTCTGGATGAGAAAAAAGCAAACAAAATTTTGCGGGGCTACATGAATACTCCCTTTAAGCTCTACCTTTTGAGAAATGATATGATGGACTAGGATCAATAGTCTCAAACAGAGAGAGGCCAGAAGCCACTCACCCACTCGTTGGTGACTTAAACCTAGCAATGAGACCCTGCTGCTATTCGACAAGATTCTTCAGTTGTGTTTGATACTTCTCAATATGTTTGGCTTCAATGGCCATGACTAACCGCAGTTGCTGCAGACCTTTTGTCTGCAATAAAATTCCAGTTGTGCTCACTGTTAGCTACCAAAACACAAATAACATTTTCCACAGCATCTTTGCCAGAGTACTGCCGACAACAATAATGTCAATGTCCATAGACATCTAAGACATAGCCAATTGTCTCTACCCCAAGGGAACAGCGAAAGCAATCGCTTGAAAACTTCGAAAGCATTGGTGCTAAAAGAAAATGAGAGATGCGTTAAAACGTAGTATTAGCATGTTGTAGCCGATCATTCTAAAGAATGAATTTCATATGATTAGTAGAATTGCAACAGATGTCTATAAGAATAGAAGCACGCTGAGATTGACAAATAAGGCTTTTGAATTTTCGAGTTAGTAAGTATTATGCCAAGGATTTAACTGCGGATTGCACTACGGATTGTAAAGAGACTTATGAAAATAAAACTTTCTATTTGGGGTAGACACTTGCAATTGACCGCTTTGATCACTACATAATTCCGCTCGAACACAACTTCCGCAAGTAGAAAAAACCAAACACTTCAATAGAAGGCAGTGGTACTGTACCTGTCGGGCTGCTGCAGATTCCCCCGTCACTGGGAAGGAGAAGGACCAAGAACTTAGCTGCACCAGTCACGAAATTGTTACAAAGGAAGTTGTATGAGTAAATGATTGATTTCCATAACGGGCTTCTGAAAATGAGTGAGGTCACGACATATTCATTTCAAGAAAATCATCAATCTAGGAACTCTATCTGGTTACACATATGAAAATCGAAGCAAAACACATGAAATCTACCAAGATAAAAGTCCTTCCTACCCGACTTGGTGACTTGTGTGGGTTGACTAAACTTGTGGGTCAGGAATTGGTCTAGATACACCAGCCCATTCCACTATGCAATTCAGTACATCACACGTGATGAAAAACAAAATACCTGATGCAAAATCTCATCCTCAGGTTTTATGTAAATAAGTTCTCCAGTGGCTGCTGAATCTTCCTTTTTCTTCTGTTACATAATGATGGAGATTAGTAAAAAGTGGATTACGAGCTCTTTCTTTTTGGCTCAAGAAGCACAGAAAGAATTGATCGAATGCAAAGGGACTCAGTAATTACTAACCTTCATATAAGACCTTGAAAACTAAATAAAATGCAGCACAAAATTCCATGATTTGAGGAGATAACTAATAACCTTTGCACAAATGAACTCTAAAATATTAGACAGAGTTAAAGCAAATTTTCCAGTCCTACAATTCTACTTGTTAGCTTGACTGATCAACAGTAGTTGCGAGTGGCTCACTTTAGTTTGTTCCTTGTTTTCACCCTTGTTCTCCTTCGATACCTCTTCAAAAACTTTCGTTAAGTACAAGTAGGTCTTGATTTTGAAAGAGTCTTGCAACTCTTGCGTAGGCTGCACCCACAGAAAAACATGTCACAGAGTAGTCTATGAACACCATTGTATGTCAGCATCAGATCCGAAAATTTGCCCTCAGCGCTAACTCAAACTCGTCAAAACCTCATCAGAATAATAAAACTCTCGAGCTACAGAATGCAGCCACAAAGAATTTTACTCACGAACTACCAACGCTGTGCAAGCCACAAAAATTCCTGTTCAGCATATATTTCAGCCATGGCTACTTACATTCCCACACAGTCCAATTGGACTTACCTCATCTTCAGTAGCCCAAGCCACCTCCTCAAATAGACCTTGATACAAAGGAGGAGCCAGCTCGAGAGGCACATTGATTAGGCGCTCGCTTATCAAAAGAGCAGTCTCATGGGCTTGCTTACCCCACAAGTCCTCCAGTAAAGCCGATTCCGCCTTGTGAGCGCTCTTGACGCGTAAATATTTGTGAATCTCCGTCATGCAACTACTTTTCTGCATCAATAATCAAGACTTCGGAAGTTTAGAAGTAAGCCATAAACCACCAAGTCCTCAACAATCAGTGCATAAAAATAGGGATTCGAAACACTAGAAATCTATTCACTTCAATCATGAACATAATAAACGACTCCCTTTAAGAGTGCAAGACATTTATAAAAGAGGCGATCATAGAAGGCTGTGATAGAGGGACATATTGTTGATGCACCAATCAGAAATAATTAAGAATTTCCTTTAAAGGGATTGCCCCAAGGGTTCCAACCTGATAGCGGGCTAGGTTGAGAGCAGTAAGAAGTCCAATAGGACTGTCATCCTCCCCAGCCTTCACCACAGTGCCCACCGTAGTCTGTGCCAACACTAAATCCGTGAACGCACTGATGTCCCAAACTTCATCATCCAGGTACGTGCGCAGCAGCGCCTTGATACCATGAAAATCATCTGGTTTCGGATCAAAATATTCAAAGTCCACGTTCACAAAGTCCTGAGCCAGTCCAAGTTTTAAACCACACAATCACGTCAGTACAAAAATCGTCACACGTAACTGACAGTCAATGAGTAAGGTAGAGAACACTAAAACCGTTAAGGACCTCCTATACCCACCCCCACCCCCACCCCCGTTGCTAACACCAATGCATCTATTACTACCATTTGGTTGGACTTCTTAGAAAGTGGGGAAGTATTCGTAATATGAAGTTAAAATACAATAAAAAAATATAGTGAAACTCATTATCAAGTGAAAGTGTTTGTTATAGGAAGTAAGAAATATAATGAAAAAGTCGTAGTCGTTGCAAGAACACAGCGGAATGAAGAAATCGTTGAAACGGACAAAATTATGGAGCAATAGGCAGTATTAAGACTACAGTAGAATGCATTCAGATTGAGTGAATCACAACGTTGAGTTGCTCCGTCACAGGATTACTTGGCATTGTCCCTGCCACTCAGTAGCCAGAAACACCAGACTAGCTCCCATTTCATACTCTCAGTATTCTGCGTTTTCTAAGCCAGACTTCAGAAAGATCTGTTATATTCTGTAGTGCAGCGATGACTGAATCTTTGGAAAGTCTGAAAGCTTAGGTCGGAATGGCTACTGGTATTGAGCTCATTGATGTTACAGGTTACATTCGGAGAAAGCGATAACAATTTTGACTCCACAGATTTATCTCTTGTCCAGAGTTCGATAGTGATCTCCCAGTAATCGCACTCTTATAAATTTGATTAAAATGCTTCAAGTGACGCAAATAGTATCCTCAACCTCATAAAGCTTCGCTTGCCAATTGAGTGTCGCAAGATAGTAAGAGGGATACATTAATCGTTAAAACTGACCCTATTATGGTACAATAGGCAGTACAAGACTATGATAAAATGCATGGAATCACAATGCTGAGTTGCTCCATTACAGGGTTGCTTGACATTGACCCCGCCGTTCAATAGTCGGGCTGGCACTTGCTCCCGTCTCATAATCTCCCTATTCTGTGTTTCTAAGCGAGACTTCTCAGTGGTCAGTTTGGTATAGAAGCGCAGTGATGAATGAATACCTGGGAAGGCTGAGAGCTATGGTCGGAATCGCTACTAGTGTTGAGCTCATTCTCTGAGTCAGTGCTGAGGTCTGAGTCTAGTTCCTCAGAGCCACTCGCGCCTTCGTTCCCGTTCACAGCCTCTTCCTCCTCGTCTTCCGACGACGAAGGACTTGGCGACTTCAAAGCCTTCCGTTTCCCCAGAGCCGCCATCGAAAAAACAGACTCAATAATATCAGATTTTTTTTTAAACTGCAGTGAAAAAACCTAAAAACTAGATTCTGATCCGCCTCCGCAACAGCACCCGCACAGTATATGGTTTCATCATTAATACTGTTTAGGCCACGCGCTTAAACCTTCACAAAACAAAATACCACGAAAGTGTAAGTAACCCTAAATCCATGACTACCAAACCAAATTACCAGCTCAATTTCAGGAACCTAAACAATAAAAATAAAAATCCTAATTCTACAGATCCAATCATGGGAAAGTATTCAATAAACGCTAATTTACGATACCAAGAAACGCGAAAAATCCGAATTCATGGCACAGGGAATTAGGGTACCGCCCACATGGAGCTTCATGCCTCACAAAAGGGGGATATACAATCATTCTGTAAACCCTAAACTGCGTTCAGAAGCTAGAATTCCCCTGGAAAAGTCATCAATGCCTCTGCGTGACGAATGCATTGCGAGTGGATCCGGAGGACGCAGGCGGGGGTTTAGAGATTTTGGGGTTCACAGAATTTTAGGGGTTTAGGCGCTACGCCCTCGGACAAGTTTTTATACAAAAAAGTCTCTGTCTCGAAACGATCAAGAGCAGTATTCCGAGCCCCCTCAAAAATTACAGACCCCAAGTAGCTCCTCGTTCTCCAAGCAAATTTACAGTTTTTCTTTTTAAAAAGAGGTGAATTTGTCTCGCAGACGAACACGTAAAAGTTTGAAATCCATCCCAAGAACCCCTCCGACCCCTGAACCCCTCCTCTGCAAGGAAATCCGAAATGCATCACCAATCCCACGAATCTTCTTCCAATGAGGCCCTAAAGAGACAGAAATGCGTGAAGAAAACCGGGAAGGGCAGATGTTTACCATCTTGAGAGAGAAACGAGGTGCAGTAGGCTTGGATCCTGTGCAACCTCTGATCCTTCCGCACTCGCTATGCAATGCAGCTCTCTCTCGCTCTCTCGCTCTGGATTGGGAAACTTGATGAGAACAGAGGATTTGCGAAAAAACTTTCCGCCCACTCGCCCGACGTCGGAGGCGTGTCCTTCAACGCCCGCGTTCGAACAGACGGGTGGACTCTGCCGAACCGGTCTGACCCGACTGACTACACTAATAATGAAATGGGGTTTTAACCACACTAAGTTAAGCTTAGAGTAAACTTGCCAATCACCACACAGACAAAATTCAAATCCTTCCCCACATAAGGTAGACCAGCCTATTACCACCCTCATTCGCAAATCTGGGAATATTGGGACAAACTCCAAGAGGGGCACATATTTTTCACAGGCGTGTGCATGTTTCATGGATCAAACCCAACTGGAATTATAATTTGTAATTTCTATGAATTTTTAAAGTGGTCTACCTAAAATTCTGAAACCACCTGTAGACTAGAGCCATAAATGTCCTAAAACAACCTATAATCATCATTCCATGTATCTATTAGCACTTGAGTATCCACCAATCAAGAACTAACAAGTACCCAAGTTGGAATTAATGCATTGAAATTGTCAAAAAAGTAAATGGATATAGATGAATTATATAGTGGAGATGGGGCCAAAAATAGGATAGCGGAAAAAAGAAAGCTGGTGGAAATGGATTGGTCTACTTTATAGAAGCTTACAACCCATTTCCAACCACTTAAGGAATTGAGCATAGCTACAGGATGGACTTGGTGAGGGAAACATTATTCCCATATAGTGAAATAGATTTAACCTCGTAAGGACCAAGGTGATTTTCCTATTAGAAAACACTCAAAACTGTCATTTCTATTGCAAAGAGAAAAGAACATTAAAAACTGTTCTTTTTTGCTTATCCAACCATAAGATCTTATACTTGACTAGTATATGAATACATGGAAGAAATTTCAGAAACTTTGACTGTGCAGATTGCAAGATATATGCATTTCAAGTGAAAGAAACAAGTTTTTTTGCACCTTGCTTGACTAGAGTTTTTGTCTTTGAATCTTTTTAGTTCAATTTTTTTGCTCTACGGATTTTGATTTTCTACTTATTTATGTTAAGTAGTTGAGTTGAAAATCTACCAAAAAAATTTGGAAAAAAAACACTTAATTTTCACTCATTAAAAAATTGTTAAGAAGAGGTGGGTTCAAGATTGAAGAAAAAACTAAATTATTAATATTTTTTAGATGGAATTGAATCACAATAATCCCAACGATGAGATTGTTCTAGCAAGAGAATCTAACCTTGTCTAGCACTTTTTTTAGAAAAATTCTAAAAATTGCATTCAAGAATGAATTCTAGGAGTTATTTTTTCAAGAAGATGTTTAGATTGCCCGAAAAACTAAGATTGTCCATAACTTTCTCATTATTAGTCCAAATTGAATGAAACAAAGCTTCATATGTAGACAAAAATATTATCTTTGAGAAAAAAAATTGAAAAAAAAGTATTTTGACTTTTTGTGAATTTTTTTGTGTTGCCTGCCGAACTCCATTTTTGCTTATTATGCCATAATTTTTGTTCTCAAGCATCGATTAAAATAAAAAATATATATATTTTCACACAGCTCTTTCAAAAATACACAACCTCAAAAAATACCAAAAAATATCACTAAAAATTTAGATGGCAGGAACTTGCATGGACCCAAATTGTCCCCTGAGGGGACAACTAGTCCTTTAGGGATTAAAAAGGATTTGAAATTTGTTTACATTTTTCCCTCATAAACCAAATTACCATGAATTTTTTTCATGAAGATTCTATAAAACCTATTCTTATTATATCAGTCATTCTATTTCTGATCTTAAGCTAGTTACAAAATCAATGTAGGTGATAATTATAACTTTGTGAACCACCATATTGGTTCACCTTTTAGAGAATTGAAAATATGAACAAATTACTTAAATTTGCAAGTTCGGAAGTGTTAGTACTCCATATTAAGCCACAACCATTAATTAGGGAGTTTTCCACTAGATAACAATGGAATCTTCAAGAGGTTAGGGTGAGATGCTAGAAAATGCAATTAGAGGAAATTCTAGGGAAAAAATAGGAATTGAAAACTAAAAAGACGTTAAGCAAAATTTCGTAGAGTAACCAAATTAGGCTAACAGTAAAATGAAAACCAAAAATGCAAAACCAAAATGAAAGCAAAAGACTAGAAGTAGGAAATGAAACTAAATGAACATAAAAAACCACAAACAATAATAAGTATGAAAAACATAAAAGAAGTTATAAACTGAAAACTAAAACTAGAACACTAAAATAGTGATAAAACACTAAATTGGGCCAAAAACAATACTTTAGGGGGTATTACATCAAAATAGCACAATCTATATAAAATTAGCGCGATTTGCCCTAATTTGTGTTTTATAGGTGTTTCAAGCACGAAGTGTTAGGGATTAGGAGAGGGAACTATGTAAGATAATTTATTGAGTAGGTTTTTATATTTTGATGGCAAAAGAGGGGTGGAAAGTGGGATTTTTTAGGTCAAATGGGAAATTGATTTGAAAATGAGGGGAGGATTTTGAGTGAGATTGAATTGCCAACTTCAACGACTGATTGCAAAAGGGTGGAGAATTGGATGAAATTGAATTTTGGAGGGTTGGAGTGCCTCACAGTTAGCTTTCTGGAAAGCCATGGCTTGCCTAATTTAGAGCAAAGACAAGGTCAGGGAATCCGATTTTGTGCAAGGAGGGTTTGTTGCCACAACAATTGGAAGTGGCGACTTAGAGGAAGCATAGCAAGAGATTCACAATTATTTTGAAGATGAATTTTGGTGAGCAAGTACATGGCCAAGTCAAACTTCCAACAAGAATAGTCTTGGGCCATTTGGATGAAAATTGAGATTGTAGCACCCATTTTAGTAAAGAGTGGTCTACTACCTTATTTTTATTCATTTTGTTAGGTAAGCTATGTGAAGACCATGATAAAATTATTGTAATACAAATTACAATCTATTTTGGTCTTACAACATTGGTTGAGTAGTTCCAATTGGCATGTATGGAATTCTTGTTGGAGAGAATTTAGAGCACAATTTAGGGCATAATTTTGCATGATTGGATGCTTAAAAATGAGGCATGGGTAGGATTCTAATTTTTTTGGATTTAGGGCAAGCACGGAAGTGCTGCCCAAATAAGATTAGACTTAAGGTTTGGGTGCTTAAATGATGAAATGGGGAAAAAAAATGGGTGATTTGCCTAAAAGAAATGGGTGAATGTGGTCTTAAACCTTGGGACTTAAGGTGAATTGTGAATTCATTTGGGTCAATGCATGTAGAGTTGTGCTATTCATGTGATGGTGTCATGTGCTGGATTTATTTTTTAGGGCTCAATTAGATCCCATTTGATGCCCTAATTGTCAATTTTAGGTAGATTTTGATCCAAGGAGGTTACCCATATTTCCTAGAGTGTGTATTGAGGTTCAGGGGGGATGGTAGGACACTCTTTTAGATGATTTTGGGGGTTGCTCCTTTTTTAACCTAAAATCATTTATTAAAAATTTACAAAAAGCATTGTTCAACTCCATTGTTTGAAAGGCAATTTAGGTAGAGATCCCATATACTACCTGCTGGCCAGCTCTCTAAGGGGAAATTTTGCCACATACAATGAAAATCTCTCATAGGTTTTTCATGTCCATGTTGTAATCATACTATACTTTCAATATATGCTTCTTGGACATTTTGTGTTGCTCCTATTGGTCCTATTTTAAGTGAGTTGTCAATTGATTGAAAATAGAGCAACCCTACATAGCGAAAATGGGGGGTGATTAAGAATAGGTTGGCTACCTTATATAAATACTTGCATGTTTTGGAATTTGGTATGATTATGAAATGTCATATTAAAATTCACATGTGAAAAACAAAATGCACAAATAAATTTCTTCCAATAAATTTTATTGCAATTTGAAGACAATGAAGTTAATATCTAATTAAAAATTCCATGAAATCCTTCATTGCATTGTGCAATCATTGGACAGTGATACAAAATATTTTTCCTATTGCAATTGAATTCGTAGTTGCATCTGGCAGTTGGTTTTCTGTACATGGCAATGGTTGTGTAGTTTTTGGATGTGTGCGATCAATGGCAAGTTTACTCTATGCTCTTCATAAAAATATTCATCGATTATTAAATCTTATATCATTTTCAAATCAATGAGTGTGACAAGGACCAACAAAAAATATTTTAAAAAATAGATGGCATAATTTTTAATATTTTTGAATGAGAAGGTAGGGATGTTTTCTTCCAATAGCTTTATAAAAGAATATACCCAAGTGAAAAAAATCGATTTATAGAAAGCAAAGAGGTCTCCACTTATAAATTTTTAAAAATTAAAATTTTTGAAGATTATTACTATTTTTAAATATTTATGGAAAAAATTGGATATTTCTATTTCAATGCAATTAGTAGATCACATTTTCCAAATTTTATTAATTATTCAATAGAAAATGCTAAGCTTGACTATTGAATACAATATTTGAGAAGGCATTTCAATTAGTTAATTTCATGTGAGGAACAACTAGATATTGACCAAAATTTTCTTATTGAAGTAAAATATGTAACCCACATGGATGAGGTAGTTAACCCTTAAAGGACACTATAGTAAGACCAAAAAGAGGTCAATGGATGACATCATTGTTCATTGTAGAAACAAAAAATGCACTTATAAGTCCAATAATTGGAGCAATTTTGGTGACTACTTTGGTCACGGTAGCCACATCTTTTAAAGGTTTGAAATTGCATAAATTGGAATCTAGTTGACCCCAAAAATTAATCCCCAAAATATTTATATCAATTGGCATAGAAGTTATGCAACATGGCATTGGTTTGTCCAACTAAAAATCACACTAAGGCACATAGATTCTCACCCAAGCCACATTATCCCCAAATTTTCACCTCTAAGCTTCCATGAGAAGTATCTTAAGATTTTCACCGAGGATGGACTACGATCTAATTCTTACTGCTAAATACCTACTGCAAAATTTCCTTATTCATCCCAAAGATCATTATATTGCTAACACTCAAGGGTTCTTGAAAATTATGGAAAAATCCCAAGAAATTTCTTCCAATATGAGGCTTTTTCATAATTCTTCCAGGTCCATCACCCAATCCAATCATTCAAAATTTGTAATTCGTTTGGTTTGCCATGTCATATGCCACATTGCACTAGAGTCATTTAGTCATTCGTTATGTGAGGGTACAAAGGAGTAAATACAAGGACAATAGTAGGTGAGAAACAAGATGAATAGTGTTAGTTTTGCAATCTACAATAGATGCAAGTCCAAATACGTGACTTACTGCTCATTGTAGCTCAAATTTTAGAAAGTGTCTATGCTTTTATCTTCATAACCCACTAATGTAGTTTTTCTACAAATATTGTGCAAGGAATAACAGACTGTACAGTACTGTACTGTACACACGATGAAACTCATTTACGGTTTGAATGCCCGAAAGTTACTAGTACATCCCTTTACAGGAACCGACTTCATCCTCCGAAAATGCATTATTAGTATTTATTAAAAGGGCAATTGTTGCCCAATAGACTCGTTCATATTCAAGAAGGCTCTCGAGTAAGTTAATCCAAGGACCTCAAAGTAAAGGTTACAGTAGTTGCAACCTTGTAAGGTAGTCTACTCTTAAAGCATCCCTTGAAGACTACCCAACTCATCGATGACAGTAATAGATATTCCAAGGAACACGTCACTCATTCCTAGATAGGGGACACATTTCGAACAGGGTCAACTTATGGACCTCCTACCTTCTGTCCTTGAACTTGACTTTCAATTTCTACTGACCCACAAGGCATGAGCTATCGAATGATCCAGCAGACTTAACTAAAATAGCTCCGCCCAAATATGGTATCAAAGGTGTTCTGAATGACAAAATTCTATAGTATCTAAGTTCCTTATTTCACTCCCACAATCCTGCAGATCATGTCTGTTGCATAACCCCTCCCTTATTCGTAACTTTCCAGTCCAACTCTCTGAATTTTATACAAGCTTAAACCCTACATATAACCTGATAGCCACATAAGAACCAAACTCTAAACCACTGGCTACTGCATCAAGAAAAAGTTTCAGATCTACTTTGAAATTTATACACGTATACACCTTCGACCAACTGCACAAGCAACGAGCAGTAAGCCCTACTCAGTTTGGATACCTCTAAACCAGTCATATGGAATAATACCGCTATATTTTCTTGCAAGCCTCCACTGTCTTCAGAGCTTTGATTGAGGCGATAGTGATGATCATGGTTCAGTGAAAGCCTCCACCACCAAGCCAGTCGTTGCCCAAATCCTTGAGTAAGGATTTCAGACTCCGTTTCCCATTCTACAAGCAGTCTGTTTGGATGAGCACGTACAAGCCCTACAATCCTGAGATCTGTGGTAATTCTCCCATACAGAGAATAGCTCCCCGCAGAGCACTGCAAACTTCATCCCTGCACAGCTAATCTTTGCAAGTGTTCTGTAAATACTTGCAGACTCACATCATCGGTGAAGATAACCTCTGCGCCCTGCTGGTTGCTATTATGGGTAACAGAGGGGTTCAATTTGGCCAACAAGAATCGCGCTTGACTACCGTGCTGGTCACACACCACAAGCCTAGGGAGAGGATTTCGTTCCGACAGCAAAGCTTCGGCATCCTCAATCGGAGCCTCCAGAAGCTTCTTAAAATTCTCATGCTGTGGATCCTTCTGATACCCCAGTTTCCGCCATTGCGCAATTGTTGAACCAAAATGGACAACCACCCAGAAGTATGAGTCAAATAACAGTATCCGATCCGGCGCAATGGAGCTGACATCCAAAATTACCGGTACCGGAGGCCCGTCGAAGGAGTACGAAAACAGTGTGGGCTGAATCATAACAAGCGATCCCACCACTCCTTCTCTGTTAAGCATCAGTCTGTAGAATGCTGATTCATCAGGAGTGTTATTGAACACCTAGACGAGCACCAGCCAGCAAAAGGAAAGAATCAGTGTTTCATACCGTTAGGAGTGGACCACAACAGATAAACTTCGATCAATCCGTAAGTGCCCCAAAGCCCCAAAGTAGCAGCTTCCATAGCTAGAGGAGTTGACGTAAATCACTCAGGAAGCTTCAAGGGACGTAACAAAAATGTAGCAATAGAAAGATGATATCATATCCTACATTTTAGAATAGACGAAATATGGTTCGGAAGTTCTATAATCAACTCTGAGTTTAGCTTGGGCAACTAGAGGTTAAAAGCAAAGTGGGCAACCAACCTGCAAAAACTGAGAACGCCGGAGATGAAACATGAATTGAGGATAGAGAGAAAAATTGGATGCTAAGCGGAACGATTGTGGATCTTCTTTATGGTAGTCTCCAAATTTAGCAGCTACTCGTATAAGCATACGATCTAGCCATCTCATTATATCAAATACTTCTTCATTCTCCGTCTTGAAAACAGAAAGGCGTGCCATCACAACTGCTGCAGCTTCCTGATCAAACCCAGCGGATAACTCCTGTATCTGGGCCGCATCACACCACCTCCTCGCAATGGTACAAACACGTAACCTACGCTGACCGCTCACATGTTGATATTGTGTGACAAACTGAATAAAAAACGCAGTCCCTGATGGTATTTCATTTGAGTGAGCGTTCACAACTTCAAAATAAAAAGCCAGTGACGTCTTATTCGATAGTGTACACAGTTTCCAAGCACTTGTACCCCCCGTGCCAATTTCGGTCTCACTCACGGACGCACCTGCATCAATGGAATCAATTAGTTAAAAGAGTTTCCACTTGTAAGTTTAAATGAAACATCATTCATCCCGACTACATATAAATCATGAAAATGATATGTGCAAATAGATCACTCATTCTTAGGATGGTTTCAAGATGTCCACCATGTACGTGCACATCTACTGAAGATACTAAAACAATTGAGTAAAAGATATGGAGGCACACCCTTCTTTTGCAAGGAACTGCAGGGCCCTATTGCACCACAAACTTTCACTTCTTTAGTCGTCATGACTTCGACAGATGCATTGAAGAACATCTTGAGAAGACCCTCCTCGTCTCTATCAAACAGCCTCTGCAAGGACTTCTTAAACTGATCTGAATCAAAAGTCTCGGCCATCACAATCATCCCTCCAGTACTGTCAACAGCAACCTTCGCCTCTGCAAGACCTACCTGCAGCGTGTAAAGGAAGACTTCAGAAATTGTTGAGCTACAATGAAATTGATACAAAGCATAGTCTATTTGACAACAGTTCCAGTAAAATTTTGCTGAAAAGTCCCAACAACATGGAGCGCTAAAATTCCATACGAGAACTTCAAGGTCGAACTAAGCATAGAGCAATTACCTGGTCAAGGGAGCACGCAAAAATATCCAGCACGTGACTATTTGAAACGAGTCGTTGTGATAATTGACTGTAAAACTTACAAGCCTTCTTGTAATGGGGTGCTCGATCATTATCAAGGTCTTGGTGAGTTCGAATGCTCTTAGCCTGATCAGTATCCACAATCATACCTGGCCCAACTGTAGCAGGTCCTCCAACAAACAACATAATGCGTGATCCAACATTTGGGACACACCCTTCCATCAAGCTTGCTGCTACTGACAAAGCTGCCCCTGTTGCGCGTTGTGGTCGGTGGCCACGCTCTATAAAGTAAGGGTTGGGTTGAAGTTCATCCAGAGCAGTTGACAAGCTAAATTCACATTCAGCGACAGGTAACAAGAATCGCCCAATGCCTGACATAGCAAGATTAGGTGGCCGGGCGCCCCGCCACTGCTTTACTGTGAGACCCAGAAACTCGTGTACCTGAGGTCCAAGTCAGGAAGAAAGCCGAAATCAAAACTCACAGTATGATAAATAGGAAAACGTTCAAAAACTAACGTTTGCATGGATGCAAAAGCGTAAATGATCACCTCCAGACTGTGCAAACCGATCACCTTTATCTAAGAGTCTTAAGGTCGGTTTACATTTGTCCCGAGAAGCCTTCGGAACAGGATATTTCAACCAATTTAAGAAATCGTCCAACAAGGGCATTTTACTCTTAACTCGAAAACCATGGAGAGAGAAACTTGAGAATGGATGATAAAACGACATGGACGCTATTTTGACAATTCTGTGGAATGCCTCACAAAATGGTCAAACAAATAAGACCACTTCAACTAACTTAGTTAATTTATTTTCTTGATGTCTTGTCATCTCGTCCTCCCAAATAGCAAGGTCTTAGCCTCAATTTTTGTTTGACCTCGAGACTTGGCTAGAGGACAGTAAACTGAGTGGACTGTTTTATTCGAACAAGACACGCAGTAAGGATGAACTAATCAATTTTATACAGCAAGGAAGAGTTGGAACCAACCTGTTGTGTTGGTACCTCCTTCTCACCTCGAAATACAACTGCCCTAGATAAATCTGCATACCCCAATTCATGAACCTGCAAAAAGCCACGCGACACTTCAGCAATAGCTACCACTGAATGTGAAGCACACAAAGAATACATGGAAAACCTGAAAACTTAAAGAGCTTCTAATCATACCACTCAGAGACAAAAGTAGTCCTTCCCCTATTCTGAAGTTGCAGGTACGCAACTATAGAAGTGATAAATTTCAGGACAATCAAGAATTTCTTTGCTCGAAAAGAACACGCAGACGTCAAAAATTACACGGGAGGCTAGCAGACAACCCAAGCTGATTACGATGCCCACAGGCTCAGTGACACCGTGTCATAGACAAAACAAGCTTATAAGGTAATAACAACTAAAAGCGTACGCACAAGTATCTGAGCACGGCCCATATTATTAGATTATCTTAGTGTTTATTAGATCCTGTAGGCAATTCGCTTGGAATTTATTTCTTGGACACGTTATAAATAAGCTATGAATTTTCAAATTGCTAAATACAGGTGAACCCAACATCGACCCAAGTCTCACATGTTCAGAAAGAATCTGTAGGAGTCGCTTTAAAAGCTAAGCTCGAATGCGCAACAACAGCATTCAAACCGCGCTACAAAATGCAAATTCATGATTCACTAAAATCCAACAACTCATCAAGTAAAAATTTCCTAAACCCTAAAAACAGGATTCAAGGTCATCATCCTTGTAAGCCGAGGATTCTTTCACTCACTTCGCGATTTTAACGACAACTAAGAGTTCCTCAACCCCTCGAAATCCCCGACTGTTCCAAATCACAGTGAAGTAAATTCAGGTTCTAACTTTACCAAACACCGATCCCCTAACTTGATCCTCTACTTGAAAACTTATTGAAATCCACTACCTCGTCAAGTGATAATTCCATAAACCCTAAAATAGAATTCAAGGCCATCCTCCGGGTTAACCGAAGGTTCTTTGACATGCAATTAGCGAATCTAACGAAGGCAAAGGATTCCTCAATCTTCACCATCGCTGAATGTTCAAAATAACAATGCAGAAAAAAAAATTAGGGTTATACCGATCGCAATCAGTCCCCAACCATAACGAAAATTCGATAGAAAGGAATTTGATTCTGTGATTCTCATAGACATTGCACTAACCTGGACGTTGGTGCCATAGCTAATGAGTCCCACGAGCGCCGATTCGGGCATCAACGACAGCAGCTGCTTCAAAGCGCTCCTCAGTCCCTCCAAATCCTCCTCAGTCACGCACGTATCCACCACGAAAAGAAACGCAGGCGGCGCGTTTGCCGCCGCGGAGACCGCGGCCGCTCTCCCTGGGGAATAGAAGCCGCCCGAGGGGCTCTGCGCCGACAGGGGATGCTGCGGCAATACATACTCCACCACGCCGCTGGTGGGGAAAAGCTCGCGCGGCAGGCTCTGCGCGCTGATCTGGTGGTAACTCTGTGGGAAGTAATTTCGCTGGAAACAGAATTGGCACACCCAAATCTTGGCGTCCGTGTCGTAGCGGCAGTAGGGGTTCAACACGCCGCGGCAGCCTTTGCACAGAATGGGCTCGTACGGCAGCAAAGGCAGGTCGGGGATGAAGCTCAGCGGCGTGCACATTACGCCGAAGGGCACCACGACGCGCGTGGCCTCAATCCGCGAGCTCGGCCAGGCATTCCACACTAGGCGCACGCCCTCCATCCCCTCCAACTCGTTGAAATCCATCGCTTCTGCTGCCAATTCGGCCACACCTCGAGCGTCGGAAACTCGATCGCTGTGAATCCGCAATAACAGCAGGGGCACCAGGAACAGCAGAAGCTCGGTGGTGAGAACAGAGAGATTCGGCTTCGCAGACGAAGCCCATGAATCGGGTGCAAAACTATGGCCAAGCAATGGAGTCCAAACACCGGGACAGTCATGGAGACTGAATCCTAGTCTGCGGTTTCCAAGACAAGCGCCTGATGTTGATGCCCGGGAGGGGTGCGCCGGTATCGATTTGGGCCAATACCCGGATCCTCGGGCTGTTTTAAATATTGAGCGACGCCAATCAAAGGTAGAGGCACCCAAAACCAACTCTTTCTCTTCCCGTAATAGATGGGAGGTCCAAGACAATCATTTTTTTGGTTAGTCTCCTTGAGAAGAAATCAATTCCAGTCATTTTATAATTTTTGGCCACTTGCAAAATAATCTAGAAATTTTAAAAGTTGAAAGCATAGGATACCTATTTTTGCAATTAAACTCTACTTAACATGCCTCCCTTGAAGTTGGATATGCTTTAAATACCATTGATTTTCTTAACCCCTAAATACCCAAGGTCTATTTAAAGCTTCTTGAAATTTGCTGTAAATTGAACAAAATAACAACATTTTGATAAGTTCTTTCAAAAAAACTAGATTGAAACTATACAAATTTATACTAGACATGTTTGAGATCGCATGGGAAATGAAAATACAACAATGTCACTTATAAATTGAAAGATGATAATATTTGATCACGAGTGTGTTAAAATTGTAATAGTGATTTGAAGTTTTTCAATATCCTCTTTACATAATTCAAATATAAACTTGAGGTCACCCCCAAAAAATACAAGGTTAAATGGCATAACATGCATAACCCTAATCAATTTACAACTTCTCATAATTTACTCTACAACATTTTTAAATGAATTTCTACTATGATTTTTTCTCCAAGATCTAGTGTATTTGAGTCTCATTTCCAAGAGCCCTCAATATTAGAATATTAAGATTTGCAATGGACACCCTTGCACAAAATCTTGATTAGAAAAATCATTATCATTCCTTTTCAAAATGAGATTTTTGATGATAAAACTAGACTTCAAAAAGAATTTTTCAAAAATAAATACTACTAAAAATAATAATTTGATAAGGTTTCTTAAACTTTTAAGTTTTTTCAACACCAAGATTTGGTGCCTTGAGAATTTAGGTGTTAAAAAAACTCTTCAACTCCCATTGAATGCTCTTGAAATGCTTGTAGTAATTATGGATAATAAAGGTAGCTATTTAAGTACCAAATATAGGTGGCACAAGATAGATAGTGGCACACACTAGTAGAAAAGTGTGTTGCCTTCAACAAAATCCAGGTGACGCATTTTTTCATTTTCTGCCCCAATACGCAAAATTTGCGTTTACTGTAACGTAGTTTTCTACTAGTGACAATTGGTTGAGTATATATTAAAAGGTGTTAGAACCTAGTTTTCAAAGGAAAAGATTTGAAAATCTCATAAAGTGATGGGCATGGCCTTTCTCAAAAGTTAGCCAAGACTTGGTTTTAGCACACACACATACTCCTAAATAGATGGTGTTAAAGTTGCATACTTTAGTAGTTTTGGAAATTCTGGTTTCCCTACAATTGAAGCTAGCCATCCAAGTCATTAAGAATAGTGAAGTCATGAGTATCTTTTTCAAAAAGATAGAGAAGAGTTTGTATTTTAATTTTAGCTTTCCAAAATTTGAGAATCTTTTTTTGATGCTCTCTTCTCTTGGTTTCTTTATTTCCTCCTAGTTTTTTCACTCAATTAAAGAATGTCAAAGTTTATTTTTAAAAACTTTTTGCTCTTGAAGAGCTAAGCATCATAACTAAGAATCAATTTTTTGCTATAAAATCCTAGCCTTACCACTAACTAATGTGCATCCATGGTATCTTCAAAAACAAAGGATTTGCATTCAAATTTTTGTGTGCAATTTTATCAACCACAAAGTTTTAGAACTTTTTCTTACTCAAAACCACTCAAAATTGTCATTTTTGTTGCATTGATCCACTCAAACAAATAAACAATTTTGGAAGAAATTCGACCATATTATCTTGCACTACACTTGTATAAGAGCATGTGGTAAAATTTTCATTGAGTTTGACTATAGGGGTTGGAAGATATTAGTTGTAGAAGTTGGAAGAGAAGTATTTTTTGACCCTACTTGAGAATTTCATATGACTTTTACTACCATGTTTGGGAAGTTTTTTTACTATGGATTTTGAATTTTAAAGTTTAGAGTACTAAAGACCATTTTAATCATATTTCTACTAATTTTTTAGGTACCAAAAAGTAGAACACCTCTAATTAAATCATGTAATGTCATGATGAGCTTAGATTTTATAAGACACTACACATTTTTGCAAACATTTTTTCCAACAAATAAATTTTCAAAACAAGAATTCCAACAATGAATTGAAAGATTATTCTCTCTTCACAAGCACAAGAAAAATAAGTTTGAATCAAATCCTCTAATTCTATATATATTCAAATGCTAGTGCAAACAACCAAGTGCTTAAGACATTGGGCATCATAGAATAAATGGTCTCATTAGGTTTTCCTTTTGTTCCCATCATATTCCCTTTTGGTTCAAGACTAGAAATTCCCTTCATATCTCAAATCTTCATGTGGACTTCAAAGACTTTGTGTATTCTCAATTTCTAGAATTAGGAGGTATATTTTTCTTCCATAGAAATGCAATTTGATGACTATTCCAATGGTATATTTTATTTTGAAGAAAAATGGTTGCAATCTACAACCAAAGTTTGTATGTCATTTGGGTAGTTCACTATCTTTGTAATCCATATATACATGTGTTAGAATTTTAGATTTGGGGGGTCCATTTAGCTATTATTTCACAATAGATATGCCCCTATTTTTTCCTACTCCTATTTTTGCCCATTTTCCTACAACCATTAGGTGAGATTGGAGGCCTCTACATGCCTGTTTCATCTGCATTCCAATGGATGCTCCTTCAAATAATTGTCTAAGTTCCTCGTTCACAAATTCATTGCGGACATTGTGACTGCTGCATTGTGATTGGTGGTCTCATGGTCTTGCGCTTACCCGCTCTTCAGTCATCCTATGTGGTAGTCTCTTGACCACATCGGATTTGTTCCTGTAGCACCCAACAACAAAGGCAAGCTCATGGGAATTGCTTGGGAACTCACAGGCATCCAATGCCCTCAAATATCTTGTAATGTTTTTATAGTTTCAACTAAAAAACATGTCCCTACTATAATTCAAAATTTTATATGCACCTTTAGGGGTGATTAGTACAAAATATACACTCTAAATATTGTTGAACACAACCCATATTTTTTAAATTATTAGATCCAACATTTAAAATATATTCTATAGTAGGTCTCAAGTTGTTTTTGAAGTAACTACTAGACAGTGGAGTACTTGGGTTATATGTGTTAATATTGCATTGAGGCATTTACTCACATTTGTTCAAATATCTTCACCCATTTCCCTCCTCCTAAACTTCCACTTGCCCCTTTTGCTACCCCATTTACTAGTTATCCCCTTTGGAAGTCAAAAATTGATCATATGCTTGTCCTGTCTATTGAGTTCCAATGTAGAGAAGAAATGTTTGAACTTCTAAACCATAAGTCCAACTTGTAGGAAAATTATATGAAAGTGTAGCTCTTGAAATTCCACATCCACCAAACATTGCAATTAAAATAGAGATATTAGAAGCTACCTAAAATCTATTTCCTCCCAAAGTAACAACAATAGAACTTTAGAGGTTAGCAATATACTCACATCATCAAGTTAAGTTCAAGTCATATTAATTATTTTTTATTTATCACATGGCATTTTATATAGAGAATGGTACACATGCATTACGTATTTTATTATTTTAATCAAAATTTGATTTTGACATTCAAAAAAATTTTGAAAATTTTGAAATAATTATTCCTTAAAAAGGTATTTTATTGATGTTTGAAGTTGATGATCTACAACCTTATTTCTTAATATAGATTAATTTGGAAGTTTATTGATACTATAATGACTTCTCTTAGAAAAAATTAGATTTTTCAGCATGTTTTGTATTTGATATAAGTTTTCTTTAGTTTTAATTGAAAAATTCATGGTAATTTTAAATTTTGACAAAAAAAATACCTAAAAATACTATGACACATGTAAAAAATGTGGCTTCATTTAAAAAAATAGAATTAACATTTTTCATTCATTATGAGAAACAAAATAGAAGATAGGAAGACAAGGAATTTTAGTGATTTGACTATTCAATCCCTAAAGGAAAATTATCCATTGAATGGATAATTGAATGTTTTGTTGAGTTTCTATGATGTCAATCTTGAATGGATTTTTTGAAATTTTGAAACAAGATGTGTACACAAACCACCACTTTGACCAAATTTTTTTGATGAAGTATCCACATAAAAAGTTATGTTGACTTAAAACATTAGAAGAAATTTAGCTACTTAGAGGCATGTGAGTTCCCACGAGTATTTGAAATGTGGAGACTTGGTGTCAACAACAAGTTGACGTGGCCAAGTGATGGCCATCTCAGATACTAATAAAATAATAATAATACTTTTTTGAATTATTGTTATTATTATTATATTTTTATTTTTAAAATTTTTGGCAAGCAATGACTAGTCCTAGCATGGGGAACAAACTTAAAACAGACTTCTAATGTAGTTGCATCTCTTCTAATGTAATTCCTTTCAAATTAAGAAATGAACCTTCCAAAACAACTTGAATGAAAAAATATAATTAAAATCTTTAAAAATTGTGATAATTAGACATTAAAAATTTGAATATGAAGAAAAAACAAACTTTTGAAAATCACAAATATATAATCTATAATTGATTTTAGAAGGAATTTTCAATTTTTGGCTTTAAATTTTCCAAAAAATAATTTTTTTTTTTTACCAATCAATCTAACCATATGGATATGATCTATGAATCATATTTTGCAACTATTGTTTGGGAGTTATCATTAAATTATTCTTCTAAGTTGCATTTTATAACACATGTTTGCAATTTTTGCAATTTAGACTACTCCTTGGTCCTCTTAAAGGGTCAATGGACCTTCCAAGACCCTTGGGCATTGTTCTTATAGAATAAATTGAATTTCTACTCAGGTACTCAATAGTTCCTTGAGTAGGTAGTCTTGATTTGTTCCTACTCATACAAGGAATTCAATAATTGAGTACCTTCATGAAGCAAACATTGGATTCTTTAATGTCTACAATGGTGAATGGAGAACATTAGGACATGACTTTTGTAGCTTGGACTAAGTTCTTGGTAAGAGAGAATGGCACCCAACTATGAAAGGAGGTTATTTTTTTTATTAGCAAAGGCATAGTTGCCCTTGTTCCAAAATTCCTTGTTGTACACTTTTGGTTGCCAAACCAGGAATGAAAATTGTCCCTTAAAGACCTCTATAATATTTGTCTATTAGTATACTTTTGAAGGTGTTTCATTATGATGGTCTAGTTTTTGATTTAAGTTTTGTTTGTGCCCATTCCAAGTAACTTTCTTACTTTTGGATGCACTTCCCATGATAGTAATTTCAAGTTCTACCTTCAAAAACTAATTTGGAGGTGAATTTGCAAGGGAATTTGGAAATGAATGTGGAGGTGAATTTGGAGGTGAATTTGGAGGTGAATTTGGAGGTGAATTTGGAAGTGAATTTGGAAATGAATTTGGGGGTCCACTTAACTTAGTGTGGCGGTTCCATTGACGATGCCGTCATGATAGCCTAGCCCCCCTTGTGTTGCAAGTTTCATCATGGGGGCGGCCAAGCGTTGCAGTTGGCTCTCAGTCTGACTGAGCCGACCGGCAGCAGCAGGGGGGAGGAGAGAGGCCGGACTGAAGGCATTAACTTACTACAGGAACTTAGTAAACTTACTGACTCATGGGGGGCCGCAGCAGGCAACTAAAGGGAACTTGCTCCGGTAGAAGTAAACTCGGCATTATGAACATTGTACTGTACTGTACTGTACTACCTCCGTAAGTAGCCTAACTTAATGATCAGGCATCCCTGCCTGACGCGGACGGACGGACGGACAGACGGACGGAGAATTAGTTCAGAAATCATCCGACTCCATTCGATCAATAGCAAACTGGCGGACCGACTTCACGGCAGTCGAGCAGAGCCAGTTATATTACAGTACCTTATTAAGTTACTCCCCCCCTGGAGAAGGAAGCAAGTAACTAACGTAACTTACCATTGTCTGGCAAGGCAAGTTCCAAAGGCAACTGAACGCCAGGCCGCTTGTGGCTGGTGATTTGTATTCTAATTCTTTGCAATGAAATTCCGTTTCATTTGGGTCAAAAATAAAAAATAAAAAATAACTGAACAAGTCAGTCAGGGACTCAGGGAGGGATTTTCCAGGGTAAGTTAATGTTCAATTACATTCATGGATAACTTATGTAGATAATGCATTAATTTTTTTTTTTTAAAACGTTAATTCATCCAGATGTCAGTGGCAATGCCAGTTTCCTTGGGAAAAAATGGGATGACTCAGTTTGGCTAGCTACAGTACACAAAATAGTGAAATTGGGTTGCCTTAACAATTAGATTGACTTACACCAAGAAAAGTACTTTACAAGCCATTAAAGTCAACAAAAATTTCTACATATACTTCCCTTTATATACATGAAGGTTCATAAGTCCCAATAACAACAATATCTAATTTAAAAGTAGTGTGATTTTGTAGAGCAATAGCAAATATTTCTATAGTGCGGGGCAATCTAATTTCATGATTTAGTGTAGTTCATTCATTTGAATTAGGTTCATTTCAAAAGTATTTGGAGAATTATTCTAGCCAGTTTCATGGAGTTATGGTATCCGTTCTAATTTTATTTTCTAAAATTGCTTCTATGCCAATATATTGCTCTTGTGCAAATATACTGCTTTCAAAATTTCCTAGTGAATATATTCAAATATGGATACAACCGACATGCAAGTATCTTTGAAAATTTATGATCTATAAAGAAAAAAAATATAGGAAGCTCAAGGGGATATTCGTACTTGTGAATAAGTGGGGTGGCGTTTAATGTTATTGGAGGAGAAAAGAGATTGGTTTTCACTTTAGTTACACTAAAACTTTGTCATAAATGCAAATTCAACAAAGCAAAGTTCAAAATGACATGGAATTTTGTATGTCTTGAAAGCAACGAGGTTTCATGCTCACTTGCATTCTAAGAGGAACTCAAGGTGTAAGTTACCTCTTGATATTGTCTTGCCAAATTTATAGTATGACTGCCATCTCAACAAAGATGGATTGGTCTTTTTCACTCATTCTCTAATGCTAGTTACTATTCTGAATGCAATTTACATTGCTAGAAACTAGATTTAATGAAGGAAATGAATTTTTTTTGGCAATAATTGCACTTTTTTATAGTACAAAATAGAATTTTCTAGAGTTTTTGGTATTTTATTGAAGTAAATGATTTTTTATTTTATAATTTGTTTATGTATGTATGTATACATACATTTGTACTTATGTGTATTTATTTATTTATAATTGACCTCATTTAACAACAAAATAAAAACATGGTCATTTGAATGGTGTTTTTTCCACTTTCCAATATTGAAGGTGACCAAAGCTTTTAGAATGCTTTGTGGATTTATCTTAGTTGTTAGTTTTTCCAACAATAGTTGTTGAAATTTAACTAGGAGATGAGAATGGAAAAGAAGGGGGAAAGGGAGAAGGAGAAAATAGATAATAGGGGTTAAGAAAAAAAGAGTTAATTATGAAGTACATCTTTATTAGAAATTTCTTAAGAATTCATCCCTCATTCTCTACTTTAAATCCACCTTAGACCTTAAAATTACATTATGTCATTATCATACTTTAATATCAATTTGGGGTACTTTTGTATCGAGTGTTGAGTCAATACTTAACAATCATAGTTTTATTCATATGGGGTCCAAAAAAATATATCGAGAGGATTTCAAATACTCTTCGAATTACCAACAAGAACCAATGTTCGTTTTATTGATTATATAAGAAGCAATATAAAAAATATATTATCAGGGAACTCAATATTCTAAAACAAAAGACACAATGTTTTTGTACCATGTAGCAATTGTGCCATGTTAGCAATTCCTACATGGTCAATAATGAGCTTCTGTCCTCCTCAAGGATATGGGCAACCACAAAGCCATTATTCAAATATTTTATCAAACTTTCCAATGCAAAAAATACAAGTTCAAATTATGATTCAATATTCAACTTATATTGATAGCCCAATTGATAGATGCATCTTTTGAAGATAAAGAGAATGATATCATGGAAATTCACATGTAGTTGAATACTAGGAGAGTTTTCTTGAAGATTTTATGAGAACCCAAACTTGGGGCAAGGTATGTCTTTTAAGGGTTAAAAGGATTTAAAGTTAGAAGATCTAGGAAACCAAGGTGTAGGGAAATTTTTTATTTTTATTGCAAACACTAATATCTTACAATATTAGTGTTTGAATTTTTTCCACACATTCTCATATAAATCTATTGTAAGATCCTATTGTTGAATATGTTGACAAAATAGTCTTTATATGTTTATCATGATAATTCTTTATACTATAAATGACAATTATAGAGTAGTTGTGGTGAAATATAGTCATGAACCTTTAGGGGTCAAAATAAAAATATATTTTTTATTATTTATAAAAATATTTATATAATGTAATATACTGGGTATTATTTAGGGATTGAAAAACTTGGATTCTAAATCGTCATATGGAAATGTTTACACTAGTGTTTAGAAAAACTTAGCTATCAATTTAGAGTTAGTTGGTGGAATCATAGATGCTATTATGTGAACCTAGAATAATATATACATGAGCATAGGATTCTATACAATACCTATATTATAGAAGTCTATATTATAGAATCATTCCATAATTATAGGTTATCTATGTTATAAATACCTATATTATAGGGGTTTATACTATAAGCACCTTCAATAGTTGTAGAGAATCTACTTATACATACGCTTAAGGCTCATAGGCTCACTTTTTCTATTCTCACATGCTAAGTATTGTTGCCGGTGGAATTGGGAAGAACCTAGTTAGCAATTTAAAGACATTGGAAAAACTTGGGTGAAAAAATCTATAAAATTTCTATTTTGAATAAAAAATAGTCTAAATAACCGGACTCAATATTTGAAGAACTCATACAATATGGGAATGAAAAGAAAATAGTTGATAGAACTCAAAAATATCTTGAACAACAATTAATATTTAAAATTCCCTTCCAATCATGTGCCATGTGGGTGTTTGCTTATTTACTAAGGAATGATTATAGTAGGACCTCTCTAAAGTAAATGTACATGGATTAGGTTAACTAAATCATGAACTAAAGTAGACCAACCCAATTCGATCCATTCAATGTTTAATTCCATCATCCTACTTTTGGCTCCAATTTTGTCCCCCCTAAACATCCAAATCTGTTAATTGTATGACAAAATCAAGCATTAATGCCATCATATTATTTCTTTAATGGTGAATGCTTAGTACTTGACTTGGCAAATATGGGGTTGTTTCTAGGACGTTTATGACTTCACTATGAATGGATTTGTAATTTCAAGGAAGACCACTTCAAAAATTCACAAAACTACAACTTAAATTGGAAAATTATAATTCCACTTGGGTTTTATTCATGAAACATGCACATAACTTTGAAAATATGTACCCCTCTTGGAATTTGTTCCAAGATATCTGAATTGCAATATAAGTCAAGGTGGTAATAAGTTTGTCTACCTTGTATTACATGAGAGAGGTTATTACATTAGGGAGTTTCATTCATTCGTGACCTTTGTATGTAGTCCCAATCAAGATTGGGCAATCAATATTACCTTAGGATATGTTCCCACATGACAATAGTAAATTCCATGTATTAAAAGATAAGACCTCCATATAAGTAGGAAATAATCTTTTTTATAGGAGTTGAGGTTTGGATATGTTGGAACTTGTTTCTTAGCTATGTATGGTTCTCACATGGCTTATACTTACTACTAGCTTTGAGTCATGGTAGGTAGGAGGTGTCATTGTTTGTGGTTCTAGAGGAGGAGCACCCGATGGCATCCTTATACCTAATGGTGTCTTTTCCTAGGTGAGGAATTCATTCTAGAACATAAATGTAACTAGGATGTAGACAACTTATCATATTAGGTAAAAAAAAACCCTCTCTATTAGCTACCTACATTTATAGCCTCAAATGATTATCCTTTGTAGAATTGAATGCCATTGAGTACAAGGACGCCATTGGGTGCTCTTACCTTATGTCGATTATGTGTGTCATTCTCAATTATAAGAGAGATTTTTGCAAGTGTTTTGTTTTTCTCTCTATGAAGTTTTGTTATTGTTCAATGGTAATTCTTTGTAGAGTCTGTGAGGTGTTTTTGAGTTTTGAGTTTTTTCTTCTTTGTTAGTTGTAATTAGGATGCAATCCAATGGTGAAGTTGTGTAGTTGTGCACATTGATGTCATGAAATTTCATTTTTGGACTTGAGTGTATGTGTGAACCATGATCAAAGCTTATTGTTGATAAGGAAAACCTCTTAGGTTCCATGGCAACTTAGTTTGGCATTAATTGAGTTTGAGTCGATAAGTTCCAGTCATGATTTGAGGCTTTGTCATTGAGAAGTTGCACTCAATTAGATATTGAGATAGCAAAGCAACATATGAGATAGCAATGACAATTTTAGCTGGTGGGCACAAAGAGGCAATAATACATAACATTGTATGGATTCAACAATCAAGTGCTACAAAAATACCAATGACTTCTTTGTGATTACTCCCAAAACTACATAGTATTCCTACTTTTACACCCAGTCACGTCAAATTCCAACTAGGATCGGCATTTGCTAACCCTTGAACACCGGGCTAGTGACCATGGATATCAAGCATTTTAGAACCGTGTGACATCATCTACTTTAAAACAATCAAAAATACTCATTGGGAGTCAAACTACTGTTGAAGATCTTTCCTTTTCACCCCTAATTCCGAAGATGAATAGTTGCAATTCTGTCCTATTCAGGAGAATTCCTTGTCATTCATTGGACGATAAACATCTGCCTCGACATTTAGGGGCTAAACAACATGTGTGGGAACACAACAAGAAATTCCGATGTAAGATAAAGAGCAGCCGTTAAGCATGCGTCTAAGGCCAGTGGGGAATGGACCCTATTATAAAGTACTGTAGTTTTTTCCTTTAGAGAGTACGGAGTATTTGGTTACTTTACTTTAAAGAGGTTCCACTGTACTCTGTACTATGTACAGGTTTCCAAGTGGCTGTACGCTTGTCAGAAGGGGATGATGTTTCTAAAAAGGCTTTGCAAATCCTTCAGAGAACCCTCTGACAGTCAGTGGGGAGCCAAAGTAATTCGAAGTTAATATTTGCAGACTCGGTACAGGACAGGACAGGACTGGACAGGGGACGCCACATGATCTAGGCCTCTGGGGGGTATTCATTTGAATGAAACAGTCACATGATGACACGTGGACATGCAGCAACTAATGAAATTTGCAAACCCTATCCAATTTATACAGTAATAAGTTAAGGTAGGTGAACTCAATACCAGCGGTTGACCAAATACCACCTAAATGTAGGACGTTTGTTGATCTTAGAATGAGAATCTTTGAAGAAAGTACATGCCTTAACTTCATAATAAGTGGAGTTAAGGCATGTATTACTGTCATAGATTCTCACTCTAGGATCAATAACAATCCTACATTTGGGTGGTATTAGGTCAATGGTTGGTATTGGGTTCGCCTACCTTAAGGTAACTTAACCCCTAAACACCAAGGGGTATGTTTTTTGTCCAATGTATGACAAAGAATTCTCCTGAATAGGACAGAAGTGCAACTATTCATCCTCGGAATTAGGGGTGAAAAGGGAAGATCTTCAACAGTAGTTTGACTTCCAATGAGTATTTTTGATTTTTTTAAAGTAGATGATGTCATACCATTCCAAAATGCCTGATTTCCATGGGTCACCAACTCGGCGTTCAAGGGTTAACCCATAATCATTGATGTGGACATTTTTCGTCTAATGAATAACAAGAAGGTAATCTATTGGATGTAGGAATGTATTTTTCATCCGTTTTTCTTAACACAATCATGGAGATGTGTCGCATCATGGAGGACCAAAAATAGTGTAATTTGGATGCATTCATATTTTTAGGGAGTATGGACATGGAGAACACAACACGGAAATACCCGTGCACAGTGGTAGGTCGTAGGCTGCCCTCATACAATTTTCATGAGGGCAACAACAACTCCCTTTTCTTTGGTACTATTCATGAACGTGTTTCTCTCCCATGGTCAGTGCAATATTAACAGTACGCAATCTGCCTTTTCCCCGCGGTAACCAGTCTGTCGTTTACGGGTTAAGTAATCAATCTATCATTGATGCCCAATTTGAATTTGCTTCTACAATAACTTAACTTACCACTAGTAAGTTAGTAAGTTTTACAGGGTCTCTTAGGATATTTCGTACACTTAAATACCAGAAGTGCCATAGCTAATTTGAGGAATTAGAGATTTTATTAACCCCTAAATGCCCAAGGCACCCAAAATGTGGTGTTTGGAAAACCTTGAAGTTAAGTAAAAGCCAACCAAATTGTTATTATTATTAGTTTATATTTTGGGGAATTCTTTTTGAAGTCTAGTTTTAGGATCAAAAAGTTGATCTTAAAAATAAAGGATTATGATTTTTCTATTGAAGATTATGTGCAAGGATACCCAGTGCAATCTTGACTTCCCATAGTATTGCGGGCTCTTGGAAATGAGCTTCAAATACACTAGATCTTGGAGGCAAAATCACATTAGAAATTCATTTAAAAAAATCATAGAATAGATTTTGAAAAACAGTAAATTGATTGGGGTTGTGCATGCTAGGCCCTATAACCTCATATTTTTTTAGTGACCAACTTTTTAGAGTTGACATGTAAAAAGTGAATTGAAAAATTTTCTTAATTTTTACACCCTCATGGTCAAACATTATAATTTTTCAATCTGTAAGTGATATTGTCATGTTTTCTTTTCCTATATGATCTCTAACATGTCTAGTTTGAATTTGTACGGTTACAATTCAAAAGAAATTGGTACAACTTATGAAAATGTTGACTTTTTGTTCAATTTAGAGCAAATTTCAAGAAGCTCCAAACAAGCCTTGGGCATTTAGGGGTTAAACAAATCTATAACATATTGTGGTACAAGTAACAAACTTGTGTAAAGTTAAAATTATAAATTTAAATCTTGAAGCGGATGATTCTTTAGTAAGCGGAATGAGAATTCATTTTGAAATTTTGTGATAAGAATTTTAGTAGTTGTAAAATTTCATTGAATGAAAAATTACTAATGAAAATATAATACCAAATACTAGGTTATATTTTTATAATCTTCTTAATCCATTAATCCCTGAGGCACCAAATTTTTATGTCAGACAATACTTTGAAGTTAAATAAAACTTGACAAAGTTGTTATTTTTTGTAGTTTTTATTTTTGAAAAAATTCTTTTTGAAGTCTAGTTTTAGCATCAAAAATCTGATTTTGAAAATGAATGATTATGTTTTTTCTATTCAAGATTTTGTGCAAGGGTGTTCATTGCAAATCTTGATTTTCTAGAATATTGAGGATTCTTGAAAATAAGCCTCAAATGTATTAGATGTTGGCATTTAAGAAAATCAAATTTGAAATTCATTTAAGAAAATTGTAGAATAGATTTTGAGAAGCCATGAATTAATTGGAGTTGTGCATGTTATACCCTTTAACCTCATATTTTTTTGGTGACCAATTTTCAAGATTTGACATGTGAAAAGAGGATTGAAAAACTTCACATCCCTTTCATAGTTTTGACCCCCTTGTGATCAAACAACATACTCTTTCAATCTATAAGTACTATTGTTGTATTTTCTTTTCCCATGTAATCTCTAACTTGTCTAGTTTCAATTTGTACAATTACAATTCAAATAAAATTGATAAAACTTATCAAAATGTTGGCATTTTGTTTGATTTAGAGCAAATTCCAAGAAGCTCAAAAAAGGCCTTGGGCATTTAGGGATTAAAAAATCTCAAAAAAAGTTTGAAAAGTATATAAAATGAATATATGTTATTTTTCATAATTTTGAGGAGATTTTTTGAGTGAATTACAAGAAACATAACTATTTGGAGTCATATTCTAGTTGGTAATATCACTCAATAAAATTTTACAAATCTTGAACTTCATACCAAAAAATTATGAAAGGAATTCTCATATACTTAGTAAATAATCTTGAAAAAAATTTAGTTGTTTAAATAGTGTGTTTCACTGATAAAGTTCATTAAATTATTAAGGAAAATGAAAAAATATTCTGCACAAGTATGTTGCTTGTACTTTCTTATGTCCAAAATTTGTTGAGAAATCCAATTTCTCAATTAGCTATGGCAATTTTTGAAGTACATAAATACTCATAGGGCCATTGTGAATTGAGCCAATTTTTTCTTTTTTGTAGTAGAAAAATGTGCACCTTGGAATGTATACAAGGAAAGAAAACATGGATAGAGTCATCTACATGTGGACATTCATCCACAAAATTAGTAACTTTCATCTTATATTGGCAAATCTAGTATTTTTTTTAAAGGATTTGGGTGATTTCATCTATTTAAAAAAAATTACTCTTGAAGCAATTAGTACCTAAAGCAAGTAAGATTGTGGTGAAATTTACCAAGAAAAAATTAGTTGAGTACATTGCTTAGTTTGAAACTCTTGAACAAACATGAAATCTATTGTAGTTTTCAAACAATAGGTATTTTTCTACCATGGTGTATAAAAAATACAATCACACCATATGAACTTCTAGTTCCAAAGCAATATCTTAGAAAACTAAGTTTGTTTTCATACATTGTTCTAACATCAATTTGTATCTACTTAGTATGAAAAAACTTGTATGACTAAAACAAATCTAAAAATATTTTATTAGAAAAAATAAAAAACTATGATATCTAATTACTATGGAGTACGTGATTAATACATATTATATATTTTTTCATCTAAATTTTGGGAAGAAGTGATAAAAGATATAGTATAGGTGGTCTTACATTGAATCTAAAAAAACAAAAAAACTTTGAGCTACAATTATCAACAAAAATTGGAGCATTGTTTATACTAAATTAAGATGATTTGACATAAGAGATTAGAAACCTTATATTTCTTTAGAAATGGAGACTTTAGAAAATTGAACAACTCATTTGGATTTGGCTCACCAAATATGGATGCATTGCATGGAAAAAAACTTTAAAAAAGATTCAACCACTTAAGACACGTGTTAGCTAGTTTTGACTACAAATGGAGTCAATACATAACTATCTGTGTCATAGAGGCTACTTGAGTTAGATCTTCAGTTGTCTTTGAAGTCCTAAGTTGAGGTGTCCATACCATCCATAACATTGCCTAAGGGTGTGGGGATATGTTTTCTTTGCCATTGATGAAATTTCAATATTTGCCAAAAAGACAAAAAAACATATACTTTTCAAATGAAATTATTGTGCTTTGAGAAAAATTTAACTTACAACTTCCAATTTCATTGACCTTTGTAGAGACCTTAGCAACAACCTTAACCATGAAAGGATAACCTATGACCACAAAAATGAATTGCAAAATTCTTACACTATATATTTCTATATTATGACTATTTTCTCTTGAGATTTTTACTTTTACTTTTTAGAAATGAAATCACATGTCATCTTATAAATTTAAAAAATTTCATATTTTTTGTGAAATTGCAAAAATGCACTATGTGACAATCCGTGGATTTAACCTCTAAAGGACCCAAGGCCATTTTTCTGCAAAAAAACACTCAAAACTGCCATTTATAGAGCAAAGAGTAAAAAATTCTGAAAATTGTATTTTTTGCACATATAACCGTAGGATCTTACACCTAACTAGTATGAAAATGTGTGGAAAAAATTTCAAAATTTTTTACCACATAGATTGCAAGATATCTGCGTTTAAAGTGAAGAAAACAAGTTTTTTTACACATTGCGGGACTAGGTTATTTGACTTTGAACCTTCTTAACTTAAATTTTTTGCATTACAGAGTTTTGAGCTTTAAATCTTTATGGTGGAGAATTGAGTTGAGAGTCTAGGTGAAAAAAGAAAATACAAAAAAAATTAATTTTTATTCTTTAAAAAATTGTTAAGTAGAAGTAGGTACAAGATAGAAGGAAAATCTAAATTATTAATATCTCTAATATGGAATTAAAATGAACTAATCCCAATGGTGAGATTGTTCTAGAAGGCAATTGAAACGATATGGACCTTTTTTTTAAAAAAATTGTTAAAAATTGCGTTCAGAAATGAATTCTACAAGTTATTTTTTCAGGAAGATGCTCTAAGTGCCTGAAAAACAAGATTGTCCATAACTTTCTCATAACAATTCCAAATGGAATGAATAAAAGCTTTCCATGTAGACAAAAATACAATCTATAAGGGGAAAAAATAAAAAATAAAAAAATTCAAATTTTTGAAACTTTTTTTTGCTGCCCCCTCTCCCTTGTTTTGAGCTTATTTGGGCATAACTTTTGTTCCCAGGCACCAAATGAAAAAAAATTAGATTCCAACAAAGCTAATCAATTTTTCTATCTTCATAAAAAGTTTCAAAAAATCAAGACAAAAATTGAGATTGTAGGTACTTGCCCGAAATCTCATTTGTCCCCCGAAGGAACAATGGTCCTTTAAGGGTTAAGTTTCTTCCTATGTAGAAAAGTCAACAATACTACAATTGAAAGAAAGGATTTGCAACACTTAGTTCTTGGAAAAGTGCTAAACCGAGTCCCCCCCCCAATTTGGATGAAATTTTTTATTCGACTCCTAGAAGTGTTAAATGTCATCCAAAGACCATTTATGGCCTTTCGGGCATTTTCAACTTCACTCATAAATAACTTTCTACACCCCTTAGACTTGGTATAAAGTGAATTTTTGATGAAAAGTGACTTTAGGATATTTGACCCACTTCTTTAGTGAAAAGGTTGCCAAGCACCACATTTAAGTTACAAAATCAAAGCTTGTTCATTGGTTAATTTTATATGCCTTTACTATACAAAGGGTGGATAAGGAACAAGACCTATGTCCCACTTCAAGGAGATTTTTTATCCTCCCTTGGATTTTCCACTAGGCTAAGGATTGATGTTGAAGGTAAGTAGATTCCAACTCAACCAATTCCAAGTTTCCATCAATGTGCAACTCCACCAATTTTGTAAAGTGTTCTACCCCTTATTACACCCTAACATCCCCCCATTAGAGGCACATTGTTCATGAGATATAAAGTGGGTACCCCCCAAAGCGCCCCTTGTCTAAAACCACCATCATCACTTTGTAAACATTTCTAAAGTCAATATGTACCTTTCATGAAGAAACGATTTTACATACCAATTTTTTTGTTATCCTTCTTCATAATTGTTTCATTCCATATCCAAGTGTTGTGTTATTTGGTGCATTGGAACCTCCTTTCATTTGCCAACAAGAAAATATAAAAATTTGTCCAATCTACTAATACAAGTAAAACCTCCCTTAGTGCATGGTGTTGGGACTATGCACTAAGAGAGGTTTATGCATTCAGAGAAGCCATAGGGCCACTTGTCTTTTTATCTTGAAGCATGTGCCACATGTTTTTTCATCTTAAATCATGGGCATGGACCTCCTATTGTTTACAAACTCTCTTAATGCATATTATACACCAAGGGAGAGTGCACTAAAAGAGGTTCTACCTGTAGTAACTATTCATAGCGCCAAAAAGCGATGCTTTTTTGGTTGCTTACTTTAGAGCAAGCACTACACTGCATAATCATGGTGAGCTTTGTTGCGAGTCATTGTACTTTTAAATTGAGATGATAGGATTTATGCTCCCTAAGCAGAAAACTGAGCTGGACGTGAAAGTTGTCATACAAAGTTGGCCCTGTAGTCTAGGATGAATTCTGCATTTTGTAGGGTAATTGAAGAAAATTTGCCCCCTAAGTTATTTCGTGCTGGGTTAATTGTATGTTCATCCACCCTATCTGATTTAAGGCCTCTGCTTCCGAATATGAGTTCAAAATTTCCAAATTTGATCATAGATGGCAAATAAAAGATTCCTGCGCTTTCCGCAGGGGCAAATTCACGCTGCTGCGAGTTATCAATACCCCAATTAAGTTCGTTGATGAGCAATAATAAGTTAAGGTGGAATTCACTTTCCATGACTCGACTCTAGCGAGCTCCCTGAGCTCGCCAGTGTTCATCAGTTCCGTTAGCTGGAGCTCCAGTCAATACCAGTCAGGCAACTTTTTGCACCGACTGCCAATTGATCTATCAGTCTATCATACCTGAATGTAAACTCTGAGTGACTACGCCTGCCACAATCATGACGTACTCATGATACATTCTTCAAGTCGCGCGCAGCCTTTTCGAGCTTGCACTCAAGTTTAGTCCTTGTCATCGTCTCCGAACTCAAATAACCTCTCTCGCGCGCGCTCGCTGCTGCACAATTGCAACAGATCTGACTGGTGCCCTCAGATTTGCACGAAATTTGGCAGACATGAACTCACGCGACTTCCAGGGATGGGAGACAGATTGATGCTTCAGCGCAGTCCACATTGCATCTCTTGGCACAATTCGCTCAAACCTAGTGCAGATATACTCCCGCGTGCTCTGAGAACAGCTCGCCGGAGACAAGAATATATGCTGGTATTAGGAGCCACTCGGAATGCAGTAATTTGAGGCGTGAACCGACGAATATCTACTCGAGATTGGAGTGATTGGGATTGCGTTTTTGCTAAGTAGTTGTACGGGGGTTCTTGTCTCAACTGTTCTTTTGCAACATTCTTCGTTCTTGGAGCTGCATGTAACCCGTCAGATCGATGTAATTGAAAAAAGTGCAAATTGACGCTGAGTTAGAGAGAAAAGTTGTGCTCCGGACATAACTACGCTTTGAGAGGTCTGGAGCTGTGGTCCGAAATGTGATTCACTCAACAGCTGAAGATTGCTGAAAATACTGCTAAATGTGCTAAAATTCACATTTAACACAAAGTTATTCCCTTTCTTTGTAGATCGATCTAACCAAGGCTAGGTGTGGTAGAAGCTTTAGTCTGCTCCATTAGCCACCACTGGTCTGGAGTGTAAGAATCGGACGAGTACTTCCCATGAGCCATGGAGACCAGTGGGGCAACATGTCCAGTGGCGCAGGGTGATCAAGAAGGACCTTCGCAAGTAGTGTACGATGTGGCGAGCCTGCCTGGGTTTCGGTTCCACCCCACGGAGGAGGAGCTGGTGGGTTTTTACCTGCGCAGCATGGTAGTGGGGAGCCCGCGTCTGGAAGTGGAGCTCATCAACGTGCTGGACCTGTACCGCTACGATCCCTGGGAGCTGCCGGCGATGGCGTTCATGCAAGGCGAGCGCGAGTGGCTCTTCTTCTGCCCGAGAGACAGGAAGTACCCCAACGGAGCAAGACCCAACCGCGTGACGGCCTCGGGGTACTGGAAAGCCACGGGCACGGACCGACAGGTGCGCCGCGCGCACGACGCCAAAGCCATTGGGCTCAAGAAGACGCTCGTGTTCTACACAGGGAAAGCGCCCAGGGGGAGAAAGACCGAGTGGATCATGAACGAGTACCGCCTGCCCCAGAACGAGCAGCATCTCCGCAGCCTCAAGGATCCGGTAAGATTGATTGCTGGCAGCCCATGCTCAGATCCTCCAACGAGGACAGTCGCTGCCCTGAAAATGTCCAAAGGATGTCAAAATTTGCCATCCCTAGAACGCAACTTCCAGTTTTGATGCAACTTTCTGCACATCCTTTTAAACTTTTTTTCAAATCTGACCACGTGTGATTCTGAGTGTAAGTTTCGTAAGTCTTCGGTTTCTCGTATAGATATCAAATTGTGTTGCCTGAATTGCCTGATTGCTTGGAGAGCAAGTTGATTTCAATCCCCGACATACACCCAAACTGATTCCACCTTTTCTTGGTTCGGTGGTCTGCATTTTATGTCTTGGGTTCCAGAGGGAAGTTGCCTTGTGTCGAATCTACAGGAAGCCAGCACCAAACCCTTGCACCGCAACGCTAGAGTTTAATTTGACGATGGAGGAGGGTCTCGGTGCCGAATCATCAACTTTCACTACCGAATTCCGAAATCCCGGTGGTCGCGAGAGAGATTCAATCCTTCTCAACGCTTCGCCATGCGCGTCCACTTCCAGATCGAGCCCAACATCACCATCGTCACCGACACTCCCCAGCTTCAGCCAACGACCCATTCAGGACGCCATTTGCGCCACCGAGCGAACCCATACCCAAAATCACGAACTCCGGAATCCCACCACGTCTGCGAGTTCGCAACAACAGCAAGACGCGTCACGCACCTTGCAAACGGCGAGCGTCAAGGTGGAGACCGGCACGCTGTCGTCGGTGGTGTATCCCTGTCGTGAAAAGCTCGAGTCCGTCGACTCTCGGCTGGCGCAGCAGATTGAAGGCGAGGACCAACTTGGACGATCATTCCACATGAACTCGCCGCTATTACGGGTTGCAACCAGCACTCCTGGAGTTCAGCAGCAGGATGTTTTTCCTGATGTTTTCGAGCGGCTGAGGGATCACGCTGCTTGCAGTAGCAGCCATCTGAACCCCACCATGTCAGCGAGCCTTGATCGGTGGCTGAAAGCCACCATGTGGTCGTCGCCACTCGCCATGCGGGATGATCTACTGCCTGTCTTGTCGACGTCGACGTCTTCTTCGTCGCTCTTTTCCGTGAACCAGTTGGAGTGGAATTACAGCAGTTCGGCTGCACTTGAATCGCCATGGCTGCATTCCTCCTCTGCTCTCTCTGCACGGCAATCTCTGTTGCAAATTCAAGGGCTGCAGGATCACTTCCAGTAACCATTACAGTGAATTAGCTGCTTCACAAGTGGGAGCAGGAGTTTGTAACGACGCCGCGGTTGTGATGGCATTATTATGGAATGCTGTTTTAACACATTTGTTGGGCGTAATGTACAGGTACTTGCAATGGCACTGTTTTAATGACATTTCTTTATCGTCCCAATTGCAAGTGTTGTTCTAAGTTGCTTTCCCAACTTGTGATTGTTGGAAGTTGCTTTCCCACATTCATTTGCACAGATGCTTTACAATAATCCAATCATATTGAAATTTCTTTTGTCGTTACAAGTGTTGTTCGAAGTTACTGTTCCAATTTCTGATTGAAAGCAAAGAATTCATCGATCTAAGTCGTTGGCATGCATGAAAAGAATGATGAACTTGGCGAATATTCCCAGTACCCTGGCTTTCATGCTGCCTGTGACTCAGGTTTTTGAAACAAGTTCTGCCATAATTTGAACGACGACATACTTCAATTCTGCTTACTAACCAGATTTCGGAAACCAGTTCATGGCAGTCAGCAAGATGACACTAAGTGTACAAACTAACAAAGTAAAGTATACTGCACCACAACGCATACATGACGATTTTGAAGGCGAGAAAAAAGGTCGTTCCAACCAATCTAAAATTAAAAGAATATCCCCGGATGCATGAAATAAGTTTGAATTCCAAATTTCAGTGAATGTCATTGGGTGGTGAAAATACCCAATGACATGGCTGTACCAAATTTTTTGTTATTCACCCTTACATGGCTGCACCAAAATATAGGTGATCTCAATCCCGCCGCATACTCAAAAATGAAAGAGAAAGGCTGCTACTGATGCTAATCTAATTCATGACTAAAAACGCAACAGAAACCAACTGCTGCAATTAAGTGACCTAGAAAGAAAATCAGGCCGGTAAGCGCTGGCTCAAACATTGTAGTTTCGAATCCAAGTATTCAGCTTGGGGCCTTCTAAAGTGAACCCTGACACCGACGCATACAAGTTGACGATGGCCTTACACGCTGCATCCGTGGGATGAATAGTGTCAAATAGCACTGCCTTGCTGGGATCCTCACACTCCGTGTACAGGGGCTTCCCTTCACTGTCGGTCTTGCCGCACACAATTGGGTAGAGATTGGTACCGTTCCCATGGCAGCACGGCACCAGTGGGTCCACAAAACCTGAATACATGCACACCACGAAAGATCCATCAAGTGTGATCACCAATAGCAACGTCAAACCAAATGTCAATAGTGTCAAGACCTTCAGTTATTCATGGTTGGAAATAAGAGAGTCGTTACATTTGACCAAATTGGAGATATACTTAGAATTGCTAAGGACATATCTGGTGAACAATCTATAAACAAGAGGCTTGTATGACACTGTGATGGATCATTGGTCAAACAAGTTTAAACAATCCTTACTGGGCAGGCCCTTCCAAAAAGACTTTTAAATTTTCATATATCCTCCAAGGCATTCAATTGATTCGATTTTAATGCAGTGCTTTTGTAATATTTACTGAGTGTGCGAAGGTCTACTTACCGAGTCCAAAACTCAATACCAATTAATTACTGATTGTGGATTTGGCATTGTAGGGTGAAAGTGGGGCTTACCGTAGGTAGCTGGGTGCGAGATCAACTCCTTGAAAGCTTTCGTTTGGTCAGCAATGACGACGCGCAGGCTGGGCAGCTGCTGATTCAAGCCCTTCACCCGTTCCTGAAGCAGCGAATTGTGGAGCGAAGTCTGATTGACAACGGAGGAGTTGGTGCTGCAACCTGTGTAGGCGAGCTCCATGATGGAGAGGGGAATGCACTCCATGTCAGGCAGGTTGGCGACCACGATGTGGCGAATCCCAATTGCGTTCAGGCGCACAATGGAGAGCGCAATTCCGTCCACCACCGACGCCACAAACACATTCAGCTCTTTGGTGAAGGCAGATTCCTTCAAAACCACATGTACACCTCACGTCAATTAAGAAATAAATAATAAGCATCCAACAACGAAGGCAGGTGGATTATTTATTGCATGATACCACTATTGCATGTTAGTCAGTGGTGTATAACAAAGCTAAGTTAAAGCAACAACCAAACTTAGTTAACTTACTGACATTCACTCAGTTGGATCTAAATTAGTGACATTAACTTAGCAGCATCTCACAAACTATAATCCAACTTATTAACATAGTTGGATGATAGCATGTTATTTCTCATTACAATGCTCTACGGGGAATCCATTAAATTTAAATTAAATTAGAAACTTCCGTGAGGATGACCAAGAATTGTGCACTTGTTCAACATTTCAATCTACACCCACCTAGTTTTCGAAGGAAAAACCACCATACTTGTTGTGAACTTTAATTCAGCAATTGGAAAATTGCCACTGGCTTTCATGAAATATTGTGTTCCCTACTTTCAGATTCCCCACTTCATCGAACACTTCCATGTCCACGTGCTACCATCCGGCCATCTCCACTGAAAGCCTTCACCCTAGACTGCGATTCATTCCACAAAGTCTGAACACCACAAAAGAAAAGCTTGGCGAGCCCTGGAGCTAGTTTATTTACCTGGAACGGTGTTCCCAAGTTGCGAGAGTCGTAGTCATTGACGCCCACGTTGATGACTGCCACCGAGTTCCGGAGGTGCGGCTTGGTGAGAACTCCGTTTGCCACCAGGGCTTCCATGTTGCCCACTTGCTCATTCAGCGTGGTGACGCCGTAGGCATACGTGACGCCCGCGCCAGACACGGCGAAGTTGATCCCTTGCAGCGCTTGGGAAAGGTTTTGGCGGTGCAGGTACGGCGTTGGAGTTGGCAAATTGAACAGCTTCGCTGCAGCAAACATACATTTTCACGTCAATTATCGTTAAATGCGAGGTATTCCAATACTGTGACACCTGTCAGAACGTGCGTTCCGAAAGAGAAATCCATACGCACAGTGCACTTCTAGACCTTTATATACATATATTGTCACAATTTTGGCGCTTGAATTGTGCAAATTGAACGGAATTGACCAGACAACAACCCACGTCCGAGGTGAACCAATCTTTCCGGGGAGCTACGGTGGTTTGAGATGGATAGGCTTCTTTGTTTCGAGACCAATTTCCAAGGGATTATGAATCTCTCTCTCGGACTCACCTTCTTCACTTTGGGTTTGACAATGTGGTGCAGTTTTAGTTGCAGCATCTTTCATTTATGCTCGCAAATTGAGACAGGAAGGGCTTAAAATCGAGATGGCCATAGCCAATCCACGCAACGTTGAGACTATGACGGAGATCGAATTCACTGGTACTCTCCTCTTGCTGGTTTCGATTCATTTCTAAGCCAACACTTTCATTCTTTGCTAAGTGTACTGATTCTACTTTCTAACCGACACATCCTTTGCTAAGTGTACTGATTTCCATTCAGCGACGCTCCAATTGAACTACGTTACCTACTACGTAGCTAAGGAATTGCAATAACAGAGCAAAATTTCACGTCCGTTTTCGTGACTCGCTAGAAAATAAAGACTCTGTTTGTTCAAGACCAAAGCAGCACAGTATGTATACCAGAAGCTTAATGAATGAATTACTGCGGGGAACTTACCAAAGTAGTCAGCTTGGTTGCGGCCATCAGACCATCTGTGGTCGGGGAATCCAGGCCAAGTGCTTCCATATGGTGAGTCCAATAGCTGAGGCGAGTTTCCAGTGTCCATGTAGGAATCGCCGAACACGTATATTCCTACCGCCCCATCCACTGCGCCTGTCCGAAGGAAGTACCCACAAATGATTCAATGATTAAATAAATGATAAGACATATGATTGACTAACGATTTCTTCAATTCGTCTACCGGGCTAAGTTGATCGATCAGGGAGACACCATATCGATCGAGCTTACCAATATTAAAGACTCCAATCACCACCATAGCCAGAAGGGCGCCATACCGAATGCCTTGGAGCTTCATCTTCACGTAATCACAAAAGTTGTCCTGAAAACAAACAAACAAATTCACAGTACTCAAAGCAGCTTGCTAGCTAGCTCTCCCTCTTCAATGGAACACCACTGAGAACAATGTTGTAGCCCGGCGATGGGTTATATAAAGTGCTCCACACAAAATTTCCAGTCAATAGTTTTCTTGGAAGCTACTAGAGTCCAATTACTGTTCAAGGAGACAAAATTGATGGGCACGTCAAGTCAATGCCGACATTGACACGGGTATGGAAATGCTGGTCCTCAGTTGTCCCGATGATTCAGTCTCTTATGTTTTAGTGAAAGGCAGTGTCTGTCAGCTTTCTTATGGTTTGTGAAGGCACTTGTACATTGAATGCCAATGACGTTCTGTTTTGCGACGAAGTTAGGAATGTGGAATTGGAGCCTCGTGGTCCAGGTTTGTCAACAGGCTTTACTCACTTTCTTACCCAACTTTTGTACGTCAACTTAGACTTATCTGCTCAAAATACAGAAGCCTGTGGGATATATATCGACCATAGAGGAGTCCAAGAACTAACACAAGAATAAAGACATACTCATCCTCAAGGTCTCTATATACAATATAGAATGGATTCTATAATTAGCTTATCACAGTGGAAATTTAGTTATAATGCTATTAATAGGTATCATTGAGCCTTTCAAAATGTATCCTACCAATGATTCTATTCTTATCCTTTCAAAATTAGGAATTATGGAAGTTGGGACTGTGCCATTGGTTTATTTCAAGATTTTACTTTTGAGCAAAAGTAAAGTAAGTTTTTCACCTAGTCATATGAATGAAGAATTTGTTGGGGGTAGTTCTACATGAATGCACAATAAAATTTAAGTCTTGAAACATTTCCTACCTACAAATATATGACTGCTGTATTTAAAAAATCAAATTCAATATGCACATCTTTTAGTTGGTTTTGGAATTTCATCAAACTTTGAAGGAAGAAGTTGTAAAAGTGTAATACTCTTTTCATACTAACTTCATGACATTGTGAAACGAAAATTGGATGTCACCCTTGTTCACATTTGTTTCACATTTATTGACCCTTAAAATCTTTTTAGACTGGCATCACAACATTGTGAAACTAAAATTAGACACCTCTCAATTAACAATATTGTTTGCAATCCTATAACAATCTTGTTAGTTTAATCGGTACTGCAACAAAGCCAATTGTGGCAACACTGCAACAAATACCAAATATTTCAGTCTTGCATCAATACTGCGTAGTGGTAGCACTGCATCAATATTGATGCTGCATACTTTCCTGACATCTGTGTGATTTGTAAACTTACGTATCATTAGACAGTGAATCCCGGCAGTGAGGACCCCAAGCGTCGTGCAGCCTACTGCGGGTCTGCAGTCTGCACTGAGCGTCGGTCGTTTTTTGGCAGTTTCTCCATTTGCGGTTGCCCATCCCACCGACCTCATTCTTGTCTACAAGTATACCAAAGCAACAATGAAACAAGGCGTTGATTGAACTCATTTGCAAAGAATGCTGCTGGATGTTTTCTTTTGGGAATATTTGATGACTTTTCTTCATAAGAAAAAGGCACATTCACATATCACATTGTAGTGTATTTTGGCTACTTTCTCTTGATCGAAATTGTACAGTAGTCATGAAAATGATATCTTTTTAATTTGAACTCAATTGATGAAAGAATCTCGTCAGGTCTTGTTTCCACTCCAAGTTAAAATTTTTGGAAAATCCTAAAAAGGAATGTTTTATTTGAATTTGAGCCCTATTATAATGAAACGCTAATTTCCTAATTGTAGATTGACGCGGTAAATATTTTGCAATGTGTTGATCCAAATCAAACTCATTTCACCTTTGAATGTACAAAGTTTCCCATCATTCCTTCGAATAAAAACTGTCCTTTAACCCTGAAACACTCCGTCGTCCCCATTGTGGATGAGATACAGATTCAACAGCCCTGGCACTACTAACAAAGGATAAGTGTTTTTCTTGCATCCATTTTTTGTGAATTCCAGGAGCAAGTTCTGCTTTCATTGGTGAAGAAATTCAGGCGTTTCATTACGCAAAGATTCTCGGATGGTACACACTGATGAAATACAACATGATTTCATGAAATTTCGACGTGCCCTGTTTGATTGATGAGTAAGTAAGGTCATGTATGACGGGCAGAGGGAATGGGCATGTTGAAGTTAACTGCACAATTGGGCATACTTTTTTTTTGAAAGATTGAAAGAGTGCACAGAGGATGGTTCATCACATCATCTATAGAAACAGCTGCCGCATGAGAATTAGACCCACTCTCTTCATTTCTGAGAAAACAGCATGAAACTGTGAGGGCCTGAGGGGGATTTACAAAAAGTTGATTCCACCTTTACTGTACAGATTCTTCACAACAATTGCTCTAGACTTGACTAGAAATGGCTGCCTCTCAAGAATTATCCACCTTCTCTAGTTCTGAGAAAACAACTTGAAAACTGTGAGGAGGATTCACAGAGGGTTGCTTCCACCTTCACTGTACAAATTCTTCACAACAATTGCTCTACGCTTGGCATGCGGAAATCGTAGCCCAAAACCATTCAGAGAAAACCAAGAAAGTGAAAAATCAATAACAAAGAGTAATGCAGACCTTGTTATTCTTTGGTTGCCGTGGGGTTCATGCCCGGACTAGAAACCTCGAATGGACAAGAGTACGTTCCAAGCATTGATGCTTTCTTCGGCAGCCACAACAATTTGTGTAAATCGGGCAGCAGCATTTGTCCTTCGAACCATGAAACTCTCTTCATAAGTTCCAGCACTGCAATTTGATAGGTAATTTTGGGACAAATTCTTCGCGTGCACATGATGCTCAGACATCAACTGTATGCATCCCCGAAAAATTTTGAAGTTTCAATAATCCGCAGTTATTGTACATGAGTGAAAAATCTAAACTAAAACAAAACTACCCAACCTATTAGTACATAGATATCTTGAGAAGTTACAATATGAAATGAAGAGGTATCACCATCAAGACAAAACTCAATAAAAAAGGGAAGTTTTGTTAAGATTTTTAAAAACTCGGGAGATTATCAATGAAGAAGCTAAAAGGAGAGACAAAAAAGACATAAAACACTAACTTCTTATTCTAGTTTTATAAAATTTAAAAAAAGCTTACAAGTGAAGTTGGAAGACCTTACCACGAACAAACTCTTGAGAATATCCATCATCTCTCTCACAACTTGGGAAATAAAAGTGAAACATATATAATTGGGTTCAATAATCTTACAAACTACCTATTGAATGTGTCATTCAAAGAATTTTTGCATAATATAGAAATCAATTTCATTTTTTGTCTTGCATAATTAACATGCATTTTTTACACAATCCCAATCAAGCACACTAAGTTTCAGTTTCAAGAAACCTAAAATCCATTTTTGGTGAATTGTTTCATTTAATTTTCATGGTTTTACATGATGATTGATTGACAAACATTGGTGATGCATTTTCTAAATTTGATTGTACAGATATGTAGGAAACATCCATACATGCATCTTTCCTTCAACAAGTATCTCCAAAAGAATTTCAAAATCACCTCTATGGAGATTTCTATGTTGGGGTGACAATGCCTAAACTTTGTAAAATATATATCTCTATATTTTAATTAGAATTACACAAAGAATTTGTACCATTATGCTCAAATGTAAAGAATTCATTATAATGTGAGGGTCAAGAATTTTTGTTGGAGATGCTTGTTGAAAGAAAGATGTGGATGTGGATGTTTCCTACATATCTATACAATCAAATTTGAAAAATTCATTACCATTGTTTGCCAATCCATTATAATGTGGTATTATGAATATTAACCATATGAGGATAGGCTGGTCGTTGGGAAATCATCCTTTTTGGTACAACATGAATCATCTATTTAGAAAAAAACAAAAGCACTCATTGAAAGTCAAACTACTCTATAGGGTCTTCCCTTTCTGCACAAAATTCCAAAGATGAATACATGCACTTCTGTCTTACATAGAAAGCAAGGAAAGTGAATAGGCCTATTAGTGTAACAGGTTGCCAATTCTCTCTATACAATGGCAAACAAAACTAAGTACTTTGTTCAAGAAGTCAACTTTGGTTGACAACTACAAGCAACATAGATACTCTTTTTCAAAACTAAAAAAAGCATTTTGAAGCAAATAGAGTATACATGTATGTAGAGCTATACATTAAATTGAAAACTAGATTATTTCTTATAATTTATAATCAATAACTATATGCAAATACTCGATATTGTTCAATCTACTTCTTTGAACTTCAATAATCTATCCAATAGCCTTTGACAATCAATATAGCAATAATTCTTTGTGACATATTCTCATACAATGCCATGCAATCCTCTTCACTCAAACTAGAAGAAACATTACACACACGCTTCCACAATTCTTCGGTTCCTATTGGAGGTGTAGAAAAAATTTTCAAATGTCATTTCAAGAAAGCCCATAAATGCTCCATGGTATTCAAATTTGGTGATTGAGTAGGCAACCAGAGAAGTTGAAATGGCTTTAATTTAAGTCATCCTTGCACCATCTTACTAGTGTGCTTTGGATCATTATCATGTTGAAACCACCTTGTTGCTTGGATGTTGGAACCATATCATAATGTAGGATTGTAAACCACAAGAAGTTTTCCAAAATAAATTTGTACACATATTGATCCATCAAACCTTCAATTTTGTATCAAGCTCCAAGTCCAAAAGCTATCATACAACCCCAAATTATGAAATACCTACCACCATGTTTGACTATTTGATGGACATGTTGTAGTTGGACACATTCCCCATTTATAATCCAACACCATGATCTACCATTGAAATTAAACTTGTTTATCTCCATCTCATCATTGAAGAGAACATGTTTCCAATCATGAATGGTCTAATTTGCATATTATCGAACAAACCTCAATTGTGCCATAATATGTCTTTGTACCAAAGGGGGCTTCTTCTATTGCACATGTGCAACCACATGAACATCCTCTCAAGGCACACCTCACAATATGTCAGATAAATGTTTACCAAATTCTTTTCAAAGGTATGTTGTTGTCATTGATGTAGTTCTAAGATGACCTTCTGTGAGCAAGGTTGCACAACCTCTCTCTTTCTCTCTCACTAAGATGTCTTGGGTGCCCTCCTCTTCCCTTCTTGAGCTCCTCAACAATCTCCTTTCTCAAGTGAGCCACCTAAGATTGACTCATGCCAACTCAACTGTGACTTTCTGCGTTCAATCGACACTTCGAAGTTGCTCCAATGCATGGAGCTTTCGTGACTCAGATGACCGAGGCATACAGAATGATTGAAAAAACCTTACCAGTTACCACTAAACAATCTCCACAAGCAGTGCTTCACAATGCACCAAAGATCTCACATTAATGTGCTTAGACTGTTGCGCAAATGAATTATGAAGTTGGAGGGGCAGCTACAAACAGAACCGAGTATAGAAACCTTAGCCGCTTGGAAGTTTCTATTTTGGGGAACCCCGTTACCTTATGAGATTTTGTTTCCACAAACATGGACAACACAACATGTATGCACACTTTCATCAATCACTTTGATGATTTGTGATTTGCACAGATTGCTTGCCGAAGTTGGATTTTTCAGTCGAGTGCTCAGTTTCGTTCGTCACTGTACTGTACAGCGCCCATAGCCCACTAAGAAAATCTGTACAGTGCCAAATTGCCAATGGTCCCCACTCCCCAGTGGAAATCTGTAATTCTGTATGTTCTTCACTTTTGGGTCCTATTGGCGAATAATAATTTCGTGAACCTGAACATGAGCAAAGACCAAATTGATCACAATAGACTGTCCTACCTGCTCATCAATCATACCAAAACATAGATATACTTACTTCAGAGTCCAATAATTCAGTAAAAGTGACCTTTCAAAATCCTTGGACTGTTACTCAAAAAATACCAAATCCTCAAATACAGGCACAGTTCAAAATGCGAGCAGATTCAGCTTTCGGCTGGGATGGCAACATTGTCATCCGCGTAGGTCGGGCATTGGGACTCTCCGCCATCATTTTCATTCATGTGTTCCAAAATAAAATAAAAATGCCAGAACATTCAGTCACATGTTCAGTACATGTAGACCACGAAACAGTACATCAGCTATCCAGAAATTGATGTTCCAATCGAAAATCATTTAAAAGTGGAAAATAAAATGTAACTCAACACCACTACAGCTAAATATACCCATTTACGAAGAACATTCTTCAAGCCAGTTCAGTCCGAAATGATTTAACATGTACCTAATTCGAAGTACACAAAATTGTTCGCGAGAGTACAGTTCATGTATATGCTCACAGAGAGCATGAATGCAGTAAATTTACACTCTTCCTTTGATACAAGAAAAAACAGGAAGCAAAAAAATGGAAACAAGTACAATCTCCACAGCAAGCATATCTTTACTCACTAAAGCTTGAGACGGTCCCCTGGATGAATGAGGTCAGGGTTGCCAATGCTTGGATTCTCAACCACAATTTCACGCCAGTTCTTCTTCCCAGACCTCCTCGCAATCTTCGTCAAGTTATCCCCTTCCTTCACGTTGTAGACTCCGCCACTGAGGAACTTGTGACCCTCATTGTCACTGTCACTATCACTGCTACTGTCACTGCTGCTGCTACTGCTATCATCATTACGAACTCTGAATTTCTTCAGTTTCTTCTTCCCACGTTCAATGAATCCTTTCAGGCCACCCCTTGGCTCGCCATCACCTCGTTTCTTCCACAACACCAAACCTAGAATACCACCGGCGATGGCTAAAGCTCCTAGCAACAACCAGGGGCCATCTCCATCTTTGCCCTTCTTGATCTCCTTCTTGGTGTAAGGCGCCGTCCCCTCCAGATGCGCTCTAAACAAACCCTTTTGGTTCTCTTCGGAGGCCTTTGCCTTCCCGTCAACTTGTGATTTCACGTCACTCGGTGCTTTCAACATAATCCTCGACATAGTCGGCTTCAGAGCCGTGGGAGCTTCGGATTTGGCCTTGGAAGCAACAGTAGATTTCGAACCATTTTTATCTGCATGATCATGATCAGCAGCTGACGGTGTAGTGTCTGCGCTCTTGGAATCGGCAACGACGGGCTTCTTGTGTTCAGCTGCCACATCATGGTGCACCTTATTGAAAGATTCGGCCAAGTTTGCACTCTCGCGCGCGGATTCCACAAGCTCTGGTTCAGGCGTCTTCGTTTCTGTGTCGTCCTTAGGCAAATCATTGCTCACCGGGCCGTTTTCACTGCTCTTGGAAGAGGACCGAGAAGCCGACTGCTGCAGCGTCTCTTTCGTTTTCTGAACTGCCTCTCGCGGCATCTTGCTAGCAGGAGTGACCAACGTATCCTTGACGTTATCGAAATCGGGCACCAAGAGGTGCAGCGTGCGCGCCTTCTTCGACAAGCGACGCAAGCAGACGCACACGCGCCGGATATCCTTCTGGTCCACGGCGTCCGAGGGGTTGAACAAGTCCACGTCGCGGAGACCCACCCCCTTGCACATGTTCAAAAAACCTTCCACGGACGCATAGGGCTGGTACTTGAGACTGCTCTTCCTCTCGAATGACGGGGAGGCCGTGCTCGCCTTCGGGGATTCAACGTGTCCCGGGAACTTGGGGTCGTCTTTAATGTGCTGGGAGACTCGGTAGAGCAGCGCGCCGTCGGCCAATAAATCCTCCAGAGAAGTGTTCTTGTCCAAATCCTCCCCGAGCACGGCTTCCAGCCATTCCCTCGCGGAAGCCCTAAGAAACTCAATGTCCGACTCGTGAAACGCCGACTTCGTGGAATGGGTGTCGGGTGTGGTCGGCTCCTCCATCGCTTCCGTCTCGATTCTCTATCACCTATCACCACCTCGAAAACCTTCACTACAATCCTCCCCCCAAATCTACAATCACCTGCATCCCGTAAACCCCCAAAGAAAAAACTCGTCAATGATTCTCCCTAACTACAAACCCCAAGAAAACCCCGTCAACTATTCTCCCCCACTCCAAAACCCAAGAAAAACTCGTCAACTCTTCTTCCCAACTCCAAAACCCAAGAAAATTTCCTCCCAATTCTTCTCCCAAACTGCCACACCTAAGAGACAGAAACGCAAGAAAAGGCGAAATTGTAATAGTCGTTACCCTAAGAACCCCTAAAAGCTTTGTTAATAAGTTCCTGCGAATGAGAAAGGCTCTAGAGTGTACCGATGAGGGGAGCTGGTACTAATGCGACGACGGCTGGGTGCCTGCCGGTGCAGCAGGCGAAGGGACGTGAGCAGCTGAAGGGTGAACCGGAAACACAGGGATTAGGGATTTAGCGATAAGGGAGCGGCGACGCGATTGGGCGCGTCTACAATCGACCAACTGCAGCCGCAAGCAATCTTCAAGGATGATCCTGGCCTCCTCACTGGCATTCACTCAGTCCTGGCTACATGCACAACGGCGAGTCCACGTAGTCGTCTCTTCCGAGGTCTCGGAGACCAGCAATCCGTCCGCACAAGGTTCCGTCCATGAGGGGTCGTCTCGTCTGTCGCTGAGTGAGGGTGAGATGCTGCTTACGGAGTGGAAATTATTGTTGGTGACGCTAATAGCGGAGGTTAAGTTAGTCCCAAGACTTGCCGCATATTCGCTTCGTCTTGGTAGGTCACTGTTGTTGGTGTAGCTTTCCGCTAGAGCTGCTGGGATGGTGGCCATCGCTTTTCTGAAGATTCTCGGAGTGGTTGTCACTCAGTCAAAACCTATGTAAGGATTTGAAACTGCTGCAGATGAAATAGGATCTGCGTCAGAGTGCGAGAGCTACGATCTGTAAGGAGGGATTCTGCGATGTCAGTACTCAACTTTATGTGAAAAGTTAGTACTTGTGGTATGGAGTTTGTGAATACAGTATCAGTCAAAATTACTTAGGGCTCTGTAAAGGAAGAAGGAACGAATCTTGCCATGAAAATCAAACACTTCAGTATTATGATTGAAGATTTGTATTCTGAGAATGGACTCGACTTCGAGTTTGTGTGAAGGGGCTTGTCTTTGGCGAGGCAAGGTTTTTGAGCTCGAAAATTGCACAAGACTGAATTTGGAAACAAACGACGAGGATCTCGTAGTGGAAATTGTGAATAGGGACATATTCTAATTAGACATGTGAGAGTGTGTAAGACTTCTCTTCCGTCATAGAATGCAAAGAAGACTTTGAAACTCTACGTCAAGGGAAATGTTTGTAACAAGAATTGCATACAACTCAAAAGTTACAATGAAGAGTGTCATTGTGAAGGACATGTATTCTGGTGTAGGAAGTGGAATTATCTCGAATAGACGCTTCATTCACACTCATCCTCAGTCCAGATTTATTCTTTTTCTTGCACTCTGATCTGACACCCCTGAAAGAAGTGTGAGAATTCACTGCCTCATCTTTCTTCGTAACTAACTATCATATGAGATGCAGAACTGATTCTAGCAGATTGAGAGCTAAGGATTACATTAGGGTTAGGGTTAGGGTTAGGGACTAGAACTTACCATTGTCAGCCACATCTTCTATATAAGTCCTAGATGTCACATATTGCACATGTCTTCAACCGGTCATCTTAGTGCGTGACGCAGCACTCTGTGCGTGCTCTGTCGGTTACCCAGTAGGTTACTAAGTGTGAATTCTTCTGGGTATTCCGGGGTATATTGGTATGCTGTTTTATTGTCTCTATAAGTTAGTTTGAGTCTTTCGGCGTAGTCTGTGATGATACCACTTTAGGCTTGTTTCTCAAACATTCGCAGTGGCCGCCTAAAGCTTTCGCCCTGCCGGGCTTGAGAGCTAATGCAGCTTCTAAACCTTCCTTGGATATCTGAGACGCATTTGTGGTTTTTTGACATGGTGTGACATGACGGGAGATGAGGATAATTCCCCGAATGAACGACGCTGATTCCAACTGTGCTATTCAGCTCTAGCGAGCCAAGCCAGAAACACTGATCCTTCATGTCACCAGAGCGATACTGTCCTCTCCTTATTTTGTAAATCGTGCAATGATGAAGTGAAAGTTTGCTGAGAGTTTCTGATTTGGCTCTACGCCATGTTGAAGAAGCCGCTTTGACTCTCTGAGCTCGTGCCGTGTCTTTTTGTATTCTCAGTCAAGGCGATGATTAGAAAATACCCGCGCTTCTGAGAGGAAACTCACTGAAGTACAAAGTGGTAACATGGTTGAATTTCTTCAGATGAGCCTTTTGTATTTGATGTTCTTCTGTCGGAGATGTTCGCGGGGATGACAAGAAAATTTCGTCAAGCTCAACAGACTTGATACGGGGACCAGAACGTAGTTCTGCATCTCATATGATAGTTAACCCGCTGATCTGAGCGAACGCAACTTCTTGATTTTAGAAGGTCACTGTGTCTGACCAGGAGTTGGTGATGATACCACTTTAGGCTTGTTTCTCAAACATTCGCAGTGGCCGCCTAAAGCTTTCGCCCAGCCGGGCTTGAGAGCTCATGCAGCTTCCAAACCTTCCTTGGATATCTGAAACCTCCTGGCCAGCGTATCTTTGTATTAATATGGTCTATTTAATAAGGGTTCTATGTAGGATTTTAGTTTGAGGGATATGACACTGCAGTGATGATTCGATAACCCCAGCTCGCTTTTAGCCTTCACGAGAGGGCGTTGAAGAGAAACCATCGTTTCCAACACAAATTAATCCTGAGCAGAGTCATATCTCGTACATTCTGGCAATTATTAGTGTTAATACATGTTTCTGGTTCTCGAATTGTTCTTTCTCTCGGCAGCACAATGAGGATATCTATCTGTTTGGTTGAGAGCTCGCTCGGTGAAACATCCAAACCTCCTACTCATTCTGAGTGCTTTTAGTGAAGCTGTTCGTACAAGTTCAAGTGAGGCAAGTGATAGAAGGTAAACATGCCTATGACAGGCAGAATTAGTGGTGTGAGCTGTTGCCATTAGCAAAATGATTCAGATTTTTTTCCATACATAGACATATGAGAATTGAAGGAAGTAATTGAAAATTTATTCTCTTGACAAAGTAAGAATTTTTTTGAATTTATTAAGTGTACAGCCCAATTGGTCCAATGGAGTCTGTAGACTACCCCAAATCAGAGAAAGGGTTTTCATAATGGTCATCTTACCACCTAAAGCAGTCACAACATTTTCTAACATGGCCATTATATGAAGGAATAAAAAAATAACTTTTAATGACCAATTTACACTTGAGTGGTGTAAGTGCCCTATAACAGTCACTAATAACTTCATGACCATTTCCCAAGACAAGATTATGGCCACAAATCAGCCTAATGTAATCCTAAACTCATTTATCAGAAAAAATTTGCCATGGGTTGGTTTACCTTAGAGCAGCCTCACGGTAGACTGACCAAGACCACTCACCAGATGCTGGTTTGGCGAGTGGTTTTCGAGACCAGGCCATGTATGCTCCTCCTGTGCCCCACAGGACGCTCACTAAGCAGACTTGCCAACTGCAAGTAACAACGCTTGGTAATTCTGTTTATTGGAAATCAAAAAATCAAAACTAGAATTCGAATTAAATTAGGATTAATATGTTTTAAATCCGCTTTGCAAAGAACTAGTGATTAGCATTTCGATTACACTCTTTGTATGTTTTGGGAGAATAGAAGTTCATTATATATACATGAGATGGTAGGAGGTAGAACAATCCATGTGGGATATGTAAATTAGAACTACTAGGAATTCAACCACTCATAGTGAAGTCAAAAGTAGAACTTGTGGTAGAGGTAGAATTTCAATCCTCATTTAGGCATAGTAGAATGACTTTTTTCAAAATACCTTGACCTAAAAGAAGTTTGTAAAACAAGTTAAATTTTACCTACAAAAATCCATTTGAAATTTGAATCCTCCAATCAAAAGTTATGGACAAAATTCAAAGAAGATGTTTGAAAATGTAAAAAAAAAATTCCCTTCTAACACCTATCTTGAATTTTGTTCATAACTTTTGATTGGAGGATTGAAACTTCAAATGAATTTTTGGAGGTGAAATTTGACTTGATATTCAAACTTTTTTTAGTTCAAAGATTCTTGAAAAAAGTTATTCTACTATGCCTAAATGGGGTCTGAAATTTTACCTCAAACACAATTCTGAATTTTTGGACAATGAATGGTCAAGCTTTCATCTTCAAATTATCCCATATTCTTTGAGGGTTCATGATGGACATGCAAATGAAGCAATTCCTTCCAATATCCAACTAAATTCCCCATCAAGGAAAATTTACCAAATTTTTTGGTAGTTGATATTTGGAATTTGTTCTTCTTGTAGCTCTCCACGTCATCATCCCTGCCCATTGACCTTGGAGTATTCCTTGGATTTGGGCCATTTAATATCCCGATGTGCAATTAAGGTTTAGAGACGCGTGCCAGAATGTTATAGCGAGCCATGCACAAGCAACTCCAGTTGCCCAAGCCCTCACCAGAATTTGCCATGGCCGGCCACTTTTGCCTATGTGGCGAGTCTACAGTGGGGTCTCCCATAGCCCGGGAGCGTGTTGAGCCCGTTCGACATGCTACCGTGGGGCTACTTTAAGTACACCTAATTTTGAACGCTTTCTAAATTCGACCCCTACATATTCTTGCCTAAAATGTACTTCCACTATTCATGAGAGTCTATGGTCAATTTTTAGAATCCCTATTTTTAGCACTTTGAATATTCTTAGTTTATTCACATAATGTCTGAAAATTGCACTCAGAGAATCTAAAATCCCCTTTAGACTTCTAGTAAAAACCCACAAAAAAAAAATTTGAAATAATAATGAGAATCATGTTGAATTGCTTATTCATGCAATTTTAGGAGTCGTTACCTTACTTTGTGACAACAAAATGTCTTTGTTTTACCATGACAACATAGAAGAAGGCCAACAAGAAACACAACTATAGTCTACATTTATGAAGAGTACAATTATGTGTATAATAGAAGTTTTTGTTGGATTTTCTGACATTTTTTGGTATGGGCATTCTAGTTCTACACAATACAGTGAAATTAGGTTGCCCCTTACTAATTTCCTAACATTCTACACTTTATCACTATTTATTGCTATTGTACAAAGATATAGTCAATCCATAACCATGTGTGTGGCATCATTGGCATGGGTTGGTGCATTAGTTTGGGGCTCGGTTTTAGAGAGTTGAATGTGCCTCCACATCCACAAGCAATGAGCAATGAGGGAACTTTTCTTCGTGAAGCAATCCAATTGATAAGGAAACCTAATTTCACTACATTTTTGTAGCTTTTATTTGTGTTGTAGTAATTTTTTTATAAATGAAGAATATTGTTTACACAAACTTAGTCATTTTCAATAAAAAAAATTGTATAAATCCAAAATGCAATTTCCTCATGTGTAATGCATGTACTTCTTGGTGCAATATATGTATTCACAAATGGCTCTTTTCTATTTGATAACATTACCACCATTATGTTCATAATTCAAAACCTTTTCTTGTCTTTTTTCTCTTTGAAGCTATGTTGAGATATTGTATTTCACATTTTTTTTACATCACGGATAAGACCTATTTTTACAATCTCTTTTATCACAATTTTCTTTTAAGGGAGATGGTAGATTATGATCATTTTTTACACACAATGTGTCCATCACATACTCTTCCATTTAACACAAAAGGATTGTATACATCTATCTAAATTTCTTTCAAAACCAATGATCCATAAAAATTATATCTTCCATTTTATACAATGGTATTGTATACATCTATCTATATTTCTTCTAAAACCAATAATCTAAAATGATTCCTTCCATATTTTTATTTTTGACAAATTGCCTTGGGATATAAAGCATTAACCTTATATAGCCGCTGAGGACAATTTGTCCTTTGGATGGTCAAGTAGTTTTTTTTATAATAAATAATAGATGATGTTCATCAAATTTTTTATAAAACTTTATCAATGCTCTTTCCACATCACAAATTTTAAATTTGATGTCATACTATTTAATCTTGACTTTACATGGGGTATCTTATATATATACCCACTTGCATAGTGTAATTTAATACCATAACTTCCTACAAACAAAATAGGTCATCCCATAGGTCAAATTATAACTTTACTAATCAATATTCGAATGAATGAAAGCTTCCATGTAGATAATTATTGACACATTCTACAAACAAAACATTTTCTTTTATAATTTTATATTTTCATTGCTTTTCATCCCCAAGATTTTGCTTTGTTTTCTAAAGATTTAGTGAAAAGTAATTAAATCCCTAGAAATCTAATACATTCCTATGCCTCCAAAAACTAATATACAAAATCACAATAAAAATTGGAGTTGAGCATTTGTACAATCCTACCCAAAATACTAAAAAATTCAATTGCACTTCACATCCTATATCGCAATAGGATATAACTTGATAACCCTATATATGCCACACAATGTAAGTTTATCATTCTAATCTCAAATTCCAATCTAGAACGTCATTTGATGACATGGAATTGAACTTCTATTAATATCCAAGTCTTCGATGGCAACAATACTTGCCTTGGCACTAGTCACCGTGAAAAAATTAGGTCCATGACAATCTCACTTCAAAACTCATGCATGGTGACTCTCTGTAAGAACTTACCTATAGAGGTATTTTTAAGGTTGGTATATCACTCAACTAATGTTATAGGGTGCAAGAGTACATCTAATGTGCTATGTTGGAAACCTCATGAAGCCCCAACATCAACTTGAAAGCTCATGAGCTACTTTGTTTTACCATGTCATCAAGGAATTAGACCACTCCTTTCTCATTGTATCCATTTCAATCTTTGTCAAGCTAATCACTTCTAGTTTTACAAATCTCCTAGACCCCTCCTCTTTTGAAATATAATTGTCTACTTCCATACCTTAGTCTTGGTTATAGTATCAAAATGATTCCCCTACAAAAACTTATGATATTTTCCTTGGCATAAGATTTAACTCACGTATCCAAATGAAGTATGCAAGTATATCTTTGTGATGTACTTGACAAGTAGATACCAAAACTTTTGTTTGCCTTTATCTCATACCTTGCATATACATTGCAAATAGGGCAAATGTTACTAATGATTGTATCTTTGAAATATAAGAAGTTATTGAGTTCCATAAAATTGAAACTTGCACTAAAAATCAAGATCCTCCTTTAAACTATTGTCTAATATTCATGACTAATTTTGTACACACTTAATTCAAATTCGTAGTGCATAAATTTCTATGTGGCATAGGACATGTTGCAAATTCTTGAGAATGCCTTTAAATTTTATGCTAAAAAATTGAAAAATAATTCTTTCATCATATGAGTTTCCAAAACAAATGGTAAATAATAGTGAATAAAATCCAAACATTTATTTTAATAACTTTTAATGAGTAAATTTTCAAAAAACACTTGGTTGTGGTTTGCTCTAAACTAAAGATGTATGTACTTCAAATCAAATGATTAAATATATATATAATAATTTCTTTTAATTGGTGATATATAATAAAATGGACATCATTTTGTGTGAGAATATATATATATATATATATATATATATATATATATATATATATATATATATATGCATGTATTCATGTATAATTACATGAATATATATACACATATATAGTTTTGAATACAAACATTTGAGGTAATTTGCATAGTAAATATATGTTCTCAAAATAAGTGATGGATATAATTTTTTCAAGGCAAATATTGATAAACTTTAGAATATCTAAATTACATGGTTCAAGATATTAATCAACAAGAGTTGCGTTTTAATGTTTTGATATGGAATTTGATATCCCAATTTTTCTTAGGCAATTGAAAAGTTACATTCAAGCATTTTGAAACTCATTAGAATAAATATTATCATTGGTGTTGGTTTATGATTGCTAAATTATGAAGGAATGAATAGATTTTGTGATTTTAATGGGGTTTTCTAAATCTTCAAGGGCTTGTTTGCAATTTTTTTGAATTTTGAGAATGAATTATTTGAAATATTGGTCTTAAAATTTATTTTTTAATTTATTTAAGTATTTCATGAAATAAAATTTAGATTCCTAGATTTTAAGATTTTTTTTCCTATTTTAATTGACTAATTCATAAATCAAATACATTCATATGTTGTGAGCTTATATTTAAAAGAAAGTTTCAAAATATGGGAGGTAAACCATATAAATCTTATTCATAGATTCCAAAAAAATTGTAATAAATGCTTTAAAAGTAAAATATTATAGACTACTCTATTATACTATTGTAGGAAAAATCAAATCAAATAAGATTTTGTGATAATTTCATTAAATTTTGTTTATATAATTTTTGTTCCAAATTTTGTAATTTCTTTTTATAATATTGAATGGTATGTATAATTATTGATATCATTGAATGTTTTGCTACTTCAAATAATTGTGTAGGTCATTATCAAAGTAATACCAACAACCACTTTATAAACTTTAATCATCCATTGGACAAAAAAATATTTTTGCAACAAGGACTCAAGAAATGCACATTTGGAAATCTTGAAGGAGCATTGAAAGAATTAAATTGTGTTGCTAATTTAAATCTAAACGATGCATTTACATTACAACAACGTGGGGCTATTAAAGTGGCAATGAGTGATTATTATGGAGCCTTAAAAGACCTTGATTTGTCTAATAATTTAAGTCCAGATAATTTCTATATATTAAAACAACGTGCGAGTGCAAAACATGCATTGAATAATTATTTAGGAGCTTTAGATGATCTTAATAGAGCTAATTCTTTAAGTCCAAATAATGTATCACTTTTACATCTTCGTGTAAATATTAGGATTGAACTTAATGACATTGTAGGAGTTCTAGATGACTTAAATATAATTAATGAATTAGAACCAAATGATCCTAAGACACTAGAACAATTGGGAGTTGTTAAACGAGTATTGAAAAATTACCATGGTAGTTTAGAATGTCTTAATAGAGCAGATAATTTGTGTCTTAATGATGCATCCATATTGTATCAACGTGGAATTCTAAAATTTGAAATTCAAGATTTTGAAGGAGCCTTAGAAGATTTAAACATGGCAAATGAACTTTGTCCATATGATTCAAATAAGCTCAAACAACTTGGTATTGTTAAGCGTGTATTAAAAGATCCAATTGGTGGATTACATTTTCTAAATAAAGCTCACAAACTAGCTCCTAATGATGTCTCCATAAAATATGAGCTTGGGGTTGTAAAATTTGATTTGTTAGATTATGGAGGTGTTGTAGGATATTTGTATGAGGTTAATGCGATGACTTTAGATGATCCACATACACTCAAATATCTTGGAGCTACCAAATGTGCACTTAATGATTTTTTGGGTGGATTAAGAGATTTGAATAAAGCTGATGACTTAATTCCTAATGATGCATTCATTAAGTATCAACGAGGACTTGTAAAATTTGAACTAAAAGATTATGATGGAGCCTTATTAGATTTTAATAAAGCAAATGAAATAAATCAAAACAATCCAAATACATTAAAACATTGTGCTAAGCTAAAGCACAAAATTAAAGATTATCTAGGTGCATTAAGTGATTTAGAAAAAGCTCAAGAATTAGCTCCAAACGATACATCCATTCAATATCAATGTAAGGTTGTAAAGCTTGAGCTTTCAAAAAAGTCTATAAAGATAAGCTAAGAGTGTTAAGATTCCATAATCTAAAATTTGGAAATTCATTACAAAAAATTTAGCTACTCTAGAAGCCTATGAGTTCCCACAAGTACTTAGACCATGGGAACTTGGCATCAACAGAAAGCTGATGTGGCCAAGCGACAACCACGTTAGATAATAATAATACTAGAGTAATAAATGAAATTTTATTTATCTTTTAAAAATTAATGAATATTTTACACTTTTACATTTTTTTCTTAAATTTTAAATTCTAGCCTGCACTGACTGGTTCCGAGCATGGGGAACTAGTTTGAAACGGTTTTTTTAGTGTAGACGAATCTCTTCTAATGAACATGAAAAATCTTCGTAATGCCATTTTATAAAAAAAACATGTATACATTCACCAATCTATATTTGAATCTTTAGTATATTAAAGATCACTATGCTTTTTAACATACATTATTTGATCACAACATCAATTTTTTCCATATTTTTTTAATATACTTCAAATACAAATGATTATGCTTTGTGAAATTTAAAATTGTTGTATTGGTATAGTTTATTTTCTCCATTATCCTTTGTGTTTAAATAAAATCAATATACTTCCAAACTAATGTAGCTATAATCTTTTAGGAATTTTGGAAATGATTTTTTTTAAATGATTCACTTCAAGGACCTTTAAATTTTGTGGACCTTGTTTATATGATTCATACAGATTATAGAAATCCCATTTTGAGTAGCACATATTATGCATGCATGTGGAGTGGACCTTGAGTGATTAATTGAAAGGCATAACAAGCAAATAAAAACACACAATTGGACAATTAAATTAGGTCAAAACTTACCACAAATGTAAGCCATGGCATAGAATCTTACCTAGAGGGTAAATGCATGAACTATAAGACTCATGCATGGCCACAAAATTTGGACTAGTGAATTTACTCACTGAAAATTGCCTAAAGACAACAATGATGTCCCTGATTTTTAGGGTTCAATATTGCATGAGTAGTACCATTGGCAATTGCATGTTATTATGTGAATGTAGAAAAGTGTTGTTGTGAAATGTTTAGGCTTAGAGATCTACAACCTTGTGTCTTATCAAAAAGTGTTTGGATGATGGAAGAATTCCTTGGTGATAAACTCATGGAGGTATGATGAGGTGAATTCTCTAAGGTCAATAGAGTTAATCATAAACTTTGTCTTGTGTTTATGAATGGGTGTTAGAGGAGGTTTAACTAAGGATAGTACAAAGAAACACGGCATCAAACTCCATCAAACTTGAGTTTTGGTGCTCTAGGAGTTTTGTTTGTATTCATTTCAAACTCAGGCTCATAGTCCTGTAATGCACACACTATACAACTAACTCTAATGCTTTGAGAATTTGGATGTTTGTGGAATGGATAGTGATGTATTCCTTGGTTAAGATTCACTGAGGATCCATTTTGGTGTCCTAATTGTGACTTTTAAGGGAAATTATGGCCTAATATTTAACCTTGGGATTTAGGTTGAATTGTAGATTCATTTGGATAAGGGTCATTGCAAGAAACACAAGCTTGTTTTCTCGTCACAATTAGAGTGACTCTCTTGTCATCCACTAAAACTTATGAATTTAAAACCCAATGCCAAAAATTAAAAATGCATATCTAGTTAACTTTATTGTCATCATATTTCTTATTTTTTAGAAATTTAAAAAAATTGTTTTATATTTAAATGTCAATTTCATTAATGTGTCACACTTTTAGGTTTAGGGTTTTTTATACTAAATACCGGTTCAAATTAATGATTTTGGGTTGAAATTTCTGTGGTATATTCCTATAGTAGGTAGACATGTGCCTACTTAAGGGCATTTAAAAAAACATTATGTTATGTCCTCCACATTTGTGCAAAGAGGCCTCCCTTGTGTGTGCATTTGTAAACATTAGAAATGGTTTTGACCTCATTTTAAAAATCTAATCTCATCACTATGAAGTCTTTTCCAATGTCCAATTTTTCATTTTTTTGAAAAGTTATTTTCCTATTTTCTACAAATTAAAATGTCCCAATTGTATTTACTAGGACAACTTTTGGGACATAGAATTTTGGTGAAGAAAATACAATTGGGACATTTTAATTTGTAGAAAATAGGAAAATAAATTAAAAAAAAAAAATGGGCATTGGAAAAGACTTAATGGTGATAAGACTTGGTTAAAAAAATGAGGTCAAAAACATATCTAACGTTTATAAGTGCACTTGCAAGGGAGCCCTCTTTGCGCAAATATGGAGGACATAAACTAATGTTTTTTAGATGCCCTTTAGTAGGGGCATGTCTACCTACTATAGGAATATACCACAGAAATTTCAGCAAAAAATCATTAATTTGAACCGGTATTTAGTATAAAAAAACCCTAAACCTGAAAGTGTGTCTACTTCACAAAATTGATTTTTAAATATAAAATGATTTTTTAAAAATTTTTAAAAAATAAAGGTTACAATTGAAATAAAAAATTCTAGGAAATAGTTTTTTGTTTTGGGCATTGGGCTCATAAATAAAAAGTTATAATGTTGGATACAAACTGTTTTTTCAAAACGCTATGGAAAACGGCCGGTGTTTCTTGCAATGACCCATAAATGCATGTAAAATTATTGTGTACATGTAATGGATGGTGTGTTGGACTTATGTTTCAAGGCTCAATTAATTAGGAACCATTTTGATGCCCTAATTGTAATTTTAGGGGAATTTGGGGTATGGAATGTGCTCTAATCCATTGCATAGAAGGCAACTAGAGTCCCATATACTCCCCGTTAGCCAACTTTAGGGGGGGGGGTGTTCCACTAAAGTGAAAAATATTCATTGAATTGCCAAAAATAGTAACCCCTAGAGTTGATTAGTGGAGAATGTGTGGGACTCTAATTGCCTTCCAAACAATGGACAACTATTTAAAATACACCAATTTTGTCCAAAAAGCCCTAAATCAACCAAGGACAACACCAATAAAGTTCCCCCAAAACACTTCCTAACACCCCTCAATCATCTAATTCTGCATTGAAATAGATGAGGGTAACTTTCTAGGCCAAAATCTAATTCAAAACAATAAAATTCAATTATACATCTAATTCAATCTTACACCTCATCTAAGTCCATAGATCAAATACTAAGGCATTCAACACCTCATTTCAGTAAGCAATTAAAATTGTACCCTCCATTTGGGGAATTTTTGTACATATATTCCAATCATGCATTACAACAAAGTTTTGACCTCATGTAATGTATGGTATAATGATGTACCATAATTAGTATGACATGTGCTAAATTATTGTAAAACCACTATTTTATTGTTTTTTTTCCTAATTTTGGTGTGTTTCACATAACATTAGTGGACTAGTCTTTGTTCTAACACTACTAACTAGATTTTTTATTTTTACATTTGCTAATGTTTTGGTTTCTAATTTTTCTTTCATATCATTTTCTATTTGTAGTATTTTGTTTTCATTTTCTCACCATTTTATCATTTGCCTAATTTGGTTGCTTTACCAAATCTTACTTAGAGTCTTTTGTACTAAGCTTCCAAAGTTTTCATGGCTATCTCACATAAAAATCCTTAATTTATAGTCATTGCTCAATCTTCCTCTCTATCCCTTACTAAAATCTAATTTCGCCCACTTTGTTTTCGTTTTTTACATTTTAAAAGGTGAACCAGTATGGTGATTTACAAAGCACCCATAATTTTTAGGCCCCCCTCATAGTCTTCATGGTCCTACTACTAGGCAACAACAAGGTTCTAGAGCATGTGGAATACTTTTGCACTTATGGAACAATTTTATCTAGAATCAAATTATAGTGTAGAACAACAACCATTCTATAATTACATGTTGATCCAATCACTAGGAAGAGGAAGATAGGGAATGTCGCTATGAATGTGCCATCACTTGGCAAGAGCATTTGTAGCTAAGGTAACTACAAGTAAAAACACACAAGTAAGCAATTCAACATGGTTCCCATTAATATATTGAAAAACTTTTTGTGGAGTCTTGTTGGTAGGGGATTTTAGATTCTCTTAAAATGCATTTTTTGGACACTATATGAATAAACTATGAATTATCAAAGTGATAAAATGGGGTTTAGGGTAACCAATTGTAGACTTAGTCTCATGAATAATGGTAGTACATTTTAGACAAGAATCTAGATGGCATGGTTAAATGTAAATTAAAAAGACATTCCTTAAATCATTCCTTAAGAAAGCAGTTGAATTTAGCGTAGTTACCTTAGTGGTTGGATATCCTCGTGTTCATGGGTGTGAGGACTGAACCAGTCATTTGAAATTATTGGACAAAGTTTCCACCTTGCTGGCACTGTATTGTACAGTACAGTGGGACGACAAAAAGAATTGCCGGCAATCCTTTGGACGGCGGCAATTCTTTTTGGCACCCGGTTCAGGGTTCAAAACAGAGTCACTTCATCCTGTTGCACACATGAATCGATCTCACTGTTAACTGTTTTGAACCCTAATGTGTTTTTCATGTGTGTATCAGGAGGAAGTTTAGCGGTAAGTTGTCAATTCAACACTTCATCAAGCTGCTGCACAGCCATATGTTTTGATTTGGTCCCGTCGATGCTTTTATCGATTTAACTTATGGCTTTTTTTAAGCAAATTTGTTTCCGTGCACGCACTTCGGTGTACAAGCAGTTGAAAGCTTGAAGCTTTCAGTGACTTGGAACACCAAATTTTTCTTGTATTACCTCGCGCTGAAATAAAGTCAGATAAGTTTTGAGATTTGTGTAACCTATCCCTATCCCTATCCCTTGCCTGTCGTATCACCGTTGAACCTCAGAAACCGCCACCGTGTTCAGCTGAAAGTTCACAACAATAATGACTTGGTCGTTTTCAATGGAAACAACTTGTACTGGCCCGCGCGCGTGGCTCTGAAAACGCAGGCAGGACTCAAAGATACCGCCCGTTTCTTGGAAAGGAATTCCACCTGACGTGCCAAACTTGCAGTGCGTACAGTTCCTGTTTCCTTTACCCATACATTTACGAGTCCCATTTCTGTTCTCAGTTCAGTCTTCACAGCAAACTATACAAAAGTGAAGACGGTGGTTGAGATCTCAAAAGTTGAAGCACAATTCTTGGCTGCTCAGCTGTTTGTACTCATCGAAAGGATTGAAAATGTTACAACGGGACCACATTGACCCAAAGAGTGGCTCAAAGTTGCCTGCCATCAAAAACTAGAAATGAAGCTCTGACTGCGTATGATCAACGGTGTGACCGTTCTAGGGTTCTAGGGTTAAGAAAGCAAGAGAGTCTGTGATCATTGCAATGCCAGGCTCTCCAGATGTGAGTTTAGACTCTGGAATGCAGAGGAGATGAATTGTAAGCTAGCAGCAATTATCACAGGTCTTTGTTGCATGATTGAGTTCTGTGCAAACTCGGTCGACTTGAGTGGCCGCTAATTCGGTGAACACTAACTTACTACCCCTAGTTTCTGGTTTAAGGTTATCATTAATGGGTTTCAGTCCTTTGCGAAATGAGATGCATTCCATGATGAAAGCTTGCAATGCTGAATGCAGATCTATGGTCCACAATGGGGATACTCCCTGATCGTCTGGATGTGGGTACTGCCAACGGTGCTTCATGCTAAACTTGTTTCCCATGTCTCGCAGTTGCATCATTTGGGATGAATTGGTGCAAGTTTCATTTGGCTTGATGACTGGAGCATTGGTTGCACTCCTCTATCCATTAAAAAACTTAGAGTGGATACCCTGGCTACCCTACCTGTCATTGAAGCATAGGAGTTTGCAATTAGTAGTGTTGTCATCAAGCCATTAAACATGAGTAGCATATCTCTTACAACTCCGATTCAAAGCAAGTGTACTTGATTAGTTTGAGACCAACTCTTTGCTATTCTTTCTACTTCAAGTAGATAACTTTTAAATTCTTTTGGGTTATAACTAGCACTAAAATTTCCATAATTTAAAAACTAGACATTGAACTAGGGGCTTTTATGAAAATAGTATTAATTTTTTGTAAAATATAAAACAATCCTATATAACTTAACGTAGCTAAAAATCTCAAGTCATTTGAAGTATAATGTAAAATATATGGCTGGTAAACCTCTCCTTGAGACTAGGGACCAAAATAAGAGAAGTGCTTATTACAATCACCCTTACTATTAGTGAGCTTTTTTATTATCACTTTAATGAGTGCAAACAAAGTTATTTGAACTTAAAAGTACAAAAGTCACAACAAGTGGATTCCACATGCCTAAATTCAAGGAAATCATCAAAGTTTATAACTTTACTACATAATCAGTATAGGTTTTTTTTCAACAAACTCTGTTGATTCGGTTGGATTTAGATGTGCGAGACCTACTATTGTCTTGTTTAGGATACATTCATATTGAGGGACATAACTTAATCTAGAGAGGGACAACTTAATCCCACCCACCACAAAGAATTGAAATTGGAGGGATCAATTTGGAGAATACTTCATCCTTCTTGTTATACATTAATACCAAGTGAAAATCTACAATTTAACTTAGGAGGTGAAGATTTCAAACTCAATCAATACTATAGGGGCAATTTTTCACTCTAATCTAATGTGGAATATGACATTATGGATGCATGTATATGTTATATCTTCAACTTTATTCTGACAAGATACTTAGAATGTTAGTTCATTGAAATAAATTGATGTTGGAAGGAAATAGTGAGGATATTTAACCCCTTAAGGACCACATACTAAATTTGAAACAATAGATGAACACAAACTCATCCTGAGAACACAATTATGAACCACATTTTTTAGCTCTTCTCAACGCCATGATACCCAACATTTTAATCACGCTTGGTGAGAAGCTTGGTGAGAATGTACTCTAGCCTTAAAAGTGAAGCTCTTTCCCCTCGGTGTGAATGAACCCTGAAAAGAATCCTCTTGCGCACGTCAAGTTTCCAATCATCGTTTGTTTGTCACCGGGATTCCGGAAGAGACATCCAAACGAACACTTGAGGTGGAAGCTAGTCGCGGTCACCATGCCGATGGTAACAAGCTCTCCCAACTCACGTTTCCATGATGGAGGACTCGCCACTCCCAAAGTGGTGGTCACATTCCTTGGACTTCAACCTCATCTGACCTCTGGTCACGGTACGTAAGTAGTTCATGCTCTGGAAACCAAGACAGAATTTAAACGCTTAGTTCTCACTCGAGGCCCCAATCCACTTTAATTAGTACTACGTACTCAAACTAGGAGACGGGAATAGTCTCTCAAGTGGGTGCATGTCAGCAGTACACGCCCTGCTTTTGCTAACATTCGCTGACTTTGATTGTGTAAGCATGATTGCCCAGCCTTAAGTTTCTTGTTGCTAGCACTTCAGTTACTTCATTCACCTCCTCATTGCAGTCACGTCTATCAGTGTTTTCAGGGCTTCACAGGATAGAATGGGTACCAAAGTTCATATATCAATCCTGAGTGATCCCAGTCTGCTCCCAACCTAATATGTGAGTGAATTATCGGTTGTGAGGGCCAGTTTCAGTCTCCTTGCAGCATCTAGCTTTAATGTGAGAGAGGTGATTGTGAATTGTGTCCATCTTGAACTTCCAGGGCTCCCCAAATTCTCACCATCATTCGATATGTAACCATGTGAACAGGTTCTCGTTGTATCTGCATACCGATGGCAGGCAGAAACGGCATAGGGTGGTTGGTCTTGGCCGTGATTCTAGTGGTCCGACTCTCGCATTTTGGTAAGTCAGGAATACTACTCATTTCCTTAGTTAACAAAATTTGCAGTGTGAGTTGACGCGTCTTTGTGCATGTCAGTTCGTGGCATTACATTAGGGATTCACGGCTGTGAATCCCGACCTCAATGAATGCGCGACATGACTTCTGGAGAGTCCTCTAGCTGGTAAGGAAGGAGATTGCCTGGAGAATGTATTGGGGCTTAATTGTCACCACATAACAATCCTTATATTTGTGCCAAGAGCATAAGGAAGATGTGCATTCAAGGGAAAAAGGAATCAATGAAATCTGAAAATCATCAAGTTTTGTAGTGTTCTCACAATTCACAAGGACTGTCGTTTGTTTCCAAATTCATCTCTGCACAACTCTAAGCTCAAGCATCTTCAGTTGTTCACAATCTTAGATCCCTTGTAAAAACTCCAATTGAAATTGTGTAGTCCAAATTGCCTCTATTCTCTGACACTCCTGATCCCACTGTTGAGGTTTCTAAACAAGGGGCTAATGGACGGTCTTGCAGCAGAGGGAGCGAAAGCCCTGTATGCCTTCGGCGATTCCTTCGTCACCTCAGGCAATGGAGGCTACATGGGCCGCCCTTACGGCATGACCTGGCCGGGATACCCTGCCGGTCGCGCCAGCGATGGCCGCAACCAAGTCGACTACCTCGGTACTTAGCGGCCCACAATCCCACAACACTTGATGCATGTTCTATTTGACTTCTACTAATTTGGCAAAATCTCACAATGGGAACACGGCAAAGTGAACTGCACATACTTCACCCTGCAGCATACTTTGTCGTGTGCACCTTGCTGAGAGCCCAACATAGGTAAGACATTCACATATTGTGGGATTTTTCAATTTTTTGGGCAGAATCCCACAATTACGGGAGAACACAGCCAAGTGAATTTCCCAGAATGCACCAGTGTGCAGTATGCTTTGTTTTGTGCAATGCACGTTGCTTTGCACCCAGTGGAGGTCACCCGACTCTTTACTGGGCTATGGGGTTTTGCCGTTTTTATTGTTGCTGTGATCACTTTTCAAATACTATCAGAGCGTGAATAATTGACCTCTTCTGATGTGCGCAGCGGAGCTATTCAGGGTGCCGTACCCCATCGCATCGTTCGAACTGAAAAACGATTCCGAGAGCGTGGCAGGAGTGAATTTTGCACAAGGCGGGGGAGCAGTCACGTACGCATTCGGTTACACGCCGCTGGATACGCAAGTGAACCATTTGGAATCGCTGGTGCGGAAGAAGGCCTTGTCGAAGTCGCACCTTCGACGCTCTGTGGCACTCGTCAGCCTAGGCATCAATGACTACGGAGCCTATAACGCATACCACAGCTCTATGGTACGCATTGACTAGGAGGATTGTGGGGTTTAGCTGGATATACTTAAGGAGGATGGCATGCTAAGAGTGGTCTACCTAAACCCTAAAACCATGAGTGGTGCATTGAGCGATCTACAGTGGTGTTCTGGTGACCAGAAAACTTGGCTTAATCAATTCTAACCCCAGGATCATTCCGTAACTTCGATTCGATTTCACACCGTAGTTTAGCCTCTTGTCGACATTGTTTTACCCACGAGCAACTCAGTTTGATCCTCCCAGTGCCTGGCCACCTCTGCTGTGAAGATCGATGGATCACTTCAAGCTGCAGTGATCGATTAATTAAGGACGTGCGGGGGATGTGTGTGTCAAGGAATCGCCCTATGCAGCGGAGATGAACACGACGATAACGACGGTCGTGGACGGGATTGCACTGAATCTGGTGCGCCTCCATGGCCTGGGGCTGCGTAACATTGTGGTGGCGAACTTGGCGTCCATGGCGTGCTCGCCCTACATCACGGTGGCATCGAATTACACCGCCTGCAGCCGCAACAGCACGCTGGCGTTTGAGACGCGCCAGCACAATGCGCTCCTCGTGCGGCGTGTGCGCTTGCTGAAGCAGCAGCTGCGTGGTGCCAATTTCGTCATCGCTGATCAGACCAAAGCGTTCCGACACATTTTCCACCGCGGCGCCCAATATGGCAGGATTCTTGAACCGTAGACTTTGCAAATTCAATGCTATTTCATATGCTGTTTTCTAATTCATTTTCTTAATTGTTTGTGAATTTTAAGCAATTGTGAGTCACACACACTTTGATTCAGCATGAGATATGTTCGTGTAGTGAGAAGAGGATACTAGAGAGAATAAGCTAGAATAGGATTAGGATTAAGCCAAATTTTGAGGGAGTGTTAGATGGACTACAGAATGTTAAGTATTATTTTCAACGGGTCCTTCTCTTTGAAATTGCAATTTTCCAAAATATCTTGAGAAATACCGTAGTCGTGTTCTGTACAAGTCTGATTGGACAACTTTAAATGTCAAGTTGTGAACACAGACATGTCGACAGACCATTAGTCCCCACAGTGCAATTAGAGAGGGTTTAGGGTAGGTAGCAATCTAGCATATTGAGGTTGATCTCATGACCATGAGCATTGAAATTGTGAATTTCGGAGCGCAAAAATTGTGACGTTCAATTGCCTTTTTCTCTGAAAAATATCTCTAAAAACTACTAAAGTTCATATTGTTAATTTGCGATGGAGTTCGGCGACTTTGGCACTTTTCAGAGAGTATAGTACGCAAAGCCTGAAACGTAAAATTTCTTAAAAGTCCTAACTTATGGAGCTTTGTGTAGATGAATGTCACAGTTTTTGACACCTTGAATTGCACCACTTAAACGAAATTGACGAGTACTAAAGATTGATATGAATTTCCCGTCGGGTGACTGAAATTGAGCCGATTGCACTGTCAGTGCAGGATTCGAGAATCCTTTGACACCTTGTTGCGTGGGCAAGAATGACCCACATTTGCTCAACTGTGGCTACACTGACAGCGAAGGCAATCCGCTGTACAAGGTGTGCGCAGACGCAGCGAAAGCCGTGATCTTCGATGGAATTCATCCCACTCAAGCCGCCTGGAAGGTGGTCGTCCATTTGTATGCTTCCGTTCCCGGGTTCACCTTGGAGGGTCCCCGGCTTCAGACTTGGATTCGACAGTTCAAAGCTTGATCCCGCACTCGAATTTGAAGTGCAAGCTTTGCAGTTTTAGAGTCTTGCTATCTAAGACATGAGGACAGAAAGAATTATAGTTACAAATTTTTTTGTCCCTGTACCAACTTCCCAAGGGGAGAGACTCTAATTTTGCAGAGGTTCAAGAATGTAGGTAGACAGTTTTAGTGTCTATTGAAGATGACACGTGATTGTGGAAAATCCAATACCGGTAGAAGCATGTTTGGATGAATCCATAGATGATGCCTAGATTTGTGAATAGAATCCAGATTTTCTTTAAATATGAAAATCCGCTATTCTCAAGAGCATTCGAATTAGAAATGATTGATCAAAAACATTCAAATACTCAAAACTGCTTTCCCAATAGCATTCTACTGAGATTCCATCATTGAAATGACCAAAAACTTTTGAAAACAATATTGAACCAGATTGACATGCAGACCCAACTTCACACATGTTGCACGAAGATCTTATAGGTCATTTACTTGTAGTTACACACACGACAAAGCGTACACAAGAAGTAGAGAATAGTCAAGTGTTTGGAACTCGCACACACTGATATTCTGATAGTCAAGTCCAATAATCTTACAAACTACTTATTGTACCATTCCAAGAATTTTGCCTAATATAAAATACAATTGGAATTTTTTGTTTTGCATAATGAACATTCAATTCTTAAGCAATTTGGAGTACCAATCAAGAAGATTCAAAAAATGCTTGATGGTTTTACATGATAATTAATTGAGAAAAATTGGTGATAAATTTTTTAATTTGATTGCATTATTATTTAGGAAATGTACATATGTACATCTTTTCTTCAACAAGTATCTCCAAGAAGTTTCACAATTCCTTTTGAAGAGATTTTGATGTTAAGGTGACAAATGTCCAAATTTCGAAATTACTAGATATCTCTTTATAGTTTATTCTAATTAGATTTTGTTATTTGATACTCAATCTATATCTAATTTCTATATTTTAGCATGATAGTACATTCAATTAATTTGCCAAAATCTAGTCAAAATATAGAGATATTTATTTTACAAAAAACTTAGATATTAAAACATTTTTGAAAATTGTAAAAAATATTGGCAAGGTGTATAATAGTCATGAGTACCTTACCAATAAATATTGGATCATTTGGAGCTAGAATACAAAAGTTGTGGCCAAAAGAAAATTAACACACTATATGCATCTCAAAATAATATAGGTGTTTCCTACAATCACCTATAGAGAGAACTGTAAGACTTTTTTTGGAGATGATTGTTGAAGGAAACATGTGCATATAGATTTTTCTTACATATCTCTACAATCAAACTAGAAAATTCTTCACCAATTTTTTCAATTAATTATCATAATTGTAAAACTATGGATATTAAATGAAACAATTTACTAAAATTGATTTTCTTTTTAAAATTGAAATTTTGTAAACTGGATTTGAATTGTATATTGTATAAAAATTGAATGTTAATTATACAAGACAGAAAATGCCAATTGTATACTACATTATGTAAAATTCTTTGAATGATACAAGAAGCAATTTATACAATTATTAGACCTAATTATACAATTCCAACATAGGCAACATAGCCATATACTCAATATATGTACCTGATTGTATGTATATGCCCACGTAGGAAATGAGTACACACTCTAAATGTGTCTTTATAAATTTCAAGTCCACCATCTCTATTCTTCAAAAATCAAGAGTTAAAAGAAATTGAAGCTATTATAAGTCAAGTTGTTAGTATAACTCTATGAGAAAAAACTAGTCAACCATGTAACGTGACTTGTTATACAAAATTGTACAAGCATTTATTGGGCATAGTCAAGCTCCTAGTCTCCTACAAATGTCAATTCATGTGCAATTATGAAATTTTGCAACCTAAATATAGAAATTAGAGTTCTTCTATCTATGAAATTTCTTCAATTTAACTTCCATTTCATTAATTTTGAGTCTTCCACTATTTTGGCACTCTTAGATTGTGTAGTCCAAATATAAATTTGTACTTGTCACTGCTAGTTTTTAAAGCTTCATGTAGATGAATGATACATGTGTGAACTTTTCACTCCAAAATTGCACTAATTCAACAGAATTGACATTTTAAATTGTATGATTTTATTCAACATTTTGGTAAATCTTACATAACATCAATTATAGGCAATTTTCATTAAAATGGCGGTATTATGGTAAAATGGCATATAATATGTTAGGAATTGTATGACATTCCATCAAAATGGTGGAATAATACCACCATTTTAATGAAATTGCCTCTCATTTCATTAAATCTACGATTCACTTCAAAACTTAAATTAGCTTGTGCGAATAAATATGCAAGTTACTAAGCAGATTACCCCGCAAATTACATTTCAGTGTTTCACCCACTTGTCGTTCTTGTTCACCGTCGGTACCGCTAAGCTACAATCTCCACCGGACCCCGACTGGACTCTCGACTCTTTACATCATCGATCTCCTTTCCTGGCTACCTTCTCGAGAATCGGGCCAATTCAACGCATCATTTTCTATCAATGTTTAGTGAAATTGCACCCATGAAATGAAAAGATTCGCGTTAATTGCATTCAGGCAGATCCACGACGCTCTCCTATGGCTTCAAGTCGGTCCCGTTGGCTGGGTATGTATGGTGTGCATAGCTGGGCATGATTTCCTGGTTTCGTACGATCCCCGTCGTGGACTCCCCCGACACCACGTCGTATTTCGTGATGCAATCGGCGAAGGCCAAGAAGATGACGCTGCCTTCCGCCGCGCTCCAGAACACGTTCTGGAACTTACTCGCCAGCGTCTGTCTCGAAGTCAGGTGGAAGAGCAGGTGGCTAGTGCGAGCGTCGATACTGTCGGGACCCAGAGGGCCTTTCGACTTGCAATACCGGTACTCCTCAGGCACCAGAACGCGCTGGACTCGGTGCGAAAATCCATCGTCGTCGTCTCTACCCTCGGTCCCCTGTACACGAAGAATATGAAACTGAATTGGCAAAACGGCCAGTCCAGGCGTGTGATCCCGCGTCAGTTCCTCCAAAGTGCGCACACTGGTGAACTCCGACGTTAAGTGCTCGTCGATTCGTGATAGAATGACCGCGTAAAGCTCCCCCATGCATTCCACCAGCTCCACGGCCCGAATGCCGTCCATCTCTCGGCCGCCGATGGCGCTTCTTGGATTCGGCGACGTCGACGGGAGGAAGCTCCAGTGGCGTTTCCGGAGGGGGAAAGAGTTTTTGAGAGTCCAAATCCCAAAGTTGTCGTAATCGAGTTCGAATAAACGCAAGGTGTACTTGTTGGCATGGGGTTCCGACACCATGTCTGCGAAGTATAGAAGACCCCCGAGAGTGGCTTTGGCGGAAATCCATCCCCAGGGGATGCAGATGACTTTGTCTTTGATGTTCTGGTCGTAGATGCGATCCATGCCCCATGGAGCCGGGGCATCGAACTGAAAGAATCGCCAGTTGTCGGACGAGGAAGTGTAAACGCCGAAACCGGTTCTGAATGTTATTATGACTTTGTAGCTGTCATGCCCGACGACCATGGTGGCTTGCACGCCGCGATAATCATATAGACACTGTCCCACACTGGCAGGATGGACATTTGGAAGCGGTCTCTCCTCGTTTGTTTTGAGGTTTCTGACCAAGAGGCGCTCCCAGCCATTCTCGACCCAACCATAATGCTGGTAGAAGGGTTGCGAGGGGAATACGCTGGAATTGGAGGTGCTTCCACTGGATCGCTTGCCTGCCACTTTTGGTGCTGCATCCTGATTGAAATCCGCCAATCGCTTTAGCCAGCCGGTCTTCATATATCTAATTACTTCTTTACTTTCTCCGGTCGGCTTTGGATCAGTTGGTCTGGAGCGTCGTCTGATGAGGACAAGGCCACCTGAGCTGGCAACGATTTGGTAACCAGTATCTGCATGGCACAATGTATGAACCATGGTAAGTTAGAATCTGTTTGAAGACATTTAAACCTTTTCTGATCATGCTGTTTCCTATGAATTAACTAATACTAGTAGAATTAGCTAGCTAGGGCCGGAGAGCGACTTAGATCGACTGTTGGAACAACACTTGAATGTCGTAACAACTGTCATCGTCAATTTCGCTGCCTAAATCGACACGATTGAGCTTACCAAAAATTATTAGTCATCAGGATATAAATCTCAAAACTAGGACTGCTACGATTTACGTCTCAGACCATAGTTGACGTTTAGTCTCTATGACTGAAACAAGAATGATAGGATGGCATAAACAATGTCAGTATAATTAATGCGATAATTCGATCATGATCAATTAGTATGCCGTTCTGATTTAAGAATTATATTCACAGCAATATCCTTGAAATCTTCAATTCTACTTAAGCACGGCCCTGCGCTCGGCCCTTCACCCACTTGCGATTTGAAATGGTTCCAGAGATGACGAATGGTCATATGCATATATGCAATTGCACCTGGCATGCACGGTGAACTCTTGCAACAGGTGCCAGACTCAACGACGTGTGTCTCTGTGGGAACGATCGCCTAATCACATGAAAACGAGTGATCGTTTCTTATCCATATTAATTTTACTGAATATGCCAAACAATTAATTAAGGAGAGGCAAGTTAAGTACCTCGGTGGTACATGGTTGGAACATGGAGATCTGTTAGGAAGGGGTGGATCCTTTCATCTATATTGCTGTAGTAGCCAGCCCAGCCCGGCACCCTTGTCCTGATAATATTCTCTGCTTCCTTGTCCCGAAACATCTGGCGGACAGATGGGTTGGGAATTCGGCGAACCAGAGGAACTCGGGACAAATTCCGGGCCAGAAATATTGATGGAGGATTCCGCTTCTGCGGAGCCTCGTCGGCATTGCTCATCTTGAATCGATCAATGATGGTCGACAGTCGATCTATCTAGCTGCAAGCAACAAGGAATAAATTTAATTCAAAGCTGGAAATTAATGAAACCATAAAATTGATTGCATCAAAACAGCGCTCCACAAATGACTTCAGGATGCCTGCACGAATCAAGTTGTCATGTAGCAATGACCTACTCCGCAAATGCAAGTGGAATGATCGACTGTAGTCAAGATTTTATACAGTTTCTTCGCCGGAATAAATTTTCTCTTCCTGGTAATGGGAGATCCATCCTCATTAAACCGTCAAGCTTCTATTAAGCTTAATTTGAAACATTTATTTCTGCGACGACTGAGCTAGGATCGGAACGATGAGAAATTACTTACTACCATCGATCTAGCTGCAAGGATTGACGATTAAAAAGAAATCAGCATTCAAATAGTAAGCTCATAATCCTCAGATTGATTGAAAATGGCACTTAATGATATCACGAGTTCAGGAACCGTCAATCCGTCATGTAGCAATGACAGACTAGACAAGTGCAATTGAAATTATTTCAATTCTTTGTGATCGCGAAAGTGGTTTACTACGGTCTTGCATTGATTGCTACTTAGGGTTAACTTTGCTTTTTCTGCAAACGTAGGGGGGCGACAGACTCATCCACATTATCTAGCTAGCTACAGGTACTCCGGAAAAGAAAATGGAATTTCTTTGTGAACGCAAATCAATTGAAGTAGTTCTACAGTTTCAGATCGCTAGACTAGATTGAATCATTGAATTGCTACTTAGGGTTAATTCAGATTGGTTTTATTTTATTTTTTTCCTATTTTATGTGGCGCAAATCAAAGATTGAATTTTCTAAAGCAACAGATGATCCATGCTCTTTAAATAGCTTTCTATCTATGCCTAATTTGCAATAGCATTTCTACCGAGTCCGGAACTATGAAAGAACTTCATGGGAATATGGGATGTAAGCGTAGTTACCTGTCACCACCCGCAAGTACGTCCCGCATGAAAACCTCAGGTGAAGCAGCGTGGAGAGAATCAGAAAACGTAACTGATTCGCAGCAGACCCTAATGCAACTGCCTTTTCAATCTGAGAGTCTGCAAAACCGAGAGAAACGAGACTGCGAGGATTAGAACGACAAATGCCCAGTAGTTGATACCTGTAATTACAAAAAGGAGTCTGAGTGCAAGCAACAAGACTGAAACAGGAAAAGATTTTCGTGCTCACCCCTGCGAAATCGAAAGCAATTGCTCGCAGTAGAGAATTTGTGAGCCCGAATAGGGCTTTTATATTGGCCATGACTGGCATGGATTCTGCCATACCTACGAGACTTGAATGGAATATGGCCATGTGGGTTGCATACTGTATACTATACATTACGAAGGCTGGGGATGTAAGTTACGCGAATTCATGGGAGTTTCTAGTAAAGTGCAAAATTTTAGCTTGAAAGACAAAGTACAATTCTTAATCTATCATGCACGGTGATTGCAGCAAAGACTGGCTGACTTTGGTGCCTTTCTTCCAGTATTTTTTTTTTCTTCCATACTTTAAATTTAGAAGAAACTGTACATTTAAAAAAATATAGCCAATTATGTGAGATCTTCGAGAAGGTTGTATCTTAGGAAGATTAAGCAAAGAATAACTCTCAAATACGAGAACTTTAAAATTGAAAGACTTCAGGAAAATAGGTATCTTGATCAATACTTTGATGTTTTAATTTGTATACAATGGGAAATAAAATAGGAAAATAGAATGAAAATAGTCCATAATTAAATAGTATTTCTATGATGGTGGCCATTAACAATTTGAAAAAAACACCAAAATTATTTTTTCAATGTTTCAAATGCATACAAAAATAAATAATTGACTTTGTAGCTTCCATATACTGTAGAATAAATTAGTTTTTCATTCCCTTCACTCAAAAGTTGCTAATCTACTAGAAGGCCATTTTCTCTCAAATTTAGAATTGTGCTTAAAGTTATTCTCAAAGTTGAGCCTCAACAACAGAGTTTTAAAGTATAGATATTTAGTACTGAAATGACATGTTCTAAACATTAAGTAAAGTATATTAATGCAAGTCCTAGACACAACATTTTCAGCAATTTTTATTGAAAATACAAGACCTTCCAATATGCGCATTAGAGGGGATTTTAGCTCTTTAGAAGATTACGAGTTTGCAAAGTTCTTGAACAATGGGGAATGTCACTACAACTATGATTTGATGTGGCAGTGACACTACCACATCAAATAATTATTTTTAATTAATTAATTATTATTTTTAAATTATTTTTTAAAGAAAAAACATTATTTTTATTTGATATTTTTCATTTTTTAATAAATTTTTAATAAATTTCTTTTCTAGACTACAATGGCTCATTCTTAGCACAAAGAATGGCCCGCAACATTCTCCCTATGCCTTCAAATCTCCCCTAATGTTTTCTGACTTAAAATTGCACTAAAAGAACCCCTTTCTACTGTAGTGTGATTTTCTTGAAATTTGCTCTAAATTGAACAAAAAGCAAACATTTTGATAAATTTTATCAAAAAAATTTGAATTGTATCCATACAAATTCAAACTAGACATGTTAGAGATGACATTGAAAAAGAAAACACAACAATATCACTTATGGATTGAAAGATTATAATATTTGATCATGAGGGTGTTAAAACTATGAAAGTGATTTGAAGTCTTTTTTCCACATGCCAAATCTAAAAACTTGGTCACCAAAAAAGTATGAAGATAAAGGGCATAACATACATAACCCCAATGAATTTATGGCTTCTCATAATCTACTCTACAAATTTTAAAAATAAATTTCTAATGTGATTTTTGTCCAAGATCTAGTGTATTTGAGGCTCATTTCCAAGAGCCCTCAACACTAGAAAATCATATTTGCAATGGACACCCTTGCACAAAATGTTTTATTAAAAAATCATGATCATTCATTTTCATAATCAGATTTTTGATGCTGAAACTACATTTCATAAAGAATTTGTCAAAAATATAAACTACTAAAAATAGTAACTTGTTAGGCTTTTATTGAACTTCAAAGTATTGTCCAAACCAAAATTTGATGCCTCAAGCATTTAGGGATTAAGTTGAATAATGAATTTGAATCATCATCCCATTTTTTTTCCTGTAATTAGGTCTTTGGGGATAATTGGTGAAATCTAAATTATATTATTTAGAGTTTGTCTACATCCAAGTTGAGGGGATCTCAAATACATTAGATCCTTCAAAGATTTAAGATGACTTCATCTTGGCAAGGATATTTCAAATCTTAGAGAGGAATTGATTTGAGATTCCTTCAATCCATGAGTTTGAATCTAGTAGATAATTCAACCAGAACCAAACAAAATTGGCAATTGGTGCCGATGCAGAAAAATGTCACTTTAATGTTCAAAGTCATCTTGCACCGTGCATCTTGTGATCTCTTGAAGTCCTTCCAGACAGAACTTGTGCTCGTGGATCGCTACTCTGCACGCTGTTTAGCTCTATACAAGGATTACTTCCGCCATAGATACTCAAACGCAGCTCTGACGAATTCAGCCCATAGCCGCATACATATTCAAATTATGAGAACTTCCACAGTTCATGAAATTAATCCAATGCTTCACAAATTGCATGAAAATTGGTGCAACCATTTGAACAGAATGCATAAGATCAGATGCGTCCACCCTGACTCCATTTGATCCGATTCATTCTAGTCCTCTCACCAAAATGATACATTCGACCAGGAAGCAAACTAGAGATGCTCTACTTAAACTAGCCCCCGTTTGAGGGCTGCAAAACTGCAAGGCGTACAGTTTCACCGTCTTCCTCCTCTTCAGACTCACTTTCCAAGACATATGTGGGATTGGGATTCTCAGATGCTAGAAGCTCAGGAGGCAGAAGAGGCTGGTCCGGGTTGGTATTGGGCACCAGGAATAGGAATGGCAGAGGAAGAAAGCGCACGAGGATTCGTATCAGAACCGTGAGCCATAAGTACTTGAAATGCTTGCGACGAACTCCTGTCAGTTTCAGGAGCACACCTCCCATCCATGAAGACGACAACATACCTAAGTTGTCCACAGACATGAGAAGCGCGAAAAACGTTCCCTCAATGCCCGGTGGGCATAGTTTTGCTGCCAGGACCAAAAGAGGCAACCACTTTATCCGTCCGATTGCCTGCAAATTCCATAGCCAGAAGTATTCACTGGTTTTAGTTCGGTGCACAAGGTATTATAGTAAGCACGATCATGAGAATATAGTATAAAACTGACAATATGTATAATCACTTTCCAAGTAAAAACCTAAGTGCCCAGATGAGCAAAAGTGGTCGCTTCTATGAAATCAATCATGTAGCTACATGTAACAAAACGTTGCCATAAAAAGAAGAAAATCATACCCCACAATTTTGAACAATAGAGAGAAGTTTGAAAGCTACTATAATTGACTATTTCCAAAGTGGACTTTCTATGCTCAGCTTGGGAAATTAAGGGTTAATGGAAAAATGTGGTGGATACTTGGATGCCTGGTTGCTTAAGAAAAGAAGGGGTTCCATGGTTATCAATTCTAATGAGTAGGAGATCGAGTCTAGAGGAATTACCGATGAAACTCCTTCGTCAATAACTGCAAATACAGAGTCAGGAATAAGCAGCTTCCGACTCACACGGGTCACGAGCGCCAAATCAAACAACCCTGATAACGCCAGCAGCACCTGAGCCCAAAGAAGAAGACTCCGAAATGTCCAGTGTCGCAAATATCTGTTATAAATTGCAACGCCAAATAAAGTTCCCACAGCTCCCATTGCATATATCACCCCCACAAACTCCTGCATAATCACGTAGAGTATTGGTGAAAAGAGTTAGCATAGAAAAGAATGTAGAGTGCAGTACAAGAATTCAAACTTCAATTCTCTGCTCTACGAGAAAGCTCCGGAAGAATAATTAGCGAAGTTGTACCTTCTAATTGCGCATAAAATTTGAACAGAATTGAAGGCAAAGCTGTAGATGGAGAAAAGCTATACCTCAGAGAAACCAGGGCCAACATCAGAATCATTAAACCAATAGAACTTGCCTTCTCCAATATCTGGTGATAATGCCCACGACAGATACATATACGTTGTGGGCTGCCACACTTCACGCATCTTCAGAGTGGCCCACATGGTGGAACAGGCTTGCTTTATGTCCTTCCCAACCTAAAATTTTGTTTAAAAGATTAATTATTAGACATGAACTGCAAAGCATGTCTGTCTTCGAGCATAAAGCATTGTCAAAGCTACGAAACCTCAACCTAACATCTCACTTCGCTTCCGTCCTGAGATGGAAAGTCACAGCTTGATAGAAAGAGGCTTTAAGCCAGAAAGTGGAAAACAAGGTCTGCAGTAATTCCAAAGTATGTTTAAAAGTACCTGGCCAGAGTGCCAACGGTGACGAGGGAGACGAGGCTCAGCAATGGTGAAGCCTAGGACGAGAACAAGCACTCCAGGCACAAGCATAAGACCCAGAGCAAACTGCAACCCACAAAGCCATGCTTTGAAACCACCTTGCCCGTTGCAAGCAAAAGTTACATGAACTCTCAAAACCTTGAGATGATCCAGTCATCGCATTCTTGCAAATACACATGATTTTAAAATGAACCTTTCGAGATGTATAATCAAGAACGTCGCTATGACAGTTGGGTGTCAGTATGTCAGTATGAGTATCAAATGCATTATCAATGAGTGATAATACGCACATCTCTTCTTCATCAGCTAGAGAAAATAAAGGCCGAATGTTCGTCTTACAAACTGCTGTGCGAGACAATTATTTCGCTTGCAGATGATATGAAACAAGAACTAATATGAAAAAGTGACCAATTTTCATGCGCTATCCAACTCAGAGAGTATAGTCCAATTACGAACCTGTGAACCGAAAAGATGCACTGCAAGCCCACTCAGTAAGTACCCAGACAACCTTCCAACCGACGAACACGAAGTACACAAGCTTTGGACGTGCGTGGTCAGCTCCGGCTTTTCCTGGCTCTTCATAACAACCAGGGCATCAATGGTTACATCTGCCATCGCCGAAGCTGCTGAGGCGCCTACAAACATTGCCAGTGCCGTCGCTGCAAGCAGCTTTCCACCAAACACTAGAACTAGGTATGTCGATATCGTTACCACACCTGCATTTCAACAAAGATGCCAAACCAGATAATGGTAAGACATAACAAACATCCTTCTGCACTGATTATCAGTTGTTTCAGTGCTGCTTCAAATAGTTTACGGATTAATTAACACTAAAAAACCACTGTATTCGTACCATTTCGTTGTTGTCTTCGTATTCTTTTGACGTTTTTCCAAATTTAAATTTTAAGACACACTAAAACGGCACAAGATTATTAAAATGGCACTAAACTAGTGTCATAGCAGCATTTAACCCGTCGATCAATTGAAGAAGACCTGAAACAATCACTGGGAATAGATCTTGTGATTGGCATTCCTACAGTTGTACTAACTTAGTGTTTCAACCTCAGAGGTGAGCAAGAAACAAGCTCTTAAGGACGAGTGCAAAGAACCCTATCAAGTCCAGTATATACAGACATAAACAGACATAAACCCTGGCAGTAATTTAGAACATTCGAGGCCATGCAACTGCACTCAAGCCAAGAGAAAGTAGCGGATTACCGTGATATTAAGGTTTGGTAGAAAGACCTGCAAACACGAAGTAAGGCCGACGGTGGTAGCCGAAGAAGGGGAGGAGATCCGTGAGGAGGCCGTAGAGAGGCTTCACATCCCAAGGCAGCCATGTGACCCCTTGGTAGAATTGCACAGTGGCAGGCTCCTTGCCTTGCACATCTTTCCAGTAGTAGTCCACGACCACCCGGCTTAGAGCGAACCCCATGCCCTGGCTTACACCATACACCACTATCACTCCCATTACAAAAGTTCCATCCAGCTCCCTGTCCAACATCAGTCATGGCCAATCCAACATCGTTAAAATTTGAAATCACCCGCAAAACAGGACGACATTGCTGCTCAAGCTGCCATCTTCCCACTCCATAAGGGGAGCACCATTTCAGTTATATGCTTCGTTTGATGGCATATATGTGATCTACAGCACACTCAATTCTCTGTAATTGCACTGCCGTTGGGGGGGGGGGGGGGGGGGGCGAACAAAACTTATCACATGTTTTCACAACTTGACATGAGCAAGTTGTCCAATCCCAACATGACAGGTTCTTCAGATTCTTCGGATATACTGGGAATGTGCAATTCAAGAATATGCATTTAGAGAGGGTTGAGTGCAGCTCGCAGGAATGACAAAATAATAACTGCAAAGAATCAGGACGATAAAATCCCGCTCTGTGGGAAAAAATCTATGAGACAGATGATATTAAATCTGTTAGGTTTTTGATCCCGTCTCCAGTACCAACAGCTAGTCATCTATTCATACACTAGGTTGAAATTATTAACAAATGGTGTAAGTATGACTTGGATAAATGTCAATGGCCACTGATATTTGAATGAAAATGAGGCTGTCTGCTTCCCTCCAATTGTGCTGTACAACCTCCCACTTTGAGTAATTGCATAAGAATTTCATTCATAGTGCACTAATAGAACCAATCAGCGTACTCTGTACCTAGAAATGATAAATGGATGCTAAGTTACCTGGTCAACATGGACATCCACGTGAAAGGTTGGACGAGAAATCGCCATAGCTGTGAACTCCACGACCCCACTAACTCCTCTCCTCCTTCTCTGTCATTCTTTTCTACGCACACATTGCCCTCCTTTGCATCTTCCACGTTCTTGGGCAGAAATACAGAGGTGTCGGAGTCAACAGCAAAAGTCGCCATGCTCTGAACGAAGCTTCTGGTTGCAGATGAAGCAATTGAATCCTCATAACCATCACTAAAATGCTTCCAGTTTCAAAAGGAAGAAAGAAGAATCATAAAACCATGTCGGGCTTAAAAATAATCTAGGGTTTACAAAATAAACTCTCCTAGTCCAAAGTCAAGGCACCGTGGTCAACCACTGAATGCAGCTCTTGGATCCACAGTCCTATCCAAGTTGCAACCCTTACAGGGTCGCGACATCTCATGTATGAAGGAGAGTCTTATGTGAAGGGTTTGTGCAAAGGAAAATACTCATAAATCTCACAAACCACAGTCTCAAAAATGCTAGCTAACCACCGTCGCCAAACCCTAGCTCTCTGCCTGCACAATTTCCTCATAAGTTAGCAAAACAGTACTGATAGGAAGAACGGGTTTCAGAAAGCGGTGACCGTATTCTCAATACCAAAGCGTAATTGCACAAGAAGCGTAATGCAAAACTCCATTTAAGAGAATGTATGAAGAGAATATCAAATCTACTCTCTAGAAACAGCTGGGGACAAGTGACACCATTGCTCGGCGCTAACCCAGTTCCGCCGACAGTGCAATTACAGCTTCTGCGAAGTAGTAGGAAGCTGCTATTGCGACCATCTTCTTCGAACAAACAGACCCGTACGTACAGCACGTACCTCTGAAAGGGACAGTGGGACGCGAGACGTAAAATCGTGCCCACGAAAGTGGGCCCAGCTGATGTGGCTGGAGACTGACCTGGGCCTCAGCCATCGGACCTGGGCGTGGGTCCCAGAACCTCAACTGTGCAGGACCACTACCCCGAAGGATTGCGACCTCAACGGAAGTTAGGAGGAGGACGACCACCCATGTCCTTCTTAGGGCGGCAGTTTTAGAATAGTTGTATATATCCCACATTGTTTGTTTTCCTTCCTACCACCCCAAATGTATATAAACAGATGTCTTCTCAAATTGAAACTCATACCATTAGTGACTTTTGAAGAAATTGAAGAAAATGTGATTCCATATTATTGTGGGCCCATTTGAAATAGATGATTAAACATCTTGTGAGTAAAGATAATATCCTAAGGATTTTTTCAAGTTTGACTAAAACATTAGTTTTGGGCACAATTCAAATAATGGAATTTTGTTTCATTGCTTTGTGTTAGATTCTTCATCAATTTTCTTCAAGTGAAAAATAAGGGAAAATATTTTTGGACATCTAAAAACCATCAAAAAGGCCAAACAACCCTTACATGGACAGTTTATGAGCACACTACCTTAAGGAAAACCACAACCTTGAAAGTGAAGTGCACAACAAGAATGCCAACTCTTGTTCTTGGAAAAAGGGATTGCTTGACCTCGATGTTGGTTTTGCTAAATGCTAGTAATTTTGGATAACCAATAACTATGGAACTTCATATGGACTAGTGTTGTTGTCCCTTTGCCAATGCCACAAGCAAAATAAAAAGTAAAAATAATTTTCTAATTTTTTTATTTATAAAAACTTTGATATATAATAACTTTCACACCGTAGGTCCAAATACGACGAAACAAAGCATGTGCACCCCTCCTTGCCAAGGGTTTTCCAACGGTACCAAAAACACAACCAAGGGACTCATAGTCCAAGAGATTTCAACGTAACAACAAAACTAACTAACTTAAGGTATGGATTTCACTTTTTCAACGCATTTGTGCCACGCTTTAAACATGGATACTCTCCAAACAAACACTTTTGCTACTATGCCTAGTTGCTATTATTAGATAGGTCATTTTTTTTAAAACAAATGAAACAAAATTCCATTGCTAGAGGCAAAATACAAGATCACTAGTTACAAGTGACCCAGACTAGTGGGAGACAACTACGATGACAAAGACTAAACGAACACACAAAATAGATAGATTAGTCAAATTTTCATATTTTTTTGTTGGCAAGTGCAAGGAGGTTGCAACACACCAAAGAATGTGATATTTGTCTAGTTAAAAAGTTATGAAGGTTCAAAAAAATTTGGTAGATATTCTAAAATTGTTTCTTCAATGTATGTATATATTAATTTTGGAGATGTATATAGAGTGATGATGGTGGTTTTAAGCAAAGTGCAATTTAGTTGGATGTAACCACCTTAGTTGGTTGAGAAAAATTGAGAATATCAAGATACAAGAGTGCAAATAATTATATGCATTTAGGATCACTCCAACCTTGCAAAAAGGACAAAAGAAAAATTTGTAGCTCTATATGGAAGTGTGCAATAGATCCAAGAAGGAAATCCAACCTATTGGTCAACAAGTTTTTTGGGGAGGGCAAGTTTTTAACTTTTGGAAAACTATCATAACTTTTAAATAACATTTTATGTCTAGATGTAGTCAAACTTCATTAGAATTCTACATTAAAATATGTATTTCAAAATTTTGATATATTCCAAATATAGTGATGTAGGTCTATAGCTCAATTTCCTTTTTTCATAATTAAAAATATTAAATTGAATTTTACATTATTTTTTAAAGAAATTTCTTTGTAAAAAATATGATTACAAAAATACTTATAATAGTATGAAATTTTAAAGAAAAATGAAAATAACAGTCACAAACATTATGGTATAATTGATGTTCTCCTTAAGCTCATATCAAGAGAAATTCTATAGAGAAAGTTTAAAACGGTGTATTTTAAGCTTTCACAATGCTATCTTCAAAGTGTCACAAAAATTATAATTTTAATAATTAAAAAAAAAATGAAAAGGAGTAAAAATTAGATTATTAGAACTATATTTTCTTCATTATGCTTAAAAATATTTACAAACAAGAGCTATGTGAAATTCAAATTTTGACTTTCAAATTCCAACTTAGAAATTCATTTTTGATTTTGACACAATACATGGAAGTCTACCTTAGCTCTATTGTTGATGTGACTTGAAACTATGGCCAATAAACTTGAATTGGTTGTTCAATCACTCTTTGCCATTTGAGAGTCATGAAGCTCTTTACACCCATAGACTAAACATGCATATGAGATGACAACTAACATATCCATTCAAATGCAAATGTATTCATCCAAAATGAATTACCAATACTCTCTAAAGATTTTGTAGTAATTTAGCAATTTCATCCATAACAAAAAGAAAATATCATCAAATATGCCCACCAAAAAAATGTATTGCTTTCAGCTAAAAATTGATCCAAAAGAATCATCATTTATAATCTTAATGTGGATATTAAGAGATTAACCCCTTACCGCCCAAGGGGACCAAAAGTGTCCTAAGGTCAAATTCAAAGTTCTGTAACTTTTGCATCCGATGTCCGAATTCAATAAAACTTGTTGGAGAATTTGCGTTCTCTCTTCTAGTTTTTGTGGTAAAATTTTCAAATAAATAGAAGATTTTCTGAATTTTTGGAAGCCAATTGAAGTTCACAAGTTCAATTTTAGTTCACCAAACTTCATTTGATGGCTGCAACTTTGGGGGCTTGTATCTCCTTTATCCAAAGTTCATTTTCAATAAAATTTGTTGGGTTATGTTCCCCTTGAAGTCTATTTATTGTGGTAGAATTTTTACATCACTCCAAGTCGTTTACAATGTTTGGGAGCAATTCAAAGTTCAAAATCCAGACATTTTTGGATTATAGTGAACTTCAACAGCTTGTTTCTTCTTCATACAATGTTTGTTTCCAATAATTTTTCTTGGAAAAGTTGTGCATACTAGTCTAGTTTATGTGTGTAAAATTTCATATCAATCCAAGAAGTTATGAGTGACATTTTAATAGAAGGAGATTCAGTTTTAAATTTTTGATGTATTTTTTGCAACTTTTCTTGCTATTTTTTGACATTTCAAAGCCATTTTGCAAACACGTGAAATTAATTGAATGATGTTTTTTTTCATCAATGTGTTTTTATGCTGATTTTGAATCACTTTCTAGCTTAAAGTTCCTTCATTTGAGAAGATTTAGAAACTGAATTTCGCCTCCAAATGTATTTTCAGGAAAAATTCAACATCCTTTTTCAACACGCTATAATCTTGCAATCTATACGGTCAAATGACACCGAATTTGATGCACATCATCTGCAACAAGTGCACTACAATATTCTACAATACAATTGAGATCTCTATAACTCAGTGAAAATTATATTTATAACACTTCAAAAGAAATGTTGTTTTTGAACCTGTTCAAGCCTCGGGCAGTGAGAGGTTAAATAAGAGAATCACAGCAAAAGGTATCCAAATAACTATTTGAATGCTATTCCTATTATCAATCCTGTAATGACATGGAAGACAAAAATTGTTCAATGAAAAACTATCAAGGGTGAGCCAACTGGATAGGAATAGTTTTGTGCAATGCAACAATCATGAAGTTCCCCTGGAAAACCAGTAACTTTGACGAGTTCCAAAACTTGACTTTTGCACAACAGTACTGTAATGCGGAGCCCAAGAACAGCATTCCAGCTGCAGACAATCCCGAATATTCCCACCTGTTGAATCGGCAACATAGCATGTGCAAGAGACTCATCGATACACTAATGATGACAGCAAAACCTTTTTCAAAGCTGAAAGAATATATCGCTCAAGCTGAGCACGTAAACAGAAGGAATTGCTATCACATAATTCACTGCAGCAACGATCCTAACGTACATTAGGAGAAGGATATATCCGAACAGCAAGAGTGAGTGAAAGAACAACCTTCCAACATGGTTTGTGACCAAGCTAAAAGTGCTCCAACTGGCTTGTCATGACTGAAATTACCATGGAATATTCTGATTGAAATTTGCACAAGAATGGTATCAACAAGTTTATCACTTCATCTATCTTTTGTATACTTGTCTGATTTCAATCACGCTGATTAACCAATACTCTAGTAGCGTCGCGAGGATGTACGTTGCATCATCTTGCGTTCAGCAGACAAACTGCAAGAAGTAGTCCGACGCATCTACTTAAATCTCGTCGCACACGGATGGAGAAATTGTACACACAACTGAAATCAGGTTCTCTACGTACCGACTGTCGCTAAGTTCTACACCAATCGTAGAGGATGAATTCAGACGTGGAAGGCGCTCGTAAAACGATGAGGAAGCACACCAAGTGCGAGTGTTGCACAGAGAGAACTGTGTCATTTCTTTGGCGCAGAGGATGATGTTGGCCCGGGCTCCTTATCCGCCTTCTTGGCCAGCTTCTCTTGCAAAGCTTTAGCGTCACGCTCACGTCGCTGCTCGGGCGTCAGTCCATCGTCCTTCCCCTTGGCTCCCTTGCCGCGAGCAGATGCCCTCTCGCGGTCCTTCTCCCGCTGGTTACCTCTCGTCATCAAAAAGTCCGCCTGCAAAATTCAACACTCTCTAGAATACCTAAAGGTACTGAAACAGGCACATCCGATTCCTGCCTGCAAAATTCAACACTCTCTAGAATACCGAAACGTACTGAAACAGGCACATCCGATTGGAAACAAGCGAGCCCACGGCAGACGACACGAGACACCAAGACCAGAAAACACGGGAATGTAGCGGAGTAGTCACATAGCTGCGACTCAGGAAGGAAATCGATTAGGGTTTCATTCGTTTTTATCCGTTCACCCGAACTGAAACTGCCCGTGCCCGTGAAGGTTTTATTCGACTTTATTCATTCATCTGTAAATTTCGTCTGATCTAGTCCGTCGTTCATTCGGAAGTTTCGTTTGGTTTTACTCGTTCGTCCGGAACATCTGGAACATGAAAGTAGAAAGGGCCTCCTTACATGTATCGGTGGGTGAGGAAGCTTCACAAGGAGTGCTGCAGGTGAATATTGCAATTGCACTTTCATGTGGACTCAGTGGGTGGAGAGGAATACAATAAGAAATCGACATGTAGTAGATTCTCTCAAGATTGACTAGTCTCCACCAATGGAGTTGTCCACCAATATCAGTGAAACTTCAACTCCTCCTTTCCTGCTTGCTCACCCCGGCAAGACAATTAGTTGAGCCTATTTCGGCTTGTTTCATCTTACTGCTTGAATTAGTACAAAGCTTGCCCACCAAGTCAGCATGTAAGCGCACCCTAATATATGATCTTCATGATGGAATTAACATCCCTCACCACTCTGATGGTTTGATATGTTAATCTTCACAATGAAATTATATTTTCATGTTGCCTACTGTAGTTCATAATGTTGAGAAAGGAAAAATTATGAGATGCAATCATACTCCCAATGAGATTCAATTTTACTCTTTGGTAAATTTTTCACATATGAGATGGCCAAATTTTCACTTTGAAGGTGTTTATTTAGGTAATATAATCAATTGTTTTTTGTGACCATAATTATATATGAAAATTCATCTAAATGTTATTAGTATTTAAAAAAAGAAATTTTTGGTTACTTTGTATTTGGAGTCAACTTCAATTTATTTTTTCTACAATGTGTAAGACAATTTTAAACTTATTCATTTAAATCTTTGTAGAAAATTCATCATTTCATAGTATGCAATATGATTTGGCAATGAAAGATACATACAATTTCAAACCCCATAATGATTTACTCCCACAACATATCAAACAACCAATGGCTTCAGCAATCCCCTTGACCTTATTACTACTACTATAGACTTCACACAATACCTATAATACTTGTTAACCTCAAATTGTTCCTTGGAATATATAAGATATAATTTACTAATCAGCCTACTTCATCCTCCTATAAAGAATTGTTAATATTTTAGAAATCACCATATAAGCCTATTTATAGGTAGGATATAGTATTCTTTAGGAAACAAAAACACTTGTATATGCCAAAACATTATTATACAAAGATTATTAATTCTTTGAAATAAGAAATAATATGGTCCACAGTATTTTTTATTACTTTCAAGAATTAATTTCACATTGGGTTACATCAATACTTGGGGGAAATCATGCACAAAATTAAAGAATATATTTCAATCTACAATATTATTAAATAAATAATAGAAAACAAGTTTTTATATATAAGTTATTAATTTCACAAAAGGTAACTTCAGTACAGATAAGGAAGACAAAGCGGCAATATAACTTAGTACATAGAGTTACTAGGTGAATTCTAGGAAGGAATTAGTTAGGAAAAGTTAGTTAGACAATTTTAGAAGGAATAGTCTTAGGACCTATTCCCAAGACCAAACGGTTAGGGTTAATTTAATTATCCCCTATGACCATGGGAAACTATAAATAGGGATTTTTTTCCATTGTATTGGATTATTATTATTATTTTACAACTATCAATATACAAGCAACTTTCTAAAGACCAACTTTCAAGCAATCCAAGCAAGACCAACTTTCAAGCAATTCAATTAAAGATCGGCTTCCAAGCAATTTTTCATGCCAAGGATTATTATAAGATAAACTTTCCAAAGACAAATAGAAGACAAATACAAATTAAATAGAAGACTAGAAATAGTTAGAAACATTGAAAAGAAAATTGTAATTTCTATATTAAAGATAATTTAAAAGGAAGTTGGAAAATTGTGTTTCAATACTCCTTTTCAATTCACAAAATGTTAGTTATTCAAGTACGGATGCCTATATACAAGGGCAACAAATTGGAAGACCCTCATTGTTATAATTGGAGGACCAAACAACACTTTCTTTGGTTTAATCAAGGTCAAGTTACAAAATCTTCACATCAATGGCATTGCTTAATTAAAAAGAAGGAAAATCTTCACATTTGTAATTTAAAACAACACCAAGATCATAACCAAAGTAGAGAAAGGATTGGAAATTCAATGCTTTCTTTCCAAAATAAAAAGATATATTTGTAGTCCCCTTTTCTCTTGCAAATAAATACTCAAGAATTCTTGCATGCCCTCATATTTTTGGCATACTATAGCAATCATTCAAGATCTAGAAATTGTTGGTTTCTCCAAATGTAATAGAAGATTAGAACTTGTTGTAGTTACTCTCCCCAATGCTACTTCCAAGACTTATTAGATAGCCCAACCACCTACAAATAATGAATAGGTCTACATTTCAAGTAATTTTGACCTAGAATCTAATACTTCAAAAAACTTGTCAATTTCCTCACAACCACTATGATAATCAAAATCTTGCTCTTGAATACTCAACTACAAAAGTCATAAGTGCGATGACTCTTGAAAAACTAGTTTTGACAAGAAAATGATCAATATTGTTGAGGATTTTCATCTTGAAAAGACAAGACCTATCATCAAGGTACTTTGGCCCAAATGATATGATTTATAGACCAATATGTGCATTCTTCATTTCTATAGTATTCTTAAAAGTCATTTGTTGGCCACCACTAGGTTGGTGCATTGTTTCAAGGTTAAATTTCAAAAAACATGATTGGAAAAAATGTAAACAAGGGTGACATCCAATTTTTTTTTCACAATGTTATGAAATTCATTTGAATTTTTTTAAAGTTTCAATAAATGTGAAACAAATGTGAATAAGGGTTGGCATCTAATTTACGTTTTACAATGTCAGGAAGTCAATATGAAAACAATATTACACTTTTACAACATTTCCCTTTAAAGTTTGATGAAATTGCTAAAACCAACTAAAAGACGTGTACATTAAAATGGAATTTTAAAAATTAAATTCTCATATTTTTGTAGGTAGGAAATGATTTAATACTTAAATTTTAGTGTGCATTCATCTAGAACTACCCCCAACAAATTCTTCCTTCATATGACTACCTGTAAAATCTACTTTACTTCTCAAACGTCTCTCTCTATATTCTGAAAGGTTCTACGATATCTATGCATGATAGCATAATAACTAAATTTCTTTCGTGATAATCTAATGTAGACCTTGAGGATGAGTATTAAAATATCTTTGTTGTTTGCGTTGGTTTTTGGACTCCTTTTATGATCGATAAGTTATCCCACACGCTTTTGTATTTTATTAGTTGATGTCCGAAAAGTTCGTAACGAAACTGAGCAATGACTGCTTGAACGCGTTGACAACTGGACCACTAGGCTCCGAATCCTCCAATTCTAAATTCCCAACTTCGTCGCAACACACAACATCGTCTTTCCAAAGCTGGCAGACACTGCCACCTCAAATACAGACACTGCCATGCACTAATATCTACTGTATAAGTTATAAGAGACAGAATCATCAGAACTGAGGGTCAGCGTCAATGCCACCATTCACTTGAGGTGCCCATCAATTTTGTCTCCTTCAACAGTAATTGACTCCTAGTAGCTTCACAGGAAACAATTGACTGGAAATTTATATTTTGTATAATCCATCATTCGCCGGGCTACAACATTGTTCTCAGTGGTGTTCCATTGAAGAGGGAGAGCCAGCAAGCAGCTTTTGAGTACTGTGAATTTGTTTGTTTGTTTTCAGGACAACTCTTGTGATTAGGTGAAGATGAAGCTCCAAGGCATTCGGTATGGCGCCCTTCTGGCTATGGTGGTGATTGGAGTCTTTGATATTGGTAAGCTCGATCGATATGGTGTCTCCCTGATCGATCAACTTAGCCCGGCAGACGAATTGAAGAAATCGTTAGTCAATCATATCATGTCTGATCATTTATTTAATCATTTGATAATCATTGAATCATTTGTGTGTACTTCCTTCGGACAGGCGCAGTGGATGGGGCGGTAGGAATATACGTGTTCGGCGATTCCTATATGGACACTGGAAACTCGCCTCAGCTGGTGATCTCACCATATGGAAGCACTTGGCCTGGATTCCCCGACCACAGATGGTCTGATGGCCACAACCAAGCTGACTACTTTGGTAAGTTCCCCGCAGTAATTCATTCATTAAGCTTCTGGTATACATGCTGTGCTGCTTTGGTCTTGAACAAACAGAGTCTTTATTTTCTAGCGAGTCACGAAAACGGACGTGAAATTTTGCTCTGTTATTGCAATTCCTTAGCTACGTAGTAGATAACGTTCAATTGGAGCGTCATTGAATGGAAATCAGTACAGTTAGCAAAGGATGTGTCGGTTATAGAAAGTAGAATCGGGAATCAACACTTTCATGCTTTGCCCTTGGAATCATCAACCACAATTATGGCTTCTTCATTCAAACTTGGCTTAGAAATGAATCGAAACCAGCAAGAGGAGAGTACCAGTGAATTCGATCTCCGTCATAGTCTCAACGTTGCGTTGATTAGCTATGGCCATCTCGATTTTAAACCCGCCCTGTCTCAATTTGCGAGCATAAATGAAAGATTCTGCAACTAAAACTGCAGCATATTGTCAAACCCAAAGTGAAGAAGGTGAGTCCGAGAGAGAGATTCATAATCCCTTGGAAATTGGTCTCGAAACAAAGAGGCCTATCCATCTCAAACCAGTGTAGCTCCCCGAGAAGATTGGTTCACCTCGGACTTGGGTTGTCGTCTGGTCAATTTCGTTCAATTTGCACAATTCCAGAACCAAAAGTTGTGACATATACATACGTAAAGGTTTAATTAGAAGTGCACTATAGGTATGGATTTCTCTTTCGGAACGCACGCTCTGACAGGTGCCACAGTATTGGAATACCGCGCATTTAACGATAATTGACGTTAAAATGTATGTTTGCTGCAGCGAAGCTGTTCAATTTGCCAACTCCAACGCCGTACCTGCACCGCCAAAACCTTTCCCAAGCGCTGCAAGGGATCAACTTCGCCGTGGCTGGCGCGGGCGTCACGTATGCCTACGGCGTCACCACGCTGGATGAGCAAGTGGCCAACATGGAAGACCTGGTGGCAAACGGAGTTCTCACCAAGCCGCACCTCCGGAACTCGGTGTCAGTCATCAACGTGGGCGTCAATGACTACAACTCTCGCTACTTCGGATCACCGTTCCAGGTAAATAAACTAGCTCCAGGGCTCGCCAAGCTTTTCTATTGTGGTGTTCAGACTTTGTGGAATGAATCGCAGTCTAGGGTGAAGGCTTTCAGTGGAGATGACCGGATGGGTGCACGTGGACATGGAAGTGTTCGATGAAGTGGGGAATCTGAAAGTAGGGAACACAATATTTCATGAAAGCCAGTGGCAATTTTCCAATTGCTGAATTAAAGTTCACAACTTGTATGATGCTTTTTCCTTCGAAAACTAGGTGGGTGTAGATTGAAATGTTGAACGAGTGCACATTTCTTGTCCATCCTGACGGAAGTTTCTAATTTAATTTAAATTTAATGGATTCCCCCTGGAGCATTGTAATGAGAAATAACATGCTATCATCCAACTATGTTAGTAAGTTGGCTTATAGTTTGTGAGATGCTGCTAAGTTAATGTCACTAATTTAAATCCAACTGAGTGAATGTCAGTAAGTTAACTAAGTTTGGTTGTTGCTTTAACTTAGCTTTGTTATACGCCACTAACATGCAATAGTGGTATCATGCAATAAATAATCCACCTGCCTTCGTTGCTGGATGCTTATTATTTATTTCTTAATTGACGTGAGGTGTACATGTGGTTTTGAAGGTCTCTGCCTACACAAAAGAGCTGAATGTGTTTGTGGCGTCGGTGGTGGACGGAATTGCGCTCTCCATTGTGCGCCTGAACGCAATTGGGATTCGCCACATCGTGGTCGCCAACCTGCCTTACATGGAGTGCATTCCCCTCTCCATCCTAGAGCTTGCCTACACAGGTTGCAGCACCAACTCCTCCCTTCTCAATGAGACTTCACTCCACAATTCGCTGCTTCAGAAACGGGTGAAGGGCTTGAATCAGCAGCTGCCCAGCCTGCGCGTCGTCATTGCTGACCAAACGAAAGTTTTCAAGGAGTTTTTCTCGCACCCAGCTACCTACGGTAAGCCCCACTTTCACCCTACAATGCCAAATCCACAATTAGTAATTAATTGGTATTGAGTTTTGGACTCGGTAAGTAGACCTTCGCACACTCAGTAAATATTACAAAAGCACTGCATTAAAATCGAATCAATTGAATGCCTTGGAGGATATATGAAAATTTAAAAGTCTTTTTGGAAGGGCCTGCCCAGTAAGGATTGTTTAAACTTGTTTGACCAATGATACATCGTAGTGTCATACAAGCTTCTTGTTTATAGATTGTTCACCAGATATGTCCTTAGCAATTCTAAGTATATCTCCAATTTGGTCAAATGTAACGATTCTCTTATTTCCAACCATGAATAACTGAAGGTCTTGACACTATTGACATTTGGTTTGACGTTGCTATTGGTGATCACACTTGATGGATCTTTCGTGGTGTGCATGTATTCAGGTTTTGTGGACCCACTGGTACCGTGCTGCCATGGGAATGGTACCGATCTCTACCCCCTTGTGTGTGGCGAGACCGACAGTGAAGGGAAGCCCCTGTACACGAAGTGCGAGGATCCCAGCAAGGCGGTGCTGTTTGACACCATTCATCCCACAGAAGCAGCGTGTAAGGCCATCGTCAACTTGTATGCGTCGGTGTCAGGGTTCACTTTAGAAGGCCCCAAGCTGAATACTTGGATTCGAGACTACAAAGTTTGAGCCAGCGCTTACCGGCCTGGGTTTCTTTTAGGTGTCACTTGCAGCAGTTGGCTTCAGTTACGTTTTTAGTCATGAATTAGATTAGCATCAGTAGCAGCCTTTCTCTTTCATTTTTGAGTATGCGGCGGGATTGAGATCACCAATATTTTGGTGCAGCCATGTAAGGGTGAATAACAAAAAATTTGGTACAGCCATGTCATTGGGTATTTTCACCACCCAATGACATTCACTGAAATTTGGAATTCAAACTTATTTCATGCATCCGGGGATATTCTTTTACCTTTGGGTTGGTTGGAACGACCTTTTTTCTCGCCTTCAAGATTGTCATGTATGCGATGTGGTGCGGTAAACTTTACATTGTTAGTTTGTACACCTAGTGTCATCTTGCTGACTGCCATGGACCGATTTCCAAAAATGTGGTTAGTAAGCAGAATTGAAGTATGTCGTCGTTCAAATTCTGGCAGAACTTGTTTCAAAAACCTGAGTCACAGGCAGCATGACTACATGTACATTTTGTAGCTAAAAATCTAAAAGTAAAGCTCAGTAAGCTCTTGGATTCTTGTATGCATTATTCAACTGAAAATCTTTGCTGCAAACATGTATATCCAGTTTTTACTTTGAGAAAAAAAGGTCTCTAGGAAATGGAAAATGATAGTATTGAGAAGGACCGTGGTTACATTCATTACCACCATGACGGGAAAGCCAGGGTACTGGGAATAGATTCGCCAAGTTCATCATTCTTTTCATGCATTGCATGCCAACGACTTAGATTGAAAAATCCTTTGCTTTCAATCAGAAATTGGAACAGTAACTTCGAACAACACTTGTAACGACAAAAGAAATTTCAATATGACTGGATCACTTTTAAGCACCTGTACAAATGAATGTGGGATAGCAACTTCGAAGAAATCACAAGTTTGGAAAGCAACTGTAAGCCGTGTCATTGTAAGCACCTGTACAATAAGCCAATCAAAAGTGTTAAAACAGCATTCCATAATAATGCCAACAAAACCGGCGTTGTCGTTTTAAGCTCCTGCTCCCACTTGTGAAGCAGTTAATTCACTTGAATGGTCACTGGAAGTGATCCTACAGCCCTTGAATTTGCAACAGAGATTGCCGTACAGGAGAGCAGAGGAGGAATCCAGCCATGGCGATTCACGTGCAGCCGAACTGCTGTAATTCCACTCCAAATGGTTCACGGAAAAGAACGACGACGACGTCATCGACAAGACAAGACAGGCAGCAGATCATCCCGCATGGCGAGTGGCGACGACCACATGGTGGCCTTCAGCCACCGATCAAGGCTCGCTGATCTATGTGCTCGGCAATCATTTTGTGGCTGTCCGGGACCACAGAGGCGCTTCCGTCACGGTACAACAGGGCCTGGATGCTGGAGGAGGACTCAGTGTTGGAGTGACTGAGATTTTAGGTCTCGATGTGCAGGTATCCGACATGACTCGTGCTTCTGCCATAGATTTTGAGACGTCATGGAATCCATTGATGCGTCTGGAAGAGAAAATTTACTGCTCCTGAGGTCATCTTGGAGGAAACCTAGTCACTCAGTGGCGCTGCTGATTGCCTGCCTGTTGCGTCTTTGCCATTCTTAGCTTTTGCTCTCTTCCTAGCACGGTTGGCTTCTGGCCGAATGCTGCGAAGTTTCAAATCTCCAGTATACCACTTTCTTTTAAATTCTTCACGGCGTTTAGTTGTGTCTAATCGTGCCGGGAGCCAGCTATGTTTCTTTGAAGAACAACTTTGATGTTTTTTCCACCTGAAGTTACTTCCTACATTTCTTAAGCATTGACTGCCGCGCATTCGCAACTGATCCTTCTCCTTTTCACGCTTTCCTTGTTCTGTCTCTCTGAAATCGCTCGTTACGGGAAGTTGGTGCGATGGAAAGCAGGACGTCTGTGCATACTCTAAGTATCATCTCTGTAGCCTTGTAGAAAATGTCACCTGACTGTGAAACGTTTTTTCAGTCATGCATATCAGGTGCGGATGTTGAAATTTGACGCACAGCTTACAAAGGGGGAATTTCAGTTTGTGCGCATCGCCTTCGTGGTGTCTATTCCTTTTCTAGAGAAACAGATAATACTCCGAAGAACACCTTCTTGTGAGGTTCCTTTAGGAGTCTGCAGCTCTAATGTGCTAGTAGGTCTCTCGTGAGAGTTGGTCGGCACGAACAACTTGTATCTTGTGTAGCTGGAACCATCTCGAGTTTTAGTTCTGGATTGGTCTTGCAATTGATCGTCTCTTTGGCTCTCAACTTTGTATATATCTCGTCTTAATTGCACAGTAAGCACGTTAATAAGGGCGCCAACCTTGAGGAAGATAGCGAACTTGTGGAGCTCTTACACTGTTTCGGTGTCTTTCTCGTTTTCAGATTGAAGGATCCAGATACACGATGTTGACAGAAAACCATCTAAATTCACCAGAGAAGTTCGGCATGTACCCATCTCCTGCAAGAATCAATGTCAGGGCTCTGTTAGACCACAAAGAGAGTTTTCAGATTCCTCACTTAGTGAAGCTCTTAAAAGGACCATTGCGATGGCAAAAAAGAAATCTAGGCGGAGGCTCTTCTTGTCGCCGTTTTGTGCATGTGCTTGAACGATGCCGAAGCACAGAATGTAACCTATACGCTAGGTTTTCTGGGGCCTTTACCAGATTTCGTCATGCCTTCGAGCCTGGGCACGGAATATGTGGTGAGTCCTACCTTTGGTATATCAAAATAAGAATCATGTAGGATAGTGACTGTTAAAAATGACTAATGTTGGTGTTACGCCTTCTTGCAGAGCTCACTCCAATCCTCTATTCAATTTTCAATCAGAGCATGCAACATTCATGAAATGTCTGTGCTGGTATTAGTTAGGAATTCAGCATTCGAAGTGACTCTAGATGTTCTAAACTCAGAAAATAGATCGTATCAGCTTATCTTCAGTCAGCAAGGCACTGAATGTGACTGGCAACGTGGGACGCATACTGCTGAAAACCTTCTCCGGCCATTTATTGTTCTAGCTTTGACTGGTGCAGTAGGCCCTTCTTGCATATATGCAGCTATGTCAGCTGGTCGAGTTTTTATGGAAAAAACTTATCCGATTATCTCATTTGCTGCCACTTCAGAAAGCCTCTCAAATCGAGGTATCTCCCCAGCATGTTTCCGAACTGTGCAAGCTTCCCAGATTACTGATACATGGTGCATCTTTGTGTCATAAATATTTTAGGGTTTTGCTCACTCAGTTGCAGAATTGCGATATTTAGCTTAGTAAGGTCATGGCGCTAGAATCAACTTATCAATGTCGTAGCGCTCCTTGAACATGGAGATAAGCCCCTACATGATTTTCTGGAGTTTATATTAATTGGATTTGAACGGAACGTGTGTCAATTGACTGAACGTTTCACTTTGAAATTGCTGATGACCTTGTTTCATTGCTGCAGTTCTGGCGATAGGTATCAGGCAGCGGCCACAGCAGCTAGTGTGAGTGTCTGACAGTTCTGTTTTTTGATCTTTTGGGGGGGTGGATTCCCGCTTTCACTGAAACATTGGGTATCTATTGGTGTAACTTGATATTTGTTCATCAATGTTAGTTTATAGCCCAGATCTCAATAGTTTCTCAGGTATGTGTCGAGTGTTCTGGGCTAGTCTGCCATATTAAGAGCAAAGTCATACTACTTTAGTATGCTACAGTTGGAGATTAATTCCAACCAATTAGACAACTTTCTTCTAATTTAATGATCTAGCTTATCAGCACTATCTTATGATGCAACTTCGGTGATTTTGAACTCAGGTGGCAAAGTTGAAGATCAAGCATCTCCCGCTGTTGACAACTCAGCAACACTACAAGTTCGAGAGGATAAGTTTGTAGTCTTGGCTGTGCAATTAGCTTAGAGGCCGACAGTTGCTTGTCAATTGGTATAAGTTACTTTGGAGAACATCAAATAGGACCATGATTGCAGCCTCTTCCAGTAAAGATTGAGAAACTAATGAATTTGAATTTTATATTATTTCCTTTTAAAAAATATGTGCTTGTGGCCACAGTGATCTACTTGGTTACTTGATTACAACTATCGCTTGTTTTAACTACTGTAGAAGTTTTCAGGGTTTTTATTGGATATGCATTTCTCATTGTGCAGGACAGGAAAAGTGAGATGTGGTAGAACCTCCCGTGACCAGCCAAGACCCATGGTCAACACATAGGTAATGGGAAATTCAATAGAGAGATGACCAATAAGTAGCCATTAGTTTAGGATTTTCCACCATCTTCCAGCCATCATTGTTATGACACATGTGCTTCGTTTTGAGAGCCAAATTAGTCTTTAGATGAGCAGTGATGGAAGAATCTATGTAGTGGGGATGGGAGCAGGCCAACTTTTGGCTTCTAAAATTCATAACAATTTGAATTTCAGGAAAAAAATTATGAAAAGTTGACAACGGCCATCATTTCTATCTCTTTACATGGCAAAAATTTAACAATGCCTTCTACGACTTCTACGACTCCAGATCATGCACAAAATACTTAAGTGGCTGATAATGGGCGGTTCTACTATATCCATTCTGTTTTTTCGGGACAGATGGAGTAACTGCTTTTGACCCAGCGAATACGAATACTACAGGTGTTCCATCGTGAGACACGTGTGGCGAGCAACATTGTAGTAACCTAATTTGCTTAATTGACAGAAGTGAGGCCGGAGAGCAAGTTTGTGGCGTGGGACCGTTACCAAATTCTAAGGCAGTGCTTTGCCTAGGGCAGAACCTGTCTTGATGAGCGCGTTACAGGGTGAAATTGGAGTACCCCTCATGGAACGAGTATGCCGAATTGCCGATTCCTAAAGCATGTGTGTTTCTCAGTCTTTCGTTCCCTACCATGAGGTCTATTGATACACATGAAAGGATCTACATTTCTTAGAGGCTCATTAAGTGGGGTTTTTTTAAGAGTAGCTTTTAAACTGGCTGAGGTGTGCATATTGAGAGTAAGGACTGACGTGGTCTTTTAGATCTCACGAGATGTCCGCCATACTAATTGATTTCTGCACACTTCGCTTGTAATTAGAAAGTAATGGAAAGGCTTGGAGGATGTGAATTTTCTCATCACTTATGTTGGAAATAAATACATGAATCTCTGCCATCGATTATCCCCTAAACGACGCGGCGGACGTTTTTGTCCGATAAACCTCAAGGAATTCTCCTCTGTAGGATAGAATTGCAACTATTCAACCTCGGAATTAAGGGTGGAAAGGGGAGATCTTCCACAGTAGTTTGACTCCCAATGGTATTATTTACTTTTTAAAGTGGATGATGTCACACTGTTCCAAAATGCCTGATTTCCACGGTCACCAGCCCGGCGTTCAAGGGTTAAGGGTTAAGGTGGCGACATCCTCAACAACGCCCCTTGAGAGAAATTTTATTCTTGCTGGAAAGCTAAAAAAATTCAGGTGTTCCTTCGGAAAGACATTTAAGACCGCGTGCTTGCGTACCGCACCTAATTGATGCGCAAACCTATTTCCTAAAAATCGACACCCTCATCAAGGAAAAAATTTCTGTCATGAAAGATAATGTCCTTCAAGCACTCAATAGCACCGGCCTGGATTTGAAACGTTTGAGGGTGGCAGCGGCACAGTCTGATTTGACACTGCTACAGTCAGTCGAAGTGTAGTACAACACTTCATAAATACCTTCACAATCGTCTACGACGTGCGCGGATTTCCATGATTCGTGTGACAACATGACCCTGCAGCGGAAGAAGACCGACGGTGCCGCGGCGTTACGGAATCCGAAACCAGCGCCGCTCGCGCCATCATCAAACCCAGCGGCCGCAGCGCCGCTTCAATATTCCCAAGCGCCACAAACTCCTGCAACTGCTGCTCCCCTTCCCATTCGTTTGGAATCACCACATCCCGCGAATATTCGCTGCTGAATCGCCGCAGTCGCTCCCGCTGCGATATGTAACTGTCTTGCGACTGCGACCGCGATTCCGAGGTGTGTGACTGCGACTCCTTTTCTTCCTTCTCTTCTTCTTCCTCTTCCTCCTCTTCTTCACTCTCAACCGACAGCATGAGCCTCTCTCTCTGGGTCTTGAACCGGTTCGACTTCTCCCCAGGATCCATCACAGGAATTGGGGCCAGACTATCCTCTCCGTCCAGTTGGTACCTGGAAAGATTGAACCTGTTGCTAAGCTTGGTTGGCTGGGGTCGGTAACTGCTTCCCGGGTCCTGCGGTTGGGTGAGGGGGTAGTCACGGAAGTGATCGCATTCTCCTTCCTCCGTGAAATCCGAAATCTTCGACTTCTGACTGCGCTGGGATCCGTTTGTAACCTCCGAATCTCGATGAGAATGGTACAGTGATGAGACGGGATAAGATGGTGAAAGTCCACCGACATAGCCCGTTGAGATTTCCACGGTGCGCCGCTTCGATTCTACATCACGCGCTTCCGCGTTTGAGTAGCTTCGTTTCCGATCGTTTGAAGATGTCCTTCTCCCATGCAGACCACCTTGTTCAACCATCACCATTCGATAGGTACCCCACTAATGTGATTCGAGCCCCGCAAGGGAGGCCGATTGCAAATTCAGGAGGTCTTTGTGAATGTACTCACGATCTTCCGGGCATCTACTGAATCTGTAAATCTATGTGCACAAACCTGCTCGGAGGAATCAGCAGAAAGCAAGGTCAGTCGAAGTCCCAGGTATTACAAGCCCATACATGGAATGATCAGTGATCATACATCTAACAAGCAGATCTGCATTGAAATTGTGACATACAGACTCCCGTTCCGGAGAGCAATGGACATATACGGCAATGTTCAAGCTCACGGTCTCAATACACTGAATTTGATCGTTCAAGTAAGCTGTTCCATTCGATGCGGGTGGACTCGTGCTGGCCAGGAGGCAGCCAGAGTACAGTGAGAATGTTCCTCACGTGTACATTTCAGGTGGTGGTGTCCTCTGAGCAGCACTCGTCACTGCTTTGTAAATACTAATCACGCTATGGATTTGCAAACCCGTGCTTGCGAGCATCACTCAGAAAACGACCAGCAACCCTTTCTATCGAATTTCTCGAAATCTAGCAATTTCCTAGATGCAACTGAGATTCTGACCGAAGCTATAATATAGGTTCAAGGCGAAAAGAAGCACCGTGCACATGCTCCCACGATCCCTACTAACCCCGGAAACTTCCTTTTCGAAATCTGAAATGCAACGGGAGCCACTGCTGGCATTCTTTAGAACTCACACTAACTAACGTGAGCCCTGCGCCAAGCAGTCTAAGGCACACATCCCAACTCCCCAAACACCAAGGCAAGCAAGTTTCATAATAGTTGGAAGATTCTTTAACTAACCACCTCCCTCTTCTCCATGACAAGAAATTATACAAAACACATATTCCACCTCGCAGTCTGTATCAATAGTCAACGTGGTGCCCGCCTGTCCAGTAAGGCAATATTCCACTCGAAGATGCTCTAGATCAGGCCATCGTAACGTTAGAGAACACTTACGTTAGCAACTTGTCCAGCTGCGAGAGAGTGAAGAGCGAACAACGGTGAAAACATCTTGGTCTCAGATTCACATCCTCCCACAGCAACCTGCTTGATCCCCTGGATACCAAACAAGATCACCTCTCCCACTCTTCCAGCGAGCCAAACTCTTGAACCAAAAATCGACTCCAAATTCCAAAGTGCTCCTCACATCAACGAGCTCAAGCTCAAAACACGGCAGCCAGTCCGGAGTCGCTCCCCTTCCTCCCAAGCACCGCAAGAACGGACACGAAATGCGCCCCGTCGCGAAATTCAAGCTCGAATTTCCAAGCGCTTAACACACTGACAGCCCGCACAGAATGGCTGAGTGAGAGTAGAAGATGGAGAGAAAGGATTTGCAAGAGGGATCAAGACGGCCGCGCAGAATGATTGACGGGACGGAGCGAAAAGTTGATTGTGACAAGAGGCGTGCTGGTGTGCTGTGAGCCAAGGACTGGGGGAGCGAGGGGTGAACCGGGTTATTGCCTTTTGGTGGTGTGAATGGGGTTGGGGGGTCGGGAGTCAGGGAGTGTCGACGTGGTCTCTTGTCGGCGCCAGAATCTTACAGTGACCGCACCAGGGGGCATAAAACTTGCTTGACCAACTACAGGTGTCTTGCTCCTCTACCTTTATCGCGTAAGTTTCGCTATGAGGAGCGAGGACCACCACGTCCGCACTCACGGCCCTGAGGGCCAGGACGGGACACTCGCAGACACCATCTTTCATTTGTGCAACTTCTAATCAGCAAACACAGCAGGCACTTGAGAAAAAGATGCGCTAATTCAAGTGATGGCTGCCTGAAACTCACGAATTACCGGATCTAAGAAGTGAATGAACATAATAAGCTTCCAGGTGAAACTACAGAAATTCTCACTTCGAAAATCTGCGATGAGGGTTACAAGCAGCAGAAATTAAGTGCAGATTACACAGATTTGCAAAAGTATGATTACGAACGATCACACAGGTCTACACTATTTACCTGGGTTTCAAATGTGAGTGCTAGTACAGAAACTCTGTTCATGAATATTCCTCCACTTGCCTTGAATTGATTGCTGAGGTACTCCCTCGATTGATCTTGCAAGGTACGAGGAATTCGAAAAGCGGGGGACTTCGACTGGTGATTACAATTGAGGAGCGGGTCGGAGTGAAATTTGAGCGTTCCGCATTCGAAAGAATGCAGTCGTTTGTATTACTTCTTGAGGAAGAGAATTTTGTCCACTTCGTCTGGCGAGGCACTTATCAGCTTCAATCTTTTGTTGTGCAGGTTGATTAGGGGTTTCACACCTTCTTCTCCCCATTCTCAATCTTCAGGGAATGAGGACGTGGCACTCTCTCCTTGAATTGTGGAGGACCCATTCTTTGAAAATAGAGAAGTTTTTTTCTTCTCCTCTGTAGGTAAAGAATGGGTGTGAAGATTAGGGGTAGTCCTGACTTCTTCATCAACTCAAAGTTCTCTGAAGAATGAAACAGTAATGAGCAAAAACAAGAGCCAATGGAGAACAATTGTGGGTGAAGAAGGTGTGACCCCCTTTTGGTGTGTCGAGTGTGGAGAATCAAAAACTGTAGAATTGGTTTACATTGAAGATTAGATGGGGTAATTGCCCAAGGGTTCAAGGACCCAGTTAGCTCTTGCAAGCGCAAGCTCCAGTGATGACAACGTCAAAGTCGACAGAGACAATGAAATGAGGAGGGGAGTGGTGAAACTCCAGAGTGAAAGAGAAAAAAATTCGCTCACAAAGTCTTCTCCACACCCGGTATTCATCTCCGAAGAAGAATTATGCATGTGGAAAAGACTTTGCAGAAAAAATATATTGTGCGATGGCAAGATAGCTTTGAGCCAATGGAAAGTTGCCACGTGACCATTCTCTGGAGAATGCTCGTGCAGTGAAGAAGCTATGACTACACCTATTGAGAAACCGTAAAGATTGAAAAGTTGTGTAGAAGATTAACAAGTTGTGTCCATTCTCATTCTTTATACAATGAAAAGGTGAATTGCACCTTTTTTATGGAGAAGGGCTCCTATTGGCTCCACTTTTCCCTCTACACCTTCTCATCCTTCATAGAAGTTTCATTCTTGAAGAAGGTGTGGCAACCCGTAATTTGATTCACAGTTACATTGGATCGTGAGGATGTTTCACATTTTGAATAAGGAGATGACATGAATATCATTTAGCATGATTAATGGCGTAGATTGATATTGCACAAGCAACTGATAATACAATTCATAGCTTGTTATAATGGCATTGATAGGAGCTTAGATTGAAGCTAATGTAATGTGCATGATGAAATCAGCCTAAAGGAATGAAGCACCAAATGAACTAGATCACATCTAGTTAAAGCTTTCGGATTGTGAGGGGCTTAAGCTGAGGGTCTATGGAGACAATCCTCTTGAGCATTTGCACGACCTTTCCCTTCGGATATGCAACTCCCATATTATATGGCCTTGATTATAATCACTTATAATGCATTTTAGTCCAATCTCAAGGAATTTTATTTGTTTTAATGTAGAAAACTCTTATAGCCTTCTTAACAAGAAATCCAAAAATGTAATTATATACATGAAATGAATACTCTTTGAGGACAATAATAGCATTACAAACTTAATTGTATGAGTTTTTTTAATACTTGTATCTTAGGATAAGCTACCCAACTTTTTGGACTTTTTGATAAAAATTTAAGATGTTTTATTATAAATAAAACACTTTGAATGAATTTTAATTTTAATTAGAGGGAACTTCTTGCATGGGTTTTTGAAAATTATACATAAGTGTTTAAATTCTTCATACATATTTTGAATTTTTTTTCTAATATGCATGCAATCTAACATTTATTACGTTTAATCTTTTTTTTAATTTGATCTTCATATAACTTTTTGGTCTTTTTAATTTTTACAAAATCCATCCTCAAAGCCATTATAATGCCGACAACTCCTATATATAATATAAGAGTTGCGTACCCAAGCCTTTCCCATGTTCAATCACGTCGAAGGTTTATTTTGAATGTACCAAAAGGCAGAGAAATTGTTCTCTCAAGTTGGATGAGATCCAATTGATTTTCGAGATTTCCGAGCTTGGTCTTTCACAAGGCTATCAATAATCATGTCATGGTACATCCAAGTAGGAAACTAAACCTATTCGAAGTGGCCTACCATGGCATCCAATGCCCTCCTCACGACTACAAGCTCAAATAGCACCATGCCGTAGCTGTATACATTTGCCTTGGTAGTCAATGGCAAATTTGCTTCCCATTCCTAAGGCAATTCTTGAGCTAAGTAGCCCCCCCTCCCCCCCCCCCCCCCATGCCTCGACTAGTGGTAATGTGACAGTCATGGCCTCACAACTCTAGAAGTTCCGCCAAGCCGAAATCCGAAACTTTGGGACACAAGCTTTTGTGTAGGAGAATGTTCCCGAGCTTGATGTTGCAATGGACTTTATAGTCACTTCAAAACTGAGTCTTATGCTTTGTTCAATCTCACTCTATGCATCTTATGTTGAAAATGAGTGGGCAAAATTCAAGTGAGCAAATATGACTATTGTAGTATCTTTTATATACTTCAATTCCAAAAAAACTTGAAGTATAAAGCAATTATAGTTTGGAAGTAAATGAATTCTAAAGCTAACCACCCTATAGACTCAATTTTTGAAGTGGGTATCACAATCACTCCAAAAATCACCTATGCTTCTTTTTCAAGCCTAGATGATTTGAATATTTTACTATATGTTATCGTATACCATTTAAGACCCACTCCCATTGGTATTATAAAAAGTTGACATACATATACAAGTAAAAAAAATTATATAGAGAAAAAATATAGATAATTTGAATTGGAATGGAATTTGAAAATTCTTAATGAATCAAAGACTTGCCAAATACCATTTATAGTCATAGATGATCTACAGGTTGCAATTTGAAGTGTTGTTGCATCTACTTTGAATAGATTTGAAGATATTTGTTGTAATACACATTATGAATTTACATTTGTTTGCATTGCAAGTGATTTGATAGAATATGACAACAACATGTGATACCAAAATTTCAGCCTTTTGCCCATCACAAGTGAGGATTTTGGATCCTTCCACACTAAGGTAGAAGTACCCAAATGTAACACAAGTCCTTCATAGACACCTAAAAAATGACCTAAATCCAAGTGCAAGTGGACCCAAAGTAGACAAGTGGGATTCCAAGAAGTATACAATCACCCACACTTTATCCAAATTTAGAATGTGTTGCTTATGGGTGTTTATGTGCCCACTTTGGTGTTAGTCTAGTGTCCAAAATAGGTGCATCTAAGAAGTTCTTTTCAAAAATTTGTATAATATTCATACAAGCTTAGAAAAATATGAAAACAATTTTATTGGTTTCCTAAATTATTTCCTAACACACACATATCATTTTTTCATGTATGCACCCTCCATATCAAGAGATCCAAAATAAGTGTTGCATTTAAATGCTTCTACTTTAACCCCTAAATGTCCAAGCCTTTCCAAGTGTGTTTTGACTATGAAAAAAAAACATAGGCTTATAGTTATCCCCAACTAAAAAAAATGTTTTTTTTTCAAAATCTAACCATATGGATATCTAAAGAGCTTGCTTATTAGTGTGCAAACCAATTTTGAGAGCAAATTTGCTTAGAAGTTGTGAGATTAAAACAAGAGAAATGTACATTTTCTATTTTTAGTATATTGTCCCTCCCCACAATGTTTTAGAAATTTGCATATAAGATTTTTTGGGCATTGGAGGTGACATGACCAACTAAAAATTGAGTTAGCACAAAAAAATGCACTTCCAAAAACCTTAAGTTCAAATGAAGAGCTATCAAACTCATTACACAATCCACCTTGCAATTGTTGAAATGCCATTTTTTTTATAAGTAGAAATCACAATTAATCCCAAATCAACATTTGCATGTTTAAAATTTTTCAATGGTGAATATCATGGAAATACTTTACTCTTTCCATTAGGATCATTTTCAAAGCAAATGGATAAGTACAATTTTTCATATCTCAAATCAAATGAAATTGGCAAGCTTTGCTTAAAGCCAAGAAATCAAGTAAAATTTGCAAGCTTTTCTCTTCCACTAAGATACATATATGCCTTTGAGGACCTCTCAAAAATCCAATATCTACCTTTTTCTGTGAAAAAAAAAAATTTCAGTAGTTAATCTTTGAAAGTGCCCTTAAAATATCTTAAAACAGTCTTAGAGATTTAACTGCCCATCCCCAAATGAGGGCCAAGGTGGATTGACCCCCTCGCTTGTCCCCAAATAAAAACCCTGAAATTTTTTATTTTTCACACACAATAAAATTTTCAAATTTTGAATTCATATTTGCAATCAAAGGCCCCAACATTATCAGGTGAGGTAGAGAAGAGAAATAAATGAAGCACAAAATAGGGGTCTTTTTTTTTTTACATGCACCCCTGGAATGACTTTGGAGGGACGAGCGAGGGAATCAATCCACCCTGGCCCAAATGAGCGCCTGAAATTTCTCAGATCGACCATATATGGTTGGTTGGGCAGTTAGGGGTTAAATTGGCCCAACCTTTTAAGTGGAAAGCATCCGATATTAGTTCCAGCTCCAATAGCCTTTCAACACGGAGAGAGGAAACGGTTAAAGTTACCCGTCCATCCATCAAGAACAGTCAGTCAAAGTGTCCAACTCTTTTCTTTTCTTTTCTTTTCTGATACCGCCACATTTGATAGGCCGACCCCACCAGCATTCAGCCGGTCGTGTGAAAAGGGTAACTTACTAGTTACTACTAAACTTCTCCGTGGAACTGAACTACTGAAGGCACGAGAGCCACAAATGCAAAGGAGGGGGAATCCACTTTGGAAGGTGCCAGGGGACTGAGCCAATGAGGGGCGTGCTTCGGATTCCCCGGCATCCTCCCGCCTGATATTTTCGGTGGGGCCTGGCCCTGAGTCAAGTATTGCTGCCCAGTCGTTGCCGACGACTCTTTCTGCTTTCCTCAGGCCAAAGGGAACTACTACAGTACTGGAGGGAAGGGAAGGGCCCTCCCTGCTCAGAAAAGGTGACAATAACTTACTGTAGTACAGGACATACCGGGTTGGGGACCCCGGCCGGCCGACCGGCCCGGGTGCTGACTGCTGAACTCCCGTCCATGGCAAGTTGTAAGTTGTTTTGGGGTTGTTTTTTAATCCTTAAGCCTTAAACGTCAAAGCGGACGTTTTGTGTCTGTTGGATGACAAAGACTGAATCTCTCCATGTAGGACAGAACTATGACTATTCATCCTTGAAATTTTAGGAGAAAAGTGTAGGTCTTCTAAAGTAGTATGACTTCCAATGAATATTTATTATTTTTTTGAAGTAGATGATGTCACATGGTTCCAAAAGGAAGGATTTCCATGATCATCAATCCTTCTTCTAAGGGTTAAACATCGACACGCACCTTTTGTGTCACATGGATGACTTCATTCTTGACTGTAGAAAAATAGAATGCACCTATTGGTCCAATAATCAAAGCAATTTTGATGACTATCTTGGTCATAGGAGCTTCGTCCTTTAACCCTTAAACGTTGAAGTGGAGTTTTTGTATCCGATGAATGACAAAGAATTTCTCTATGTAGGAAAGAACTGCAACTATTCATCCTTCGAATTTTGTGTGGAAAGGGGAGATCTTCTACAATACTTTGACCTCCAATGAGTCTTTTTTATTTTTTTTAATGTAGATGATGTCACATGGTTCCAAAAGGGTTGATTTCCATGGTCACCAATCCGTCTTTTAAGAGTTAAGGGTTAATTGAACTCCAAGTTTCTCACCTTGGAAAAACCCCACAAGAGGTCAATTTTCACATGTTTTCACTAAAGGAGAACAATAACATTAGGGGGGAGTCATGGTAGAACCAGACTAGAAGGTAGGATAGAGCCGAAATCCATAAAGCACCCATTTAAGAGGTAAAAATTAATTTGAGGAGGGTAAACTTCTCGAAATATTTTTTAGTAAATTTCCTTTGGAAGAAAAATGGAATTGGCATCTAACTCTAGTCGTTTCATATTTGGGGGAGCTTCATGGAATTAGTTATGAATTTTTGAAGTTGTAATGCAATACTCACTAGAAGCATCCACCTCTTGAAATATGCACTATTTGTATCTATGCAATGGAAGACGCTTTTAGAGCCAAAGCACTTTATAGGCCTCATAACTGAATTGAACTAAGGAAGTGGAATGTTGAAGGAATTGCACATGACAAGGTTCAACAATTTTGATGAAAGGTCCTAAGCAAATAAACTTGTATCTTGGTGAAGTGGCTAAAATTATGTGACTTAGAGAGGGAACAAACTCTTCATATGAGACTATGTACTCTTTGAACATTGAAAATGTTTTGGAGACCCAAGATCTCAATTCTAGAATGTTGTAGTTGAATGTTTTGAGAGATCATGTTTTTGATATGATCTTTACATAATTATGTGCATTATCTTTGAATGAGAAATTATGAAATTGTGTTTAATATTTGATGATGTTATTGTATATCCATAACTAGACTTTACAAAAACATTATAGCACAATATAAATTAATTTTCTAGGCACTTGGCCTAAGCATTCTAGTAATGATTTCAATATGTCTAAGTTACTTTCACTTGAACCAATTTTTAAAAAAAAATTCATGTCTCTATTTAATAACCACATGGTTGCAATTTCTCTAAATTTAAGAATTATTTTCTTTCAAATGATAGGTTCTACCTTGCTAATAATCTTGCTTTCAAGATGTGTCATTTATTTACTTGATTTCATACCTTCTAAACATTCAAGCTACATGCACGTATCTATTGCCAAATCTCTCCTTGTTGATAGAGATGAAAAACATGATCTCCTTATCAAAATGGAAATTAAAAATATTCAAAATCTAAAGGCCTAAGATACTACTAGCAAAAATTGATAATGTCTACAATTTCTAATGCATGAAGCAAGAATAAATAAATTGCTACAAAATTTTGGGAGCTATTATGAAATAAATAACACGATTATACCTATGAAATTAAAAGAAAGTTTTTTGGACCTACTCAACAAGGATAACAAACTTAGATATCTCTTTGAATGAGGTCTTTTGCATTCAAAATAGGTTTCTTTGGATATAAGCATACAATATTGTATAATTTATGTGGTGAGAAATAATAGATGAGTTTTGTTTATGTTGCACATTTAAAACTACTCACCCTATTTGGGGGGCTCCTTAACTTTCAATCAAGACATGTGATAAACAAATATACATTCTTGCAAAGGGAGTACATATTCTTACCTTGTGTCGAAATGGAAAAAAGAGCCATTCAAAATTGACTTCATTGCAACCTACCCAAATTACCAACAAGTCATTTTGTGCCTAATTTGTCTTTTAGAGTTTAAATTTGAATGACATCCTTGCCCTTTTCTATGAAGTCCACCTCAAAATTTGTTTTTCAAAATGATTATCAAGCTTAGATAATCTCACAACCCCTATGCAATTTTGCACTCTAAATTCATGGACTCATTAATAAATAAGCAAGCTCTTTACACATCTACACAATTAGATTTTGAAAAAACAACAATTTGCTTCACTAGGGATAACTATAAGCACATATTCTTTTTTCATAGTTAAAACACACTTGGATGAAAAGGCTTGGGCATGTAGGGGTTAACTAATTTGGGGCCTCTAATTGCTAATATGAATTCCAAAATTTGCCAATTGTACCATGCATGGCAAATAAAAAATTTCAGGATTTTCCCTTGGGGACGAGAGAGCGAGGGGGTCACTCAGTTCACCCCGGCCCTAAAAGACGATGTCCTTGATATAAATTTTTTTCAACTGCTGGCTTGTGGACATGCGAACTACTGTACTGTATATTTAGTCTTTCCTCAAGTCCCTTTTTCTTCATTGTAAGAAAGAATAAGGTCAGGTCAGGTCAGTTACGGTTTGGAAATGATTCGTCCCACTGCTTTTGCCCACTTTTGCAGTTGCAAATTTTTTTTTCTCTCCCCATTTGCTGGGCCTCGCTCAGCCTGCCGGCCCACTCATCCCTCATCATCTCAGGGGTGTGTGTGATGACAATGACAATGAAGCAACTCTTGGAGCCACGGGACAGCAGCGTAACTTGCTCATAGCAGCAGGACGGGGGCCGGGGCCGGGGGGCAGCGCCTCACTCCTCGAGCTTAACTTAACCCTAGAAGAACTGCCCCAGGACCACTGATTTCAAGCTTCATGTACAGCCCATCACTCTGTTTGCTACCATTTTGAACTAGAGGAACATATAGTAGAACCACACATTACCAACCAAGCCCCATGGCCAATGTATAGGTACTGGCAAATTCAGCAGAGATCTAAGAGCATCCCCATGGCACCTCTCCAAGTGATGCAAACCCGGTGACTGGCTGTGGCCTGCCAAAATCAGCGCCCCACGGCAGGCACGGCGAGGGCCAAAGAATGGCCGGCCACGGCCAAATTCGGCGTGTGCACAGCGAACTGCTGAGTCTCGCCATGGCTCAGTATCGGGTTTTAAGGACCTTTTCAACCCCAATGTCGCGGTACCGACCCAAGCCGGCTCTTGGAAAATACCGATTCAAGTCTTACTTTCATTTACCGCCTGGAATGCTCAGAGGCTCTACACCTGCGGTAAGTTCAGCTCCTTGTGCAGAAGTGTAATGCCGGGAATGAAAACACGTACGAAGTTTGAAATTTTGATAGAAGAGGTAAATCTGGATATATCCACATGGGGTGATAGGAGGTTCGTCAACCCATATGGGATATATGGGAGCATGAATCAGTGTTCCTACTAATTCATGTTCTCATATATCCCACATGGGTTGGAGGACCTCCTACCACCCCGTGTGTATATAGTGAACTTGCCTTACACCAATTCGAATACCGGTGAGATCCTCCGAAGAGGTATTTCTGAAGATGTCTCATGAGAATGTAGGAACACAATTATCCAAATATGGTGATATGGACGGTAGTTTCCAGAAAATTGAATTTGTGAAGGTTAGAATGTAAAGAAAAATGAGCTCGTTTCTACTGGGCGGACTGCCTGTCCTTGGCGTGTTGCGTTCCAGCGTTCGCCGTGTAGCAGTGGGGCACAAGACTCTCACTCGGGTCGGGCCCATCTCCTAGGCACGTCAAAGCACGCATTTCTGCGCCTCTCTCATGAGCCAGCCATGGGGATGCTCTGACTGATTTCTAACCATTAGTTTCTTGTTTGCCAACCGTCTTCTAGCCATCACAATCATGACACATGTACTTGGTTTTGAGAGCCAAATTAGTCTTCGGATGAGTAGTTATAGAAGACCCTATATTGGGAAAAAGCCCCCTATTGTTACATTATTGTTTCAATGGGGTCACAATAATAATATTGAAAATGTATTGTTGCATGAAAATTTTTAGTACTGCAATATATACTTTCAATATTATACTATAATCTCATTGAAACAATACTAAACAATGGGGAATTACTTCCCTAATTTATAAGTTGGGGATGGGTGCATGACAACTTTTAACTTCCAAAATTCATACCAATTTGAATTTATGGAAAAAAATTATGAAAATTTGATAACGCCGATGATTTCTATCGACGTTCTATATGGCAGAAAATTTGTATTTCTTACATTGCTCTAGATCATGCACAAAATGCTTAAGCGGTTGGTAATGGATGGTTCTATTGTAATAAGGTGTTTGTTATATGTCATCAAATTTTCAAATTTTGGGACAAGAATTAGAAAATATTGTGAATTTCTTGAGAAAAGAAATGAAGAAAATTGGTATCAAGTACGAAATATGCTCGGAAAATCTTTAAATGTTCATTGTAGATGTACATTACAATGTAGAACATCATGGTGTAAACCAAAGTTATCATGTTACTCTAAAATTAGATAGTCAATAAACCGTAGTTCATAAAAAATAGATATTCATAAAGTTTTCAAAATTTCCAATTGGAACAGAAATTGCACTTGATAAGCTTCAATCATTGATAAGCTTCATCTAGTATTTATGATGTTGATCTAGAATTAAAAATAAAAGGTGTACATTTAAGTAAGAACTTCACTATTTATTTTTTACAATTCTCCAAGGTTCCTTATCATGAATTATTTTTTACTTTGATTTTATAAAAATAAAATAAAGGATGAAGATTTAAGGAAGATATTTTTTTATTTTAGTTTTGCAATCCTCAAAGAATCTTCCTAATTTTGGATTATTTGTCAAGTTGATTTAAAAATAAAAAATAGAAGGTGGAGATTTAAATAAAAACTTATCCATTTATTTTTTGCAAATTTCAAGCTTAACATTTAGTAGTAAATACTATCACTCCCTTGGATCTACAATAGATTATATAGAATATTCTACATCCACCAATAGCTAAGTGGATAAGTGGAGGGACATGTGATGAGTAAGATGCATAAAAGAAACACTATTAGAAAATGACATTCAAATTAACAAAAATCACCAAATTTTTGTTGAAATGGGTACTATATCAATTGTTTTTTACAATTTCTTTTGTTGATTTGGCACTAGTTAACAAATGTTCACAAATTTTTTGTTGATTCAAATAGTATAATGTCCAAATCAACAAAAAAATCAACATTTATTTTATTTTTTTTCTTACATGAGTTAAAAATGTTTTTTTTTCATTCTAGCAATGTTTAAATAACTATGATTGAAAATCTATTTACCAAATGAATTTTCTTAAAACTTGATCATTCAAAATTAGATGTTTTTTAAACTCAAAAGACTTTGGAGGCCATTTTGGTATAGTAGAATAATTTTTTTGAGAAAACTTGAAACTTAGAAAAGTTGAAAAATCAAGCTAAATTTAATCTTCAAAAATTTGTTTGAGATTTGAAGTCTCCATTCAAAAGTTATGTGCAAAATTAAGAGAAAGGTTGGAATGAACATTTATTTTGACATTTTTAAACACTATCTTTGAATTTTGCACATAACTTTTGAATAGAAACTTCAAATCTCTAATGGATTTTTGGAGATGAAATTTAACTTGATTTTTCAACCTTGTTTTGCTTAAAATTTTCTCATAAAAGATATTCTACTATGGCAAAAAGGACTCCAAAGTCTTCTAAGTTTACAAAGCAAATAAAAAAAAAACAATTACAAAAACTATACAAATAAAAAACCACTTCCCATATTTTTAAGGAAATTTATATGTGGTGTGATGGCTTAGTAAGGTAGGAGCACCCATAACCATTAGTTTATCCATACTTTGAGAGTAGAGTTTCCTTAAAGTGTTTCCCAAAGCACCTTGAAACTATCTTCAAAGTACCTTGAAACCATCTCCATACTTCATTGTGGTTGGTGGACTCTGTTTATTTTTTAGATTTTGGTGCTAGAATCAAGGTAGATTTAGTAGAGTATAGTTATGGGTGCTCTAGGGAGTTCTACTTTGAAAATTCATAGAAGTTACATGCTTTATCCAATTTTTAAATTTTATTTTTTAAATTCATGATTTTTAATTACCAAGGCCACCCTTTTGCATACCCCCCTACAAGCATGCACTTTATCCATAAGGCTCTTTTGCCCACCCATAGTTGTCTTTTCCCACTTGCAATTTCTTCTTTCTAAATTCACAATCGCATTTTGTCAACCTACAATCATCGTTGGCCACTTGCAATCACCCCTTGACCACCTAGCCATTTATAGTACCTTGTATATCCACAATCACCCTTTGGACACCCACGATCCCCCTTAACCCCTAGAGTTGCCTCTATTAGATCCATAGTTGCCATTGGAGACCATAGTCATTCTTGAACAACCGCATTAAATTGTTAGAGACTTGCAAGTTGTCCCTTGGACACTTGTAGTCACCCTTTATTCCACTTGTAGTTACCCTATCCACGGTTGCCCTATATATGCTCATAGTCACCTATCTATGTAAGGCCTTCACCCTCCTCTAATGTGCCTCATAGATGCCACATGGCATCCAAGTGGATTTAGGTAAATAAAGCATAATTTAAAAAAAATCAATGGTAAAGTTGACTTTATTAGATGGATGGGACTATGGGAGGATCTACTAGTTGTCTTGGATGTCATATTTGTCATATTGTCACCACATTTGGGAAGACAACCCTAAGTAAGAGTAGCCAAATGTGACCCTAACTTGATTGAACTTGGCTATGATACCACATTGATTGCCTCTATTGCAAGAGTTCAAGCTCTTTTGTTAGGTGTGATTGCAAGAAACACTTCACATCTTTGGCTTAAAAATGCAATTTCTGGCCGTAGGACTGGCAATACTGCGAACTACTATCAATTTCGCGCATCAATGTGTGCTTGTCAATCTCAATTGTCGATTCTGGATGCCTACAGATCTGAACCGTTGATTCCGTATTATATAATACTATGTAGTACTATAGACTACTACGAAGTACTACAAAAGCCACTAGAAGTAGAAAATAACAAAAAAAAGGGTCTATGGACCTTTTCATTTTTAGTAATTCAAAAAAAATAAAAAAATTCCCAGAAAAAAAGCCATTTTTGTAGACAAGCCTACTCTCGCAATTGCACCAAAAATTTCTTGAAGGAAAATTTTCTCTTTCTTGAAAAATGTGTGTGAACAACAATCACTTTGGCCCCATGTAGACACCTCATGCAAAGGTTTTTTGCAAAAACTCTTCGTTTGTCATTGGAATCTGAGTACACCTCCAACTTTTCTAATTTGTGGCTTCCAATTCTCATTTTTGGGTACAACTTCGGAACCCCCCCCCCCCTCCCCCCCCAAATGGCCAAGGTAGACATCCAATTGGGGGCACCTTAAAAATAGTAAATTAATTTTTTTTTAAATAAAAAAATTACAGAATGTGTGAAACTTTTATGTGTACCTTCATTCCAAATTTCTAGACAAACAGACTTATGATGCAAAAGTTATGACCAAAAAACCATGTGTCCGAGATTAAGGGGACAAAAAATAGAACAAGTGTTTCTTGCAATCACCCTAGCTATTAACACAAAGGATATTCATGATTTCATCCAAAACATAGATTTATCTACCCTAGATAAATTTAATGAAAAAGAAGGTGAAATTATGTTACTACTACTGACTGCATTAAATTTATCACACTAGATGCGCATTTTTGAATTTGCCAACACTAAAAATTTAGAGAAAGTCAAGGTGTGTTTGGTAGAAATGCATGATTGTCCAAATGACTTGTTTGTGATAGACAATCTTGACTTGGAAAAAACAAAAAGAGACACTATTATTGTTGAAGTATTCATTCGACATGTAAATGATTGATTGACAATTGAAAATATTCTAGTGTCACAAGTTGAGATCCCATACCCTTGCCAACTAAACCATCCATTCATGGCATGGCTAACTTGAGTATGGACAAAGCATATAAAGTGGCATTGGAGGATTTCCAAGAATCAGTGATATCCACACACCTTGAGAAAAAATGAGCTTTGCTTATGGTGTCAAATAAACAACTATTTTTTTTTTACCTCCAAAAACTAGTGAGGATCTAGTAAGAGCTAAGCACCACTAACTTTGAATTATTGGTAACATTAATTTTTTGAATGAATTCAACCATCTACATGGCAAATTATGAGTGGTTTTTACCAAAGTTGATACAGATCTCTTCAAAGAATATGCTCTCTAGAGCAAACAATTCATTGCTACTGGACATGACTTGGTTAGTTATGGTTTCCATTATACACTTACGACCATTTCTAGTGTCTCATTTGTAACATCAAGCTTCATTTCAAAGTCTACTACTTTGGAGTTTGGACCATAGAGAAAAACAAACACAAGAAATGTGGAATGTACATAGATTGAATATGAAATATGCTTGTTATCCATGTAATAATTTGAGATGCCAAGAATCTTTTCTTTGATGGGAGCATGCTTATTGGTACATGGTCAATCACTTTGATAAATTCTTCCCTAATCATATTTTTCTATCACTTAAAAAAAATTTGTAGCTTTTCTCATTTGGATGGGTGGTATTGGCCACATGGCAATGAATTAAATGCCAAATCACTTGTGTATAGTCTTACAACTTGATGCATAGTGACTTCATATAGTTTGTAGTTATTCTAATAGGAGAGATTCTCACTATTCTTCTAGATGGCCCAAATCCACAAAAAATTGAGAGACTTCTTGAGCCAACAATTTTCTTAGCAACAAATCATAGGACTTAGTATGTCTCTACTTCAAAGAAAGCCATGCTTGAACTTGAACAAGTCACTAGCTTCAGTTTCTCCCAACAAATAATTTCATGGGGGCAGAGGACAAAGAAGTTACGATTGTGGATATGGTCATGGTTATGACTGCACCAATCCTAACATCAATAAGAGCTACAATGCTCTCCAACAAAATGATTGACTTTTCTAATATTCTTGGCAACACTTTGCAATGATTGGTTGCTAGTATTTAGCCACAATCGATATATAATTGATATAAACAATCGATATATATTCTAGATTCTTTATGCAGTCACACACTACTTCATAGTTGATGGTCAATTGCAATCTCAATTGAAGAGATTCCTAGATCTTGCCTTAACGGTCGTATCTTGAGTTTTGAGGAGGATGCATAGCTTTAAAACTTGTAAGGTATACTTATTAAGACTTGTGCTTCCAAATGTTGAATGTGCACAAGCCACAAGGTGCTTATTGTAGACCTCGGTGGTAGTTTCATGATAAAAAAATAGTGATAGAAGAAAACCAATTGGATCTATTGTACTCATTTATCCTTGTCATGTATGAGCCTAAGAGTTGGCACTTTGGTCATAGTTTTTTTTGCTTTTGCTTTTTCTTAATTTGAGTAGAAAATAGAAAAAAAGTCATAAAAAGAGAGTTATAATTGTAATTGATAGAAGTCCCTACTAATATGGTAGAGTGTTCTCATAGAAGCTAGGATTGCCTAAATCACTCCAATTCTCTACTTCTTAGATCTAATTCGATGTTTGAAGGGTAAATTAGTTATCTCAAAGATGTTAGGGGTCTAAAAGATAGTCAAGCTAAACTATTGCAAGATTCTAGTTAAAGACCAAAATCACCCCTTCAAGTGCATGTGAAAAATTTGGCTAAAATTAGAGTCCATAGTCTATATTTGAAATTCATTTAATCTTAGACTAGTCATTGGCGTTTGCTACACTACAAATTTATCATACTATTTTATTAGAAAGATTAGAAAAAAAATTCATGTAAGAAAACGTAGAGTAAGAAATTTCAATGAGTCTTCAAATAAAAATTATAAAAATCTTTATATAATTTTTTTAGAAACATATATACATTGAAATGCGCAATATAGATTTTGATGAATGAAGTATATACAATGATGGATACTTACAAAAATATGTATACATTCGAATGTACAAGAATCGAAATATAAATAGCAAAAATGCTTGAAATACAATTTAATTATAAATATTGATATTATAGGTTGTCTCAATTGAGACAATGACATAATGATGGACACCAAAAGAATATAGTAGGATGGAAGGGGATGTCACTGAAGCGTGTATGAATTCTAAACATGCAAAGTTTGAAACAAACTCTTCACTTCTCTATCTACCTAATCAAGGTGTTGATATTTGTAGGAATCTACATGACAAATGTCAAGCAAATATCTCATGTTAAACCACATTTTTTACCGTTTGCACGGCATTTGAATTTTTATTAGCAATCTTAATGTTTTCAAAATGTCTACCACAAGACAAAGCCACATATAACTAACCATGGCTAAATACTTCATTCCAAAAATAAATACCAACTCTATTATATGATCGGCTTTGCGATTTGTTGATAGTCATGGCAAAAGCACTAGTGATAGGAAATTGTCTTTTATACAATGTGAATGACAAATAGCTATCATTGCAATGATGTATGATTATTTAAATCAATGCTCGTTGGTCACGATTGCACCCTTCTACAATTTCACACAATTGTCAAGATGAAGACACTTGCAACAACCAAGAGCAACTACCATTGCACAAACCTTTTGTTGGATTCAAGTTCCTTAGCAACATTACATATTGACCACATTTAAGATTTAATTGGTGAGGTGGCAAGTAGCTTAGATGTAGAGAATTTAAAAATCTACCAAATAATGATAGGTAGGCTCTTCATTCTCATGAATAAAATCAACACTGAAACATTGATGCTCATTACCAAACTTGTGATTAGTGATTCTATAGTTGATTTCTTGGACATTATCATTCCGGACAACTGAAATTATATGCGTACAGAAATCAACCGGGTCATCAAAAATTCTATCAATGAGTCTATTTGGAGAATTTTCATACGCAACCATTTCAAGCAGTATCTTTACCTCTAAACTAGTTTTGCCTTCACCAATATTTAACAAAAATTGTTGAAAGTGCGGTTGATTTTTGTAAATGCATATTAGTGGTCAAATGAAAATGTTGCATTAGCATAAATAAATATGTACACCACAAGCAAGTCTCAACAGTTTGCTTAGGACCTCTACTTATAATGACAAGCAAAATTTGTCAAAAATCAAACCATATAAAACTACAAGACCGCCATTTGGAGTATCAATACCATGAATATCTCGCAATGATCAATCTATTGCTTTGATCATAAATTCTATGCCCAATAGAAGTTTCATCAAGTATAAACAATTGCACTTCACCTAAACTTCAAGATAACAATGATTGAACACTATTACAATAGGTTGATTTATCATGCAATTGTAATGGAATGGAAAGAAAAGAATCTATCATTCACCCTTTATGAAAAAGGCAATCAAATCTCACTTGTTACTATTGCCATACTATAAGGCTTTTCCATTGCAAGGTGAAGAACCCCCCTAGAATTGGCCAACAAAGAGTATATGGACTCTAGATGCCTCCAAACAATGGAGTTCAATGTTGTTTTTGGTTATTTTATTTAATTAAATATCTTTAAGTGAAAAAAAAGGTAATACCCCTAAATCACCTAAATATGTATCTTAAAATTATCACATCCTCTTAACAATGTGCTAAAAGGTTTGGACAACCTCGTCGACCAAAATGACAAAATCCTAATGAAAATATCTAAATTGGATCTGAAATGGACCAATTAGAGTCCTAAAAATTAATTGTAGAACACATATTTACCAAAAATCATAAAATACACATGCATTAACAAAATACCAATAGAAATTGACAATTATCATCTCCAAATGGACTTATTTGTACCCTTACTAATAATTCCAACCCACAATTTATCTACACTACACTCTCCAAACAAAAATTATAAGTCTATGTGAGCCCTCAAGTTGGTACTTGGAACTCAGGGTTTTCTTTTTTTGTTCTTTATTAAATTTTGAGAGTATTTATGTGAAAAACGACATAAAAAGAGTGTTTGAGTGGTATTTGGTAGAAGTCCCTACTGATATAGTGAGGGGTCTATGAGCCCTCAAGTTGGCACTTGGATCTCAGGTTTGTTTTTGTTTCTTTTATTACGTTTTTAGCGTGTTTATATGCAAAAAAGTATAAAAAGAGTGTTTGAGTGGTATTTGATAGAAGTCCCTACTAATACAGTGAGGGATCATCCTAGAAATACAGAATATCTAAATTACTCAAATTTCCTACTTTTAGTGCTTAGTTAAGAGTCTGAGAGGTCAATTATGTATTTTAGAGAGAATTATGGGTCTTAGTGTTAGCTAATCTTAGTAGCTGTCTATGCTAAACTAAGTCTTGCAAATGCATGTGACAAGATGGCTAAGTCCATTTTAGGTCTAGAGAATCTAGTATAGGTTACCATTCAATTCGTAAAGAATTTGATTTGGTAAATACTTATTTGCAGGTAACTTGTAAACAAATGAACCAAATTGCAAATAAGGTGAAGGAGAGCAACCAGAGCATGAAGAAAGGTTCTTGTAGCTTAAAAGCATGTTAGGAGCCGATATTAGAGCTAATTGTCTTAAGATTCCCCGATATAAGAATAATTTCCCTCTTGGGCAAAAATTAAAAGGAAATTGTTAATTTTAGCTTTCCTATAAATATTGCAAAGTGAAATGTAATGTTGCACTTTGATTTTGGTATTTTTTTAAAAGCTATCCAAAAAGTTTTGTATTTTTCCGAAATAATCATGATGACTCCATGGGAAGTCAACTGCCTTTAAATATGGTCGTAAATTCCTAGAAATTACCCATGTTTCAGTAAAATCACACTAAAAATTAGGGTAGGGTTTTGTGTGCTAATAAAGTGACCCAAAAAATTTGAAGATATTCCAACATGTAAAAGTACCAGAATTGGCAAAGACATTGAACTTTTGAAGAATTTACAACTTGACGGTGGGTTGACTGACATACCAAGAGTTGACGGTGTCTAAATGATGTAAATGAGGGGTCTTTTCTTACTCCTGCGAACCTTCTAAGTAATCCTAGCCAAACAGTTTTCTCAAAAGAAATAAATTTCAAAAGTTAAAATTTTCACGTTTCTTTGGAGTTATCATAAGTTGATTTTACGCTTACAAATGGCTTGGAAGATGGAGGAAAGGGGTCTCAATTGGCTAATTTGGGTCTTCTAAACACAATGGCATAATTTTCTTTCTATTTGGAATTGTTTCCTAGAAGATAGGAAAGGTCTAGCAATAAATTTGACTTTTTAGAGTAATTAGTAGTAATTCAAAGTTAATTTCGCAAATATCTTTTGGAAAATTGAAGATTAGATTTTGCCAAGATCTCTTTTCTTGTGTAACAAGCCATCTTTGGTCTAAAAAAAGACAATTTCAAAATACTTTGGGTTAATTAGCAAACTATCTAGGTTAGTTAAGATTATTTTCAAAATATCTTTGGGAAAAGATCTTGGATTTGATTTAGCCAAGATTTATTAGCTAAATGGAGAGGGTTCTAAATAATTCTTCCATTAAACAAAAATTATTTTGGAAATACATTAGGGTAGTTTAGAAAATATCTGGGAGTCGAAAGTAAATGATTTTCCACCAACAATTTACTAGGGAAGGGCCTAAGATAAGTATAAAAGGTCCTTCCCTCGAAGTTGTCAATATCCTCATTCTTATATCAAAACTTTGCCTTTCTTTCTCTTATACTATCGACGTGGTCAACATTGATTCAAGTCGAGATACGACCTGATTTTTATTCTATTTTTTGATTTAGACACTTTGAAAGACAAGAGGGTCCCTTTCAAAGTGATTTCTATTTGATTGTTTTTGAGTTCTAGAGGCTAAGCCTTCATTTTCTTTGAATTGTGAGAGTTAGAAAGGGATAGACCTTCAAACTCTAATTTCGTTTAAGATTTCTTGAATACTAACAATTTGTGCTCCTTGCAACAGAATTTGGTGTTAATAGGCTTAAGGCGGCGAAGCTTGATTTTGCCAAAAGTTTGTTAATTCAATCTTTGTCCAAAATTTGTCATATAACATAAATTAGAACTTTAATTATTAAAGTTCGGTTCAAACTACTATAAGAAAACGATGTTTATTTTAATGTTAGAAAAAACGTGCCTCAACGTTCAGTTTGACATGAAAATGATCTAAGTAGATGTCACCTAAAGTTCGTTATAATAGATGGGCAAAAAACATGCCAAAATTAAGGGAAACGAATTTAATTTTAGCTTGTTTTTTTCTATCACAAATACTAGGGTCTTCCAAATCTCTACAATACAACATGTAGATGCGATGTAAGTGTCACATAGGCGAAAAGATCCACGTGGAATTTTTTTTCATCTAGCCCGTCAATGACATGGCTCTTGACATGGCACTTGACATAGTTCATCAAGACATCAATGAACAAAATGACTTTGCTTTAATCAATTTGATCGTTTCACCAATCAACAAACATATGTCAAAGATGTGTAAAGATGTCTCATTAATAAGCTAAGTTAATTCAATGGTTATTTAAAGATAAAAAGCGATGCAAGAAACTACCAAATTTGTTTAGGCTATGTAATGACTATTGTCTTTTAAAAACAATTGTTCCATTTAGCATTGACTAGAAAAACTCCTCTTACAATGCTTACAACTTTGAAGATTGAATTTATTGTATCTTTACTATCTTGAAAACAATGTAGTTCATTAAACAAAGTGGGGGCTTGAACATGAGTCAACAACAAATGCAAATAAAATAATTCGGTGGCTATAGGAACTATGTTCACCCTACCCAATTTTTTATCTTGTGTTGTTTTTTCTTCCATATGTTGTTTTCTCTTCAGATAAACGGATTGTAGATTTTTATGATATTCAAGAATTGAATGAGTTTCATTATTCAAACATGATAATAATAATGTTGCCTATGACAACAATGACTTACATAATTCAAACATTGATGATCTTGATAGTGTTGCCTATGACAATAATAATTTAGATAATTCAAACATTAATTTTGTAGAAGAAAAAATAGGCAAATTAAATGAAAAGCAACATATTGTTTTTAGTGCAATTACTACTACCATTCTTGAACTTCATCATCCAAATAAATTATTTTTCTTGAACAATTATAAATTATAGAAGTACTAACAAGACTTTTGTATACCATACTAGATTGGATTATCTTAGTGGTCATGATGTCAAATATATGTGTAAACCATCATATTGGTTCAACTTTTAAAAAATTCAAAATATAAACAAATTACTTGAATTTGCAAGTCCATAATTGTTAATACTATTGATAAAACAACAACCATCAATTAGAGAGTTTTTTGCTAGATAGAAATGGAAACTTCAAGAGATTAGGATGAGATGTTAAAAAATATAATTAAGAGAAAATAAGGGGAATTTCTAGAAAAAAAAAGGGAATTGAAAACTAAAAATGTTAATTAAGATTTTGTAGAATAACCAAATTAGGCTAATAGTTTAAAGAAGACAAAATACAAAACAAAAATGCAAAACAAAAATGTTACAAAAAAACTAGGAGTATAAACTGAAAGTAGAAAAAAAAATAAAAAACTACAAAATAATAAATAATAAAAATCACACAAAAAAGTTAGTTAAACTAGAACTATGACTAAAATACTAGTATCATGAATAAAACACTAGAATAGTGCTAGAAACACTAAAATAGGAGTTTTTCGGTAATTTAGTGTATTTTACAATAATTTAGGGTGTTTTACATTAAACTAGTGAATTTACAATTTTATAATGCAATTTGCACTAATTTGGCATATTTTGAGTTATATTAGTTGTGTTACAAGATTTGTAAACGTGTTTGGAATAGCACCGGGCCTTTACTGTGGTAATATTTGTTTATAACTATGATACCCCTATACACCCTAAATATCCATAAATCTACCCTCAAAACTTTTTTTTCCAAATCCCTATCCTACAATTCTTTCAATGTTCTACAAATTGCCTTACCTAACTTTGGTCTACTATAAAATATGAATAATAGCTTCAAACATCTTGAAACTTTGCTACAATGTAGATCAACTATCTAAAAGATAAAATACCAAATTTCAATTTAATATAAGATATTGTCCAACTTTGATGGACATTTTACTAATACTAACTTTCAAATCCTTTATTGTTTTCATACCTCGACTGTATTTTACGCATAATTCATAGATCTAAAGTGTTTTGAAGCTAAAATTTTGACACAAGGGAGTAAATAAGATTAAAAAAATACCCTCCAAGTTTCATTACCAAAACATAATATTCCAAAAAGATTGACGCTCCTCAATACACCCTCTTTAGTTGCCTTGGAATCTAAACACCTCCATTTGAAACCCTCATAACTTTTTCTTCATAATAAATCTAGATCTGAAACTTGGCCTCATTGAATATCAACTCTCTAAAAATTCAAATCTAAAATTTTGAATCCATCCAATACTTTTATAAAATACAACATAAAACTCCCTCAAATCAAATAAATATTTACAACAACAAAACTCTCCATCCTCAAGTCCACCTCTCCACTCTCATTACTAAGAACAAACAAAACAAGAGAGAAGGAAAGAAAAGGACCAACCCTTGCCTCAAATAACCTTCACAACCTATGGTGGCTAGCTACTGACTAATCCTAATCCCACTACTTTAGTGTCAACTACTAACAAACCGGTTATCAACCATCAATTATATGGTCAACAACAACAACCTCCTTACTCTAGCACCTCCCAATATACAATACTAACAACTAATAACACTAACAATACTAACAATAGCCAACACTAACAACATTTTTTAAACTAATAAAGATATCTACTACAAATACTAGATGGCCCACATCACGACAACAAATTTATAGTAAATTAGTATAGGATGAAAGTAGTTACAAAAATCAATTCATTAAGGAGTTTTCATATATGCAAAATTTGGATGTGAAGCCCTCTCTCTCTTAAAAAATTTTGTATGCATGAAGTGTTTTGAGAGTTTGGTGAAAAAATGTATCATAAGCTAGATGAATTTTTTTTATCCATCGTAAATCTCACCATGTTTGTGAAGAATAATATCTCGACCAAATTCTACGCATAATTTGTCAAGAACAACAATAGTAATCTTTAGAATCACATGTCAATTCTACTGATAACAATGTTTATTAGTAGCCTAGTAGGAGTTTCACCGGAGATGCAAAATTTCACGTTATCTCCTTGAAAATAACATGACATGAAGACTTGAAACCACGAATTAATGCATTTATCAATTCTAAAACCTCTCGAAAGTTGTTAACGGTGTTGAAATAAAAATCATCAAAGATCTCTATGCAATGATCCGTCAGCAAATCATCATTCCAAAAGCAAATTTGCTCAAATCTTGTGCCTTGATCTATTTCAAGCTCTAAATTTTTAATATGATGGTATAAATTTTTGTTTACAAGAAAAGTATATATTTTTCAACTCTTGGTTTGATGAGACTAAAAACTTATAAATGCACACATCTGATTATATTTTTTAATGGATTTAAGAAATCTTTGAGAGTTGGGTGTGTTGTCCATAAAAAATTCATTGCACATTTGATGGATAATAGGATAGCTAACATGTTCATTGGTAGTTTTTCCATGGCAATAAGTTGTTGTTTTTCCTTTCCTATGATGAAATGCCAAACATTTCACACATTTAATGCATATGGACCTGATACCATCAATATTGACATTTTCATAGTCAACAATTGTAAACAAAGCCTAAATCATAGTTTAACAAAAATGTCAATCATAATTTTAGGCTAGGATAAAAAAAAACCAAAATCCTGTATTTGGCAATGGTGAAATTTTGTAGTACAAAATCATGAAAAAGAGTTTAGAATAGAATAGTAAAAATCCTAAACCGTAAACCCTTAAATGCATTAAAGGTGAAACTTTGTAACACAAAACTATTAAGAAGAAACATTTAAAATAGGATCATTAAAATCCTAAACCGTAAACTTTACATCCTAAAATTGATAAAAGATGGAAAATTAAAAATTAAAATCTAAAATCAGAAAAAAAAAAAAAAAAAAGATATAACGTGAGATTATAAAAATCCCAAACATAAACCCTAAAATCTGTGAAGGGCAAAAATTTCATGGTGCACAATCACAAAAACATAGGTTGGAAAATGCACCTACATAACTTGTACTTCAAAAATTAAACCCCTTGAATATGATCTATTTCATTTCAAATGTTTTTTCTTCTAAAATCCATTGCACATCAAAATATATTCAACAATAAAATTTTGGATTTTGGAGCCTATTGCAAAAGTTGTGTCAAGTTAGGCCAAATTATATCAAATTGCTCAAATTTGAATCAAATGAGATGAAATTGCTCACATTAGGTCAAATTATTGAAATTAGATTTAATTGCTTAATTTTGCCTCAATTTGCTCAAAAAAATGCTCAAGTTGATCAAGTTAGACTCTAATTAAGTCAAACTATTAGAAGTAGGTTAGATTGCATGGATAAAATTTGACTCAAATTGCTCAAATGAAGCTCAAATTAGAATCAAATTGTTGGAATTAGACTTAATATAGGTCAAATTGTTCAAATAATGCTCAAATTAAGTCAAAATATAGAAATTGGGTTGAATTGTATAATTGAAATTTGACTCAAATTGCTCAAATTAGGCTTTCAATAGGTCAAACTATTAGATTGAGACTCAAATTACACTCAAAATGTTCAAATAAAGCTCGAATTGTTCAAACAAATCTCAATCTTCAAACCTCCAATCTATACTTGAAGTCAAATTTACTTAAAACAAATCTAAAATTGTGTACCTTGGAGGCTTTGTTGAGGTCTATTGAATACTTAGATACCACTATTCAATAAAGTTCTTACCTTATAAACAATGTTGATCAAAATCAAAAAATGGAAATGACAAATTTGCAAATTTCAAAGACTTTGTAAATACATGAATTGTTGCGGAATTCAAAATTGTTTCAATCTAATAAATTTTTCAAGTCATTTGGTAATAGTAATAAAACATTGAAGTCATGAAAGTTCAAAGCTCACAAAATCACAAAATTGTAGAAGTGCAATGAAATTTGAAGTCAAAAGAAGCAATAAAAAATGGTACCTTTCCAATGTCACTATGTCACTATTTTTTGACATTGCCTCTCTTCAACCATCATCACTAATGCCCCATTGTATTTCTATAATATCACAAAGTTTAAAATATAATATTACAAAGGTCACTATGATTTTAGTAGTATGATGATATCGTAATAGTTAGTTCAATTAGAGATCACAATCTAATTTGACAAAGTCTAAAAAAGTTAGTTTTTACTTTACCATCTACTTTTAAATAGTATGAGATGGAATTTTAGACTTTACAAGGAATGGTGTAATCAAAAATTGAGAAGCGGAGTTCATAATTAATAGACATGCCAAGAGCTCAATGACAAAATTAGTTTATCCAAATTCCTTTCTAATTATAGGATTTTCTTTTTGACAAGATATGCAAGAAGAATTTAATTTATGTCTTCTTATGAGTTGTGCATAGTCAAAATATGAGTATACACTCAATATTTGAGAGCTTCTTAAAAGTTTCTTGAAAAGATTTGGATTGTTCTAAAATGCAAAACATGACTACATGGCAAGTCAATTGTTTTTTCAACAATAAAAAATTCCTAGAAATTATCCAAGTAGTAGTAAAATCTACTAAAAATTAGAATAGAGTGTTTTGTGATAATAATTCCCCTCAAAAAATTTCAAGACATTCCTTCACCGATAAGTTTTAAAGCATTCTAACACTAAAAATTACTTATACCGGTTGCTTTCTTGAATTTATATGATATTTAAAAATATTTGATGCATTGATCAACATACTAGGAACTTGAGATGTCCAATCAAAGCCAAACAGGAATCTTTACTTATTTTCACAAACCTTTCAAACAACCAAGATTAGTCAAATCCTTTGGAAAAAACAAATTCAATCATTTGAGATTTTTACATTTTCTTTGATTTATGATTTACTGACTTTTGGAAGCCCAAGTGACCTAGAAGTAGAAGTTAAAGGTTGTGTACGACTAATTTGAGCCTTCTAAAGCCAATGGCACAATCCATTTGTCATTTGAATGATTGAATCTTTTCTCCAAAAGTTAGATAGGGTCCAACAATAGGTTTCATTTTTTTTTCAAATAATTGAACATAATTAATATTAATTCTAGAAAGATCTACAAGTTTGTGAAGAAGAGGCCTAAGGAAGAATATAAAAGGACTTTTCTCTCCTCATAAATCCCTTTACTTACATTGTCAATTCAATGACATTTTGTTTTAAACCTTATCAATTTGGCTACTTTGTGTTTGCTTAGTGTTTTGAGCATTTGCTCATATTTCTTGTGCTTTTGGATATTTTTCTTGAATGATTTAGGTTTCTCTTTTAAGTATTAGGTTGTGATTTTGTTGAAATCAATGATGTTTTCTTCTAGTGCGAGGTTTAGTTGTTCAAATTTCTTAATTTCTTTAATATTGCATTACGTAATAATCCTAAGATATTTTTAGCGAGGAAAATCCAAAAAGGTATATAATCCTAAAGCTACTCTGCACATTACAATCTCCTTGACATATTGATAACAATTTGGATGAACAAACCATATCGGCTCAAAATCCGCATTGTGCTTCATTGTGCATTCATTTATGGACCCATGGGGAGTGTGAGAATTTATATTTGACTACGTCACTCAACAACACTCTAGATGGAACTCTATTTGACCATATCTTATTGCTCGAAGAGTTTTGCTCATAACATTTGCAGCAGCAAAAGCCATGCAATACAAGAACATATTTGTTCCTGACTCCGTCAAATTCAATCCAAACTTTGTGCGAAAGGCAATAGAATTGAATAGGGAAAGTGGAAAACACTAGTTCTATAAAACAAAGCTTAAACTTTGGTTTTAATATCTCTTTTGGTTTTGTATGTTTTTTGCCTTGTATGAGGCTTTTCCACCTCTACCTAAATTGCCTTCTAAGCAATGGACTCCAACAATGTTTTGTTGATGAATTTTTAATTGAATGACTAAAGTGAAAAAAAGGGGGCAACACTCCTAAATCCCCTATAGGTGGGTCCAAAAATCCCAATATGATCCTAACACATATTCTAAAAAGTTAGAGCAACCTTCTAATCCAAACTCTATCCCAAATTGGCAATCAAGGTACCAAATGAATTAAATTGGGGCCTTGAAAATTAATTCCAGCATTCCAAAATCCTAGCTCAATCCACACATTTTGAAACCAAGCACCTCTCTAAGTCCTTAGATCTCATTCTAAAACATTCATACCTTCATTATAAACGATATAGCATTTTTTCTTTTCTCATTTCATCATTCAAACATCCAAACCCCAATTCTAATCGAATTTGGATAGCACTTTCGCACTTGCCCTAAAACCCTCATCATGCATTCTCAATCACCTAAACCCCCTCAACTCAACATGCATAGCACCTCATTTATCATACAAATACATGCAAAGATATAAATATTTTGTAATTATTATTATATTAAAATTCAACTAGTCTACAACAACAATAAAATGAAAAATAGGACAAAAGTCACAACAATTTATGACAACATACCTCCTCGCACTAATTTGGTCTTCCCATCTACATCCTTGCTTTGAATTGGGCGAGCCATATTATTCTAGAAAGCTAACTTTACCATCTTCATCCTCCCCAAAATTCAGATAATTTGGATTCGTCATTCTCTCGCAATCACTTGCCCTAAAGTTGGCAATCTTCTTTGGTAGTAGCAATTGACCTCTTCACACTAAATTGGTTGCCCTGACTTCGTTCTTGCTCTGAATTAGGCGAGTTATAGCTTTTTGGAAAGCTAACTTCAAGACACTTCACCTCATTAAACTTCAGTTCCATAAGATTCTCCACACTCTTGCAATCAACCATCGAAGTTGGTAGTCCAATTTCACTCAAAATCCTCCCTTCATTTTCAAGTCAATTTTCCATTTGACCTAAAAAACTCTACTTTTCACCCCTCCTTTTTCATAAAAAGGTGAAAACCTACTCAACAAATTGTCCTACATAGCTCCCTCTCCTAATTCTAAACACCTCATTCTTGAAATACTCACAAAATACAAATTGCTCCCAATTCCCAAAAACACACATATACACAAGTTGGAAGAGAAATTGGAAGAGAGAAAGAGAGCTCTAAAACCTAATTTTTTCTTACATCAACTTCCTTAATGGACTAATGTTCGTCACTACTTTCATCCACTCCTAATTTACTGCTAATTCTCAAAATTAGTATAAAACATGCCAAATTAGTGCAAATTACACTAAATTACTGTTATTGCCTTGATTTAGTGTAGACTGCACTAATTTTCTGTAATATCCCCTAAAGTACTATTTCTTGCCCAATTTAGCGTTTCTATCACTATTTTAGTGTTCTAATAGAAGTTTTAAGTTCACGAACTTCTTTTGTGTTTTTCATATTTATTATTTTTTGTAGTTTTTAATTTACTTTTAGTTTCATTTCCTACTTCTAGTCTTTTGTTTTCATTTTGATTTTGCATTTTTAGTTTTTATTTTGTCATTATTTTATCATTAGCCTAATTTGGTTACTCTACCAAATCTTGCTTAACATCCATTGAATTTAAAATCCCTATTTTTTCCCTAGAATTTCCCCTAATTTTCTTCTAATAGCATTTTCTAGCATTTCACCCTAACCTCTCAAAGTTCCCATTGCTATCTAGCGAAAAACTCTCTAATTGATGGTTGTGATTTTATCCAAAGTACTAATACTTTCAGAATTATAAATTCATGAGAAATGTTTATATTTTTGATTCTATAAAAGGTGAACCAATGTGGTGGTTCACACTTTATACAACAAAGCTTTGACTTAACTACTAATGTTACTTTTCCAAGTGTTTAGGCCAATCATGTTTATAGAACAAGCTCAATAAACCATGAGTTTTTTTAGAGTCAATTGTTAGCCTTTCCCTTGTGATTATTTAGAGTTGGAACCATTCTATTAAGTTTTAATTCTAAGAACTTGTTCTCATCTAGCATTTGATAACAACGGTTATAAAATCATATTACTTGTGATAAAGACAAAAAGGTACAACTTCCATGGAAACATTTATTCTGAGTTGATTTTGGCCTTCATATTTGGGGTAAAGAAGGAAAGGGCTTTAGATGGATGTTCTATCCAAATACCTTCTTGTTTATTTGAAATAATACTTGGATCTTTGAAAGATGAAATTCTATACTTATCAATTTGATGAAATTGATATGAATAATAAATCTATAAAAACAAAAATGTACAATAATTCAAATTGAATTTATGGGTTAAAGGATTAAGTTAACACTATTTGCATTACATTTCATTGGATTAATAGTAATTCAATACGAGGACCACATAAATCTAATGGATTTAAACTTAATGCTGATAACTTTGTGAAATTAAAAAATGCCTTTTGTGGTGTTCATTTGACTAACAATTTGTAGTGTTTTTGATTTTTGATGGATTTGCAATAGCATTGGTGAACCTAAAAGCACCAAATGCCTAGAAACCAATACATAGTGGAAGCAACTGACCTACTTTGGGATGTAGGTCTAGTCCTTGTAGTTGGAATCAATCCGTTTCTCGTACATAATAAGGGAATTTGGGAGCTTAGATGTGGAGCAACAATCTTGGATAATTGCACAAAAGACCTATACTATTTTCTGTCACACATTGCATGCTACTATGTTTTTAGCCATAAATATTGCATTTCAAATCTAAATAATTCAAAATTCATAGGCAACGTATCCATAACTATTATACACCTTGACACCTTGTTTAATTTTTTGAAAATTTGAAAAAAAAATTCTTTCATTCCAAAATAGCCTTTGATTTTATGTCACATTTGACAATTTTTTTTAACAAAGTTCCCAAATAAATAAATTTAGAGTTCAAATTTGGAAAGATGGTCTTCTAGTAAACTTTTAGCAACTTCTAGAAGAATTTCCATAAATAGTTAATTATATGTCGAGTAGTCGTGTAGAAGTCCACAAAGTGAGCCTCTTTCTACTTGCATTATTTTTGTAGCATGATTTTTTTTAAAAAATTTTTTTGGTGAATGACCATCTTGACAAAGTTGTTACAATTAGGTAACTTTTCTTCTATTTAATTGATTTTTTCCCTATTTTTTCCTAATTAAATCATCAAAATATGTATTTTCTTGAGATTTGGAACTTTTCTAGTTCTCCTACTTAAAGAATTTTTCTACAATTTCCATTCAGTGATTACCTTCATCTTATAGGTGAATACATTGGCCGTTTATTTAAAATTCTATTTAAAATTTTTTCTTAAAGTACTCCAAAAAGATAGGCTTAAGTATTGTAAAATGCAACAAAATTGGAAGATGCTTTTATGCAATCACTGTCCTCTGTTGCTTAATTTCATCAAAATCCACTCCAACCATCTATGTTGCCTATAGTGATTCTACAAAGTTGAGCCTTCGTCAAGAAAATCTAGAATTGAACTTCAGTTCTTTCTTCATCAATAAAGTAGTACGTAAGTTGGTTGAACATTGGCACAAGAGGAGAAAATTGATGTCAAAGTCATCAAGTCTGAATGCAAAATCTTCATTTAATTGTAGGTATCAATGTCACATATATAACTATGGTAATGTAAATTTTGTCTACACAACAAAACCCAAAGAAAAATAGTGTAAAGGGGTTAATTCCTAAGGAAAGGTCAAGAAGTTTAACATTTATGTAACTAAGGTCACTTGATTCATAATGTGGATACTTATCTAGATGATATTTAAATTTTTTCAAAAAATAAATCCAAGGAAATGCGCCTAATGTCATTTGGTCACAGTCCAAATTCCAATGCTATAATATAGACACAATGTATGATGTCCAAGTCCTATCTAATATTCTAAAGGGAGGTCAAATAGTTCAGGCAATAAGTTAGGTTGGACAAATCGTCTTGTGCAATGAATGCTCTAGGATTTAATCAATTCCAAGATAATACTTTAAAGATAATATACATGCTTTATTGATTATTCCTTTTTATGTGTATAGATGAAATATTCCAGTCAGTGCTCGCCATGAGCAAATCTAATGCAAAATGCCTAAGTCTATCGATTCTAGAACAAATAGTCTTAGTCAATGCAGAGTATGCCAAGTTTAGGTTTTAAACCCAAATTTTGTCTTTCTCCTTTGGCTTTTCTCCAACACTTTTAGAGCAATTAGTTAGGGCACATTGTCCAAACTAACATTAGTTAATTCTCTAAATTCATACACAAAATATTAGGACAATTCACAAGTTGACCAAACTTGAAGAACCTAAAATCAAACACTTTGAAATTTGTAAAATAATAATAAAAGAACTTAAATCGTGGTTTGTGGACCTATTAGCATGCAGCTGGACCGAAAACCATGATCTAAACTCTAAGGCCATTCAAATCAATCCAAAACCATGGCAATAAGCCTAAAACCAAGGACTAAAATCCTATGACCACTTTGCAGCTTATATACGTGCATTAATCTTTTAAAACAATGGTTAGTGTAGTCTCACTTATTTTTAGAATTTTATCTATTTGGACTTGCAAGTATAAATAGAATGAACGAATAGCCTATTTCCCTTTGTAGCATGATAAATTGTTAGATATTTTGTAGATAAGTTCAAAAGATATAGAATAGATTTGAAATTTTGAATAGGTCTAATAGGCTAGGATTCCAAGCAAATCAAATAGATGTACATACATTTTCAAGGAATAATTATGTACCTTTGGCCAATTCTTTTTGGACTATAAGTCCAAATGACTGATTGCTCTCGCTCTTTCTCTAGTAAAGAGCACTAAGTGTTTTTAGCATGTCAAATTATCAAGTCCTCTAGCTACTTGTCAAAAGTCCAAAACTTCTACTAATAAATATATTATAAATTATTTTAATCATTTGTGAATTGAGTAGTTGGCTCAATTGTATTTGTGCATTCGAATATTGTGAAACTCACAAGTTGTAAATAATTGTAGTGTTAATTTGTGAGAAATTGCAGGAGTTAAGTTGTGTGAGTTAAGTTAATTAGTAACTGTAAATTTATTCTGAGTGATCAAATTGTGTGAGTTGCATGTCTAGTAGACGACATTCAAATTGGCTAGAGCTAGTCTAGATTATTGATTGAATAGCACAAGCAATGAATTGTAAATCTAATTGTTTGAGTATATTGTATGTGTGTCTTGCATTTGTGTATTAATATGTATTCTAATCAACTTGTGAAATTGGACTAATTTAAATAATTGAATTGCAATCAATTTGTAGGAGAGTTTCGGTGTCTAATTTTTTGTACACGTGATTATGTATAATTGTCAATGATAAACTTGGCAAGTTGATTGTATGTCTCAGTATAAGAGCCACGTGTTTGAAATTGTCAAGTAATCTAAATAAATGATGTCTATGTAATTCTTAGCTTGTGCATGATTGTATTAATTAATAGTCTTGTGTTGTATGAATTATGAGATAAATTGTCAAGTGATTTTTATAATAACAATTTGCTGAGAGTTTGAATTGAAAACCATTTGGTTGTTGTGTAATGTATTGTTGTAAATTTTTGAATTTTTCCATCAATTAGATTCTACAAGTGTAAATTGGGTTGTTAATTTGCCTCATTTCCATTAGTAAGTCAATTAGGAATGTAATTCTTTCATCATAATTGAATTGGAGTATTTACTTGGATTTAAAGAAAGGCGAATTGATAAAAATTAAAGAGTAATATTAAATAGGTGTAGCTTTCTATTAAAAGTCATCTTCGCAGTTTTGGGACTATAAGTCCAAAGGTTGATTTGATTTTTTTTTCTAGTTCATACCAAGTTGTATGACTCACTATATTCTTGCGACTTTATATATACAATTTTTAAGGATTAAAAATTTGTACTCTTTTTGGTCTTGAGAGTTGTGTTTCTCTATTTGGCTGAGGGATTTGACCTATGGTAGTGGACTATGGAGATGTGGCCAAGTCAACTTGAAGAACTGTGTAATTGTGTTGTGGTTTGTGAGCGGATATTTACCCACCCTTGGCAAATATACGAGCACAATCAGGTTCTTGTATTTTTTTTGAGGAGTGAATGTCTATTCTAATGGGTGCCTAATATTGATCCATTGTGCCTTCCAAACAATGGATTTTTTCTTATGCCTTCTACTTCCTATAGTTCATTGTAAGCCCCAAACCATCCTAACATAGAGCTAATGCTTTGATTCTTTGACCGCGGTGACTAAACTAAACTAAAAGTGGCCTAAGTCTACTACTCCTAGCTTGAAGATCAATTCATGTCATCTCTAGAAATCTAAGTTGTTCAAAAATCGGATGTTCTTATAAGGACTTAGGGCCGTGTGAAGTTTAACCCTTGAAGGGGCTACTTAAACTTCATCCATCCTTTGGGACCTCTCTCCAATTTGGATGATGTTGATTTTGGGACCCTAATTTATACTCTCATGTGCAAGTTCCAAGTTTGGATACGGATGGATGGGTTTTATTCTACTTCATCCATATTGGACCCACCAAACATCATCCACTCATAACTTCCTTAGTACAAGTTGGTTGGAGGCGTATTTTATACCCACGGAACCCCTTCAATGTCTATTCTATGATTCTAATGCTACATTTGATCTGAACCTTGGCTCTAAGGGTGCTACCCACTCCTAGGCCTTGGCCCTATTCTATGATTGTGGAAAGTAAACTAGCTAAATGGAAGGAGAAGTTGTAGGGTCATACCTCGACTCGGAGTTCTTCATTTAGGTACCAGAGACTTCCCTTCAACACGTCCCTTGCCACCATGTTCCTTTCATAGGCTTGGATGAATGTTGGATGTAAGATTATTGGTGAACCTAACTTCCCATCTTTCCCTCATACTCCCCTTCTTTCTCCTTGCCTTCCTTCCTTCTACCCTCGCTCCATGTGGAGAGAGACGGTTGGCCGGCCACCTACTCCTAAACCTCTATCAAATAATTAATGACCATTCACCTACTTCTACCTACTAATTCCACTAGCCTACGATTAATGACCACTATCACTAATTCCTAATCAATACCCATGTCCTCCTAACTACTCCTAATGGTGGAATACCTTTCCCCACACTTCTTATTAGTTCTTCTTCTTCCTCCTTCTTCCTCACTTGTTTCGTTGTAGTATTGGTGGATAGAGTGAGTATGTGAGATTGGGTGGGGTCTACTCCATTCTACTTGTTGTCTTCTATTTCTCCCCTCCAATCCCTTCCTTTATGCTAACTCCTATTCCTTCTACTACCCTCCTACTCTACCCTATTTGCTAACCTCTACCCCCTCTACTATCTTTCTACTCTACCCTATATGTTAAACCCTATTTAGATTAATTTCATTCCTTAGTTCCAAGCTAGACCTCAAAAGTGCCTTGTGTTGGACCCAAATCACACCAGATGAATCCCCTAGTCCCTAGCCAACCCCCCCAATCATTGGTGTTGGGTTCCGGTACTTGGCTGCCGATATCCAGGCTACTGATGTTTGGTACCAATACTAAGCTGCTAGTATTGGGCTGCTAGTACTTGGGCTATCAGTGTTTGGCACCAATATTAAGCTACTAATATTGGGCTGCTAGTACTCGGGCTATTGGTGTTGGGCACCGGTACTATTTTGTCGATGCTTGGGTCGCCAGTACCGAGCGTAGGTACTGGCTACTAGTGCTGCTAAAGGGCAAAAATGGAAGGCGTTAGTGTTGGACGTCGAGCTCTCCTCCGTATTGTAGAAAATGACATTGGAAGTCTCGTTCTCTATACAAATCAGAGGAGTAGAGGTGACGGACATAGAACTGAGTTCTTTTGAGGCACTAAACTTTAACTTGTTTCCAAAATATTTTGGGAACTAAATTTTGAAGGTGAAGGCCTTGTAGGGTCAAAGTTCCGCCATCAATTTGGGTTTAACATCAAATTTAAAACTAGGAGGACCTACAGATTCAAAGCTTTGCCGTTTGGTGAGACTTTTAACACACAATCTAAAACAATAGGATATAAAGGGTCCAAAGCTTTGCTATCTTGATGAGACCCACAATGACAAGAGTACGGTGAGGCAAGAGTGACACACTATGGAACCTACGACACTCTCACCATATGATAAGACACAATAAAAGAGGGTACAAGGCCCTCCCTACAATTAGCAGGTTAGTAGCTCAAGACTATGATACTTGAGACATGATAACTACAAAAGATCTTAAGATTTAGTAGCCACAAAACAAGGGCAAAATAAACTTCAAGATCCCTATTAGTTACAACAAAACTAACTAAATGAGTGCAAAAACTACCAAAAGAAGACCAAAAGAGCAAAGACTACTAAAAGAAAGCAAGAAAGAGCAAAAGACTACCAAAAGAGAGTAAGAGGGAGTAAAAGATTAGCAAAAAAAGCAACAAAAAGACAAATATCGCGAAGGTTTTGGGCAGAATGCCAAAAGCTCTAACAAGTGTACCCAACGAATCCAAATACAAATGGGGATGTGAAATATGGGTGTTTTGAGAGGAGAAGGGTGCCCCCTTTTATAGGAGGATGGGCACCCTCGCTCCCCTCAAGGTTACAATCCTTGAATTGTGTCAAGATTTTTTCATGTGTGAGGGTATTGACAACTAAGCTCCCATCTCACAGGAGTCGAAAATCTTGTTCCCAAGCATAGAGATGTCATAATCCCAATCTTCCCAAGGTCTAAAGCTTTAATTAATATGTACGTGATTACAAAATAATTTTAGTGTGTCAAATTTTCATGTGAGAATATCCAAGGTCTCAGTCTAAATTGGTCTTGTGTTATTATTAACTAGTCTGTTCATAAATTCATAGCCTTTGTCAATTCAATGGTATAACCTAAGGTTTCAGACTAGTGATACATTTGATTACAACATTACATTGATAGTGCATGCATTGTTCAAGACAAATTTACCAAACTTGAGAATTTGACTCAAGGATTTGATACAAGTTAATGCATACTATATAGGACTAAAATTGAATTCATGGACTTTATTATAAATAGCATTGGAAATGGACCAAGCCTATTTGATTAAGAATGTGGATTTCTTTTGTTAAATTTCCAAAACAAATTATAAAATAAAGTAGATGAGTATTCAAAGTACAAAACATAATTTTCTTCACCGTACTCCACTTTCTTTCCTTTTTCTAAGCGAGAAGACTTCTACAAAGCCGAATTGAAACCATAGTAGCGTCTTCCCTGGTCCTTTGGGTTTCCTTTACCCGAAAATGGGCTAAAGTGTTCAAAATGGACTAAAGTGTCGCTAGACAGACCTTCAAGGTCTAATAAACCTCTCTCCCTACTATCCTCTGCCTCAACGCCACTTGCCTACATCTTGAACTTCTCCTATAAAACAATCCACACAAATCGATTAATATCCCGTCTACTATCACTTATCATACAATCTCAAATCCACAACAACAAGTGTACTTGTTCTAACTCTAGTTGTTGACAATAATCCACTGCACAGGCTTGTGTGCTAGATGGTTTAATACCATGTCGGACCTTTTCCACGCTAAGTGGATCTTCTAAATCGAAAAGAACTCTACCCAAACCACTATATTATGACTCAAGGACTCACATGTTGCATGCCCAGGTAATGTCTCCCTTCATAGCCAATTCCTCCATCAACTCTTGAACGAGTTGCTCAAACTCATATATTTTAGTCACAATTGATAGGCTTATTGAGGATTATCGCCCTTTACTAGTTATCTTGTAATTTTGTTGAGTAGAGAAAATTTATATTATAGTCAGGGACCTAAAGATGTGGGTAGTAGACCCTTAAACTTCCTATCGAACCGTATAATGGCATACTGTAGAGATAATTTTTAGAAAAGATTAGAAATTTTAATTAAAAGAGTTTATTAAGGGCCTCTTATTAGTAAAAAATAAAAAATAAAGTTAAATTAAAAGTTAAAATACATGTAAAAGTATAAATAGGATTATTCTAGTTTGAATGAATAAAATAAAATAAAATAAAAACTTGATTGAATGGGTTGTGTCCTCGAACACACCTCTTCACAAAAGTGGTGATTGTTCATTCTCAAGATTATAAATAGTTTAAAAAAAATAAATACTATGGTATTTGTAAGACCCATTTTTATTATATTTATATTATTGCATTGTATTATGATTTGTATTTATGTCTGTATTTGAAAACTTACATTATTAATTGTCAGAATTATATATGCCTTTGGAGAGATGTATTAAGAATAAGAAGAGAATAAATTTAATAATAAATAAAAATAAAATCAGTGTTCAAATAGAAGATTCGAGGATTGACAAACAAAATATGATATAAACGGAGAAATCCCTGAGTAGATTGATTGAGTAGATCGCTGGAAACCAATTGATTCAAAGTTATGGATTGCATAAAATTTCGAGATTGAAAGAAGTGGCTGTCTGATCTTAAACGATCCACCCATCAAATTCTTAAAACACTCATCGAATTCCATGACACCACAATGACAAAGTAAATTGCACATTTAGGGTGTAGGTGTATAAAGAATTGAAGCACGATAAAACTTTGGTATAATCTGAAGATTGTCATTGTCAATTACATGAAAGAGCTTAGAACAACAATAACAATAAAATAAAAATTGCCTAGAGTATGGCTACGGGGCAAGCAAGGAGCAATTTGTTGTAGAAAACAAGGGAAGTCAACTAGAAAATTTGGAGTTTGACTTGATTGATTCAAAAATTAAGGATTTAAAAGAGTATTGTAGCCTGATTTAAAGTCGACATGAATAATGCTTAGAGGCTAATATAGAGGTAGAGAAGCCAAATCAGAAGAGTGCACGAATCTAAATTTGGAAATTAAAAAGCGGAATAAATGGTAATCATTCCTCTTCACTATACATCACGATCTTAAAAAGCATGTTCAAATTCAAATCTTTTTGGGTTGATCTCAAGCTTGTGAACAAAGTGAGTTGATCGAAAGTTTGAAAAATCGCTCAAGATTTATAATCGAAATCGGAATTTTGAGAGAAGTATTGCGGCGCTTGACTTCTTTACCAAATGTCATAATTTGAAAAGATTGCCTAAATTTGTAAATGAAGAAGGTTGTATAGATCAAGATTGAGTGATTGAATAAGATTCAGAACCAAATTTCAATAAATTTGGGCAAACAAACGAAAAATTCAGAATCAAACTTCAATACAATAGACACAATGCTACAAAAGCTTGATTAGAAATTTCACACGGTTATAGGGTGCACCACCACAGCTATAGGTCAAATAGCGCAGTAATAGAATCTACTACCTATGATTTTAAGTTTCAGGACCTTATTTTACAATTTTGAGTCCGATTGTAGGCTACAACCTTTGGTTATAGATACTTGCCATGTTTTTGGATAGAAATCTCGGGTTCAAGTCCCTTGCACAGCCATAGGGATGATTTTATGGTTTTAAGGCCTTTTATTGTTATTATTATTTACAAGTTTTAAAGTAATTGGACTTAGGTTCTTTAAGCTTGGTTGATTTGTATGTTTTGATTTTAGGTACTTGATATTGTTCAAAATTATAAATTTGTTATAATGTTGTTGTTTGCATTCATAGTGTTTGTGAGATTTGGACAATTTGCTCTAACTAATTGCCCTAAAAACGTTGGAGAAAAACTTAAGGATAAAAGCAAAATTTGGATATAAAACCTAAATCCACAATACTCTACATTCATTGAGACTATTTGTCCTAGAAGCAACAAACTTAGGCATTTTGCATTAGAATTGTTGATGGCGAGTACTTATTGGACTATTTTATCCATACACATAAAAAAAATTCATGAAATATGTATATTATCTTTTAAGTATTATCTTAAAATTGATTAAGTCCTAAGATATTTACTGCATAAGACGATTTGCCCAACTTGACTTATTGCCCAAACTATCTGCCCTCCTTATAGAATCCTAAGTAGAATTGGGACTTCTTACATTGTATTTGCATATATTGGTAAATGACTAAGAACAAAATTCACAAACTAAGAAATAAGAGTGTGAATATCCTAAAAAGTCCAAAAATATGTATATTTGATTATAAAATATAATTCTATTCGAAAAGTGATATTAGTCACATAAACGATAGACTACATAAACATTTCCCTATAAGAATCCCTATACTATTGTTTTCTTTGGTTTTGTGAAAAATGGACAAAACCGGAATTACTTGTGCATATTAGATTGCTTCGAATCTCAAATCTCAAATTCTTCATTTCTTCTTGCAACTTCTGATTGCAAATTTGTTGGTCAATTTGTCAAATTCACTGAAATTTGCAAACAATTCTTTCTCAATCACTCAATCTCAACCTATTCAACCCTCTTCGGCAACAAATTTGATAAATTCTTCCAAATTTGAACGTTCGGGAAGATGTTATGAAAAGTACAATTTTTCCAATCCATTCACAACTTAAATTTTGGGTTCCTCCAATTTGATGATTGCAACAATTGAACAATTAATCAATTACACACAAACAATTAGCACAAACTGCAATTAATACTTGAAGAAAATATGATTTTTATCTACTTGTTGCCACGCATTTCGAGATTGCCAAGTCTAGGCTTGCAAACTTCTTAGCAACTCTGAATTTGCAATCATGAATTGAATTCTAACTTGGATTTTGTAATTGAAGACTGAAATCCCTCAATCACCGTTGCACTAGTTTGAATTCAATCCCAACTTCCCACTGTGTCACTCCTTACACTAGCTAGTTCTTTCAATAAATTGTAAGAATAGCAATGAATAATATTTGAAATATCATTACAAAATCCAATCTACTAAGCCCTACTACCACAACAAAAAAATTCGTTAACAATCTTAGACAAATCAATACCAACACTAGTACATCCATCCACATCCAATTTCAAATAAGCATTTATCTAGCCCACAAATACACCTAAGCATCCATCCATCATTTTCATTCATTCATCCATTTAGGTCCGTCAATATTTTTATTTTGTACTCTAAACTTTGTGAAGTTCTTATGAAGAAAGCCTAATGAATTTGTAGAAGGCAATAAAGTTTCGAGAGGGGTGAAGATAAAGAGCTCAATAATTGTGGCAAGGACAACCATTGCAACCAAACTTGTTCATTTTTCTTCTGATATTGTTCTACTTTCACGTGGTGGACTCTGTGCCTTCAATCCTAAATATTTTTTCGGTAGATGCATCTTCAATCCTGGTTCTTTTTCCATTGGATATTTGAAATCTCATTTAGGGTTTAAGATAGAGGAAAGTTGAAGCAAAACTAGTTCTAATTAAAAAAGTAAGAAAGTAAAAATTGCAGAAGTTATATTAATGAAAAGCAAAAAGAAGATGTATATCATAGGATTTATTATTTTCATTATGTTCATAGGGCAGTTTTATTGATTATACAAATTGCGTAAGCGTAATGCTTTTAGAAATACTCCACTTGACAATCCTATTCCAATAAATTGTAAATTGTAATGATTTTGAAATCCTCAAGATTCAAACATTTTTTTTATAAATTTTATGCTTTGAATAAAACAAAGTTTCTTTGAGCATGTTGAGCCATTTAGGCATCCATGTAGCCATTTTGACTTATTTTATTCTAATCATATAAATTCAAAAAGAATGGACGAATAGAATTTTTTTAGTATGATAGTGATGGGTTACAAAAGATTGCTTTTATTTTTTAAAATTTGTACGTTGTGAATAAAGAAAAAATATTTTGTGTGCGTTAAGCCACTTAGGCATCTACATAGCTATTCTAATTTGTTTTATTCAAATTTGTAAACTAAAAGAAATGGAATAATGAAGTTTTTTAGAATATTGGATTTGACTATTTATTGTGATATAAGATTTGATTGTGAATTGTTTAATAAATTCATATTGTCATTTATTCAAAAGAAAATCTTACCATTTTTGTTATTTATGCAAATGGATTCAAAAGAATTACAATGTAAAGCGATTGATAGGGAGTTTCAAAACTATTGAGAAAGTTCAGATGAAAATTGGATTCCATATCAACATGTATATTTTTTGCAAAATTTTTTTTTCACTTGTAATAGACTGATGGGAGTGTATTCATTGTACTTTCTTATAAGATAAATCCAAATTTAGGCAAGTATATTAGATTGACAAAGATTATTAAAAAAAAACTACTAGATTTTTCTATTTGAAGTAGCTCTCAAATTCAGTAGATTTAATAGTTCAATTCAAGTGATCAAGTGGTCAGTTGATAAAATATAGAAAGTAACTATCAATGAACTTGATGTAAAAAAGTTGAATTCAAAGGTATGCAAGATTCAATAGATTATGATGGTCAAAGTAAAATATTGTTTAGATTTTATATGATAGATTGTATTTTTATTAAGTATTAGAAACTACTTCTTCTTTTATTTTTGAAAAGATTTAGATTCTTTGTAAAATACAAAAGAAATTCAAGTCTTTTTCTGAAATAAAGGAATTATGTTAAATGAATCATTATTTTTGCATTCAAATACAAGTGTTTTCATTTTTTCTATTCTATGAAGATTTCTATTTTTTTTTAATTTTGACATTGTATTTGGATTATGTTGTTTTTTTTGAGTCTATTGTTTGAACTTTATGCAATCTATTCTTTTTTCATTTAAAATTGTGAGATGTTTTATGGTTTAGATTTCATGCATGTTCAATATTTCTTAGATTCAAATAATTAGATATGATTTTTTTGTTCTTTTGAATTTGTAAATAAAAAATTATTTTATAATAAGATGTAGGCAATTTTTTATTTAATTATATATTTAATGATAAATTTATATATCAACTAAATAATCAAACCACAAAATATGAATAAATACATCTACCATATTCAATAATTAGGTTGTACAAATTTATTAATTAAAAATGGCCTCTTCAAAATAGTCTCTTGAAGAATTGAAGTTCATTTCATTAATTTACAATTTTGAAAAATACTAATTTTTTGAGGTATATGTATATGATATTATAGATATTAGTAGCTAGAAAAGGGACAAAGTTGAAGTTACAATGTTACTACAACATTGAGATCTTTGATTAGAGATGTCATATCTCTTTCAACTACTAAAGGCCCTCCCACTATAGTTGAAGGTCCAAATGTATTTATCTTTTATATTCCTAGACTTCAAGTAGACTAATACAAACTTGACTATGATCTTTGCCTTTTTTAATTAGATAACAATCCATTGTAATTTAATAGTCTTGTTTTTAAAATTGAAGGTTATACTTGTTAATGTTTATTTAAGTTTCATGATCTTCCGTTGTTGATACTGAAACCATCATTAATTTTCTTCATTTCGCCTAATTACATTGCCAAAATCGTTGTAATTATTTTCAAACTCCATTGAATTGAATTATATTCAATGAATACATCTTCTATCTTCTTCACCATCTTTTCCAAGGACTTCATAATGATGAAATTACTAATCTCCAAAGTGTCTTCTTCTTTTCTCTTTTATTAATAGCTATTATAATACCAACATGTCTCTTCTGACCATGATCTACTAAAATATTTTATTGTCATACCATTATTTTTTGTCACATCTATGATCAATGAGACATTTGCCATACATATTTAAGGTATAATGACAATCGAATAAATTAAACTTTGTAAAGTTCCTCCTGCTCAAGCTTATCTAGACCTTGAACATTGAAAATATATATATATAGAGAGAGAGAGAGAGAGAGAGATTTGTAGCTACATTCTGCACCATATAATTAAATAGCATGACATTTTGATAACAATTTATTCCCACTTTTACTTATAATCATTGAATCACAAAGTTCTCTCAATCAATTTTTTTCGTTGTAAGTGACACTACTAATCATATTGTATGTTTATACATTATTTTTGCTTATGGCTTGAAGAGTAATATCAATTAATGAATTTAAACCACTTCTACCAATGGTCTTTGCTAATGGCTTTAACTATTAATCATTGATTTTTAATTTTAGTTTAATTATAACTTTCTTCAAAGTTAAAATTTCATTTTTTTATTGAAAGATTTGAACTTACCACTTGGTTCACTACCAATTGCTCCAAGAAGGCTCAAAATTTGTTTTTAAAATGCATTATTAATCTTCATTGGAGCCATATTGATGAAATGCCAACAAAATTTTCATTCTTTTTGTATCTAACATTATAAAATATGTTAGTATTTTATTATTTACGAAAAAAAAATTGTCATGCTTTTAAGTGAATATTGAATGTGTAATATAGTTAAATTAGTTTGGTGTACCATTTAATTCATTTAGTTACATCCAATATCAACTTTTTCATCAAGCATACTATGCACAGTTCTATAGACTTTCCTTTGTCGACATTTTGCTTAAAGATATTGTTGTTTGTTACTAACACATAACTTTGAAAGTCACTTGCCATTCTTTTATTTTATTTTTTTCCGTTTTTTTACTTTACTTTGGATTTTTATTTTTTTTTTAACAATCTTCACTAAAATTTCAATGATAATTTTCTTAACTATACAACTGAAATTATAGACTTGTAGTTGTAATATATATATACATCTTACAATATTACAATCTTCATATTATTTTCATACACAATAAGATGAAATTTATAGAGTTCAATGAAGAAGGAATACTGTTTAAAATGACATTTTAGTTTGACGAATAGGTACACTCTCATAACACATTTGTTCATAGATCAACTAATATCTATCTTGAATCTTGAGTGATATAGATTTTATAATAAAAATAAAAATTTAAACAACATAAAAATAGGAGAACATATAAGATTCTTCCATCATCAAATTTCTCTTCTTACTTCAACAAAATATTTTGATAACATGGTCTTTTACAAAAGTTAATTTTTGGTTTTTAAAGCAATAGAATGATATATCCTCTCATTGCAAAAATATTAACTATACTCTTTCAAAACTAAACCCTTCACAAGAGAAATTTATATGAGATGTAATAGAATGTAAAAATATTAAAAAAGTGACTTTATAACTTATTGCTATAACACAATTTGTTGTATTACATCTCAAAAAAAATTATCATAGGATTTTTCCCATATAATTCACAAGGTCTTACACTAAAATAGACATTTAATAATCATTGCTTAAATATCCAGTGAAAAAATGAGGATATGTAGATATTTCTTATAAATATTAAATCAGCTATTTACCTATTATATGAAAATGTGTTGATTAAATTATTTAATCAATAAACTAACTTTAGATAATGGCTAGAAGTACATAATATAAGTTAGTAAAATAAAATATTTTTGAATGTTAAAACCTCTCAATTTTAAAATAATAAATAAAAATCATATTAATTGACTTTTTTTTAAAATACTATCAAATATAGCAAATGAACTTTGGAAAGAATATGTTGTTTTGACTAATTATTGTTTGTTAAAAGTTCATGTGAATAGCTATGAGTAGCAATGGGACTTATTTGTTGTCTGGATTATAGTAGTATAATGTATATGATATAATTTTTAATTTTTAAGAACTATAATAAGAAATTTGTTACTACTGCTTATAGTTTATTACTAGCAATAATAATGTTGTAAATTGAAAAAAGTATTACATGTGAATACTCTTGAGAAGTTCTTCTTAATTTTTGGCCATAACTTCATCAAAAGAAAGGCTATTAAATTCTATTTTCAAATTCTATTTTTTGGTGTTGATACTGAAATTCATCTTGAAGTTGATATTTTTTATTCTTAAAATATATGATAATGTTTTTTTTGGTGAAAATCATAATAAATGTGTGTGAATTAAAAATAACAATTGTAACCTTATCAACATTTTACTTGTATTTTATTTTTGAAATGAATACAAGTAAAATTCACCACTTCATAAAAAGTTCAATTATTTTGAAACAAAATTTATTCATCATAAAAATTTGAAAAGTTGTTTTTTCTCTTTCTACTCTTTGTAGTAGAACTAGTAGGAAATAATTTAATGATATAAACTTTGACAAAGCTCATATATTTATGAGATTGTCCAAATACTTAAACTCTACTAAAACATGTATATTGGTAGTACAAAAAAGATCAATGTTGCTTAGTCTTTTCCATTGCATTTTCTTAATAAATTGATAAAATTGATATAATTGAGTAACTTGAATTGTATGTGTAAAAATAATTCAACTTCTTTAAGATATTAGAAATTGAATAATCTTTACTATATTTAAACTCTGTGATAGAAAAATAAGTACTATCAAAATTCATAGAAGCATTTCAAGAAAATATAATTTCACACTAGATTTGAAAACTTTGAGATTCAAATCCTATTTCAAAATAAACTTGAGGTTGATCTAATTTGAAAAGTATAAAACCTATGTCTTGTTTTAAAGATGTAGAAAAAATTTCTTTTTTTGAATTCTATACTTCTTTCAAATTTACTAAATCTCTAAGCATTATTGACGTCGACTTTGATAAAATTCTTATCAAATCCTAAAAATCAAAGTCAAAGTTTTGCCATGAAATGGTAAATATGGGGAATAACACAAAGGTTTGACAAAGGAAAATTAAAACTAGGATGGAATCAAGAGTGTTAGTATAACACCATCTACCATATTATTGTTAGTATAACAACTATCCCTGAGATGTATTAATATAAAAAATTAGTACAAAAAATAATAACCATAATAAGCTAAAGGCTTTCCCTAAGTAGTATTGCTGGTTATAAAGGAAGAATCCTCTAGGATTAGTACAAAATATTGAAGTCCTAAACAAAGGCTTGAAGGAACAATGAATATACCAAAACAAAAGTTAGTACAACCAAAATAAGACCAAACCCTTCTCCAAAACTTCAAAACAAGTATAAAAACAACAAATAAAACTTGAAGGGACCCCAATGTTCTTCAAGACTCACAAAATAAAAACAAAAGGAGCTTGAAATGTTCTAAAAACACCACGTTTACAACTTTGGCTCACAAATGGGGAAATAATTTATGTTTAATAATCCAACGTGTTTACAAAGCCAAAAAAAATGGCTAGAAGGGGTGATTTGAAAGAAGAATGAGTGCCCTTATATACTCTTTCAAGGGCACCCACCTACTCTCATTTCAACATGGTAAACTTCTCAATTAGGATTTTCATCCTAATTTATTAATTTTAATTTTCTACGCTAGTCTATTTTCTAACTTTTGAAGATTAACACTAAAATACAAATGAATTGTGTCATTGGCTTCAAAAAGCTCTTTTTAATCTTAGCAAGTTCCGCACCCTTTTTTCTAACTTCAAAATTTTAACAAAACCTATCGCCAACTTAACACTAAAAAGAATTAAGATCCAATTTTTGAAGTTTGATTTTTTAGAAAAGTGACTAGTCTAGTTTCTTAAGTAGGTATGGAACAGTAAGAAAGGACCTATCTTTGACGTGATTCCGCTTTCTTATACTCCCGATCCATTAGTCAACTCCTTCGTTATCTTCAAATTTTGCCAATTGTTGAGGAATTTTTCCAGTTCAAATCTTTCTAACTATCGGAATGTCTTGAAACTTATTGGAGCGTCTTATTAATATAAAAAAACTATTCTAATTTTTAGTGAGATTTTACCACCACCTAGATAATTTTTAGAAATTTCCCGTTTGAGATTAAAGCGGATGACTGATTAGAAAGGCATCTTTTAATCGTCAGAAAATTCTAAATTTTTTTGTAGAACCTCTCATAGAATTCCACAAAATATTTATGAGACCATCTCTGAACTTTACACAATTGTCAAAGGTGAATAAAATCCCACGCCATTCTTTAATTACCGAATTTCAAGGAATTTTTTACACAAAAAGGAATCTTGGAAAAGGAACTTCATCATTGAATTCCTAGTGTGATTTCAACCTTGGAACATCATCCTTCGGTCGTAAATTCCCTCCATTGGTCCATTGTGAGTTTCTTCAACTAGCACGCTAATAATTGGGGTTTCTATTAAAAGTGAAAATTTGAATGAGAATTTGAAACCTTTTCATGAAAATAGGCTCTAGGATTCTCACCAAGTTCTCTCAGATCAATTTAAGCCTTTTACTATCACAGGCATGATCGGTTGAGCCATTTGGGCAATTCTCTTAAAGGTTGGTAAATTCTGTGATTTTGTGGTCTCTAACCTATTTACAAGTGGAATTTGAATCTAATTAATAAAAGAACACTCAAAATATGATCAAATATTATATTGGCATGTAACACAATTATTTTGGTTTTACACTCTTTTTCGGACTTTTCATACTATTTTTCACACTTATTTTTGCAAAAAAATTTTAAAAAAAATAAGGGAATCCCTGGTGACAGAATAGGGTTCACATGGATTTTTTAAAATGAGTTGTTACAGTCATTCACACCATCTCAAACACAATGCATCTCAATATATAGTAAATGAGGATGAACAAAGTGTTTTAAGCTAAAATCAATTGTTAATTATATTACAAATTTAATATTTTTATAATATTTGAGAAAAATTATTTTATTTTCATAATCGAATAAAACTACAAATAAAAAGCATCACTTTAAAACAATTTACACATAGCATCAAATTGTTACAACAATCACAAAAGATGCACAAGCTCAAGTCTTTCAAATATACAAGTATAAGCCTTATAGATGCTATGAACCATCATAATGGTTTACTTCTTAGAACATGAAAAAATTCAATATTGTATTCGAATTTACAAATTTAGAAGTATTAGTACTCCACATAAAACTACAAGCACTAACAAGGTATTTTTCATTACATAAAAATAGAAATTATTGGAGGTTAAGGTGGAAATCTAATAAATGCAATAAGAAAAAATAAGGAAATAATTTTAAGAAAAAAAATAGGGATTTAAAACTAGAAAGACTCAAACAAAATTTGATATTGAAGTTGTGTTAGTCTGTCACACAATGTAATCAAATTCTGTGATAAGTATTCTTTAGATTTGAAATCACAAGCAAATATCTTCACGACACTTACAAAGCATTTTGAGGTTAACATAGATGTTAGAAAGTATGGTGACATTTTTATTTCTGTTGTTAAGATCTCCAATGTCAACAACAAAGTTCATAAGCGCAGAATTCATACTCTTGATCTTCTCTCGTTTCTCTTTTAAGAGTTCTTCAAGTTCTACTTGTGTTGGTCACTACATCGTGGTTTAGAAATAAACAATGTAGGCCACTGCATTTTGCGAGGCCCATAAATCATGGCAAACAATAGATTTTGGGGTCCTCAACAATATAAAAGTTAAAGATCTGCACCTCTTCTCCATATTTTCAAAATCATTTGGCCCCCTCTAATAGCAAATTATGCTTGGAAACCTTCATCACTATATTGTGGTTCAAAAATAAACAATGCAGGCCACCGCATTTTGTGAAGTCCATAAATCATGGCAAACAATAGATTTTGGGGTCCACGATCCCAAAATTAGACAAAAAATAAAGTGATGGTAAAAATTAAAATATGATTGTATAAAAGAACAAAATTACAATCAAATTGCAAACCAAAAAATGAAAAAATACAAAAAATATAAAAATACATGAAAAATTGAAAATCAGAAGACTAGAAATAAGAAATGAAACTAGAAGTAGTAATTAATATTAAAAAACGTAAAAAGAAGTTGGTAAAACTAAAACAATTATTGGAACTTTAGGATAATGATAAAAACAATAAAATAGTAGTAGAAACACTAAAAGAAAGATTTATAGTAATTTAAAGGGTTTTACTCTTAATTGATGTAGTTTGCATTAAATTAATTTGTTTAACATAATTTAGCACCATTTGCATTAGTTTAACTTATTTTGGAACAAATCATGGAATTCACAATAAATTTGGGTAAAATGAAAGTAATTATGTTTACCATTCCATTAGGAAGTTAAATTTACACAAAATGAGGATTTGGATCCTCCTCTTTCTTAAAATTTTGTATGTATATGTTTTTAAGAGCTTTTGCAAAATTGTGATAATAAAAAATAAAAAAATATTAAAGAGATAAATAATATGAATGAGATTGTATGAACAAACATTTGTCAAATAGGTTATGATTTCCTATTGAATTGATAAAAAAGGGGAAAACATAATGAATATTTTGAAAAAAAATTAGGATAAAAGGTTAACTATTGCTTTAAAAGACAATTGTCAACTATAGCAAGCAATAGCAAGAGATTTGGAAAACAAAATGAGTTAAGTTTTAGTGGGCATTAGTTTTTTAAGTTGGTTTTCCAGAAAATTAAGATTCAAGAAATTTGAAACAAGGAAAAGGATGGGACTATTGATTTAATGTTAATATTTAATTATGATTACTAGAAAAATCCATCTCCATTTTAGCATAGATTTTGCATAGTTGTATTAATAGAAAGGGTTTATCAGAATAACTTGACTCAAACAACTTGATTTAGACAATTTAAGCATAGAATTATGTTGGTTTGGACAATTTTTAAAAGCAATTTAAATCCTCAAAAAATAATTCTTCTTCTAACCAAAAACTTTTAGGTCCATCAAACCTTAGACCTCTTAGTTCATTATCATGAACCCCAACCATTGCACTATAGTTGAAGTCCCTTGTCAAACATGTAAATGTTAGATGTTAAATTTTTTTCATTTACCAATTTGGAAGACTTAGAAGGCCCATATTTTCTTCATAATAAGTCTGTTTTTCATGAAACTTATTGAAAATGATTTATATTAAAGTCTAGTTTTAGTGGTAAATTTTTTAATTTAATCCAATATAATTTGAAAATCTAACAAGTATGTTTATAGTGGTGATTTGACTAAAATTTAGAGTTCAATTGTTCAATTTTTGAGTGTTCTATGTTTAGAACTTTAAATAATTTAAAATTTATATTTTGAATGGTTCAATATATAGATTTTATATTTAAATCGCTAATTTGTTATTGTCCCTCTAAAACATGAAATGGATTTTAAGTAGGTTTCTATAAGAAAGTTAAACTTTTTCAATAAATAAAGAATCTTATTATCTTTATATGAGAATAGTTTTTATTTTAAATATTATGCTTATGTATTTATGTGAAACTTTGATTCATTCTATTTGAACTTGTAATGAGAAAGTTATGAAGAGCTTTAACGTGGGAGCAAATTAAATATGTTGGTGAGAAAATAACTTATAGAATTAATTTTTTAGTGCAATATTAAAAAATAAATTTATTTTTTGGGCTAGGCTAAATTAGTATGCTAGAAAAATATAATTGTTTTGGTTTTTGTGTTTCAACTCCATCTCAAAGCTTTTAATGGTTTAGGTTTTTGTTCAATTTTAAACCTACATTTTTTTAATAATTTTTAAAGATTGAAATTGAAGTTCATTTTTTGGGAATTTTTTTCTTAGATGTTAAACTCAATTCTTCAACACAAAATTCTTAAATTCAAAGTTTATAGAATAAAAAAATTTGAAAAATGATAGTCAATGTCATTTAAAATTGATGACTAACATTCAAAAAAGCTTTTCTTTCCAACTTCGAATGCTAATGTCTTCCAATTTGTATAGTCAGATTTCATAAAATTTTAACCACATGATTTAAGACAACTTGTGAGGTACAAGATCCTAATATCCTATGGTTTGACTTTAAGAAAAATTCATTTTTTTTCTTGAATAAATTCAATAATAGTAGTAATTTTATTATTTTTAGTTGTTGCTAGGAAAATGGTCTTTATATTGTAGGGTTTAATTACTCAAATTTGAATAATTCAAATCTTGGAATTGAATTGTGAAAAGTTTAAAATTAAAACTTTTTTGATTCAAATTTAAGAATTCAACTCAAATTAAAACTACAATCAAAATAGTTCAAAACTATGTTTTGAGAAGTGAAATTATCAAATAAAAGAACTAAGGAATGTAAAAAACTCACTATGTATATTTGTTCTATTGCACTTCAAAATTAGTTAGAAATTAAATTAAATTATAAGTTTGAATTCTAATCAAAGTACAGTTTGTAGGAAACTAAATGAGAATTACATTAAAATTAGAATTGGATTTGAATTTATTAGTATTGAATCAAGTTTGAAATTTCATTAAGTTATTTAAATCAAAATTTGAATTAGAGTTGAATTTTCTTAAAATTTTGATCAAATTCTAAGTTTGCATTATAATTATTGAATTTCATGGGAATTCAAATCAAATTCAAAATCGAATTACACTTGCTTCAAATTTCAATTCATGAAAACTCAAACTTATATTCTGTGGAAAATTAAAAATAATTTTGATAGATTTAGGAAGACTTGAAAATACTCTAATTGATTCTTAATAGTTTTTAAAAAGTTTTTTCAAAAGATTGTAATTGATTCCAATAGTTTTTCAAAAGATTTTAAGAAATTCTTAAAAGATTCTATGAAATTATTGAAATTTTTTAGCAAATTCCAATAGATTTCTAATAGATTCCCAAAAATTTCAAAAATTTCAAAAAACTTGCTAAAAGATTCTAAGAGATTTTTTAAAATCATAATATTTCTAATAGATTCCTAATAGATTCTTAAAAATCAAAAGATTTCAATAGATTCCTAAAAGAGTTTTGAAAAATTCAAAAGATTCCAATGGATTCTTAAAAGATTTCTCAAAAATTCTAAAATTTTCTAAAATTCTTCTTGAAATTGGATGAATTCTTTATAATTTAGTCATTATACATTTCAAATCAATAGTTTTAGGCTATCTATATTGAATATAACTCAACCTTTTAACAAATCTATGTTGTTCAAGCAATATATGTTGATTGTCCTAACAAAATTAACAAATATGTCATTTTAGCATAAATAATTGTTGAAATCAATAGTAATCAATTCAAATCCATGTAAAAACGGGCCCCTCTTTCTAGTAGTGTACCACATCAATTAGGGATTTTCAACTTTGGCAAGAAATGATTGGAGAATGGCAAAGTGGACCAAGTTGAAATTGGGAAGAATAGTGCATCCTAAATCTTGCTTTTTAACCAACCTAAGCTTGCAAATTCTAAATAAGGATGAAGATGCAAATGGCCATAATAATGGTTAGTGATCTACTATAAAATTCAAGATTATTTTTCTTTTCATATTTGTACTTCTATAACTTGCAATTTTCATTGAGTTTTTGGAGCTACATGATTAGGGTTTGGATGGGTTGTAAATGAACTCATAGATTCATGATCAAATTATCAATTACATATGTTGTGTAAGTAAAAAATGCATATAATCATGGGCTTAAATTATTAAATGATGGCTAAATTAGTGCCCATTATGGTGTTCTATTGGTGATGTTTAGGAGAATTTTATTATAAGACTAAACATTTAGATTTAGTTTAAATTGCACGTGCAATTTGATCAATAAATGGTTGAAATTTTAGGGTTTTCACTATCAAAAAATTTGTGACCAAATCAACAAAAAATGTGCAAAAAAGTGAATTTTTTTGCTAATTCTTTGTTCATTTGGACGTGTTGACTTGGATAGTGTTCAACAAAAAATTGTTGATATTTTTGTTAATTTGGTCTTGTACAAAAAAGAAAAAAATGTTTTAAAGAAGATTTGGCCAATGGGAATATGCCATGTAGCAAGTGCCATATCAAAATAACGAAGGGTTACCTAGGTAGCCTACCACACGGACAAGCCACGTAGGTGGCCCACCCCACGAATGGGTGTCCAAGGGATTTGAATCCTAGACCTCGAAGTTAAGGTCCAAGGTTATTATCCATCACACCATATATAAATTTCCTTGAATATATTGGAAGACAGTAATTTGTTATTTGTATAGTTCTTATAATTGTATTTTAATTTACTTTGTACACTGAATAGACTTCAAAGGCCTTTTCAACATAGTAGAAAAACTTTTTTTAAGAACTTTAAACTAAAGAAAGATGGCAAATCAAGTTAACTTTCATTTTTGAAAATTTGTTTGAAATTTGGAGTCCCCAATCAAAAGTTATGGGTAGAATTTAGAGGTAGTGTTTAAAAATGTCAAAATAAATGTTCATTCCAACTATTTTTAAAATTTTGCCCATAACTTTTGATTGGGGACTCCAAATCTTAAATGTTTTTTTAAAGATGAAATTGAGCTTGATTTTTCAACTTTTTTTAGTTTGAAGTTAAAATTTTTTTTTTCTACTATGCCAAAATGGCCACTGAAGTCTTGTGAGTTTAAAAAACATCCAATTTTGAATGATTAAATTTGAAAAAAAAATCATTGTATATAGATTTTCAACAATAGTTATTTAAACATTGCCCAAATGACAAAAAATCATTTCAACTCTTGTAAGTGAAAATGAACAAAAAAGTGCTGATTTTTTTTTTAATTTGGATATTGTACTATTCGAATCAAGAAAGAAATTGTAATTATTTTGTTAACTAGTGTCAAATCAACAAAAAATTGTAAAAATGGTCAATACAATATCCATTTCAACAAAAAATTGTCATTTTTTTCTAGATTTGTATATCGTTTTCTACTAGTGTTTGAATAAATGAAGTACACTAAAATTTCTTACTAAGGTTAAAATTCATCCATTTGGGGACTTAAATGGTAAATTTAAATGTGATTTGGGTGTAGGTGGATAATTACTTGAAAGATTGAGAAAAAATTGTACATGAGCCATAGATTTTTGGTGAGTTTATTGAAATTATTTCTTTATGACTAAATTAAGGGCCCTTTTGGTACCTTAATAGAGATTTTATAATGAATTTTGGACGTGAGATATGATCCCACACTACACAAGTCTATATGTCTATTGCTTAAAAGACAAAAATAAATTAAAGTTTCATATACTCCTCACCACCTAACTTTTATGGATTTTTTTTATCAACGTGATGAAAAACTCTCTCTAGATAAGCTTTGGTACTAATTTTTAAATTAGACAAAACCCAAGGCTAATATATAGTTCGTTCCTAGGGAGGCTAGTTAAATAGGATTACTTCTAAATAACTCTTATTAGGTCATTGCAATTGTAGAATAATATAGGAAATATGTTCTTTAACCACATAAGAAAATGTTTTTCCTCACGTAATACAACTAATTACGAGATTTGCCACTCCACTCTTAAAGGCCACAAATGTTAAGTGAAGCTCCCAATTTGTAAATTCTTTATCTTTCTTTTATATTCTTTAGAGCTTTCCTTTAATCTTTTTCCAAATCGGATGTTTACTTAACAGCCCCTTGGCTCTTGATATTCCAACTCGGCCTTCAATTTATTGGCCTGGACCAGCTTGATTCGGCTACTCAGTCCGGGTACCACCAACTTGGTCTTCACTTCCTCTCAAAGATACCAATTTAATTTTCTTCTCCAATTCACTCCTTAATCTCACTCACACAATTTGGTTTTAAATTTGTTTTATTCTTACCAAAATTACACTCAGTCTTTACCAATTTGGTATTCTGCTTTCCATTCTTCACACTATTCATTTTATAATTTCAACTTATAATTCGTGCAATTCATTCACTGAATTTCTCCAATTCGGTAACAATCCATTTCTATCAAAGATAAAAGCATTCACTGCTCCAAAGATTGTACTCACCTATTCTATCAACATTCCAATTTGGCTTTTACAACTCATATAACAATTTCTCGTCAACAATTTCAACATCAGCCATTAAACACACATACACTGTTCATTTCATGCACAACAAGCAACCAATTTGATATATAATTTTACTTTGATTAACCAAGTTGGTGAATAAAATCACTGTTTGAATTTAACAATTTGGTTCATTTCTATTTTTGATTTATCTATTAACTCTGATCCAACCCAATTAGGATATCTCATTGTCGTCATTCAGCAATTTCCTATTAGGATTGTCAATCTTCTCTGCTTCCACTAAGCTTCATTCCCACTTCACTTCTCACACTGCGAACTATTCAACTTCTACCCACTTGTGTAACTTCAACACTTAACACACATCAACTCCCGACTAGGATACTTTCTCCATTAAACTTTGCATAATTCTGCACATAACACACCACCGCCATGCACTGGTACACACACATCCCGACTAGGACACAAACATAAACTCACTTCCCAACTAGGAAATTACACACACACACAAAGGAAACAAAACATACACAATAAAACGAAATACACAACCTTGACCAACTGGGACTCGCATTGGATTTTTGCTCAACAGTGGGTAAAAGGAAAAGAAAATCAACTTGGACTTAAGAGACAACTCCAAAACAGTTACCAACTCGGCAGAGTTAGCCAACTGACAACAACCACCTATTTGAATCCCATTCAGCCCACATTCATCAGACTGCCATCATCCAATTCGACTGACATGCCTGACACTCAGTCACCAACCACCTAATTGGAATTCTAACTAGGACTTTAAACATACAACCCTCCACTTAGACAACCAAACAACCCCATTTGGAATAAAACCAGTGACTAAACCCCTATTTGGACAACACAAAACACCAAATAACACCAAAAACCTTCACATTTCACTCGAAATATTTCAAAAATTACAACAGTGGTTACCCTATTCGGTTATCTACACTCTCATAGATGTGCACAAGTACCTAAGTACTCCATTGAAATTTTGAAATGCGTAGCAAAATTAATTTAAATTATAAAGCCTAAAAGAGAAATAAGCTTGCAACTTAAATTAGTGAACAAGGAGGTTTTAAGACTTCATGTAGTAAGGATTTTTAAAACTTCATCATAATTTCAATTAAAAAAATAGTATTAATGTTATAGTTTATTAGGTTGATTATCTTTTTAAGTAATAAAAGATAATGTGACAATGTGAATTTTTTCACATCTAGATAATGTACAAATGCAAATAGTCTAAGAGATTATTAGCATATAGAAAAATGTAGCTCCCTTTAAAGTCAACCGTTGATGTCTTTCAATTAAAATATTTTTGTGAAATTGATTAATGTTGTAATGATGACAATTTATTTAGTTATTTCAATTATTTATTTTTGATAATTTTTGAAGTGACTATTGTATTATAAATATTTTTTAATGATAATAGCCTAATGACCTTCTGAATTTTCTATCTATTCATTTTTGCAAGTATAAAGTATAAACAAGGTGAACAATTAGTTCATTCCCATTATTGTATGTCAAATAGTTAAATCTTTTTTCAAAAAAATTTAAATAGTACTTGAAGTAAATATGAAGTATCTTAATAATTTAAGATGTAAAGCAAGTTGAATAGTAATGATATTTTTTCTAAGAAATTTTGCATACTTTTAATTCCTTGGGGGACTATGTGTCCTAATGTTTAGTGATTTTCACTCTTTTTTTTAACTCTTTCTATCCATGCGTTTGTCATAAAAAAATTGAGGATTTAGTTTTGTACTTGTAAATATTTTATGCTATTAATATAATTTTGAAAAATTATTAAATTGTCTTGTTGTGCTCTTTAAGCTAGCTATAACAAAATGTGTATTGGAGTTTGTCTAGTTGTGAGAAACTTTGTAGAAGTGATTGTATGTTTGTTTTTTTAAAGTGAGTTAATGAGAATTAAATTAATTAAAAATATTGTGGATCAATTTTTTAAAAATATTGTGGATCAATTTAAAAAAAAATTGCAAGTGTTCTAATTGCCTTAAGTGTATATGCAAAATTGTCATATATTGTGTGTATGTGTTGAATTGTAAAGTTAATTTTCTTGAATTATAAATCATAGTCTGTGAATGACCCATTTGAAGAAGTTTGATCAACAAATAATTTGATTGAAGGTTTGAGTGAATGTAGGTTTAAATCACCATTAAATAGCTACGAACTCTTGTGATTTTTAGTTGTTACATATATATTAGTGAGTGACTTGATTAGAACAAGTGGTTATGTTGTAACTAGAATTGAATCATAAAAAAACAATTAATTGATGGAGTGAGAACTACCACATTGGCTCAAAAATTAGAATTAGAAAAATTTAGATAATTTAAGTAAAATGATAAGCTAGGAATTATTAGTTGAACGAGTTTAAGCTATAATCATGAACTAATGAATATTCTAATAGGTAGGAATTAAAATTCTCAAACAAGGGTATAAACTTTAGGAAATTGCAATTATACAAAAATGATGTGAAAATCCTAAAGAAAAATTAGGAATTTTAAGTGAACAATATATTAAATGAAAAATATGAATTTAATTAAATTAGATAAATATTTAAATGTGGAAAAATTGGAATCAAAATAGTACATGAAGAAAATTGTACAAAAAATGAATTGGAAATAAAAAATACAAATACAAAAAATACAAAATTAATTAGCAAAATTAGAACAACTATTTGAACATTAACATTGTGCAGGGAACTCTAAAAAAGGGGAAAAAAATAGGAAAACAATGAGATTTACAATTTATTAAGGAGGTTACAGTTAAGGAGTGCGGTTTATAGTAAATTCGTGCAATGTTTTATTATTTAGTGTATTTTTTAGTACACCAGAGTAGGGATGAAAACTTTATGGATGAATCATATAATTAATGGCTCTTTACGTAGGAGATTAGGTTTACAAGTTTTTTTATTCTCTCTTAGAACTAGGATTGTGTGTGATTTGAGAGCAAGTTTGTGGTTTACGGATGTTTTGAATATGAATGGTTAGAGTTTAGAGTAGGAGAATGACTAGGAACAATTTGTCAAGTAGGCCACATTGTACTAAGGAAGAAAATGGTAGATTTCTTAGGTCAGATTCAAAGTTTATTTGGGATTGCTAGGGAAAAATTAGGATTTTTTTTAACTAGCAAGAAAATCTCAACTGAAGGTTATTTTAAGACACAATGAGTAGGTCACTTGAAGGTTGATAGGAGAAAATTCATGCAAAATTTCAGAGTGAGGTATTACATGAGGATGAATTGAAATTGGAAGATTAATTAGAGAATTAGGGTTTCGTGGATCAAATTGATGGAAGGCTTTAAGGGCCAAATGGAGAAGATTCATAGGTAATTGGGTAGAGTAGGATTTTAGGTGGTGGTTGAAAAATGGCCAAGAATCATCATCACTTGGGAAGATTGAAACTAAACTCTAGACGATCCAATCACAAATCTTGAAAGGAGTGAGAGGAGGACAAAAAAATGCCTATAATTTGGACAAAGAAGGCAAAGAAGAAGAAGACAATGAAAAAATCAAAACCATGTTCCTGAGGTTTAGCCGACAGTAGAAAAGATGAAACGAGTAAATAAAAAAGGTCCAAAGAAATAATCAAACAAGGGAGAATCTTAAGACCAATTGTCAGCTCCCAATTTGTCACCCGAAACTCACTAATTTTTTTTTTTCGTTTATATCATTTTGAGTGTAGTTTACTATACAAAAAGACCGAAAAAGAATGTAAAGACAAAATAGGTATGTTACATAATAATATAGCATTTGGTCTTAAATAAAGTTTTTTTTTAAATAAACTCAAATCTTGCATGTAAATAAGGTAAAAACCTAGTATTTGTATAAACTATCAATATTTAGTAAAAATTGTCCAAATTGCTCGAATCTACCTTGCATTTGACAAATTATGACCAAATTGTTCTTACAAAACCTAAATAAAACCCTTAGACGATTTTTGGAGAGAACTTTTAGTTTTCTATTTCATATCACGAAATAGTACAAACCCCAATTGTTAGTTTACAAGTGAAGAAAATTCTAGATGACCTAGTAGAGGGCATCTACAACCTAAGTATGGTGTTTTGAAGAGGACATCATAATAGGAATCCAATGTCCAAATTGATTTGCAAAGATTCCCCTTTATGTGAAAGATTTCCTATTCACCAAAAATTGAAGGAAATAGTGGGATTTATGTCTCTTCATTTTCTTCTACAAAGTAACAATATAAGTTTACACATCTTTTGTGGGATTCCATGAGAGGTTTCGCAAAAAGTTTTGAAATTTTTTGATAGTTAAAAGATCCTCTTCCAAACTAGGATTAGTACAAATAAACTACAAATGGTATTTTTAGTAAAATTTTACTTAAAAGACTATACTATTAGGACTATACTTAAAACATCCCTTTTTCTTGTAGTAGTTGGTATTTTTTAACACAATGAAAAATTGGGAAACTTTGTCTCCTATTAGCAAATTTAGACCTTGGAACAGAACTAAAAGATAAATTATGATTGTGAAAAATGATTCATTCATTGTTAGAGAGGTGTTGTTTCAAGATTCTAAATTTTATTTAAAGATTAGGAGCCTTCAAGATCTTAATTTGATCATCATAAAATCAAAACTTAGACATTTTTATAAAATATAAACTATAGATGTGCACACAATTTGAGCAATTCATAAATCTCATACTTTTAGCCAATCATTCTATAATTTAATAAACAACTTCTATTTCAATAAACTAACATTTGGTGAAAAATTTGTCCCTTGACAAGTTTTTTCATTAGTCCTTAGTGGATACAACTTAAGGGAGTCTTTTCTTCATCAACTTTTCATTACAGTGTTCAAAAATGAATATTCTAATGGCATATGGTGCTATTTTCTTGTATTTTAATTCCTTAAAGGATGTAGAGACCCAAACTCATGAGCAAATTGTAATTTGGCTTTTAGTAGCCCAAAGTTGAGTTTTTCATCCATTAGTTTTTTTTAGATTTTTGTGCTAGTTTCCTATCTTTTGTAATATAAATTTTGGAAATATCCTTGCAAAATAATTTGAAATAATAACTTGACTTTTCAAGTTAAAGAACTAACTTCAATAATTAAGTAAGATAATATTGTTCAAAATCAACCATAATTAGACTTTTAGATTCCAAATTTTAAATGAAAGAATTCTTCAAAGAATTGCTAATATTCATTTATAATAAATTTTAGAAGGAATTCTAATTCTTTTATATGAATCTTATTGATAAAAATTGGATAGTTCAATGAAAGTTCTAATTGCCAAAATATGAACTATACATTATAATTTGCATTATATTTTTGTAAATGAACACTAGATTTTTCTATTATCTCCCAAAGGACCAAGTACTTTTAGATGGCCCAAAACATTCTAAGTTGCCATCTCTATTGCAAAGTGTAAAGTTTTTAATTTTTTTTGCATATCTAATAGTAGACTCTTGCACTAAACTAGTATAAAATTGTATAGAAGAAATTTTGAAAACTTTGGCTTTGAAGATTCTAAGATATCTGCGTTTAAAGTAAATAATTTTTTTCCTTGCACCTTTTTTGTCTAGATTGTAAGGCTTTCAATTCTTTAAATCTTTTTAACTTAAATTTTTTGCAATTTGTATTAAATTTTTTTATATTGAATATTTGAGTTGAGGATAAAATTCAAAAAATTCAAAAAATATATAATATATAATATATAATATATAAATATTATATATATAAATGTTATATATATATATTCTTCAAAAAATTGTTAAACAAAAGTAGGTATAAGATAGAAGGAAAATTGAAACATACTAATTCTAATGGTTTAGATTGTTCTAGCATACAATCTAAACCACGTAGAATTTTATTTGAAGAATTGTGAAAATTGAGTTAGAAAATGAATCCTATAAGTTCTTTTAGAAGGAAATGCTTGGATTGTCTAAAAAGAAAGACTCTCCATAATTTTCTCATCATTAGTCTAAATTGAATAAATAAAACATTTTCATGTAAACAAAAATATTTTCTATTAGGCAAAAAACTATTATTTTGAATTTTTGTTGATCTTTTGGTGCTACCCAAGAAAGAGTGATTTGAGCTTAGTGTAGCATAACTTTTTCTTCTAGGCAACAATTTGAATAAAAATTATGCTTTCCAAAATCAAATCTATTTTTCTATTATGAAAAAAATTCAAGAATTCAACCAAAAATTGAGATCATAGGAACATTTTGGAATTATCATGAGATCCTATAAAGGACATTGAATACTTTTAGTGCTGAGTTGATTATCCATGTATCCTTATGTATATAATGTCATGGAAAAAACTTTAAGCAACTACTCAAAATCTCATAGCCATGGATGAATTTTACATTTATGCATTTCAAAAATAAGTCAAGATTCACTCTAGACTTTGTAGCTCATAAGCTTAATAAATACCATTCACTTATTACCAACACTTGAGCCTAAGTTGAAATGCACAATGACAATGAGGCAAAAAAAGGCAAATACCTATGCCCGTTGGACTATCGATCTAACCAATTGGAGAATTACTACAATGGGTACCCTAAGAATTGCCATGTGTCTACAAGCACCATCTATGGAGGTGAACATTCCTAAATTTTGTTATGTACCTATTTGCATAGAGCGCTTTTAGAAACAAACTTTGATTGTAAATAAGTTTTGCATATAATATCCAAATTATGTGTTTTTTGGTGCATTGGAACCTCCTTTCTCTTGCCAACAAGGAAATATAAAAATATAATTAACCCAATAATAGTAACAATGCACAATACCAATTTGTGGCGCTTTTGGGTGTATCTACCTTATGACTATTGATGCTCTAGGATATAGAATATGATACTAAATATAGACATGATATTGAATACAAATGTATGTATGTATGTATATCCATATAAATTATACAAATTTATATATGCCAATATAATATCCATTTTAGATATCCCATATTGTTTGCAAGCAAACGAATGTCAAAGAAATACAAATATGAAGGTGGGGAGTTTGTTGCAAGCAAACCTCTCTTTTTCTCAACCAAAGGAAAAGTGCAATTTGTACCCTTTTTAAAGTTTTTTTGAAAAGTTTAACCACCAATGGCAAAATGACATGTGTACTCCATCAAATTTTCATATACAGCTTCCTCAAAAAGCCACAATTTCTTACACATGTGCTAAACAAAGGTAATAATTGCCTTATGTAATTACTACACACCTTTGTGGCACAACTCATAAGCCCTCTGTACAATCACGTTACCCAATGCTTTGAAATCCCTATTTTGGTTGTAAAGAACACACTTTCTAACATCAAAAATATTGCCATCAATTACACCGCTTACATTCTATACTATTATAACAATTGTTTGTTTTGTTTTATTTGTTAGTTTTTCAAGATTCATAATTCAAGCCTATTACCTAGATATAAACTTGGGATGATATATTAGGCTAGTACAATGCTTGTCATAGTACAAGTGTTGTAAAATGGAAAAACTTTCAACTCCATACCTTAAAGTCTTAAAAATTATAAACCTAAAAACTTAGATTAAACATAGAAGGAGTTACCATGACTAAAAAGACTTCATAATATCCTATTAGGATATGCTGTTTTTTCCCCTAATTTTTTCCACACCTTTAATTATTATAGCACATACCATAGAGTTTGTTGTTGTAATCTAATTAAATTAATGATTTGGGAAGTCTATTACGATGCCAAATCTCACACCATTTTAAACATAGTTTAACTACCTCTAATGGTAATTAAGTTGTTTTCTAATTGCTTCAAACATGTGCAACATATTTTGATACTTAATCTCAAGTGGGCAAAAATACAATCATTTTAGCCTTTGTAAAGCAAAAAATGGAGCTTGACCAAAAATTTACAAGAACTTAATTAAGCCTCTAAGCAGGCCAACTATTGAGTTTAAGTGATATGATTGACGGTGTAATAAGCAATCACATAATCAATTTTAAATATAGTCAAAGCAAATAGATTGTCATCTCTCTATCACTGGAATGTTTACCATTCTCCAAATCAATTGTGTTGGTCCTAGTATGATACATTAAATTGAGAAAGAGGTGGGCTTATACTACAAAGAGTTTCTTTGTTGCAAAAAACTAGTACCTCTAATGCAAGAAATTGTCAAGTGAGTATTTGCTTACACCATTCCTTCAACATTGATTAAGCTAGAAACAAGGGTTTTCTAATCAAATGGATTCCTCACAGTCTTCTACTAATAGTTAGGTCTCTATTATGTTTTTGGTTTATGATTTGAACTTCTATGTGATTGTTATTTGCACTTTGAGGTAAATTTATTATTCCACGTTTTTTTCAAGCAAGAAGGATAGCTTGCAAGTGTAGTGGTCTGTAAACACCTCTTGCATCCTCATTGATTTCATTTTAGTGATGTGTCTTTGGGATAAGCATAGGTGAGGACCACTTCCTCTTGAAAAATGCTTGGGAGGATTTTTTACATGGGAATACTATCTTCCTACCTTCTCAATAGTCCATAGGAAGTATATGTACTAAATGGGGAACTTTTAGTCAAAAAAACTTAGACTCCTTTGAAAGAAGCACTAATAGTTGATTTCTTTTCCTCATAAACATGTTTTTCTATTAATACTTGTGTGTACACAAGTCATATGAGTAAGTTTTCTAAATACTTGTTTATGATTTGTTCATTGTCAAAAGCATGGAAATGATTTTACATAATACTAGACCTTTCTTCAAAGTAATTGCTTTCTTTGAAGAGAAGTTTTCATAGAAATATTAATGTGATGGGACAAATGGAATCAAAGAAGTACTCTACTCTAGAAATGTACCAATTTTTGTTTGTTTGTTGTAAGACGTACATTGAGATGTCTTAGATCATCAAGATGATGGAGGAATTTGATGTCAATGAAAAGCCCTCGAGGAGGGGCAATGGTATGCGTACCAAGTTTTGCTACATTTTGACAAATGGATCAAGAGATATATGAAATTTTGAGGGTTTTATTACATTGGGCTATTGGGCCATTGGGTCCAAAGGCTGACAAGCTATAGAACATTTCTGCTCCCATAACATCGAGTTGATTCTTTTACATTTATTTTAAAAATTAGTTTGTTTACCAAAACTTTACTTTTATCTATACTTTGCTTTTAAATTCTAAATTTTTTTACCAATAATTTGGCTATTTTTTATGCCAATATACATATGTATAATATTTATATTCATTATAATATTTATATTCAATATAATATTTATATTCAATATAATATTTATATTCAATATAATATTTATATTCAATATAATATTTATATTCAATATAATATTTATATTCAATATAATATTTATATTCAATATAATATTTATATTCAATATAATATTTATATTCAATATAATATTTATATTCAATATAATATTTATATTCAATATAATATTTATATTCAATATAATATTTATATTCAATATAATATTTATATCTAATATAAAAATTAATAGAACCCATGATATTAAACGTTAGTACTATAGACGATTTGTCATATTTAGAGAATTGATAAAGGATATGAAAGGAGATTATAGAGGGCTTAGCCATCACTTTTATGTTAATTATAAATAACATATTAATGGTTTTGAAAACATAAGAAGGCATACTAGTACTACTATACAAACAATCATACACTTTTCAAAATACATGACTTATCCTAAAACAAATAATCCTCTTTACACCACTTCTACATTGACCCTAACTTCATTTGCACCTTTTCTTACAACTTTAATAAATTTTCCAACTCTCAACCTACTCCCCCTCTTCCCTTTCAAACTAAATTAATTAGTATAGAATTTACCTTCTTACAAAGGCTTGTTGTCTTAGGTGTCACTTGGACTAGCTTTTCAGAGCCCCTAAATAAACAAACTCTTCATTTTTGCAAACTACTTAAAGTGGTTGGAGTTATCTCTCTCAAAATTTGGAGAATTTAGTGTCGGAAACAATGCAAAATAAAAGCAAATGTAAAATGTTATAACTGCCTATTGGGACAGAAGAGTCCCGTTCACACGGGCAGTTCGACGAAGAGGACGCGTAGACCGCGGTTTATCTGTTTGTCTGCGTTGTTGTTAGTGTTGCAGCTTTCGGAGCTTCTGTTGTTGTTTTTGTTCGGCATTCTGCATGCGTTGCGAGGGGCTGCGGCCATGGCGCAGACGGGGATTGCGGCCATGAAGGCAATTAATGAGGTTCTTGAATCTTATCCGACATTTGAAATTTTTCGCTTCTGTGGATTTTTTTTGCTTGGATTGTTTTCGTCGTTCTTGGTGGAATTTTTTTGTGCGAGCTGTAGTTGTGATTTAACCTGATTTTGAACCGTATGAAATGTTACCGTAGCTGCGACCGCCGATGTATGGCTGTGCTGTTGATATCCTCGATCTCTCCGATTACACGAACTCTGCATTCTTTTAGATTGATTTCTGAGATTATTGTCTAGGCTTCACTTTACAGAGTTGAATACTTTTGGCATATGAATTTCATCAGGCACTTGGAATTTAGGGTTTAGGGTTTTGGATAGTCGGAAGCAGTTACTAATTAGAATTTGATTGAATGTCTTGGATGTTACTATATTCGACTATTAGCTCCCGCAGCGGACTTTATACCATGGTGAAAATTGTTTTGTATTACTGTATTCAACACATTTATGCAGATGAGACATGCACACGTCGATTTTATCTTCGCTGCTGCCTTGTCTGATAATTTAGAGGCAAGTGCCTGCTGAGGTTGGGACCTTTAGGGTTAACTGTGATATGAGTGCCGGGTTTTTGTCCCATATGAAAATTCAGAGGAAGTTCGATGGTTTTGTGATTGGAGCAGGCATATAAAAAATCTGAAAAAGAGGCGGCAGCTTTTGCAAGAAAACAACAACAGTATCAACTTCTGGATGCGGATGACGACGAAGAGGAAGAGGCAGCGACAGAAGTGGCAGAAAACAAGCAGAAGAAAGATGAGAAGAAGGAAGAGAGAAAGCATAAGAAACGTCTCCGAAGAAAACGGGAAGAAGATGTGGACGAGGATGAGGTTTGCTTGCATTTTTTAGCACCTAGGATATAGCATTCGGCAACCTGGATTTAGAGCTTCTCGCTAACCTCAACTGTACATCTTCACTACGTGTGGTTAATGTGCTCTTTGTTCTACAGAAAGTTGTCATCAAAAGGGGTCGGAGCAGACGCGCTGAACCAGAATCAGATGATAATGAAGAGGTACTGTTGTTAAATGTTTTAGGTGCTATCAGTTGCGGGGTACGCTGATTTTCATGATTAGAGATTTCAGATGTTAGCGAGGAATGGCTCGTTGTGAGAGTTTTTTAATGTATTAATTTGCACTTCTTGACAAACCAGCGTTTGAGTTGTTCTTTTCTGTTGATCTTTGGGTTAACACCAAATGCTTTCCTTCTGCAGGCGGAAAAAGAAAGAGCCAGAGAGCAGGATCAACGGGAGAAGGAGGAGCTAGAAGAACGTCTTCGTGAGAAGGATGCTTCATCAACCAAGAAGGTGAAGAGAAATATGAAACAACTCTGCTTTCCAATGTTTCAGTTCGGTTCAGCCTTTTCATTCTGTGAGAACAGGTCGCTTGAATAAAACAATTCATTAATGGTGTTGTTTATGAATGGTTTTTGCAGTTGGGCGAGTTCAAGCTGTCAAAGAAACAAGAAGGTTAGACTTGTGCTGTTTTATTACTTTTTGATTCAATGTGGTGGGAACTTTCTCCTTGCTTGTGAGTGAAAAAGAGGGTATTTCTAGTATCATTCTTCTATTGTATTGTGAACTCACCACTATCATCTCCATTTTACGCAGAGGAGACAAGAAGACGACGTGAGGCTCAGGACCGAAAGGAACTTATTCCCACTCTGAGGTATGATGTCACATTTCTCTGATGCAAACTGAAGTGTCAACTACATACTTTCAAAATTCAGGGAAATTTTATCATTTTTTATCTGGAAATTTATCTTTTCCAATTTTGTGGATGACAGGGACTTTTCCAGGGAAGAGTATCTTAAAAAGAGGGAAGCCATGAAACTGCAGGAGTTGGAGTAAGTGATTTAAGACCTTTTTTTGCTTTCGGTTTAGGGTTTAGGGTTTCAGTCTGAGTTTTATGATTCCAGTACTTGTATTACATAATGCTAAAGATGTTTGTTGATATAAAAATGTATGCCTGGCTCGGATGCATTTCCATACTCTCGACATACACTGACCATTCCTGAATTTTCGTCAGGATTATGCGGACAGCTAGCACGATATTCCGTAGTTGGCGCATTGTGGAGCATTTGTTTACTTAAATGGTATTTGTATGGTCTTCATATGTATTTCCTTCGATGTGACCAGGGATGAGTTGATCGACGAAGAGCATTTGTTTGGAGGAATGACTTTGACAGCCAAAGAGCGGGCGGAATACAAGTTAGTAGACTCTATTTTTTCAGTCGTGGTTCTTGAAATGTCCATTCGATATATCTTGCAGGTTTGGGCTTGTTGTGGACACATTATTCCCTGATGTTCTGGTCGTCAACTTTGTTATGACTGAGATTTATTGGTATGCAAATTCCTTATCTTTGTTCTCTTTTGCAGGTACAAGAAGGAAGTTTATGAGCTGGCAAAACAACGCGCAAAAGATGTTGACAATATTGTCGGGGTATTGAATTGTAGTTTGTTTCCTTTTGTTCTGATGCATGCTTGTAACTTTTTTTGAACGTGAAGATTTGGAGTACTAGGATCAAAGTACGAACTGAAAGCTCTCCGTTTAGAAATAGAGTAGTTTGCTTGTCTGCATCTCTTGTGTTGGTGAGAATGAGTGTCAAAGTAGCAGATATATTTGAATCCTATACTTTTGCTAATTCCAGATTATGGACTGCAGTATCACATGCCTGAAGCGTACGACAAGGCAGACAGAGTTACACAAGACAAAAGATTTGCTGTTGCTCTAGAACGCTACAGGTTATTCGCTTGACTATGATCATTCTTTATGTGACTAGTAAATTGAACTCGTTGTGAAAAAATTAAGCTGGTGGGTCCTTACGTTCTCAAGTTGATCATTTAATTTTATTGTGTTCCTTTCTGCAGGGATGTTGAGGGTGAGGAGAAAGCAAATAACCTGGCCGAACAAGAAGCTTGGGAGAAACATCAGATAGGTACACTGACTGCTAGTTTCATTATTGTAACTATGCTATAATTTGATAGAATAGCGCTCGGGATGTTACGAGTATGATATGTTCTATTTTGTGGATGCTTTGGCGGAAATTTACCGTGTTTATTTCTGACAGGCAAAGCGACATTGAAGTTTGGAGCCGCTGACAAAAAGAAGAATGATGACTATGAGTGAGTAACTTTACTCAGGTTTCTCTTTTACCATTTTTGATACGTGCTTCTTGTTTATTGAGGCTGAATCTGTGTTTCATCAGTGCTTGTACATGGTCGTCTTTCAGTAGTTAATTAGTAGATACAGATATTCCAATCTTTTTGTTGTTTTCTGAACAGATACGTTTTTGAGGATCAAATTGATTTTATCCAGGCTACCACGCTTGCTGGGGATGAGGTACGAAGTTTTTGTATGAATTGGAAGCAGTTGGATTTGTCCGATCTGCTTCTTCTCTTTGGATGCTTGCTTTCGTTTGATGAGTATCTCCAGAAATATTTGACAATTTAGAATTGGGTAGGAAGGCATGCTTCTCTGCCTTTCCAAATTCGCCTGTTGGGTGTGTTAAGATTCACCAAACTTAACTAACGAAATGATTCTGGTTGCATGAAATAATTGATATATCCTTGTTTACGTATACTCCGACAGAAATTCAGATCAAAGATACTGTAATGCTTATTTAACAATCTCTGAAGGTTCCGGTTCGGCTTGCCCAACTTGGCACGCTCCAATCGACATCTTGAAGCCTTCACTGAATATCCTAACCAATTCTAATTTATTGGTCAAGTTTAAGTAGTCTGTCGGTGTGTATTACCTTGATGAGTTTGTGGACCTCATCGCAGGTTGACGAGGATGCAGATTACGAGAAGAAAGCTAGAATATCAGCTGCAAAAACTGCGCATCAAAGACTACTGGTCAGTTGCTAGTTCCACGTGGGGGAATGTACGCATATATGAAAAGTTCAACTTTGTTTGATTGCAATTGTGGGAGATTTAAAATGGTTAGTAGAGGCTAGAGTTTTTTTTACTGTGACATGCGGGGTTCATCTTTGTTGTTTTAAATTGATGGCAGGAGGACCGAAAGTCTTTGCCCATATATGCGTACCGAGAGCAACTCTTAGATGCAATCAGGGAACATCAGGTCAGATATTTATTGTGATATTTGGAAACTTGTTTGAACGTATAATTTTATTACAATTAATAATGATGTGAATGTGTACAAACAAGTGAATCCTGGCTTTGTGAGTTGGATGCATTTACTTGCAATTTTTGATGTGGTGTCTATGATAAAACATTTACATCAAGACTTTCTTTTTCAGATCCTTGTGATAGAAGGGGAGACAGGGTCTGGGAAGACCACACAAATTCCTCAATATCTTCATGAAGCTGGATATAGCAAGCAAGGAAAGGTATTTTGACTCCTTGTGCTTGCAGTTAACTTCTTTTGTCTTATCTTCTTCTCATTGTAGTTCAATCATTACGTATGTACTATGACAATGTAGGTTTTATTATTGGCATTGTAAATTGTATCACTCAAATTGTGTCTGCATGCATATGTCTCAGATTGGTTGCACACAACCTCGAAGGGTTGCAGCTATGAGTGTTTCTGCACGAGTTGCCCAAGAAATGGATGTCAAACTTGGCCATGAGGTACTTGATCGGAACCAAATTCTCAGGAAGCTTTCTAGAGATATCAAAAACATTGGTGTAAATCTAATTGTATATGGCATTGTAGTTGTTTTGTTTCTTTTCTTGACATAGAGCTTCAATGATGCTTATAGATGATTCAATATCTAGTTGTTGTTTTTGGTGGTAACGTGAAGGTGGATAGGAGTGGGAAGTTGAAATAAATGTCTCTTTATTGGGTGTTGTGTTGAAAGGCTACAATGTGAGTAATGGCTTGCAGGTTGGATACTCAATACGCTTTGAGGATTGCACGTCAGACACCACAGTGTTGAAGTATATGACTGATGGGATGCTTCTACGGGAGTTCTTAGGTGAACCGGATCTAGCCAGCTACAGGTTGGTTGTGAAACTCTTGTTGCAATTTGTTTTTTTGTTAGTGTGTCTATTACTCTAGATTTGCTTCTTGGAGCTAGTTTGAACAAGTTTTGCAGTTTGATACGACCTTTTTGATTTTTGTGATTCTATTCCATGATCATGACTAGTACTTTTTTCATAGTAGTGCTGCACTTGAGACTAAAATATGGACTTTACTTTAATACTGTGTTCATTTGTTACATGTGGCAGTGTTATGATGGTCGATGAGGCACATGAACGGACACTGTCAACGGATATTCTATTTGGTTTAGTTAAGGTGAGCTTGCTCAATCGCATTCTCATTTTCATTTTGGTTATTTTACTCACCATTGGAATGGTTCTCTTACCTTGTGGGTGCTTCTGATGTGCACAGGACATTACGAGATTTCGGCCAGACATTAAGCTACTAATCTCGAGTGCGACTCTTGATGCCCAAAAGTTCTCCGATTATTTTGACGGAGCCCCGATTTTTCGCATTCCAGGGCGACGGTTTCCTGTGGATATTTTATATACAAAAGCTCCAGAAGCTGATTATTTAGAGGCAGCTATAGTGACAGTTTTGCAGATTCATGTGACGCAACCATCAGGGGATGTTTTGGTATTTTTCACCGGTCAAGAGGAGATTGAGACGGCGGAGGAGATTTTGAAACACCGAACACGAGGCCTTGGCTCTAAAATAGCAGAAATGATTATATGCCCTATTTATGCGAATCTTCCACCTGACATGCAAGCAAAGATATTCGAGGAAACACCTGAAGGTGCTCGGAAGGTTGTTTTGGCTACAAACATTGCAGAGACATCTCTCACTATTGATGGTATCAAATATGTGATTGATCCTGGCTTTTGTAAACAGAAAAGCTACAGTCCTCGGACTGGTATGGAGTCTTTGGTTATCACTCCTGTTTCTCAAGCAGCAGCCCAACAGCGTGCGGGTCGAGCTGGGCGTACATCAGCTGGGAAATGTTTTCGTCTATACACTGCATGGTCCTTCCAAAATGAGATGGATGAAAACACAATTCCTGAGATCCAAAGGACTAACTTGGGAAATGTGGTACTTCTGTTGAAGAGTTTGGGTATAAATGATCTCATTAACTTTGACTTTATGGACCCTCCTCCGGCAGAGACACTTCTGAGGGCTTTAGAGCAGCTTTATGCACTAGGCGCATTGAATGATCGAGGAGAATTGACGAAGACAGGCAGGCGGATGGCAGAATTTCCAATGGACCCGATGTTGTCCAAGATGTTGGTTGCTTCTGACAAGTACAAATGCTCGGAGGAGATCGTCACCATCTGTGCCATGCTATCTATCGGAAACTCCATTTTCTATCGTCCCAAGGACAAGCAAGTGCATGCTGATAATGCACGGATGAACTTTCATGCAGGGAATGTAGGAGATCATATCGCCCTTATGAAGGTATATTGTATCATGTATCGGATGTGCATACAGTTAATTTATTGCTCATGATGAAGGCCAAATGTTGTTTCTAAGAGGAATGTCATGGTTTTGGACTTAGTGATATTCAAAGAGATTATTTCAATTTGCTCACTGAATATAATCTGATATTTTTTGTGACCCCTTTTGGTGCAGGTTTATGATGCCTGGAAGGAAACGAACTATTCAACCCAGTGGTGCTATGAAAATTACATCCAGGTGCGACTCTTTGAAGTTTTGTTCTATTTGTGCTTTCTCGCTTTGTTTTTATGGAAGTGTCAGTCTGGTCCAGCAAAGCTTTGAAGCTCCTGGAAGTGAAGATTTGACGTTGCAGTAGTTGTCTCAAATCTGAACTAGTGGCAGGGATGTGAGTGAAAGTTTGTTAGTTTCATAATGACTGAAACGCAGGTGCGGAGTGACGCTGCAGTAGTTGTCTCAGAAATCTGAACTAGTGCAGGGATACGAGTGAAAGTTTGTTAGTTTCATAATGGCTGAAATGCAGGTGCGGAGTATGAAGCGTGCTCGTGACATCAGGGACCAATTGGAAGGACTTCTAGAAAGGGTGGAGATTGAGGCTACTTCCAATCCCAATGAACTTGATAATATACGAAAGGCCATCACATCTGGTATGTCTGCTATACACTAGGTCATCCCATTTCTTGTGCTGCAGGTCGCACCATGTTCATGTGCTTTCTGTCATCTATTGGTGTTTATTCTAGATTTCATCCAATCTGATTTTGCCACACCATATGTCCAGGTTTTTTCTATCACACTGCAAAACTTCAAAAAAATGGAAGCTACCGTACAATAAAGAACCCGCAGACTGTGAGCATACACCCGAGTTCAGGTCTCTCTCAGGTTCGTTCCAAAGGTCTTCTACCGTGCCGTAAGTGAAACGTCCGGAGGGCCCTTCGGATTTTTTGCCATCTTTATTTCTACGGTGGGCAAGTTTGACTTGAACTCTGCAGTGCATGCACCCCTAATACTTTTCTATGTGACCAGGTTTTACCTAGGTGGATTCTGTACCATGAGCTGGTTATGACTACGAAGGAGTACATGCGACAGGTATTATTTATCCTAGTCCCATGTTTCTTGTTGTATACATTATCAAATTGTTATTTATTAACTATTGGCAGCTGCCCTAATCTATAGGAGTTATGGTCTTTCTTCAGTGGATGACTTCAGTTGCAGATATGTTGTGGTAACATGGGTATATGCAATTTTAAAATGGCAGGTTATTGAGATCAAGCCGGACTGGTTAGTGGAGATTGCGCCTCACTACTACAAGTTGAAAGATGTAGAAGATTGTAAGACCTCTCCTCTTATTTATTGTGTAATGAATCTGTTTCACTCCTTGTCCAGATTGTCCGGATACACTTGATCCTCGTCTTTAGAATCTTAATTTTACGAGGGTATTGAAGGAGATGCAAATCATGCTGACAAGACCGAGTCTATTGTAAATTCATTTCATTTATCTTCGTCTCTATGGTTTGAAGAATTGATAAGATGCCCTGAGTAAGCCCGCACATAGATTTAAATTGAACATTTATGTTCGTGTGACATCATTTTAAATCATGTCTACCTAAACCCTTACCTAATTATATCGCCTTTGTCTTGCAGCTGGAGCTCACAAAATGCCCAAGGGGACAGGAAAAGCTAGTCTAGACTAGGTATTGCACTAGTCTTTTCTCTTGATGCTGCTTCAAGCTGCTGAATTTTGTAAAAATAGTTGGGCAGGAAGTTGCCTCGAAGCATTACAATAGGGATGATGAGTAGAATCTGAAACATTTTTTTATCATGCGATAGTCTAAACACTCGATGTGCATATATGCTGTACATTGTTTTGAATTTTTTTTTAAGGCGAAAGGTAACTGGAATCTGTATCAAGGCTTCAGACCTTCTGAGTTGTCGTGACACCATTGGCTTTTGCTCGCTTATCACAATATAATTGACTATCGAACAGATTGGTGGAGTTTACAGTACGTCCGTAAAGATGAGCATACTGTTAAAAAAAAATTTGCACTTAGCTTATTCTTCTACGCCTTTAATGATTAGCTTAATGCCGTCATTATTGAAGGGTCTGATTGATTGAATGAAGATCCTGTCAAGTTGGGATTTACATTGGACGAAAATTCTTGAGATGTGTCGTCCGAGGTCCCTTGTCCGTGTCTTAGCTCCCTGCCAGGCCTCCTGTGGCTGGCAGGCTTGTACTCTTTATTTTTGCAATGAAACCCTGTTTCATTTGTTTAAAAAAAATAAAAATAAAAATGCTCTTGAGATGTTACCTCTGCAATAATCAAAACTTCCCAATTTTGTGCCCAGGAGACCAAGTGCTGAGGCAGTGCGGCCATAAAGAAACCTAAACCCTGTCATTGTGACATTAACTGAAGTAGCAAATTTGACTCAAGGTGGTTCCTGGGCTTAGAGCTGCATTTAAATTCCTCTGGACTCCTTGGATGTTCACACACTGCTGCCAAGCTGACCTGCAAGGTATTACATTGAGAATATGGTAGCTTGTAAAGTATTGAAGATAGGGTGGAGAACAAGCTCATGCTAGGACAGGGTGGTTTTTTTCATTTTTTTTAAGTGCCGAAGTGGCAATATAAAATGTTATAGTGGTGCTCCAAATTTCAACATTCATGATCCGTATATTGGATAGAAAATATCACATTAGTGCATCTCACTATCCATAATTTTGTTTTCATCGACAATTTGGTGATTTCATCCAAGATTTTTTTTAATCTAAAGTCTTCTATTGAATTCTTTTGTGGTTTGTCACCATTTTTTAGCCAAATCATTTTTTCTAGTGCAATTTGGCACGATTTTGCCTCCCCCAAATGCCTTGTGGCTTACACTAGGGGAACACTCACCTGTTAAAGCCTTCGAAAACATAAGATGTTTGGTTTTGAAAAACCATACTACCAATTTTGTGAAGATAGAGACGTAAATACTACTACTAATACTTGGCCATTTTTCTCATTGTGCAATGAGAAAAATTAGTCCCCATTTAGATGAGTAATTATGGAATGATTGTTGGTTTTGGATGAATTCCTGGACATTTTTCTCATTGCGCAATGAGAAAAATTAATCCCCATTTAGATGAGTAATTATTGAACAATAGTTGGCTCTAAATGAAAAGAGAGGAGGGCAATAAATCAATACAAGCTACACTAGTGTGTACTAGGAATATAATGTGTGTAGATTTTCAAATATAATTCTATATTTCTATTTCAATATTAAAATCTAAATTCCCAATCTTTGAACATGAACTTGAAATACGATACATCCATAGTACAACTACAATTTGAAAGAAGCAACAAAACCTCTCATAACTTAGAGTAGGTTATATAGAGAGGCTATGATGAATATCAAATTGTTACATCATATCAATTGAATATATTTAGGTGTAATACTCAATCCAAGTTCATGAATTATTATTAGAAAGTAGAAATCCTTGTCATCTTCTTTGAGAGGATCACCATGACATGATGAAATGTCTTTCACCAAAGTAAGTTGGATACCACATATCAAAAAGACAAAATAAAGGCCATATTTGAAATTATGTCATGTTTGATCTTATCCATTTGATTGAAGTAATCATACCATCACAAAATAGCATCCACCACATCCGCTCTCCAAAACCCATTTATCTAAACATCAACATCTAAAATGCAATGATGAGGAAAAAAATTCCATACAATAACAAATAAATCAAATTGTTTTCACACATTAATTCCTTGCATGTGATTTAGAAAATATACTAGCTTATGGGTAAAAGAGATTTTTTTTTTCATAGCATGCATCTACAAATGGCTTACACAAGTCTTAATTCTTGACCCCCAAGAATCAAATGGTATAATGAACAAATATCAATGTAGCTATATGAAGAATTTTAAAAATTGTAATATCATCTCTTAAACAAGTAATATATGACATGTGAGGCAATATTAATACCAATTTTTCTTTAGCTCAAACTGTAACACACTTGACCCATTTCTTTAGCAAAATGGTCTCATCACTTAGACAAATTGCCATCAAAGAAACTAAAATAGGTTTCATAAGAACATTTTGATCTTAATTAGGACAATATGCACTTAAGTAACCCCTAAACACCCCAAGGGACCAATTGTGTCCTCATGTAGGTTTAAGTTCAATTCAAAGTGTTGTAACTTTTGCATCTAATATCTGAATTCAATAAAATTTGTTGGAAAATTTATGCTAAAATGGTAAAATTTTCAGATCAATCCAAGATGAATAGATTTTTGGAACCCAATAGAAGTTCACAAGTTCAATTTCAATTCACCAAATTGCATTTAATGGCTACAACTTTGGGGGCTTATATCTTCTTCATCCAATGTTCGATGTTCATTTTCAATCAAATTTGTTGGATTATGTTCCACCTCAAGTCTAATTATTGTGATAAAATTTCCATGTTAAGACAAAATATTTTGAATGTTTTGGAGCAATATGAAGTTCAAAATCCCAACATTTTAGGATTACAATGAACTTTGGCAACTTGTTTCTTCTTCATACGACATCAGTTTCCAATCAATGGTGCTAGTGTGTGAGCATGGAAGTGTGAATATGTGAACATTGAGAATATGTATAAGTGGATAGACTACAACCATAGATTATTAAAAGGCTATATTCATTAAAATAAGACAATCAACAATGTCATATTATCTTTGATTTTATATTTAGATGATAATAAGTGTTTGATATTGAATTTTTTTGGTGAATTGAGACTTCAATATGTTGATACATTCTCAAACCTTTGATTTTATAAAGTTTTATACGTTCATAAATTTTTGATTTGTTAGAATAGAAGTCTCAAATTATCGGGTTAAAGTCTCAAAATGTCCATTTTTTCTCAATTTAATGAATATGTCCATCAAAAGGTGCTTATAACATAAACATCCATCATATAGGTACCTATAACATAGCTACATTCTAATCATGGAAGGTTTCTATCATAGAAACCCCTATAATATAGGGGTTTAGTCTTCTAGGCTCACATACTAACAACCCTCCATTTCAAATAAAACTTTTTTGAAAAGTTGTGCATATATACTTGTCACGCCCCTTAGTAACACTTCCCAAACACTTAACACCTTAGTGCCACTAAGGTTCACGCTCTCCTAACATTGCACATGCCACGCACCCACAATGTTAGGTTCCAACTCAAGTCACGGGGTTCCCCATTCCTCCGTGACTCCCAATCCTTTCCTTCCAATACTTAACTCCCACAAGACACCGGGCATGTCATTTGATGACATGGGGCGGAACTTCCATTGATGTCCAAGCACTCGGTGAAGCATTACTCCCACCGGTGCTAACCGCCCTTGAATGGGACCCAACTCCCCACTAGGCCCAACCCAACTCATTTCGGGACTCACTAATCGGGACTCACTAATCGGGACTCACTAATCGGGACTCACTAATCGGGACTCACTAATCGGGACTCACTAATCGGGACTCACCAAACGGGACTCACACCATGGCCTAGTGTGGAGTGGGACACCACCCAACCGGTATCAAGGAGTGCACAAGCACTCCATGGTAACACACAAGTGGTGGTGAGGCTCCAACACTAGCCTCACCACCCGGAGCCACTTAGGCTCACTATGGCACCATCCGAGAGTGAGGAGGGAGACCACCCCTCCTCATAGTACTCTCTGCGGGATTCGGCAGCCCCCCCCATACTAGAGATCACCGGGAACCCCCAAGATGCACCCCATCTTGGAAGACCACCCATTTCTCCCGATTCGCACTACTTTGGGACTCCCGAACTTCCACCCGGCATAACTTTGCGGTCCGGTATCCAAATCGCACATGCGACCCCATTTTCGACATCTACGCGACGCGTAGATGCCGATGGACTACTCACTTGCTCCATTCGGATAAGTACTCGCAAAGATATTGTCCTCCAAAGATTCGGGACACTCCCGGCGCGACCGGGACACCTCCAACTTTGAACGCCCATAACTTTTGACTCGCAAGTCCAAATCACGCGTTTTTTGGACGGTTAGAAGCGTCTTCTCAAGACCTTTCCAAGCATGTATCACACGCCCCCAAATTCGTCCGGATCAGAGCGCTACATCGCTCTGATCGCTCGGGACTCCTAGTCCCCTCACCTCATCTCTTGCAAGGCTTGGGGAGTCACCCCCAATGTCCCCCTTGCTCACCAAGGTGGCACGGGCACGCCTTGTGATGAGGGTTGTGACAATACTGGTCTAGTTTGTGTAGCTAAAATTTCTTATCGATCCAAGAAGTTATGAGTGATTAAGAAACATTTTAGTAGAAGGTGGTTCAACCTTAGATGTGTTTTTTTGCAACTTTATGAGCTAATTTTTGACATTTCAAAGCCATTTTGTAGACACAATGAGTCAATAGAATGATATTTTTTACACCAATGTGTTTGTCTGTTGCTTTTGAATCACTTTATAGTTTAAAATTTTTCCATTTGAGTAGGTTTAGAAATCGAATTCACCTCCAAATGTGATGCTAGGAAAAATTTCAGTATCCTCTTTCAACACTAAAATATTCTAATCATGCAATCTACATGGCCAAATGACTCAAAATTTGATTCACATCATCTACAATATGTACACCACAAGATTGTACGGTTGAGATTTCTATACCTTTGTGGCATTTACATCTACAACACTTCAAAAGCAATGATGTTTTCAGACCCCCAAAGGCCTTGGGCGTTTAGGAGTTAGTATGAAATCACACAATGAGAAAATGGAGTAAAAATAGAACAAAATCAAAAGTTATGCTTAAAATTTCATCTTCCTTGGAGAGAAGCAGGCCTTGAATGTACTTAAGCTCCATGAAACTTATTATAAGTTTACTGAACTACAAACTTGGCTCAACCAAACATGGGCGTCGTCAAAGCACATCAAACAAATTGTCTGAACTTTTGTCACCTTCGTCGAGCATCATCGAATTAAGTAAGCTTAAGTAAAGTCAGAAACTGCATGGAAGCTTACGCCAGACCTTGACAAGCCGAGGTTGTTGCCCCGAAGTCCCCACTTCCAGGGCTCCCCAAGTCACACACACATGCCCAATCTCTGATGGGAACTTCTGATGGGAACCTGAAGCGTTCTCTATGGTAATCGACGGGCAGTCTGATCCTGAGCTCGATGATCGCATGGCTAGGAGCGCACGAAGCAGTCTAGAGAGCCTTCTGATTTCGAAGCCACTGACTCTCTCCAGGTTCTAGGATAGACCTGTGGGAGAGAGGCTTCATTTGACCGGTTGGTAGCGAGAGGCACTTGCTTAACTTAATGTGGTGCTTCAGTCTTGGAATCGTTGCTTTGTTTGCCATTTTCAGGAAGGTTTTGTTGTTCAAGGAATTGGATTGCTATCGATAGGCCAGATCTTTCTGCTCATTTCGTGGGGGTCAAGTTCGGGGCAGAGCTTGGAGAATACGGTGAAAGGGTTAGGGTGTCCGACGGGTTTAAGCTGCCGGTGGATTGGCCCATGGTAGGGTTTGATTGAGATTGAAGACATGGCGGAGATCAAGCAGTTGTTGGCAAGGATCCTTGATACATTCAAGGGCACCAAAGCGGAAGACCTCAACACTTCCTCGGCTGAAGTAAGTACTGTGTGCCGTCAATTGTATTCTGTCTTTGATTTCACGTTTCCAGATTGGGTGTCTCGTCTTAGTTTGAGGTTTTGATCTCGGAGTCTGACATTCATGAGCTGCAATGGATTGTCCAGTTCATTTTGAATGCAAAACCCTAAACCCTAAATTGTTGCTTTTAGGTGGACGAGTGGGTTGCGTATGCACCCGCATTCAGCGTGGGATCCGAGTTCGAGGGAGCTTGCGCCTACGTAAACACTTATCTGACCTTGCGAACCTTTCTCGTTGGCAACGATCTGAGCATTGCCGACATTACCGTCATTGCGCACCTGGGGAAGGTCGGACCAAGGTGGGAGAGCTTGCGTAAGTCCACGAAGTACCCTAATCTCGCTCGATGGTACAATTGCATTCTGGCCCAATATCCTGCCATTGTGGAGGTTCTGCCTCGGCGTGGAGGTGGAAAGCCCGTCGTCGCAGAGACAGAGAGCGCTGCGACCGTGATCGCCGAGGCAACAAGCGAGAAGTTGGACGGGTCGTCTGAAGTGGATTTGCCAGGTGCCGAAATGGGCAAAGTATGCACTCGATTTCCCCCCGAGCCAAGTGGTTACCTCCACATTGGTCACGCCAAGGCTGCTCTCATGAACCAGTTCTTTGCCCAGAAGTACAAGGGACGCCTGATCATCCGGTTCGATGACACAAATCCAGCCAAAGAGAAGGATGAGTTTGTTGACAGCATTCTGCATGATCTAGAGACATTAGGAGTCAAGGGGGATATCGTAACCTACACCTCCGATTACTTCCCCGAGCTCATGGCCATGTGTGAGAAGCTGATCAAAGAGGGAAAGGCATACACGGATGACACAGAGCGGGAGCAAATGCAGATAGAGAGGAAGGCGCTCATCGAGTCCAAATGCCGAAACCAAACGGTTGAGGAGAATTTGAAATTCTGGCAGGAAATGGTAGCTGGCACGGAAAAGGGTGTGAAGTTTTGTGTCCGTGGCAAGCTCGACATGACCAACCCGAATGCATCTTTACGAGACCCTGTGTACTACCGTTGCAACCCTACCACTCACCACCGTGTGGGAGCTAAGTACAAGGTGTATCCCACTTACGATTTTGCTTGCCCCTATGTGGATAGTATTGAAGGCGTCACTCATGCACTTCGAAGCAGCGAGTATCACGATCGGAATGACCAATATTACCGAGTCTTGGAAGACATGCAACTGAGACGTGTGCATGTGTGGGACTTCAGCCGTTTGAATTTTGTGTATACGCTGCTTAGTAAACGGAAGCTGCAATGGTTTGTGGACAACGGACGAGTGGAGGGTTGGAATGATCCTCGGTTTCCCACTGTGCAAGGGATCATCCGACGGGGGCTAACAGTTGAAGCCCTCAAGCAGTTTATCTTATCGCAGGTATGGTTCTGCGGTTTATGGTTTATTTTCATTTCATTTCTTCGATGCAAAGATGTGATGCAGATATCAGAAAGCATAAGATGTAAGGTAGGGAATCCATTCCCGTGACATTTTCAGCTGTTTGAGTGTTATCTCTTACTAGAATGAAATTTATGTATATATTCTTAAATGTGGGTCTTTCCAACGTACTGAATTATACATCATTGACACTTTATGAGTAAGTTCTGAAGTTTCAAAGTGCTCATAGGGTGAGTAGAGCCTTGGGTAGACTTTGATTCTTCAGTAGTTGTACGTTGTCATATTCACTCGATTCTACGTACGTACTTATGACAACAATATCTACTGCACTTATGGCCTATTTATGCCCTGCCCATGGCAAAAGGTATCCCACAAGAAATGGTTCACTACATTTCAGGGATTTGTGATTGTGATTCTTTTTTTCTTTTCCTCTGCTTCCTTCAATGTAAAGGTGCCAGAAAGCTATGAGCAGTATTACTCAGTATCTGTGACTTCGTTTGTGCACAGGGTGCATCAAAGAATTTGAATCTGATGGAATGGGACAAGCTATGGACAATCAACAAGAAGATTATTGACCCGGTTTGTCCGAGGCACACAGCTGTGATTTCGGAGGGGAAGGTTCTGCTTGACCTAAGCAATGGTCCTGAGACTCCTTTCACTCGAGTTATTCTTCGACATAAGAAATTCGAGGAAGCCGGGAAGAAAGCTACAGTTTTTACGAAGAGAGTGTGGCTCGACCTGGCAGATGCAAACGCTGTGTCTGAAGGAGAGGAAGTGACGCTTATGGACTGGGGCAACGCATTCATCAGAAAGGTGGAACGAGACCAGAACGGTCTGGTGACAGGTCTCAAGGGAGAGCTACATTTGGAGGGTTCAGTGAAGGTCACCAAGCTGAAGCTAACCTGGCTACCTGAGACGTCCGAGTTGGTTCCCCTCACTCTTGTTGACTTAGATCACCTGATCACAAAGAAAAAGCTAGAGGAAACTGACGAGTTTATCGACGTCCTTAACCCTGTAACCCGTATCGACACGTCAGCAGTTGGAGACGCCAACATGCGGAACTTGCAGCGTGGCGAAATCATTCAGTTGGAGAGGAAGGGGTACTACATTTGTGATGTGCCTTTCTTGCGGTCAGCAAGACCTATTGTGCTCATTGCTATTCCAGATGGCAGGCAGCACAAACCACTTGGAAGTCAAAAAGCCTTGTAATTGTTTGATTACGGGGCATTCTTAATGTACCAGCAAACAATGTTGACAAGCGGAATATGTTACCCTCTTTTATTACTTTTATTCTCACTACTGTTGCCTTAAAATGTACACTTTTTCTGCCAACTGAATTCCGCATAATTAACGACAGTTGCACTTCTATGTGCCACTTCCACAAAATGTGTCAGACAGGCCTCACTAATTTGTACAATCTTCTGCTTATAACTGAATTTGTTAAGGTCATCAGCACAACGCTGTCACAGACTTCCCGTGTGTGCTTCATCAAGTCCTCGCTGTATCGACCACCTGCAATTTCGTCGTCCGGGACTGCTGCTGCCTATTTTAACTCCTCTGCAGTAAGCTTCACAAATGCAACACCTATGTTTTCATCCAAATCGGGAAGCTCGGTGGTATCTATAAAGAGAATAAGACACACTATCAGCCTTGCAACATCCTGTCTGAAGTATCACATCGCTATATCTCTCAAACCACAAAGTAGAGCTTGCAACTTTTAATTTGAAGGTTATGGAATGGGTGCGAAGTCATCCATCTGGTGCATAACCCAAGAAAGAACAAGTAGCCCTGTAGTGCATTTACACTTCTTTGATAACGTTGCAATTCGCTCGTAGAGGACTTTGTTCTTACCTAGGTTTTCATCTTGGAACCTTAGATATCGTAGATGAACCCATGCACAACAGATCGACCACATGTTTTTGGTCAAATGGACAAAGCTCTACAAATTTGAATTGATTCAATACGCAGACAGATAACGAACATACTTACAGGTCTGGCGTCATTCTCCTGCAGTTTTTCTAGAACTGCTTTAACAGAAAAGAAACCACGTTCAAGTGGACTGTAAGGAACAATCCTAATTCCCAGCTCCCTGCAAGATGAGGAAGGGAGAGACTGTGAGTCCCGTGCCTTCAATGGACACTTTTGCAACCCTGTGCTAACAACCCTGTGCTGGTAGTACAGATCAATGTAGTCCACATCCAGAAGCTCTAAGCTGCCTTCACAAGCTTTCCTCACATACTCAGCATTGCCCTGACCACCATCTTCCCATCCACCTGGGTGATGGCGAACTTCGTTGCCACTTGGACCTTGTCACGAGGGAAACCCTTCAGGGTTTGATGAACAAAAAGATTTGGTTTTTTAAGGCAATCAGATGAATCATATTAAACAACGAGATGATATGCTGAGATCTGAGTAAGGTAGAGGTTCCATTAACCCTACAATACATTAGAGGCTCCATCAACTAAACAGGTCAACTTTGATTCGTGCTACACACTTAGATGATTATGTCTGAAATTTGTTTTTTTGCAGTTGATTTTTAGCTCAACATTAAATAAATTTGCAAAACTTTAGAACCATGACCCACCTTGCCGACTCATTTCTCATTTGTGTGCGGCCCATACGTAGCCCAAAACGTGACGCCGTTGTTGAAAGCGTGGTAAACGAGAGCGACGGCCTTCTCCTCTGCCACAGCCTTCCCGTACCACGTGGACATGCCCATGCATCCCAACCCTAACGCCTAACCTGAAATTCCTCCCTCACCCAGACACACATTCTCATTCCGTAACTTAGAGCATACGTTTGGTGACTGACGGCAGGAGCTGTCCTCCATCCTTCCCGCAACCAGACCCTGATTTACGCGGTGCCCCATTTGACCTCACCGATGAAAATTCCACTCACCTCCAAATCTTGAGAACCAAGCTTCCGCCTCGGCACTTGATGCGTGCTTGCCGCCATCGATCGAAACGCACTCCTATTCCAAGCATGCATGCGATTCAGCTGTGAAAATCGACTTTTCTACTGAAATCCAGCCTCACGAATTTCTGCAGCATTACCCATTCAAAACTTCGAAGAGATACAGCGCAGCAGCGTTTGAGGTTTTAATTTTATTCGTCTCTCCCGATCCTAGCTGCTGAACGTACATTCTAACTAAACAGAACAATTCAGAATCAACAGAATATATCTAGATCGAGGGATGTGAACGAAGCACGCGCTAGCTTGAAGATCGTACCATTGACACCAGAATCGCGTGAGCGAGACCTACGTACATTCTGACTACCTTCATTAACTTCGTCCGGGACGATGAAGGTAAATCTCGTCGAGTTCATCTACTCACATGCACCACATTCCAACGGCCCTCCACGACCCAAGGGAAATCCCCGGACACGCACAATTCAACCGTGAAGAGGGTGCAACAGCAAGGACGCCCTGCAGGGGAAGGTTCAGGTGGCAATTGGGCCGGACAACGAAGCATGGGAACGCAGCGTGAGAGCCGTGCAGAACAGATGAGCTCAGTCAGGTTGTGTGGAACCGAAGGGCTTGCAAAGGAGAGAGACATGGGTTGGTGGGCACTGGGCACCGGGAGTTTTTGTCATTTGATTTGGGCCGTGCAGAAAGCGATATTAACTTTCTTAGTTGGTGTGACTGACGGATGCAGTTGCTTAACTTACATCTATAGAAGTGGAAACATAAAAATTGAGGATGAAATTTAAAGTATTCATCCAAAAGAGTGTACATTCATCTAGAAAGGAGCAATATTGTCCTTGGAATATGTTGCAAATATGCGATTTCCTCCACTGAAATTGGGGGAAAATATGGCCTAATATTTCCTTAGAAAAAATGGTACTCCGTATTGCTTTTGAGCGGAAATAACTTAAGTTATTACTCCAAAAAACACAGGTTGGCACTTGGCACTTGGCACTTGGGGGGGTGGGGCTGGGGGAGGGGGGAGGGGGGAGCTGCAGCATGCAATTGATGGCGGACACTTGGGTCCTTGGGTGCAGCATGAGAAATGTTGAACTGAACCCTGACTGTCGGGAGAACAGAGCAATTAATTCATTAATTCACTCATGCCAGGGGGCACACTGCATCAGAAACTGGACGACGGGACTGGGAGCTCCATTCAGGCTATAAGCTTAAGTTAAAACTAAAATCTAACTTCAAATTGAGGGAACTTATTTAACTTCTTACTCAGTGAGGCAGTGTACATAAGCTCCGTACGTATTCCTTTCTGACTTCTTGGCTACATTTGAAACCTGCTCTCGTTCCGGAACTACTGTAGTGTCAGTAACTTATAGGAGGAGGTCCTTAACCCTTGAAACTGAAGGCCCTTGGGGTCCTCTATACGGACTGTATTTAGCTTTATAACTCTTCAATTGTGGTTTAATACATGAGTTATGATACATTTTTATTTACATTCTATCATGATCATTAATTTACTTTGTACTGAAAAGTATTAGGTCAATGTTTTCCTGATCAAATACCACCAAATACATAATATACTATAGGACCGCATAGGGCTTTCAAACCCTTCTAGAGTTAAATGGAGTGGGCCTTTAGAAGTGACTATAGGAGCGGTCCATATGAGTTACAGAGCATGTGGTTGTTGAAATGGACACCAATTTTTGAGGTAGGAAAATGTGACTGCAAGTGCGTGATTTTAGGGCAGTAAACAATGTTTTTGGACTACTATTATGTGTGATTCAGTAATCATGAATGCCTTATATAATTGTGAACACATAATTCAAGATGACAATAAGGAAGAAATGACAAATATAATTTTTGGGTATATATTTCTCTTGCTTGATTTAGGACACTTTATTCACGCATTATAGAACTTTCCTAAACATGATGAATACCCACTTCATCTATTTTAGGACAAATCTACTCTTTTCAAAGGCTAATTCATTATTGCTAAAGTCTATAACCATCAAAGGCGACCTACAAACTCTTCACTTTGGAAAATTGTATCTAATTCATTCTAAGTCAAAAAATTACAATTGGAATTGCAATATGTTTCTTTCTAATTGTATAAAAAAACAAGGTTGATATGGTCAATTGAAAAAAAAGTAATTTTTTCCTTCATGTATAAAGTGTGAATATAGGATAAGAAACACACTTTTTTGCTAATTACAATGCTATATAATCTTCAATCTCAACCAATATTATCAAATTTCAATTTTTATAGCAAAATATGAATATTTATAATATCATTGTTTTAACAATAAAATGATTCCATAATTATTATGCACACTCAGTTTTGATATGTAACTATTTATATTGATAATTATTCACTCCAGATTCACACTTTTTGAAACAAAGTGTCAAACAAGTTGTAGAAGTTAGATACTATAGCTTATTAAATTTATGACAACACACTTAATCTTTCATTTGTTAATTTTTAGTAGTTTCAACAAAAGATTGGACATGGAGCCTTCTATGCAATTTTTTGCATATTAACATCACTTTCTATAAACAAAGGGATTTGAAGGTAAACTACCCCATTCAAATCCAAACTCCCATTCGGGGATCTAGGAGACGTCCCATCTTATGTTGTTAAGAAACCCCAAAAAATACAAAGGAAGGAATTAATTGTTTACTTTAGGAAGTTGATTGCACAAAATTAGGATAACATATCTTGGAATGGGTAGAATCAATACCTTTATAATACACTTTCATCAATTCATTGTAAGTTATCATCAAATCAATGCAAATTAATTCATCATGGCAATAGAAGTTAGAAGTTGGTGTTGAGGTTATTATGGATTGGATCGGGTACACGCTAACCCTAAAGGACCAAATGATGTTTTTTGGCAACATAGTGATTTGGGACAACTCACTACGAATGGAATTTTTATTTTGTTTCTTTGAATTTTTCATACAACATGTGCCCAAGGAGTAGCTTTAAGGCCCAATAGTTTTTATAATTTTTTTTTCTTGAAACATGGACAATTAGTTTTTATAACTTTTAAATACATGGTTAAAAAGTTATTGTATAATATGTAGTTTTCATTACTTGGCAAGCAATAAAAGGCAACAAATATCCTTCTTTAAAATCACTTTTAAAAAAATTTGAGATTAAAATTGGTTTTCTAGATTTTTCATGTGTATAGAAAGCTTTGAATCATTCCATTTTGATTTATGAGATAAAAGTTATGAGGAGTTTTAGTTGTAGATAGTTTGCAGGTATTTATGGAATCTCCAATCAAAAATAAACTTTGAAGACCTTAATTTTCAATATTTTTGGAAAAAAATAAAACAATTATGTTTAGATTTTTTATTATAATATTACTATCATTTGGATTGTCATTTTTCAATTTCATAAATTAACTTCATTCACAATTTTCAATTTCATTAACAATTATGTATTTTGAATCATTGTCTACTTCTTTCTACTTACTAATTCTTTCCTATATGTTGTAAAATTCCAAACAATCTAAAAATTTTCAAACACATAGCCAACTTGCCTTAAAGAATGAATCCAAAGAGTTACAACAATCTTAGATATTTTTTCATAATGATCTAACCTTGTAAAGTGTAGCTGCCCAAATTTTTGAAGTGCAAAAAAAGGGATTTTTGTCACTTCAAACACTAATATCTTACAATCTACAAGGTGGAAATTTCTGAATTTTTTTCACATCTTCTCAAACTAGTGTACTACAAGATCCTATAGTTACATATGTCCAAAAATGTGTTTTTTTCCCAAAATTTGGTACATGTATTAGAAATAGCAGTTTTGGAGTGTTTTTGAAATAAAAACATAGTCAAAAACCTTTAGGGGGTAAGTTTGACATGGTTTGATAGAAGCCCTACAATAGCTATTTTTTTATATTGTCAAGAAATGTCTATGGGCTGAAATAGGATGTCTAAGGTAGCACCCTTCTATAGTTTAAAAAAACAAAACATGAAGTCTGAAAATTATTTTTCTAATTACAACATTGGCTCTTATTACTTGTCTCCACTAAAATTTATTCTCACATTTTCTAGATAGCATTAAGGTAGACTAGCCCATTCCCACTAGCTTCCTATAATCGTCATCCTATTTTTGGCCCCATTTCCACCATAAAACTCACCATTTACTTTTTTGACAAACTCTATAGATTAATTCTAGTTGGGTAATGTGTCAGTCCTTGATTGGTGGATACTCAAGTGCAAATAGGTACATGGAATGGTGGTTATAGGTTTAGGATAGGATGTTTATGACTCTAATTTAGTGGCGGTTTTGTAATTTCAAAGCAAACCTTTTTAGAAATTCATAGAAATTACAATCGGGAAACAATAATTCCACTTGGGGTTGATTCATGAAACATGTCCACACCTTTGAAAAATATGTGACCCTTTTGGAGTTGGCCCTAATATATTCAAATTGTGAATCAAGGTGGTAATAGGTTGGTCTACTTTAGAAGAGAATTGGGGGCTTCAAGAGCCCGTTTCAAGGTTGTTCCCTGCATTGTTCTTAGTGCTGCTAGAAATTGGGAACAAGATCATAATGGACTGAATTTCCAATGTTTTGGAGAAAAAAATTAAAGTTTTTTTCTCAAATTTCTAAAAAATATTGATAAACATGAAATTGAATTAAAAAATATTCTTTAAAAAAATTAAAAATAATATTATTTTTTAACGTCGCAGTGTCTATGCCACGTCATACTGTTGATGTGGCGAGTTCCCACACCTTGGGAACTCAAAATAACTTGCAACCTCTTCATGCCCTCAAATCTCTTCTAATGCATTTTCATATTGGACTATTGCTTTGCCCATAATCACTTGTATTTACATTATGACACCATCAAAGGTTTCATTTCAATTTTTCAAGGCAATGTAATTTGTGATCTTCAATATAGTGATGAAACTATTTTCATTCAAATGAAGTGATGTCAGATTACTTTGGAATTCTTTTAGATAGCCTTGAAGATTTCATCCCTTTAAGTTTAAAAAATATCTTATAAGATGTCCAACAATTTTGTCCAAAATGCCATTGAACAAACAAATCACCAAAAATAATATACTTGCATGCCACTTCAACATGTCGATGGCTTGATCCTTTCATGGAATAAGGTAGGAACATCTCTTCTTGTTCATTTAAGCTCATGTGCATAGATGGAGTCAATCACAATCATGTTATTGTTTCCCTATAGACAAATGGAAATCATTAGTATTAAAAAATAAATAACTATTTTTTCGATTTTTTTAGTGTTTTTTGTTGAATTCTCTAAATCAAGACTAGAAAAAAACTTCAGAGCATTCAATGGGTGCATGTTTGAAGTACCTCGAGAAAGACCCAAATTTTTCTACAAAAAGCTTGAAGTACTTTACTAAAATCAAATGCCATTCATAAAGTAGGAGTCTTTCAAAGTGAAGAGTTTGAGATCCTATTGGAGACACTCCGATAAACACCTATTTGACATAGAAATGGAGGTGAATGGAATCAAGTTAGGTAAACTAACCCATGATGGTTTAACTACCTAATGAAGACATTTTGAAAATGACTCATTCCAATCTTATACTAACAAATGACAAAAAATTTGCAATAAATGAGATTTCAAGTAATTAAGGTGAGTTAGTGGCTACATTCAATGTCTTGGTTGATGGTGAAGGAGTTAATAGTGACTGCAATAGGAACTTCCACTTTTTTGGTGTAAATTCATCACAAGAAAAAACTTATTTACTCTTTCATATCATGACCATGTTAGGAAATATTGTAACTAATTTAGGTGGTAAGATGACCATTATGGATACCCTTTTGGGTGGATTTGGGGTAGTGTAGAGATTCTTTTGGGCCAATTGGGCAGCACACTTCAAAATTCATTACAAATTCGTATTTTGTCAAAAAAATGAATTTTCAATTGCTCTCTCCATTTCGCACATTTGTCTTTATATAAAAAAAAATTAAAATCTTTCAATAATGTCAACAAGGCAAACCAGTCATTCTGACTGTCACAGACTGGTTTAAGCTTACCTCAGTTCTTCTTTAGAGGTTGGTAGGATCATGGGGACGGAACCACTTTCAAAAAATCCCACAATTTCAGCCTCATGGACTGACCCAAATCCCTGTCTCTTCCAAAGATAGAGGTCCTCTCGTCCTTCCACCTGTTAAGCTTAGTTGCTACTCTCCCCAAACAAGGTGTCAGGAATCGAAACTGCAAATTTCTGCTTACAATAGTCTGCCAATCCTGATTCCAGTTTTAAGAAAGTTAATTTGTGCAATTTGGGAACTCAGATCTTGAAGATTCCTACCTTAGACACATTTCTCATTGCAAAATGTCATTCAAACAAGAGCTAACTTATACCATACCATTCTCAGATTTAGGACTTGTAGCAATTCAGGAATTCCATCCATCGACCTGCAAACTCAAAGGCAATAATAAACTTAATAATAGGAACCGTGTCTAAATGTTTATTCAACACCTTTTAGGTGAAGATACCGCATCTTCCACAATAAAACCTTGGAGTTTGGATTAGGTTATAGGGCCTAGTGATTTTTTAGCCAACCAAACAGTCGCCAAATGGGAAAATCAATATTTAGAAATGCCAATTTTGTACTAGACTAGTGTAAATCCTCTCTTCTTATTGCCAATCTCTTCATCCAGAGTTTGCTACTCCAGCAATAAGGCATGCACCCAAACTCAATATTGTAAAAAATGTGATACCTACATTTACTAGGTATTACTTATACAAGAAGTTTACAATCTAAACATGTACACAATCAAAACATGGAAGTCCATGGGAGCCTAGTGTTGTTTTCTGTTACTCCTAGAAATAACACTTTGAACACTCATAATTTATTCATATGATGTCCACATAATGCATGCTAAAGTATGTTGGAATGCATTTTTAGTTTCCCTTACAATTCAACAAAATAATCTTCATTAAATATTAATAGTAACTATGCTCAATTGTAATTAGCGATGATTATAGATGGGCAAACCTTATTCAAAACTTGTAGAAAAGGTTAGTGTGGTCGTGAGTTGGTCTCGTTGTTTGTACGTTTGCTCCCTGTCCAGGCGACTCGTGCCTGGTTGTGCATTTTTGCAATGAAATTCCGTTTCGTTTGTTTCAAAACAAAACAAAACAAACTTGTGGAAAAGCCCTGACTGCGCCCACAATGCATGGTCTCTGATAGAACATTCAGAAACGATTCAAAGTCCGAGTCCCTGCTAAGTTATGCCAAGGTTTGACCAAGTGTGACAGACAGACCTGTCTACTGACAAGAGTTGCAGAGGGAGTGTGAAGGAAGGGCAGTAACTTAACTTAAGCTCACAGTAGTAGAAGTGTGTGGAAGGAGATACGGTTCTGTCAACGGCGCAGCTCTGCACCAGAAGAGTTGAAAGGGATGGGGATTTGAAGGGAGCATTAACTTCTGCAGCGTCTTCCCCCCTCCAGTTGGCCACTTCCCTTGAGCGGTTGCGCCTTGCATTAATTTGGCACACCTTCCGTGATCAGACCCTTTCCCTTTCATATTGCACTTCAAATGTGATACATGGCGCTCACGTCCCGGATTCCCGTGCCAACTTATGAGCTACTGTAGTACTCCCGTCTTTCTCACTGTAAGTTATGTATCAATTCAACTTATACTGTCTGTCACTGGTTTGGTGTTTACATGTATTTCGTGTAACTGCATCACTTGTAATTAAATCCTCCTAATCCCGAACATGAGTTGATACAGTATACATGCATATCACTATCTTGTATTTAAAAAATCCTTAGACTTAATCCTGAACATGAGCTAGTAGATACAGGACGCACATCACTCGTTATTAAATCCTTACAAATAATACGGAAAACGAGTAGATACAGTATTCACATTGGTCCCATGGTGCAGAGCAGGATTGAGATCGATCAGGCTTAGATTTTCATTTCTAGAGCTGCAGGTAGGTTTATACAGACTGGTGTGAAAAGACGGAGTTCAATATCTTAATTAAGTGAGTACAGGTAATGGCCTACGTACATCCAGAATTTCAACGGGTTTCTTAATTCGATAAGTGAGCAAACGTACTGATTTCTATTGCGAGCTGGAAATGTAAGTCTGAAGTAGTGTAAGTTATACATTAATTTTCAATTCTCACCGGTTACTTTAAAAAAAGAAAAAGAAAAAAGCGTTATACATTAATTTCCGTATCGAGCTGGATAATCCTCAATTGTGCAGAGGTACGGTTGGCATGTGTAGTCCCGGAAGTGAAGGGAACAGTTTTCATTAAGTTAATGGGGTGCAACGCAACCAATTATGTCCATGTTCCCGCCGTCTTTACTAGGAACCGTAGTTTGGTTGAGGGAACTGGTGAAGTTTTGGTGCTGACACCGGTAGAAGCGTTGAATGCATAGCATTCGAAAGTCGAACTAACATTTGCAGGCAACATTTGCACGGAGTCCGCAAACTGCTCAGCAATTGAAGATTTCTTTCATCAAATTCGATTTCTTACAGCTCCGATCTTTGATGGAGAGGAGTCCTGGAGCTAGCGTTGAAACCTGAGCATGCATTCCTCTGCGAGTAGTTGATAGGGAGGTAGTACGTGAGTTTCACGTCGCGAACAAAGCTAGAGAGTGGGGGTCCATTGTAGAATGATGGCCCGGAGAGCAATGGCGATGGCAGGACCATGGCTTGCATTGCTTGCGATGTTTTGCGGCGCTGTGGTGGTGAACGCCGCGACAGCGCCTCCTCCCCTGGCGGATTGCAGCGTCTCCTTCAATGACTTGACTCCGTGCATCGACTTTGTGAACAGCAATTCCTCCGGGCCCCCTTCATCTCCCTGCTGCACCGCCTTCTCCACCACGAAGCAGAACCACCCGGAGTGTCTCTGCCAGCTGCAACAAGCCTTCGCCGACCCCGCGACGGCGCCAGGGAACATCACGCGCGCCGCGGAGATTCCAACGCTCTGCAGAGTGGCGGTGGATTACAACCAGTGCGCGGCGCTTCTCGGTCTCCCGCCGCTGCCTGCGCCCGCGACGACGCCAGCGCCAGTTGTCCCACCACCAACGCGTCCCCCAGTCCCACCTCCTCGTCCCGCGCCCGTGCCCACGCCTCCGACAGGGAAGGATTACGATTGCACAAACTCGTTCACCGACCTTTCGTCGTGCTTGGGCTTCGTCAGCGGGGGCGCCGGCAAAGGCGCACCCCCGAAGGAGTGCTGCACCGCACTGACCAACACGCAAGCGAAGGAGCCCATTTGTATCTGCCAGCTTCTGGCGCAAGTGAACGACAGCGCGCAATACGGCGTGAACGCGACGCTGGCGATGGAGCTTCCGGGTTTATGTCACGTCAATGGGGACACATCCAAGTGCCCCACATTGCTGAACAGCCCCCTGGCGCCTTCGCCCACCATCGTACCCACGCAACCCCCATCCCCGATCGCGCCCATTCCAGCTCACGCGCCAGTGCCAGAGCCTGCGCCCGCGCCAGGGCCTCTTGGGGACTCCGTGGACTGCTCCAACGAATTCGCGTTACTGCAATCCTGCTTCGCGTACGTGATGGCAAACGACACCACGCCTCCTACGGTGGAATGCTGCACGTCTCTGGGGAGCGTGGTGACTAACAAGCCCGTGTGCTTGTGCCAGCTGCTGCAAACGGTGGGCAGCGGTGACCCCGCGACGTCGGGTATCAACGCCACGCGCGCGCTCGGCCTGGCTGATGTGTGCAAGGTCACCACGGACGTGAGCCAGTGCCCGGCGCTGCTCGGACAACCCGTGGCGTCCCCGCTACCGTCGTCGCCGGCATCTGGCGAAGCGCCTGGCGTTTCTCCTGCTGGTGGGGACGCTGGTGAAGCTCCAGTTGCGGAGTCTCCTATCGCTGAGGCTCTGACGCCGGCGCCATCTGGCGCCGCTAGACCTCATGGCTGGTACTCATTCCTGGTAACAAGTTTCTGGAGCGTTGCTCTGGCTTCAGCAATTTTTGTATTTTAACTGAACCGTCTCGACAACGTAGCATGGATCCATGGCCGTCTTGCTAGCTTGCAGGTGGAGGGAATTACAATACTCGTGTAACCATCCGAAATCTGTCGGTATCGCGTGATGAGGATTCGCAATTTCTGCGAGGATAGCCATGGTAGAGAAACTCATATTTGCCACTTTTGCTGCTGTTGAGGGTAGTTGCCATTATTAGACTCATCAACCAAATTTTATGGATGTTCTTGTTGGAGGAAGGGAATGAAAGAGGATTCCAATGGGCTAAAGATTGAGTCATTTGGAATTCGTGTGCACATGTTTCAACAAAGGTTCCAAGTTTTGGTATTAGAAATTCATGGTGCAGGGAGGCCTAGCTAGCTAAGGTAGGGACTCCCATATTTGTCGCTATTGTTACTATAAATATTAAGTTCATGCTGTCATTTGAGTGGTCAAATTTGTTTGTGCTTATTGCCAAATGATAAATGGATTCTGATGCACCGAAGAATACATTATGCGGATATTGTATGCAAAAGTTCTGAAAGGTGAGGTGTGTTCGGTGAATGTCCTATGAAAGCAGGAGGTGTGCTCAAAAACAGAAGTGGTAATTTTTCCATGCTTTTGTTGGCAAATGAAAGAGGATTCCTATCCAAAGCACCAAAGAATGCTTCATTCTAGTCCTCTCATTGAAATCAGAAAGAAAAATTTACAGTTTCTAATGTAATTGTCTTAAAATTTATTAAATGTTGTGGTGGTACATCCTCTTCATCTTCATCCATATTTACCTAACCTGTAAGATTTTAAAGTGGGCAGCAATTGTGGGTGGGTGCCCCAAATTCTAATCAATAACAGTGCTACTGGTGCAGAGTGGTACTCTTGTTTGATAGTTGCATCTTATTGCAGAAGAAAAGAAGTGTAACTCAGGTTTTGTTCTCCTTGAAAATGAAGACCCTGTTGGGATAGTTCTACTATTTATGCCAAAAGGACATGGGTAGTGACATGAGTGTGAGACATGCTGAAGGCATGTCTCACAAATTTGTTTTTGTGTGTAAGGAATATGTTAAAAAGGTAGCAACACTTATTTGCATCTGAATAAGGGTTTGAACATGGTTCCTGTTATTGAATTGTTTAAGCTCTTGTTGTGTCTTGTTGGTAATTATTTGCAAGGGGATTTTAGATTCTCTTAGATTGCATTATTTAAACTTTGTATAAATTTTCAAAGTACTAAAAATAGATTGACCTAAAATCAACCCTAGGCTCATGTATGGAATTTGTCCATTTTATGCAAGAATTTTAATTGGATGGTTTTACGAACATGTCATTGGTAGGTATTGTTACCTTGTATGGAACATGAACCAACATTTATTCCCTAAAGGACCAAGTGTTCAAATTTAGTTCTATTGAGAGATGTAGTTGGCAAGAACTTCTTCATTCGTAGTCGTGGATGGATGGATATTTTTTGTAAGATATTAGTGAAAGTTACCTTTCTCTTCGCACAAATTTTGTAATCATGAGTTATGTGTTCACAATGTTATCAATTAATATGTATGAGGAGTAACAATTGTCTTATTAAGTTCATGAATCTATGACTCAGGCAACTATGGAAAAATGTATGCTCATTTTGAGTGGTTCTTGTTTCTCATACCTACCCTGTATGCATGATATAAGCAATTTTTTGGGGGTCTATTGCAACTGCATCGCAACCCTTCTGAATCATGAAATACACGTCAAAAGTAATTGTGAAATTTTCCTCCGGAAACCTCCTTCACGTGTGGCAGTTATCATAATTTTATGCAAATTCTTTCACTGAATTTGTGTGTAGCAAATTCCTCTTGCATTATTAAAGGATGATTTGCCTAATATAGTCAAACTTGCTTGACCCTTTATTTCTTCAAATGTGAGAGTGTTTCACTTCAAAAGTTCATTACCATACAATTGCAAGTGGTACTTGCTTAGCCATCATGCCTGCTCATCTTTGAATTGTTGCGTACAGGGAGAAACAATTGGTCAAACATTCTACATTTCAAGCTATTTTTTTAATTGCACCCTCTGAGCCCCTGGTGCTTCTGGTGGGGTTAAACTAGGTTCTAAACTCTTAGACCATTTTCAGTCAAGCTACTTGCTGATGCTTGTTGAATTCCAAGTGCATTTTATTGTGATTTTGTACATTACATACATTGAGGGTCTACAAGCAGTTCACATGGACAACATGAACTCCATGAAAAAATACTTTTGTAGAGTACGTGACTAAGTGTTAAAATTTGGCGATCTTGTAACATAGTAAGCCAAACTCCTTGTCTTCCTCTTCTGCCCCCGTAGGCCATTCAAGCTTCTAATAACATACATTGCCAATTCCACCAAAACTTGAAGAGAGAACAGTGCGAAGTTGGCTGTCCTTGATTGTCTCCATGAATTCAAAGCTCCCCACATGGAGGACATTTAGGTACGAGCGTTGAATGCTGTTTATCAAGACCCAGCTTTTCGTGACAAACAATCCGGATCTGGATAGGAATTCCTTCAGCATTGAAACTCTTCTCTTATTTCCCATTACGCCATTACGTAGCTGGAACTTCTATTTTAGCCTTAGCTAAACAACCAACTAGCTTAACCGGTCAGTACCGTATTCTGCAAACCTCGTAAGAAAATAAGTGCAGGGCAAAGTTAAATGTGCAGGGAAAATCTTGAATCGTAATTCACCATGATAGGGATTTCAAGGCTAAAGCATTGTACTACCGGTATACATGCCAAGGTCAAAGGTCCAAAACCGGTACTGAACAGATTTTCTCATTTTCTTATCAGCTGTGTCAAAGTCTCAGTCAAGGATTCTCAAATAAGCTGATCGAGCACTCTTTCAAAAAACATCAGGCTAGGTTGAATTCTTGAGAACAAGTGTACGACCATTTATTGATTGCAGTCGTGTGCATAAATTTACTTTGGTGCCCATCAGATATTGTATCTGATACTTGGAAACCAGTGCAATGGTCTCAAACTAAGTCTATCTCTCTTTAGTGCTCGAGCCTGCTAATTTGAGCTGAGCTATCTATAGCAGCTGCCTCTAAATTCGCTAGTTGTAGACAAAAATTCCGGTATAATTCCAGAAAGAATCATTTGCACCAAAGCCTTTAAGTTGGATCTAGCTAGGTTTTAGCTCCGCATAAGAATGCTCCTCCTCTGATAACAAAGTTCAGGCATTATGCCTAAACCAATGGAATGGAGCTTTCAAAGTTTCAAAGATATATCTCAAATTCAATTCCATCGTAGTGCCATTCATCTTCACAATTGTCGACGCCATGTTTGGGACTTCTGCAGCATGACTCAAGTCCCACTTCTGATGTCATGCCCGTGCATTCATTCTCTTGTCAATGTTGACTGCCGAGCCCGAGAAACCCCACCGAGTTTTTGGTGCACTCTAAAGGAACAGTTGGGTTGCGCTTCAGGTCCGTGCAGTAGTTGTACACCATGTAATTTTCTTCCACCCATTTCAGTTTCTCTTGCTTGGCCGCAGAGAGGGTTTGGTACTCCGGTTGCTCCCACGATTGATTGGCGAAGGGCATGGCGCACGAGGCGGCGGCGTCCACGGCCACACAGGCATCCAGTTGGAAGTTTTGGTAGGAGGCGACGAAGGGGGCGTGCGTCCAATCAATCTTCACGCGGCCCCCCTGGGTGGCCCATTTGTCCCCGTTCCAGAGACTGGAGTACATGCTCATGGGCTGCTGGTTGGGATAGGCCATCCCCATGGCCTCGTTGTTGGTGAAAACTCGGATGGGCACGTCGTCCACCAAGAACCTGCAGGGGCATAGAAAAAACATTAATACTGTAGTCTGTATCAATGTTCGGGGGAGAACCGCCGGGAAAAATCCGGTTGCAATTTGAAAACATCTGAAAGTAACCAGCGAAAAAATCTACGAAATAACTGCTTAGTGAAAAAAAATAAAGAAAAAAACGGACTTGGTACTTTAAAAATCGGACCACTATGGGAATTCTAGGGAAATAGCTGGGTAAAACTCAAGAAATACCCCGAACACTGGTCTACATCAACACTGTGTCTGCATTCTATTGGATGTATCTGCTCTTTTGTAATATACCACGACCCATTAATTGCTCTTGTTGAAGAAGTACTCGTCACTATGTATCAAAACTCACAAACTCGTCACTGACAGTGTATTTGATAACTTTTCTCTATTGTATGTCTTTAGGTAAGTTCTTATAAGGCAGCGTAATGCTTTCGATACTGACCATATCTGATAACTGGCATGAGCTGCCAAGATATTAGGAATTGTTTCATAAATTGCCGACAAAGCTCAAAAGATGACCTGGCCTGCTCTTGCTGGCTGTCTAGTCCATGTTTTGACGTGACAAACAACTTGCTATTGAGCTAGTTCAAAGCTACTTTGTATGACTTTGCAACCTTAAGCCTATTTAAGGTGAAGGATGTAAAATACATCAGGGACCTGATTTCATGGCCTACATTGACATTTCATACTGCTAACACTAACTGTCCTCTATGAGCGCATGCACCTGGGTTCGAGGTTTAGCTAGTGGTGAATGCATTACTTTGGTAAATAAATGTCTATCACCACTGGTCATTGTATAAAAATGGTCTATCTACTGTCACTTACAGTGGTCTACAACCTCCCATTTTGAATTGCATGAGAAAATCATGTATGGTGATAACAACATGGTCTCAGAAAAAAAATGATTCTTGTGCTGTTTAAGTCGATGTATCACTTAGATTTCATATGTTGAAATGCTTAACATTATTTGCCAAAATAAAGGAATGAGGAGGCGTACGTACACAATCTGCCGACGGTTCCAGAGAACCCCATAGGTGTGGTAATCAGTTGTTGGGTCAAACCACAGAAAGATGCGCTGCTCCCGTTCTCCGGTGCCATTAGCAAACACATTGGTCTGCAAAATGTAAGGCTGCCCCGAAGAGTTTCCTAAAAACTCAAAGTCCAGTTCGTCGTGATTTGAAGTCGTGGATGATAGCTGTTGGTCATTGTCAAAAAGAAAGTCTGAGTTTTCTTATGATAATTATTACTAATTAAGACCTTGGCAGAATACTATGAAAATGACTTCATGAACAACACTAAGCAAGCTTAATTGGCTACTATTTGATATAATGTGGGAGGTGTATAAATCGTCCCTTTTAAGTGTAACTACTTGATCAGTGATCATTGTAGATAATACTCTCCGCATTTCACCCTTTCATTTCACCCAGTCCTAGATAAGAGATGCTTTTAGAAATTAGAATATGCACCATACTGACCGACTAATTCATCTAAGCATAGGCTAATTTTTGCAGGCTTCATATTGACCACTAAATTCAAGGAGCCCTTAGACAGAAGCAATGGAATGATAAGTAATAGATAACCGATAGAAGGTGGAGAGACCCAAGACAGTTATCAAACATAACCCTAGATCCTCCAGACTAAATCGGAATCATCAGATCTGGAAGTTCCATGTCCAGATCTAAGGTTCTTTGAGAGCATGAGGACACATTTCTGACTCAGAGAGACCCTTCTCCTATCTCCCAACTCTCAACATGACGATGAAAACAACACAAGAGTGTCATGTACTCCCTCCGTGCTGAAATAAGTGTCCTCAATCCCTCTCATGTTTTTTAAGGTTATTTTGAGTAGATCATATGGAGGGTTTCCTCTATCCAATTTATTGAGGTTGCAATGAACACATGTAATGGTCTTCATTGATTCTAGAGGTATAAGATATGTACCCTTCTGAATTTCTTCTTTTCCAAAATATGATCAACCAAATTGGTATCAAAAGATTTGAACAGCACTTATTTCAGGACAGTGGGAGTACTAGGTAACTGGATGATAGGCTGGGTACGTCGCTACACCAGAGTCGGTTCTAGGACATTATCCTCTCCTCCAAAGTGGTTTAAGTCTGTCAAATCTTGGAGACTTGCAATTCGATCAAATTAAAAAGAGTGATATTATGACCCTAAACCATCCTCCGTCTTCCAACCCCATTGTGCCATATGGAAATGAGAGTGACAAGAAAGGGTTATGACTTACATAGTATGCAGTGACCGTGCCTGCCGAGTCTGCCGGAACGAGTTTGATATCCATCATAATACTTCCAAATAGAAACATGTCGTTTGATTTAAATCCCGAACCTGCACATGATACAGGAAATATATTCTTGAACATTACTTTGACGGCGTTTTGCATGCTCTTCTGGAGCACACTAATTAAACCGTAAGGACCCGGTCCCGTCTCCGATCCCATACTGACTCCTATTACCAGTTGACAGAAGCCCATCTGTTCATACACTTACTTAACTTGAATTGAGCTCCCATTAGCTAGAAAGAGATGTAAGCATATCTGGCTTCGATCATTTATATCATTCTATGGCCACTGATTTTTGAATGGGAACGGACTTGTCTACTGTCGCGTCAAGGAAACGAGTACCCGTGGGAGAAAAGACAATATCCTTATATGGCAGGATTCGTCATTCACCTAAATCGTGACACTGAACCGCAAAATTGATGCTACAAAAACTCAGGTTTTACACTACAACAGGAAGTAGCATTTGCAACACATCAACAATTAGTTTGCACTTTGCAATGGTTTTTGTAGCAGTTCAGTATTGGCTAAAACTTATGGTCTACTGCATTGCTAACCATTGCAAAAGTGTTGCAAATTTGTTGTAAAAGTCTTGGACACGAAACCAGGCCAAGGCATATCTCTGCCTAAACTGTTGCATTAACAATTGGAATTTCAAATTGTTGCAATACATTGCACAGTGTTTTACTAACCCATTGCACAATATCTGACGGTCCTTGCATGCAAAACCGTTGGAAAACTATTGCAATATCAGCTTCCGTGCTCGTGCCATGAAGTCGCCCACCACGAAAAGTGCCAATGTCGTGAAATCGAAGTTTAAGTTCCTTATCACCGTCTAAGAGAAATCAGTTTTATTTCCTAGTATTTTTAAGTCTAAGAATAGTTCGGTACTGGAAGAAGGTGCGGACTGCATACCGGATTCACTGTCAAGGATGAGTTCGAGCCTCTTCCCATGGTTGGAAACACGCGTATGGTTCTTGGCCCACGTGATACTAAAATCTTTGTTAAATCCAGATGCTGCATTATCCTTGGAATGTTTTTTCTTCGTCGCCACAGAAATCACCACCGCTATGACGATTATGACTACTATGCATGCCAGGATCACGCCGCCTCCCTTAATTTTCTTACTCCTCGCCGACTTCTTCGGCTCCTGCATTGTTGCCGGGTTTGCCATGATGATTGGAATTTCGAGCAGATTGTGCAACAGCTCTCAGATCAAATCCTAAATCTTGTCACATCATGAACCACCAAAAGCCTATTGTCCCGAATTCAATAAGCCGGGAACTTTCAAAACCATCTGCGAAAGTACGTTCAAACCACACAAAGAATTAGAAAGTCCTTCAAAACATGTTCTGAGATGCTCAGAATTGTCGAGATCAGGAGCAACTCCAGTACTCACAGGCATCAGTACGAGGAAATATTTGTGAGCGATTATGGGCATTATATATCTCCTACCCGAACATAGGATATTAAGGGTTGTTCAAGGCCAAACCGGCTAATGCTCAATGTGCATTTGGATTTATTAAATTGAAATGTATGATGCATTGTGATTCTACTTAGAATTCTTAAGTCATAACAGGGTTTTAAGATTATTTCAAGATCTTTTAGATCACCGCATACATTGGATCTTCTCCATGGGAGATCTCCCTTTGGTCACACTCAAACAAGGGGAGGTGTTAATTTGTGTGGTCGGTGTGACCATGGGGAGACTTTACTCAAACCATGAATTTTATGGGGAACACTCTCATTAGGATTCTATCTAAAAGCTCCTGAAACAATCTAATTCTAATGAAAAGCCTGTTAGTGATTCACTGTACCAATCATAATCCATATGATGAAAAGATAGGAAAATCCAGATAATGATGCTAAGAGATCGAAGCTTCCTGCAATAATAACTGTCTGAGTGCAATTTAGAAATTAAAGCAATAACGCTGGTATTAAAAAAATCAGAAGTGTTGCACGTTCAAAATTCAAAAGGACTCGCCTCCACAGCCCTTCCTTTACGTTGCCGAAAAGCAGCAAGCGCTGGCTCTTCACTTCCACATCTCTGCATACAAGCAAACCCGAAACGGATGTAGAACAGTAACCCATAATAAGTAGAAATCCAATTTTTGCCAAGAGCACCCTTGCCTCTAGACCAGTCCTTCAATATACAAAGCTAGATTGCAGGCATCATTCGAGGGCTAGAATCTCTCCCAAGCATCTGAAAGGGATTCAGTGTAACGAGTTCGAATTCATGCGAAAGAGTCTAGCTGAGACGCATAGCAAACATCAAAACCCATATCTGCGTCGAATCCCTACGCCCTGTTTTAGTAACGTATGAACTGGGATTAGCTAGAACACATCATCAGACAGACAACGCGTGACATTAAACACCATCCCCTGAAATGTAAACCTCGGGTACATTCTCTCCACGGAGCATACAATGAGAGTGTACTCACCTAGCAAACACGATCAATCTTCCCCTCTCCCAAGTCGTGCATCCCAATGTGACAAACCACAAAGCCAAGGAACCTTGGCAGTTAGCTCTCAGATCTATCTAGCACTTCATGCCAATCCAGCAGTGAGTGCGAGCTTCCTGAACTGCGTAGATCTTGAGACCCTGTGGCCATCGTCTTATAAGCCCTTACAGGCGACCGAGGAGCTAATGAGAGTACTGAGACATGCACAGAGAAAGATCCAGAGCTGAGCTAGGTGGCGATTCAGTCTGGAGCATGGGAAAGATGACAACTGACTTGAACGTTCCCTGGTCTGACAGGCATTGAATTCAACGTTAATTGACTTTCTAGCTAGGTCACACGGACTGAGCATGAGCTAGCATGAGGGACGGAGCCTCCAGCACGCACACGCCAAGCATTGTTGCTGGGCAAGTGGCTCGATGAGTTATGTTGCGGACTAGCTGATAAGAGAATGGCATGGCGATGGTGTCCCTGTCTCTGTAGGCCTCTGTCTGCCTCTGTCCCTGTTGCAGGAGCTCCGTCCATTTGCTGCAATTAAACGCAGAGGATCATGACTGACTGACTAATACAGCTATGGATGCAGGTGCCCTAGACTGAACCCGTGAGACAGACACAGACTGCAGCTTAGAAAAATCCAGCGTCGACTTATTCAGAAGCTCCAGCCGTAAGCTTGAGGACGCTTCTGCTTGTCCACACTGAAGCGCGATGTAAGTTAATTCACTATTAGTGAGAGGGGATTCACACCGATTGATCAGGGTGTGTGTTTGAATGTACAGCTGGGTGTGATTGTGAGATTTTCTTAGAAGAAGTTTAAGGGAAGCAAAGGAAGCTATTCTGAATCTTAAAGAGGCGTGCACCGAGGTTAGCCGGTGGCATAGTTCGGAGAACGAACCCAACAGACTCTTCATTCTAGCAATCCATCTTTGAAGAAAAACAACTGTGTGAAGTCAAGAGGATGACTCTGCAGTCTGGGCCGGGGTGGATTGACCCCCTCTCTCGCCCCCAAGTCAAAACCCTGAAATTTTTTTATTTTTCACACATGATAAAATTTGCAAATTTTAAATTCATACTTGCAATCCGAGGCGCCGAATGAGCTAGGAGAGGTAGAGAAGCCAAACTAGTGAAGCACGAAATAGGGGGTCTTTTTTCTTACATGCACCCCTGGAATGACTTGGGGGGGAGGAGCGAGGGGGTCAATCCGCCCAGGCCGCAGTCTGCACCTCAAGTGCCAGGGTAAAACAAAGTTAAATATTTATGTGGTAGTTTACTATCGTCATGATTCTCACGTGTTGTTATAGCACATGCAGTAAGTTGCAATTCATGATTTGGTTATGACTGACTGATGAAATTTGATTGAGAGATTGGAGATGAAATCTGGATAGAATTGCTGGATGAGAATGCAACTTGATTGTGCTAGTCTGGGCTTAGGTACTAGATAACGGATGAGCCGCATTAGTGGCGAAGTGGTTACCATACATAACCGGTTGTACATTATTTAATCACAACCTTCGATCTTCATGATCCAAGGGTGTAGGAAGCAAGTGGATAAGAAAGAAGGTTACGAGTTGCAACATGCAATGGCAATGGTGACGGGTTGCCAATGGGATGGTGCCACGTTAGCATTGAAAAGTCAATAACTAGTTATGGTTTAGGGTTTGTGTCAAGTTACTGGGTCTTGAGCTTATTCTAGTTTTAGTGAGGAAACCTCAGGTCTACTTCTGTGGAATTTGATGTTTTTGATGGCAGTGAAATTGTGTAGGTAGTGAACTAGTGATCATGAAATAGTTGATTAACCCCTAAAGGACCATTGTTCCTTCGGGGGACAAATGAGATTTCAGGTAGGTACCTACGGTCTCAATTTTTGTCTTGATTTTTTGAAACTTTTTATGAAGATAGAAAGATGGATTAGCTTCATGGGAATATTATTTTTTTTCATTTGGTGCCCGGGAACAAAAGTTATGCCCAAATAAGCTCAAAATAGGGGAGAGGGGGCAACAAAAAAAAGTTCAAAAATTTGAGTTTTTTATTTATTTTTTATTTTTTTCCCTTATAGATTGTATTTTTGTCTACACAGAAAGCTTTGATTCATTCCATTTGGATTTGTTTTGAGAAAGTTGTAGAAAATTTTGTTTTTCGGGCACTTAGAGCATCTTCCTGGAAAAATAACTTGTAGGATTCATTTCTGAATGCAATTTTTACAATTTTTCAAAAAATAAAGGTCCATATCGTTTCATTTGCCTTCTAGTACAATCTCACCATTGGAATTAGTGCATTTTAATTCCATCTTAGAGATATTAATAATTTAGATTTTCCTTCTATCTTGTACCTACTTCTACTCAACAATTTTTTAAAGAATAAAAATTAATTATTTTTGTATTTTCTTTTTTTTCCTAGACTCTCAACTCAATTCTCCACCATAAAGATTTAAAGCTCAAAACTTTGTAGTGCAAAAAATTAAAGTTAAGAAGGTTCAAAGTCAAATAACCTAGTCCCACAATGTGTGGAAAAACTTGTTTTCTTCACTTTAAACGCAGATATCTTGCAATCTATGCGGTCAAAATTTCTGAAATTTTTTCCACACATTTTCATACTAGTTAGGTGTAAGATCCTACGGTTAGATGTGCAGAAAATAATATTTTCAAATTATTTAACTCTGTGCTCTAAAAATGACAATTTTGAGTGTTTTTTTGCAGAAAAAAAGGTCTTGGTCCTTCAGGGGTTAAGTACAGGGCTGCCTTACCTGAGAGGAGATTGAAGGTGGCTTTGTGAGTAGCCAGGGTACCATCACATGCATCCCTTGAGGAGAATGTCATCAAAGCAATGTCACATGCATATCTATAAGTCTGCAACTGATGAAGAATTACACTTATTGTACTGCACCATTTGTTTCCATGGAGGGATTTTGAGCAACTCCAAAGGGCTGATTGAACAGCTCTGACTTTGTACTCTCTTCTTTTGCAATGAAACCCTGTTTCATTTGTTTCAAAAAAAACCCAAAAAAACCCAGCTCTGACTTTGCTTTAGCCAAGTATTAAACTATTGTCTTGTACAGTACAGTACATTAGATTCCAGCTCTGGACACTGTTTCTTCTTTCTTGAAAGTACAGACAGAATACGAGATGATTTAAGTGCCTCCCATTTAGTGATTATGTTAGCTTTGCTGCAAATGCATCATGTGACTGACAACTGAGCAGAGCAACAATTTTGGTACACAATGAAATTGGAATTGGTTAAAAGTAAAAACGCCCATGCCGGTCGAACTTAACTTATTAGGAAGAATTATAGAATGCCACTGTTGTTTGATGAAGTCAGAATGGCAGATATTGGCAGTGCTCAACATTGAAGCAAACTGCCAAGTCAGCTTCAGTTGATGGGATGTTGGAAAATTCAGTCATTTGGGTCAGACTCTCCATTGACTTGTGTGCCCACCAGAGTAGCACAATTTATTGCAATTGTCTGAAAATCAGCTTCTGAAACTCAGGGCTTACTGGGGGGAACTGATCGAAATCTAATGTAAGTTAACTACAGTTAGTATCTGTGGTAAGCTGTCACAGACTGATCCCTACAGATTTTGGCCTAAAATATACACTCTCTGAACATGAGAATTTAGGGTCAGTTCTTGTACCTATTAATTTTTATTTTTAAAATTTTTTTGAAACAAGCATGTTGAAGAACACACTGCAAGGGTTTCCGTCCATCAAGGAGAACCTGTCACAGCCAAGTATGGGACCAGCAACCACTCTGTATCTATTAATTTGTAATTTTTAAAAGTCATAACTTCTTCCTGTGATATCCAAAAAATACTTAAAAAAGGAATTTTGAATTCCTCCTATTTCTATTTCCAATAAGAACCAATACTAACAAAGGAAGACAACTTATTAGTAGCAAACCGTCAATTGATTGCATACCCATGGGATGTTGCCCAACCTCTCCTATAGAGTCACATAAAGCTCTAAGGTAGTCTGCTCTTAACCCCTAAAGGACAATTGTCCGTTGAAAGGACAATTGAAATCCGGGTAGGTTCCTATGAAGTCAATTTTGGTTGGATGTTCACAAATTTTTGACACAAGGTGTAAACATGTACCCCCTAAGTGGGTATATAATTTTTTTTTCGATCAGATGCTTGGATCAAAAGTTATGCTGCCCCGAACTTTTATTTTAATTGGGCAGTTTTTGCAAAACTCCTCCTTTACTTCTGAAATTTTACAGGTATGTAATTTACATGATTCCAGACACAAATGTAAAAAAAATAACCATGTATAGTGTAAAAATCTCACTTTTACAGGAGTTAAAGTCTGCTGGCCCTGTCGGGCAGGGTCAAAAAAAAACTTTTTCTTCTAACTTCGAATGTTATAATCTTTCAATCCGTGCGGTCAAAGTTTCTGAAATTTTTTCCACATATTCCCATAGTAGTCTAGTACAAATTTATACGGTTGAATTTTGAAAAAAAACATTTTTTTTTCATTTTTTTCTTACTGTTCTAAGAAGTGGCAGTTTTTCACAGTTTGTGTCCAAAATGTGCCTCGTCCTTTAGGGGTTAACCCTGAACGACCATAGTCTCCTTGGGGGACAAAATGTGGGATTTGGGGCAGGTTCAAAAATACAGAAATTGTAAACTATCTAAACATGCCCTAAAATGCATACTATTTGAATATGCCCTAAAATGTACACTATTTGAACATGCCCTATTTGACCTCAGTTTTTAGTGAAATTTTCTAAAACTTTCTCATAAGATGGAAAACCTCATTAGCTTTGTGAAAATATAATTTTTATTTCAATTTGTGCATAGGAGCAAAAGTAATACCACAAGAAGACCAAATTTCAACTTGATGGGCAAAAAAATAAATCCACAAAAATTTTAAATCTTTTTTTCTTGTATATTATATTTTTTTCTACATGTGAAGCTTTGATTCATTCCATTTGGAATAGTGATGTGAAAGTTACAAACACCTTGTTTGGGGGGCAATCTAAGCATCTTTTTAAAAAAATAACTTATAGGATTTATTTCCGAATGCAATTTTCACAATTTTTCAAAAATCCTTGTTTGAGAAAGTTAAGTTTCTTGCTAGAACAATCTCACCATTGGGATTATTGTGTTTCAATCCCATCTTAGAGATATTAATGATTTAGTTTTTCTTTTAATCTTGGACCTATGTTTGTTTAACATTTTTTTAAAGAATGAAAATCAAGATTTTATTCTTTGAAATTTTTTCCTAGACTTTCAACTCAATTCTTCTACACAAATTTTTTTAATTGAAAGTCCATAATGCAAAAGAATTTAACAAAAGGCAGTCAAAGCTATATGAAATTGCATATCAATGTTTAAAAAACTTGTTTTTCCAACGGTGAATGCTAATATCTTCCAATCTGTATGGTCAAACTTCATGAAAATTTTACCGCTTGGTCTTGGACAAGTGAAGTACAAGATCCTATAGTTAGATTCTAAAAAATTGTTTTTTTCTTTGGTGAATGCGATAGAAATGGCAGTTTTGAGTTCTTTCAGATAGAAAAATGGCCTTAGTCCTTTAGGGGTTAAAGCAAATTTGTTCTAAACGTATCCCCTATGTAGGACTAATTGACAAGTTCCTTGAAATATCTATTACTATTAATGATGAGTTAGGTAGGCTCAAAGGGTCACTTTAAGAGCAAACTACCTTAACTTTTGTTTTGACCCTCCAAACACGGAACCTAAAAGGACACATCACCCATGACCAAGGTAGTCACCAAAATTGCTCAAATTGTAGGACCACTAGGTGCATTCTTTGAATAATGAATTAATAATGTCATCCATCGACCACTTTTGGGCCTCAATGTCCTTTAAGGATTAAGCTATGATAATATGATGCTTTAAAGGAATCCCTTTTTTAAGTTGAAGTGTTCCTCTTTGGAGCACTTTCCACACACACTCCATTGTCAACCTTGCAAATGTGATCCACCATTTATGAGCATGCATCTGTAGTTTTCCGAGAGTATGGTATTTTCCAGGCAATAGTTTCTATTCAAACTATAGGTGTGACTAAAATTTGTAACTATGCCTTCACTAGCACAAATCTATTGTAGTGGAACATTGAACATGGGAGAATATGGATTGAATAGCTAGTCAAAGTCTTATAGAACCGGATAAAAAACATTTGGGATGATAGGATGAAGTACTTGGGATGAAAATGTGACTATATTTGTGACTATGGGGCATGAGAGATCACTTGACAACGTGGAGTCTCCTCATGTTTCTTTTTCTAGGGAAACATGAATTTTTAGTAATTTTTTTACTAAAAACCTCCTTGAAGGTCATTACTTATGATCTTATGTCTATGACTATACTTAAAAACTCATTTAAAACACACCTTCTCTTGTTGTGTATTATTAGTGTGAAAAATCTATAAATTTCTAATATAATAATCCTATCGTATAATTTCAAGATTTTTGTCACATTAATCCCTTAAAGACCACAGTGTCATATAGTCCATGTTTTGAAAACTTCAAAGAGTATTGTAAAATGCAATGATGGGTTGAAAAATATGATCCATATATATCATATCCACTTGGTTAGATCTATTACTATTACCTACCATTTTGAATAAAATTGAAAACCACAATTTCAAAATTCCTTCCATAATTGATTATAGATTGAATATGTGCACTACAAGAAAACATGCACTTTATGACTCAAAAAATATGACTGGGGATGACTGATGACTCATTCTGGTGATATTTTTGGAGGCCAACATGTTGGAAAAAAATATGACTACAAATATGACTGGGGATGACTGATGACTCATTCTGGTGATATTTTTGGAGGCCAACATGTTGGAAAAAAATATGACTACAAATATGACTGCCAATCATATTTTACATTTATATTTTACAAGTGTATAGTATACGTCCATTAGGAACGCCAAAGTACTTCGTAGGGAATGATTGGGAACATCCTTGGGATTGTATCACTCATATTTTGTAGTCATATTTTCATAATTGTTAGATTTTTTTTCTTTTGGGGTAGCTTAAGGAAAATTCGGTTGGGAACATTAAAATACTTCATAGGGCTTTATAGGGAACATGTTTGGAGAATGCATAGTGATATTTATTAGTCCTATTTTTGCTTTAGTCCTATTTTGTAGTTATATTTTTACAATAGTCACATTTTTTTCCTTTTGGGTAGCTTGAAGAAAATTTGGGTAAGGAATATTTTTGGAGAGTGCTAAGCCATATTTGCCTGTCATGTTTTCACTTTAGTCATATTTTGCACTCTAATTTTGTAGACACATTTCTTTGGTAGTTTGTTTTTCTTTAGAAGGAGCCTAAGGAAAAGGTGGGCAATTTAAAATATGCCTACCTTTTCCAATGCAATGTGTCTTTTAACCCCTAAAGGACCAAGGTACTTTTTTTGGCAACATAGAAATTTTGGGCAAGTACGTGTGACTACAGATTTCCATGTTTTTGGCCCAAATTTTAATAGAAGGTGTGGACGAGGAATATCTTTCATATGCACTAAATTTCAAGACATTTGAAAATATGAGTCAAAAGTTATGGCCTAATATGTTGTTTGTTTCTCAACTCGGGCAGTCCGGGCAGATCTGAAAAAATCACTTTTTTCAAAAATAAAAATTTGAAATTGGTTTTTCAGATTGATATATACATAGAAAGCTTTGAATCATTCCATGTTGATCTATGAGTCAAAAGTTATGAGATGTTTTAGTTTACGGGCACTTATGGATTTTCTACTCTAAAATAAACTTTGAAGTCCTTTACTTAACTCAATTTTTAATATTTTTGGAAAAAAATAAAATCATAGGGTATAGATTTTTTATTACAACATTTCCACCATTGGGATTGGCATTTTCCAATTCCAATAATAAACTATTAACAATTTAGTATTTTCAATCATTCTCTACATCTTTGTACTTACTATTTTTTTCCTATATGTTGAACAATTCCAAATGATCTGAAAATTTTCAAGAATATAGACAACTTGACTTCAAGAATGAATCTAAAGAAGCACCACCATTTTGGACATTTTTTTATACAAATAAGATTTTGTGAAGTGCAGCTGCCCGGTTTTTCGCAGGGCCAAAAAAAGGATTTTTGTCACTTCAAATGTTAATATCTTGCAATCTACATGGTGTAAATTTCTGAAATTTTTTCCACATCTTCTCAATGTAGATTACTACAAGATCCTACGGTTACATGTGTCCCAAAATGATATTTTTCAAAAATTTGGTACTTGTATTAGAAATGGCAGTTTTTGAGGGGTTTGGGTGATAAGGTAGTCAAGGAACTTTAGGGGTTAAATTTTGCTCCTCGAGGCCATTCCTTGGGATTAAGGCTTGAATTTATTTAATACCTATTAAAATAAATTATTTTCTTTTGTATGATTTGTCTATTATAGAATTAATGTCCAAATAATTTGGGGTGGCACATGTTTATATTTTAATTAATATATTTAAAATTTTCATAGGAATTAGAAAATGAGTAGAAAGAAATAAAACAATTAATAATAGGAGATAATAAATTTATTTTTAAGGATTTAAAGAAAAATTAGAGAAGAATAAAAGCTTATAGACAAACCAAAGCACCCAGGTGGGACTAAGCCTGAGAATCTAAGATGAAAACTAGGCCTACTTTGACCCACTATTGAAACTTGCCGTAGGGTTGACTAATTGTGCAAATTGATTGTGATGGCTCATACAAAGCGAAATCTAATGCATTTAAACTAGGGATGTAGATTGAAGGTTGTGGAGTTTAGAAAAAATACTTGAAGCTTGGAAAAATCTAATCCAATGAGAAGAAAGAAGAGTGTGAGAAAAATTCATACCCGAGTAGCCATAGAGTAAGCGTAAGTGAGGAGTGCAATTTGTATTAACAATCTCTAAGTATTTGAAGAAGAAGTGTAGGTTCTAAGTTGCTACTCGAAGCTTTGTACATAGTTAGGAGACTAATGTGACCCCCTTAGAGGGATTTGACTATGTATTAAACAAAGATTGTTAATTAGAATACGCATCGTTAATCAAATGAAATTTTCAAGTCTTAAGTATATATTTAGATAGCACTTATGAGGTTGATGTTAGTACAATTTTTTGATTCTTAGAGTAATTAGAAATCAATTAATAGTAAAAAGAGTCAAAGATTGCAATTCTAAACTATCCCCAGAAATGAAGGAAAAAAACAAAAAACATTGAAAGTAATTTGGAGGAAGTCAAGAGGGGGAAATAGAAAGAAATAGGTTGAAAGAAAAGAATTAGATCATATATTTAATATATATACCCCTTGTTGTAAAAATTGTTATTTAAATTGTATACAAAAACTCAAAAAATGCAATAAAAATGGATTAACCCCTAAAGGACCATTGTCCCTTTGGAGGACAAATGAGATTTCAGGTAGGTACCTTTGGTCTCAATTTTTGTCCTGATTTTTTGAAACTTTTTATGAAGATAGAAAGATGGATTAGCTTCATGGGAATATTATTTTTTTTCATTTGGTGCCTAGGAACAAAAGTTATGCCCAAATAAGCTCAAAACAGGGGAGAGGGGGCAGCAAAAAAAAGTTTCAAAAATTTGAGTTTTTTTATTTTTTATTTTTTTTTCCCTTATAGATTGTATTTGTGTCTATACGGAAAGCTTTGATTCATTCCATTTGGATTTGTTATGAGAAAGTTATAGACAATCTTGTTTTTCAGGCACTTAGAGCATCTTCTTGGAAAAATAACTTGTAGGATTCATTTCTGAATGCAATTTTTACAATTTATCAAAAAATAAAGGTCCATATCGTTTCATTTGCCTTCTAGAACAATCTCACCATTGGAATTAGTGAATTTTAATTCCATCTTAGAGACATTAATAATTTAGATTTTCCTTCTATCTTGTGCCTACTTCTACTCAACAATTTTTTAAAGAATAAAAATTAATTATTTTTGTATTTTCTTTTTTTTCCTAGACTCTCAACTCAATTCTCCACCATAAAGATTTAAAGCTCAAAACTCTGTAGTGCAAAAAATTAAAGTTAAGAAGGTTCAAAGTCAAATAACCTAGTCCCACAATGTGTGGAAAAACTTGTTTTTTTCACTTTAAACGCAGATATCTTGCAATCTATGCGGTCAAAATTTCTGAAATTTTTTTCACACATTTTCATACTAGTTAGGTCTAAGATCCTATGGTTCGATGTGCAAAAAATTAAAAATTTCAAACTTTTTTACTCTTCGCTCTAAAAATGGCAGTTTTGAGTGTTTTTTTGCAGAAAAAAGGCCTTGGTCCTTTAGGGGTCAAAATAAAATTACAATATACATGTTGGAGAATGGAGGTCTTGTGGAAATAGATTCCTAGGCATGTCCTTAAATTTAGCACTTAGTTGTTTTTTTCTTGTAGAAATTATAGTTGCTCTACAAATTAAAGGTTTAGGTCAAACCTTTAAGAATTTTTTAAAAACAACTTTGAATTCAAGATCACTTAGTTAATTTGTAGAGGATTCCAATAACATATGACATTTTAAAAAATAGATAAAAAATTATGGAAGATAGAGTGCGATGAAATTAAATAATCTATAGTGTTAGTTTTGGATTTAAGATACTAAAATTTATCCAATTCAAGTCAAAAAGGGAATTTAAATTTTAGTCGCATTTTGAATCCAATTTTGAAAGTAAAAATGAGGTTAGACTTATAGGCTAAAAGAAAATGTTGGATGAAATCTTGAACGATGAATTAGAGATAAACCTTTGTCCATCTATATTTTTTGCTAAAAATATTTCATTATAAATATCTTTACTATTTTAGAATAGACATGCAACACTTTACAACTTGAGCAAATAAATTTTAATTTTTCAACTTGGATTTGGAGGTTTAGAGTTTTAACATAGATTGGCCACAATCATCTAAAACCTCTAACTTTTATAGTTGGTGTCTGTTTTAGTTTACATGTCAACCACTTACAGTTTATCAGTAGAATAAAATTGTTCATTGCTTAGAATGCCCATTGAATAATACTTAAGTATCTAACTTAAGATTTGAAGCTTAACAACAACAAAATATAGTTGTGTTTGTTTTATTTCAAGGATATAGATAAAACACTCACATATATCATGTATTGAAATTTGTCTCTTTCTTAAAAAGTTTTTTTTGCAGTGTCATATAAGCCATATTTATAGAGGGTCTCTATAGTGCCGTTTAGAAGTTACAAAATTATTCACATGAAGATTGAGGCTCAGTGTGATACAAATACTTGTATTGTAATTAAAAGATAGTTTGTTTGAATGTTCTTACAGGAATATGGATGAGAAAAACATAATCTCTTTTTCTACTTCAAAGATGTTTTTAAATAGTTCCTCTATCAAATACTTTTGCTCTTATATATTTAGTGCATGGATGTAGATACTTTGATTAAGATAGGGCATTTGTTGAGTTGTCTTTTTTTTTGCCATAACTATAGTTGCTTAAGGCCTTACAATTTCCATTTAGAAATTTTGTAGAGTTGTATTGCAACATACATCTACTTTGTAACAAATTTTGTTGTTAAAATAACTTAGATGCTTAGTACAGTCATATTTAGTGAGTTGCATAACTACATCAAGTCATATGACTAGAGCAAGTCATGTGCATGACTAGGGTTTTAAAACCTTAGCCGCCATTTCTTTTTCTTCTACTCCATTATTTCTTGTTGCCTCTTAGGCTTTGCTTCCTATTATTTTCTAGCTCCAGTTTCTTCTTGCTTCTTAGTTCTTGATCCTTAGTTATAGTTTCTTCTGGTTATTTCTTAATTCTTGCCTCCTCTTAATTCTTGCTTTCTAGTTTCTATTTTTTGTTGTTTCTTCATTCTTGATTATTGCTTCTAGTTTCTTCTTGTTACCTCTTAATTGTTACCTACAAGTTCTTACCTCTTATTGCTTCTTCGATTTTGCTCCTTGCTTCTAGTTTCTTTTTCTGACGTCTTAATTCTTGTTTTCTAGTTCTTGTCTCTCATTGCTTCTTAGTTCTTGCTTTTAATTTCTTTTTTATGCATTTAACTTGTGTTTCTTGTTGCCTCTTGTTGCATCTTAGTTCTTACTTCTTCTTGTTATTTATCGCATCTTAAATTGTATTTCTTGTTGCTTTTTATTGCATTTTAGTTCTTACTTCTTGTTATTTTGTTGCATTTTATTGCATCTTAACTTGTGTCTCTTGTTGCTTTTTGTTATATCTTATTGCATTTTAATTCTTATTTTCTTCTTGCTTTTTGTTACATCTTACTTTTTATTTGTTATTACCTCTTAACACTTACCACCTTCTGATTCTTGTTCCCTTTATTACTATTGTTATTTTTTTCTTCTTATTTATTTGCGATTTTTAAAGATATAGTGGTTTTGCATTTTTTTTACCTTAAACTTTTGCTTCATATTTTATGTTGCCTTAAATCCTTGAAGGTTGAGCTATATTGTTCATTCACTAAAAATTAACCTCTTTCATTGTACAAGTAGGCACTTAAAGTTGGAATGAAGTTATCAGAGGCTACTTACAACACTAGAGAGGCAACTTCTTCACATTTTAGTAAAGAATATAGATCCTACAACATGTAGGAATATACATAGAGAGAGAGAGAGTGTCATTGTGATATGTTTTGTATTAGTGACTAATAAATGTCATTGAAAAGAGTTACATTTTTTTTGACATTTTCTCTCTTTAATATGATTATCTCTTATGCATCTCAAAAATCATATGTACTTATTTTTTATTGGATGGAGTCATTTATTTAGGTGCTAAACTATGTTGATGCATAATTGCAATGCCACATATCAATTTAGAATGTTTGAAAAATGTGATTGTAGTTTATGACAAAAGCTATTATAAACCTCAAGTCACCCAAATTACAAATATCACTTGCTTGAATCATATTTTATAATATATCTTAGCCAAAAAAATATGACTTGTTGTAATTATATAATGCTCACAATGATGCCAATAACGTGACTCTATACTTTTCTAAATATGACTACATTCAATTATAAAATTACTAATAACATTCCATGTGAACTACTACATGAGCCCAAAATATAACTTACATTAGTCATATTTCACATCAATAAAAAATATGACCAACTAGAGTTATTTTCTACATCAACATATAGAGAATATGACTTATGAGAGTCATTTTTCACATTGACAAAAAATATGACTCATGAAAAATTTGACTAGTCGATAATGACGAGACCCAATCATATTGAGCGTCATCCACAATGTTTCTTGCGCAAGTCATATTTTGAGATTTTACAACTCATTGTAGTCATATTTTGCAGTCATAAAACACCCATTTTGTTGTAGTGGTGTACTTTTTACACAATCTTTTGTCCTTTAACCCCTAAAGGACCAAACAACATTTCTTTGGCAACATAGCGATTTGGAGCAACTCACTACAAATGGAATTTTTGTTTTATTTCTTTGAAATTTTCACACAACATGTGCTCGAGGAGTAGCTTTAAGGCCGAAAAATTTTCATAAATTTTGAATATATGGTTAAAAAGTTATTGCATGATATGTAGTTTTCATTACTTGGCGGGCAGCTTGGGCAGAAAAAACTTCTTAAAAATCACTTTTAAAAAAAAAATTTGGAATTGGTTTTCTAGATTTATATAAATGTGAAAAGCTTTTAATTGTTCCATTTTGATTTATGAGATGAAAGTTATGAAGAGTTTTAGTTGTGGGTAGTTTTAGGAAGTAATGGAATCTCCGCTCTAAAATAAACTTTGAAGATCTTTATTTAAGTCAATTTTCAATATTTTTGGAAAAAAAATAAAAGCATGAGGCGTAGATTGTTTATTCCAACATTACCACCATTGGAATTGGAATTTTTCAATTCCATAAATAAATTGTTAACAATTTAGTATTTTGAATCATTCTCTACTTCTTTCTACTTACTAATTTTTTCCTATATGTTGTACAATTCCAAGTAATCTAAAATTTTTCAAACATATATACAACTTGCTTGGAAGAAATAATCCAAAGAGTTACAACCATTTTGGACATTTTTTCATAATGATCCGACCTTGTGAAGTGTAGCTGCGTGGGTTTTCATAGGGCCCCCCAAAGGCTTTTTGTCAATTCAAACGCTAATATTTTGCAATATACATGGTGGAAATTTTTGAAATTTTTTCCACATATTCTCAAACCAGCGATCTACAAGAACGTACAGTGATGTGTGTCCAAAAACGTTTTTTTTTCTAAAATTTGATACTTTTTCTAGAAATGACAAATTTGGAGCATTTTTGGTGAAAACATAGTCAAATACATTTAGGGGTTAAGTTCAAATTGAACTAGAGAAGTTATTTTTTGAGGCCAAACATTCTTATTCTCCTTGAAGAATATTTGTGAAGAAAAATCTTGAAATTCTATACCTTACAAATGTAAAAGAAATTTTACATAAATGTTTAGATGGATGAAAAAAACCCAAGATTTTGGAACTTGCTTGGGATATGATTCGCATGAATGCTTTCATCTTCGGTTCAAAATTTGAACATTTGATTAAATATTGGATGTAAATACACTCTCTATCTAGAAATCACATGAATTCTTCTACTCCAAAATACTAGAACAAACTTAAGTTTTATGAAATTGCAAGCATTGTTATCTCCTTTTTTGAGGGCTTTTTATTAGTACTAAAGGCACTTCGTACATCCAATGGTCTAATCCAAAGTTCTAAACTAATACAATAGCCCATTATATTATTTTCTAATTTATGTAATTTCAAGTGACAAAAGTTCTTTTAAATTCAATTTCTTTCACTTCATGAATCCTATTGGCATGAAATATACTTTGTGTATACTTCTATATGAACACTTTATACATACATTGTTGTTAATAAAGAATTGAATTGAGGCTTTCTATTTTAACACCAAGATTAATTATAGTAACTAGCATGTGTATGTAGATGCCACAATTAGTCTATAGCTACTTTGTAAAATAGTTGCAATCAAATTCTCTCTAAGAAATTACAATAATTCAAATAAATTTGATATTTAGAAAACAAAAAATATATATAAATGCCATTTGTTTTTGTTTTTATAGATTGGAACCCCTTACTAATTAAGAAAAAAAGTTATGGAACGTATTTTTTCCAAGGTATCGTTGAAAGGTTTTCAATAATTTTAAGTTTTAATTTCATGAAACTAAAGAACATGTGTAACATTAGCTATAGCTCCTTCAAGAGCTTTCTAATAGGAAGTATTTTGGAATATTTTTTTAAATGAAAGAAAATATGGATAATTTGCAAAGTATTGAAAATAGAATGTCTCTAAAAATTTTAACCTTGAAAAATTTATCTCTAAAAGTTAAGCACAAAAGAAAATCATGATGGAAAATACTAAGAAAATGGACACTTTGATGTTTGATTTTTAGAAAATAATAAAAAATTCAAAAAAAAATTCCTTACTTAAAGATGCTTCTTCTAAACTATTTTCATCTTTGGGGAAAAAAATTGTGTTCTTTGCACTCGCGCAAAGGTAATGCACTTTGAGTACATGTGGAAGGTGAACAATTTATTATTTTTAGAGAATCTCTTCATAGACTTGTGTAATGTTAGTAGAAGTCTTCCTCTTCTAGTATTGACCTTGAACTTTGCACTTTTAGGTTAAAAATAGAACTAAAACCCCCAAAGGACCAAGGTAGACATCCAATTGGGGTCTGTTTAAAATTTATATTTTTTAAATGCCAAAAATCACTCTATGTCTACAACTACCACATGTACATTCATTTCAAATTTCATATAAAGTTGACATACAACACAAAAGTTATAAGCAAAAAAACACATGTTAGAGACCAAGGGGACAAAAAATAGGACAAGTATTTCTTGCAATCACCCAACACCAAAATGCCTAAACTTTTGGCTATTCCAATATTACTAATTTCTAAAATTTTAGCTATCAAAATCTTTTAAAACTTCTACTTTCATTGCCATCTTTTGATATTGAATCGAGTTGATCAATCACATAAATATGCCACAATTATAACTTAGCATTAGGTTTATACATTTAAATAATACTTTTTGCTTCAACCACTCCGTAAATTGCTATGTGGTCACGTCTTTTTGAGGGACATACAATAGAAGCCAATGTTTTTTTTTCTGGTGATATATCGCCAGATCTGTTAGAATCTAACCACTGTGAATCTCTCCCTCCAAAATCTGGTCTATGCAGTGAAGCCAACACAAGGGACACTAGTCCAAAAAAACCCACTAAATAGAACCAAGCATGACCTTGTTCAAGAAGAAATGAGGGACATTACAGAGGAAAAGTGTATAGTGACATACACAAATAGATATAGAATCCTAGTATGGATGCATTTAGAACCTGTCATTGATTTATTATTTACATGTGTAAGTGTGACATATTTTCGAAAATCATTATTTTCAACCAAAATAATTTTCAGATTCTTTTTACAAGTGTAAAATAACCTTATCCACATTGATAATGAATTACAAATTCATTCTTGACTTCCTTGGATCATGACTTTCAATGGTATTTCATGCTATCACTCCTTGATTATCAAATTGAATTTTTGCTCGAAATTCAGAGAAATAATGCTATTCATAAATTCAAATCATCCTATCAAAACGTAACTTATGTTGAATATACAAGATTTGATGCCAATGTGAAATTAGGATTTTCAAGTGAGATTTTTTTTTTCCGGTAGCATAGAATATTGATGATACCTTTGCAAATTTTGCAAATTTTAGGATTGTTTGAAGAAACAAGATTGGGTCATTTTTCATCTCTTATTGCGTCTCATAGGCATTAGGGTTATCAAATGAAGTAATGAATGGGTCAATTGAAGCAACGACTAGATTCTGCAAGTTTGTGTGATTGGGAGGAATTTTTTTCTATTTTAAAAATTCTGAATCTATTTCTATAGAGAATTTTGTTGAATTGACAATCATTCTGCAACTTTGGCACTTTTATAGTTTAGACTATGTGGTCTAAAATCTATACCAGTCCTAGATATTTTAGCCTGCTCGGACTGAAAATGGCTTATGGAATATCTCCATTTTAACAAAATTTGCTATTTTGTTATTCTCATTGACTGTGTTCATCTATGAGTTTTAAAAAATAATCAATTAGTAGCAAGTTGAGTTGATTCTTGCTCTTGTTATTTCATTTATTTATACACTACACACGTTGTTTTTTTACAAGTGCATTAAAATGTTATGATAGTTCCTCTACAGTTTTCTTATAATGCAATAGAAAATGCACAATTCTTCACCTTGAGTGCTTAGTCGAGGTTATGATTTTGCACTGTTTCTGAAAAGGATGCTCACAACTGCTGATGTTAAATGGTTCACTACATATGAAGAGTTTTTTATTTCTTTGAAAAGGGTTTGAGCTAGAGACTCAACAACTGTTGTAGTTTGCCCTATTGTTTGGAGCAGTTGTTTTAAACCCCAACTCTGGGATTAATTGGGACAAATAGTGCTGGATACCGCCATGATAAAAGTTGAAATCAATCGGTCATTTTGAATCCTTCATCCTTGAGGAGTGAAATTGGCACATTCAAAGTGCCAAAATCTTTGGGTGGGCATTCCAATATTCAGTACCAAACGAATGGGGTGGTTGTCCAAACGTATCAGATTGATCATAATATCTGAATAGATTTGAAGTTTAGGTCGAGCAATTGAAAACTGAGCCTACATTCAAGGAAAAACAACAACAACAACAACAACAACAACAAAGAAACTGAGCCTACAGTTTCAATTGAGCATCTCAAGCTTAGCTTCAGGGAAGCCATTGCCTTGCAGATGTCAATCCCAATGTCAGATTAAGCATCCCTTCTGAAATGCATGTTTAGGAGTTTTATGGGGTGTTTTGACATTGCAATTCCATCTGCCGGGGTGAGGGAATGGCTTGCCTAGGAGATAATCTCCTTTTAGGTTTGTTCAAGATTTCTATGAGCGCAAGAATTTGCCATCTTTGCCATCGAGTCGTAGCAGGAAGGGACGTACTCGACTACCAAATATGAGGCAATGCAAGTTTTACATTATGGGTCCTATGCGCGCTTCCAAAGTGCTCACATAGAACGGTCACTTTCCTTGCAACTGAAGGCACTATGTAAGCACCAGTTCCTTGTTGAAAGCTCCCCGTGCAGGCTAATTTCATGGAATTCCACCGATGTGATGAGTACTGGCCAGTGGTGATACTGTAGAACAAACCTGAAACTGTCTATCGGTTTTCATCAAAAAAAGGCACCACGAGTAGTACTCTCTACCTGTGTTAGGGTTTCGAACATCCCTGGTATGCAGACTTTTCCTTCACGCTGAACTCCTTGGCCTGACCGCTAGAGTTACTCTAGGCTTTCGTTTCCGTTTTTCATAAGAACGTCAAACCAGCTCCTATTGAATCCCCTGCATGAAACAAGTACACAGCTGGTACATGGTCGGATGGTTCCACACGAATCGTAGGCAAAAATATTAAGACCACGTACATATTTCCCACAGAATTCAACATGAGCTAGTTGTGGATCATTCTGTGAGCGCATCGACTGTAAGCCAACCACTCACTCTTGGCCGGAGCTCGTTGATCAAGCAAGGCCTGGCTGCCGCGCCGGCACTTGCAAATCCAACCAGCACTCACTACTGGAAGTTGCTTGCATCCCCGCCCTTGTGCGTGAAAACTGGATCGCATGATCATGGCTACCAGAAACCATCGAATAATCAGCCGCAGATGCTCGATCACGAACCACCAGACACATATACTGTGTATGTGAAGCACGATTCAACCCTTGGAGTCCTCTCTGTCCGGCACCACCGCAAATTAAAACTCCAAGCCGGCCCAAGTGGCCCAACCTTAGGCATGCATGATCATTGTAGGCTTAGAAATCTTTTCCCATGACAGAACCCTGATTGTTCGATTGTTCTGTTCTCCGACATGCAGTCATGCTGGGATGGATCGTCATTTTCGCTCCTGTTTTGCCAATCCAAGCAATCATCTCAGATCCATCAGCTACATGATCGGCCGATCAGCGGACCTCTCCCATGCGCACGGACTCTCCATCCGCACTGCACGTGCTGCAATTGTATAAGCTTAATTATTTATATATAGGGTCACATGGAAACGAGACAGACCATGGCACTGTTGACGCGGGAACCTTTAATATGCTTTTGGTTGGTCAAATTTGGGAACTTGGCTGGCTCCCTGGTTTCTAGATTAAGTTCTTCTAAGTTTGGCCTTGCTCGCTTAATTTTGTATGCATAGAAGTTCGTAATAAGAATTCCGTCCGTTTTCTGTAGCCGTATGATCTACCCTCGAGAAGAATTCATTCCCCAATTTTTTATAAAAATCTGTAAAGAAGTTCGCCGTTTGCAGTGAGTGAGTCCAGTAGCCATGCGAACTGGAGTTTGAATATTCGAAGGAGGTTGGAGCCCCGCCAGTGCGGTAGGCGCCTACCACAGCCAACGACAAGCCAACAACGAGCAAGCTAGCTTCAGTACAGTACAACCAGACTGCTATTACAGTATCCTGATAGTGCGTGCACCTTCGTTCCATGGCGGGGCCAATGGGCCATACTATCGATCGATCATATCCAAGTAATCTAACCTTTGCCGAAGAGTTCCCAAGAAAAGCTGGGCGCTCATTCCGCCAATGAGAGGTGGGTCATCATGTAATCCAACCCCATCCGACTTTCTATTTTCCTGCTCCGCTGGCTAGAAAATAGCCGCGGCGCCTCTCATCGTGTGCGAATGTGGGGAGCCTCGCTTGTTTCCTTTGGTTTCCTTTTTTAAAATTAAGCTTATGGGAGGAGATTGAACTTGCGACTGGATTGAAGCACCAGCCTTGATGAATCTGATACAAAACAGGGAGGGGGGAAGGGAGGGCACTGGGATGCATTGAGAATGGACTTCCCATGGACGAAAATCGGCCAAGCTGGGCAGAAAAGACTAAAGATTTTCTGGAATTCCCACATGGAACGAAGTGGGCAACATTTGCAAGAGGAGAATCGGAATTGTTGGCTAGCAAAATCATAGATAGGGAGAGGTCTCTGGAAAATGGGGGAGGCAACTTTCCAACATGAAGACAACAAAATTTGAACATTGAATTTGAATTTTGGGGTTGCTTTTAGTTTGACAATGAGATATTTAAGCTTCTCCTATAGTGAAGTTTGTCCCTACTCACATAGAAGTGTGAACATCATGAAACTCCATGAAGCAACTTTGATTCTAGAAAGCTTGAAAATTAATTTCCACTTCCAAGTATACATAGAATTATGCCTGAAATTGTTATTATTCTTTGAAAAAAGGTGATGCTAAGTATTTACTCTATAAGAATGAGTCCTCAATGATATGTGGAAAGACAGAAATTATCAAATATCTAAATGAATAGTTGCATTCTTCATTTCTACAATAACACAATAAAATTATTCATTACACTTATTGTCCTCTACATAGTTTTTAAAGCTAAAAAAACTTAAAATGCAAATTTCAATTGGGATTCTACTAAGGAGGGGCAACTTTGTTAGTGAAGTAACAAGACATGTTTCAATTGGAAACACACAAGTTGCCAGTACATAAAATAGAGTTAATCCTTTAGCTCTCTAACATGAAAAATCTAAACGATGAACAAAGAGGTTCCAAGAAATTTTTTTACCACAAAACTTCTCATTCATCCAAACCAATGTTTGACCTTCTTAAAATTGGGTCATTGCAAGAAACACCAAGTTGTTTTGTAGGATTTGTCATAGTACTTGCTATACTATGACCTTTTGAAGAAAAAAATTTTAAAAGAAAATATGGATAATTAGAATAACATTCAAAATAATTTGTCACCAAAATTTGAGGCTTAAGAAAAATTTAGGTCAAAAGTTATTTATTAAATAGAGTTTCTGCATTTTTGAAGAAATTAGACAAAAATTTGTAAAAATAGGAAAAATCATTTATAGAAAAACTAAGAATTGGCCATTTAGAAGGACTTCATGGTGATGAGATTTCACAAAAAGAATGATCTTAACCCCTAAAGGACCAAGTTGATTTTCCTATCAAAAAACACTCAAAACTATCATTTCTATTGCAAAGAGAAAAGAACATTAAAAATTGTTCTTTTTTGCATATCCAACCGTAAGATCTTATACTTGACTAGTATATGAATATATGGAAGAAATTTCAGAAACTTTAACCATGCAAATTGCAAGATATATGCATTTAAAGTGAAGAAAACAAGTTTTTTTGCACCTTGCCTGACTAGATTTTTTGGCTTTGAATCTTTTTAGTTCAAATTTTTTGCACTACTGATTTTGATTTACTACTTATTTATGTTAAGTAGTTGAGTTGAGAATCTACCAAAAAAATTTAGGAAAAAAAGCACTTAATTTTCACTCATTAAAAAATTATTAAAAAGAGGTCGGTTCAAGATTGAAGAAAAAACTAAAATGTTAATAGCTTTTAGATGGAATTGAATCACAATAATACTAATGGTGAGATTTTTCTAGCAAGAGAATCTAACCTTGTCTAGCATTGTTTTTAGAAAATTCTAAAAATTGCATTCAAAAATGAATTCCACAAGTTATTTTTTCAAGAAGATGCTTAGATTGCCCAAAAAACTAAGATTGTTCATAACTTTCTCATTATTATTCCAAAATTGAATGAAACAAAGCTTCACATGTAGACAAAAGTATAATCTTTGAGAAAAAAATTTGAAAAAAAATTATTTTGACTTTCTATGATTTTTTTGGTGTTGCATGCTAAGCTCCATTTTTGCTTGTTATGCCATAACTTTTGTTCCCGAGCATCGATTAAAAAAAATATATATTTTCACAAAGATCTTGAAAAAAATACACAACCTCAAAAAATTCCAAAAATATCACTAAAAATTGAGAAAGTAGGAACTTGCCCGGACCCAAATTGTCCTTTGAGGGGACAAATGGTCCTTTAGGGGTTAAAATCTACTCTACAATTTTCTTAAATGAATTTCTAATATGAATTCTCCTCCAAGATCAAGTGTATTCAAGGTTCATTTCCAAGAGCCCTCAATGCTAGAAATCAAGATTTGCAATGGACACCCTTGCACAAAATCTTGGTTAGAACAATCATAATATTTCATTTTTAAAATTGGACTTTTGATGCTAAAATTAGACTTCAAAAATAATTTTTCAAAATTATAAACTACTAAATATAGTAGCTTGGTAAGGTTTAATTAAACTTCAAAGTATTGCTGGCATTGGAATTTGGTGCCTTTTTAGAGGTTAACAACTTTGTTGCCTCTCTTCTCCTCCCATCAACTTCTTGTAATAAAAAGTCCATTTCTTATCTACAACTTTCTTTAGAACAATTCCACTTGTCATAAATTGTTTGAAATCTTCTTAAACAAAATACCAAGGCAAGTTGCCGCAAGTTGTTGCAAGAACCCCTTTTGCAACCCCCTTGCCTCCCTCCAATTGTTTGGACACCAAAAACTCAAACCCTAAGTCCAACAAATCTTAAAATGTAAGTTTGAGATAACTCTAGTATCAATCTAGACATTTTAAAGCCAAAAGTAAAATGAAAATAGTTCTACATAGCACCACCTTTGACACTTTTAGGTCTAATGAAAATAGGTCTAAGACCAACTTCAAAACTTTTAGCCTAACCTTAGATCAATCAAGATATACATTTATACATTAATTAAAAATAGCTCTCAAGTACCAACTTTGAATTTTTTTGGCTTTGTATATCAAATGTGAAACACACAACACAAATTATCACTTCACTTTTGTCTTGGTTGTCTTTGTAGGGTGTGTCTTGTTGCACTAAGGTTTATTTTTCAACTATGACTACCTTGACTCCATGCCTTTTGGTGGAGTGGTATTGCAAAAATGGGGAGTTGTCAAGATTACAATGCCCTTCTATGTCCTTCTCATACTCTATCTTCAAGCTGTTGAATTGGATTCATAATTTTGTATCAATTCCTCTTTTTATTTTTCCAATTATTCTATTTAATTTTAGTTTCAATAATTGCTCTAATTATAGTATCAGTTTGGTTGAATTTGTTGGCAATTTCTCATTTACTATATCTAAATTCTTTTCGAATTGGATGTAGAAATGATTTTGCCTAATAGCTCAACCCAAATTTACTTAATGGATAGAAAGATGTATATATTGAACTTCCATGATTTTTTGAATACCCTATGTGTAGGTCAATTTCATAAATAATTAGAGAAATTTTGGAACATGTCTAAAATTTGAAAAATTGTACAACTATTATTGAAAATCTGAAAAATTTAATTGTTGTTGATTCTAATTTTTTTTTTAGATTATTCTTTAGAAAATTTAGAAAAAGAATACATTATGTATGAATAGAAAAAATCAATCCATTCAATGAGGAGTGTCAAAAAAATAGGAATTGCATAGTGCCAAAAGCCAAGAAATTCAAATCAAGTTGTCAAACTATCCAAATGCCAAAATGAAACTATTTCAACTTCAAGGTGCCTAATCTAACCTAAACATAAGGTATATTGATTTGAAGACATGATGTTTTTTTCATCATAATTACACTTATTTAGATTATCTTGATTCTTGTGCAAAATGTTTAGTACAAAATTTTGGGCAATTGAAAATTGAAAAATAATGTACAAAGACAACTAATTTTGCATTGTTGGAAAACAGCTAGAAGCACAAGCTACATATCAAACATGATCTTGAAATCCATGTATTGGATATTACTATCTCCTAAAAAGAGACAACCCACTTACCTTCCAAACATTAGAAGAATTACACATACACACATATTTAGATCCCCTCATAAAATATTTTTTAAAATACACATAAATATATTTTATATATTGATATGGATGCACATATATATCAACAATATACAAATATGGGATATAAGTATGGATACATATACTATATATGAATATTTATTTGGCATTCAAGTGTGGTTGTCATATAGGTATGGTATATTATATATATATATGGATATGGCGCACAATGATATATTCCATATCAATTGGTATCACATATGTATTCAAAAAGATATATGTTCAAGGGGGTAATAAAAAAGAATACAAATTTTATTTTATTTTGATTAGGAAATAATGAAAAATAAATAAAATAATTGTTTGTTCATTTTAGTTGCTTGGAGGTTTTGGTTTTGTTGTCCCTTTTGAATGGCTATCTACTCAAAAAATATACCCAAACAATTCAGATCATTAAAGAATAGACAATTTGGATGTCTTAGATGTTACTATATCACCAACTATAAGTAGACTATTCTATCTCTTGGATTTTTGTTTTTGCAATTCTTTTGACAATTGCTGGTTTGTATATTGCAATATTATAGATATCTAATGATAGTTATTATACTTTGCAAATGTATCATGCTATCAATTTATCTTGTATAATAAAAATCTTTTCAATTCATTTAAAAGTCAATTTAGTGATTAGAAATTAGAACTTTTAATCCAAATGATGCAAGGCTATTGTAACCTCAACGAGTGAGGTGATGAATTATGTGCCATTGGATAAAATTCATGTATTGGGTTCCAAATCCTAATTTTATTTTTAATAAGTGCTAAAGGACAATTGGAAACTTAACTAGGTTAACATTAATTCAATTTTGAGCGGATGGAAGTGAAATTCTCATCAATGTTGTACATTTTTACAAGCTTTTTGAAAATACAGTTTTTTTTCAATTGGGGGCCCTAGTAAAAAAATATGGAGCTCAAAAGTTTAGGGGGAGTCAAGTAGCATGCAAATAGAAAAGGCAAGCAATTGGGCATGTTGTAAAGGTTTTTTTTAGTAACTTTGAACACTTGTATCTCACAATATATAAAGTTCATGGGATGAAAAAATTTCCACACATTTTCATTGTAGTGTAGAGAATTAATGTGTGGAAATTTGAAAATGAAATAAGAACTTATTTCCAAATTTCATTCAATGCACTACAAATAGCAATTTTGAAGAATTTTAGAATCATTATTAAAAATTCTAGTGAAAACTCATGAGTTTTTATTTTATATTTATTTTATTTTATACATGATAAAGAGAAGAATTTTTTTTATTGTTGGATTTTGAGTTTTCAAAAAATGAGTTCTCCATGAAAAAATTGAAATCTTGCTCATGCAGTTGCTTGAGGGGGACATCTTCTCAATGCAAGATTATTTGATGTATGTTAGATACTTTAGATATCTTTGAAAATTTTCATGCAATTATCTAACATAAATTAATTACCAGATAGTCTAAGTTCTCAAAGTTGGATAGTGACTCCTCCACAAAGTTGAGTCAAGTTATGTTGACCTTGTAGAGTAGGGCCTAATTTTTTTCTTCTAACTTAAAACATTATAATCTTACAATCTATGTAGTCAATTTAACCCCTAAAGGTATTTGACTATGTTTTCACCAAAAACGCTCCAAAACTGTCATCTCTAGTACAAGTACCAAATTTTAGAAAAAATACTTTTTTGGACAAATGTAACCGTAGGATCTTGTAGTACGCTGGTTTGGGAAGATGCGGAAAAAATTTCAGAAATTTCCACCGTTTGGATTGCAAGATATTAGCATTTGAAGTGACAAAAAGCCATTTTTTGGCCCTAGGAAAATCCGGGCAGCTGCACTTCACAAGGTCAGATCATTATGAAAAAATGTCCAAAATGGTTGTAACTCTTTGGATTCATTCTCCAAGTCATGTTAGCTACATGCTGGAAAAAATTTAGATCATTTGGAATTGTACAACATATAGGAAAAAAAATAAGTTGAAAGAAGTAGAGAATGATTCAAAATATTAAATTGTTAATGATTTATTTATGGAATTGAAAAATGCCAATCCCAATGGTGAAATTGTTGTAATCAACAATCTACACCTCACCTTTTTATTTTTTTCCAAAAATATTAAAAATTGAGTTAAATAAAGGTCTTCAAAGTTTATTTTAGAGTAGAGATTCCATTACTACCCACAAACTACCCACAACTAAAACTCTTCATAACTTTCATCTCATAAATCAAAATGGAATGATTCAAAGCTTTCCATGTATATATAAATCAGGAAAATAAATTTACAATTTTTTTTTTTTTTTTGAAGTGATTTTTAAAGAAGTTTTTTTTTCTGCCCAGGCTGCCCGCCGAGCAATGAAAACAACATATCATACAATAACTTTTTAACCATGCCTTCAAAAGTTATGAAAATTGTTGGGTCTTAGAGCTACTCCTCGGGCACATGTTTTGTGAAAATTTCAAAGAAAAAAAATAAAAATACCATTCATAGTGAGCTGCCCAAAATCGCTATGTTGCCCCAAAACACAGTTTGGTCCTTTAGGGGTTAATGGTCTAAAAAAATTTCCACATGTTCCTAGGGAAGGCTACTTCAAATTTATATGGTCAAGAATTTGGGAAGTGTTTTCATATTTAATTATGCTCCATGCGCTTTTAAGTGGCAATTTGGGATATTTTTTGTGATATCTCATCTTCCCCATCCTTTAGGAGTTAATTCAACAATGGAAAATCACTGAGTACATTAAGAATAATTTCTATTTGTCATGTAATTTATTGTTTAAGAGCAAGTACAACAAAATTCTATCCAATTTTGCTTTTATTGATAGTTATTTAGATCACAATAGTTGGAACTAAAAATCATTGGCTCAGCTTAATATGGTAGTTTATACTTTATAGTACCAAAATTATGGAAATTTTAGAGATGCCCCAACATAGTAGTTTATATCCAACACTCATCCAACTTACATCCAATTTTCATCTAAAGTTTGTTCAAAGATTCACACAAATTAGATCCCATTTCAAACAAGATTATCCAACTTAGTGTGAAATCTTGCTACTTTCAAGCATTTGCACTAATTGAATTTAGTTGTACACTACCTACCAAAGTGGCCTTCCAATTTTCCATCATATATGTCCACATTTTATATGCTAAATTTATCAATTATTATTATTTGATTAAAAAAAATTATCACAATTAAATTGCCATTGAATTAATTTTTCATGTTTTGCATAAATATTTTTAATAAACCTATTTTTGTAGGTAAATTTTGATTATTATTCTAATTTCACTTCCAATAACTACACCAATTTTTTTCAACTTATTACTACAACTAGTAGTACAAATTTTGGGACAAAGCCTCACTAGTTTTCTATTTTTGTTTTATTCACAACAATCTCATGTAATTACACTACAGTGATGAAGTTAACTCAAGCATAAATGCAAGCACATTCTATAGAATATGGATGAGAATTGCACTAAAAAAATGTATTTAGTGTCATGAGGTATCTAGTTCTACATAGACAATTTTAGAAGTGGAACTATTTGTAAATATCTTCATGTTTGATGTCATCCAAATCTACTTCTGTGTTATTGACAATAAGTTACCTTACCATTTGATGATCTTGCTTAACCCATAAACATCGACACAAACGTTTAGTGTCCGATGGATAACAAGGAATCTCTTTATCTAGGATAGAACTGCAACTATTCATCCTTGGAATTTTGTGCAGGAAGGGAAGATCTTCTACAATACTTTGACCTCCAATGTGTATTTATTTATTTTTAAGTAGATGATGTCACACGGTTCCAAAAAACATGATTTCCACAGGCACCAGTCTGTCCTTTTTTTATGGGTTAAGGGTTAAGCTGAATGGTGTCATGGTGTGTTTCGGTTGTTGCCTGCGCGCACACGCCTGCTTGGAAGTCCATCATTGAGGGTTGAGGGCCACTGGAGGCAGGGCAGGCCATGTTTGCAGACATGCTCATTCAATAAGTTAGGCGCAGACAGACAGAGCCGCTTTCCCTCAGAAGTGAAGTTATCTTTGGCCCATTGCAAACTGTGTATTGAGCAGGTGACAGCACCGTATGGAACCCATAACTGAACTTCCTGTAAGTTATATTATGGACAGTTGCTCAAATTGGAGTTGGATCATTACTGTACTTCATGTCTTAATCTTCATCTGGTGTTTTTGTACTAATAATTATTTCACCACTCCAACTTTCACTATCTATTTCTCTCAGCAACAAAATGATCTCCTATTTTTCCCCCAAATAGAAACTAGCATAAGCTTACTCCTCACTCAACGAACCCATGTGAAATTCTTTGGTGATTTGATTTGATTTCAACGGTGCTAGTATGTGAGCCCAAGAATGCGAGCTTGTGAGCATTGAGCCTACATTATAGGTACCTATAATATAGATACCACGCACTATAAAAGGTGTATGTATCATAAACACTTATAATATGAGTATTTGTAACATATATATCCTATAATTATAGACGGTTTCTACGGTATATACATCTAAAACATAGGTGTGTAGAATTGTAGGCTCATGGGCTCACACTCCTATGCTCACATAATAGCAACCCTCCAAGTTTTTACATGGGGTTTTAAAAAAAATCCCATGGAAAAAGTAAAGCAAATCACCTTATTGTTGTTGTAAATATCAATTTCCTTTTGCACTTGGAGACATTGTTCAATATAGAAAGTGATAGGAAGATGAATCATATTGTTCTAACCAAGTATGAATTATTTTTTAAAAATCGATGTATTATGCCCTAAATTCCATGAGTGTGATTTAAGCACCTTTAAAGTAAAAAGGTGAATATACAACAATCATCTTTCTCGATTGAAATGATTGTAATATTTTTCTAAAATGGTCAAAACTTCAAGGTCCTAAAATAAATGTATTTATGTGATAGATGTACACCTTGATAACTTTGTGACTCTATTATTGCTACTAAGACATTCCTAAGGTGTCTCATCTAATTGATAGTTGTTGCATCATTTCTTCAAAAAGAAACATTTAGGCTTCTTATATAGCTATAATGGATTCATTTCTTGATTTTCAAAATATTCAGGTGGCCATAATAGGTTGTCTAATTATCCATTCAAAAAGGACAACCATTTTATCCCCCTCAAAAACACCAGGCACACTCCTTGAATTAAATATAGAAACAAGAACTTATATGGGTTCATGTCAAATATATGGATATGGATATAATACATGTTCAATATAAATCCACATACAAATGTAGATATGGATGCAATATATGTAGATGTAGATATATGTACATAAATGTAGCAGTTATACAGAGGATATGTATGTGTTACAATAGATATATATCCCATATCCTTTGTTTTCCAATAAAAGATAATAATATATTGGGAGGTCTAGGATTTTTAATTTAAAAAAATGTATACGGGGTCCAGGTTTTGGAAGGTGGGGGTCTTTTGAGTGTCTATCCTTTCAAAAGAGACGGACCCTACTATACAATGTTAATTTTACAACCAAAAAATATGCCAAAATAAACAAGGCCATATTTGCATGCAACTGAAACCAATAAACATACATGATAGGATGTGGAGGCAAGTTTTTCTAAACTTTATTTTCAATAAGAATTTGTCCCAATACCCCCTAATAAATATTACTAGTAGATTGAAAAAGGATATGTGTGGGCAATTGCAAAAAATACTTGTTGATTTTGTTGTATTTTTATAGTACTCAATTTTTTTTAAATACTTTACAATTAGAAAATACACTTTTAAATTTTAAAAAATATGACCAATGCAAAGATCTCAAGAGAATTTAAAAAGTGAAAAATCTCAAGAAAATAGGTACCTTGTTGTTTTAATTTTTTAAAATAGAAATGTAATTTTTAAAATTAAAATTAAAATCGTCCATTTGTAACAATTTTATGCAAATGGTCATTCACAAAATGAACTACCATATTAATTATTTTGATGTTTTGAAATGGATGCACAAAGAACCTTAATTTGTTAACTTTCATACGATATAGAATTAAAAATATCATTGGATCTCTTTCATAAAGTAGCTTCTAATCTTCTAGAATACCATCCCTTCCAAATTCTTTTTCAAGCTGGAAATAGTACTAAGATAGCAACATCCATAACCATCATTGTACCCATACTTTGATCATACAGTTCCCCTTAATTGTCTCCAAGAGTACCTTGAAACTATCCCCATGGTTCATTGTGGTTGGTGGGCTCTTACTTCTTAAGATTTGGATGCAAGAACCAAGGCAATTTTATTAGTGTGCAATTTAGGGGGCCCTAGGAAGTTCTACTTTGAAAATTCATAGAAATTAGATGCCTTATCTAAAAATTATTTTATTTATCTATAAAATTCATAATTTTTCATTGTTAATATTGAAAACATAATTTTTTTTAGAAATAGGTGCCTCCAACTGTGTTGAATTGCTTAAATGAACAGTTATGGGTGTTGCTACCTTACTCCCCTACTCTAATTGGCAAGGGTGGCATTCAATTGGGGCTATTATTAGATAATAATTTTTTTTGGAAAAATGGAAAAAAATGGAAAAAAGTATATGATAATCATGAGTGCCTTACTTCTAAATCTTGAGTCATTTGGAGCCATAATGCAAAAGTTATGGCTAAAAAACAAATTGGCTAAAGACATGTGACAAAAAATAGTACAAGTGTATCTTATAATTGCCCAAGATACCATCTCTAAAATGGCCAGTGTCATTTAAGTCATGTCACTATGAATGTCTTTTATTTAGTACTAAGTGGACCCTTTCATTATTCAAAAATACATGATTTTATGAACTTTACCTCCACTAGTACAAAGGCACTTCATGCGAAATGTTTGAATGATGCAATAGAACGTTATTAAGTATTGTTACTATGGATGTTTTTTTCAAAAGAGATATAATTTTTTTGCTCCAATATAGTAATAATGATATTTTATATAATCTACAATATTTGATTTAAAATAATTGTAAGTTTTATTTGAAGGGAATATTTTTACTAAGAGCATATATATGTCAATACAATTCAAATTTATGAACATAGGTGGTAGAAATATTCATCAAGCGTAAAATCTTATAGCATTCTAAGATCAAATTTTTGTGTAGATAATACTAAATATTATAAAAGTGTAGTGATGAAAGAAGAGTCTCTATTAAATACCACATTAACACTAATAGGATGCAAATAAGAAATGACAAAGATTATTTTTACGTTACGTATGGTACATATGCATGTCCAAAATTTTAGAAAATTGTATTACTTCTACATTAAACATGTTAGAGGTAATACAATTATTGTTTACAAAAGAAAACATTGAAAACATCTATGGCAATATTGTCTTAACTAATTTTGGATTTCTTTATTAACAACATGGTTATGTTGACCACAATGTTTTCATCAACATGTATGACAAGCATCCAAAGAATATCGGATAATTTGGGGTAACGTAGGAACATAACCACTTGTACTCAAAAATGAGTAGGTGTAATCTTATAAAAGCTTCAAACCTCATTTAAACATATTAATTTCAAAGTTCTCTCAACAAAGTAACGATGGATATTGAAATTATTTAACTTTCACCTCCCATTTATATATGATTTGAAGTCTCCGCTCCAAGATCATGTGAAATTGATTGTAGAGTGTTTATATCTTCTAAATTCTATTTCTTTTGTATTTATATTAGATGATTTATTTTTAATGAATGAATATAATTATTTATAGTGATCGGGAATTAGAAATATAAATGTTGATTGTTGAATTGAAAAACATAGTTATGGTTCCTAAAAACTCCTTTTGACTTGTAAATTCCCTTCAATTTTTTTTACTAATGATTGAAGAATGCAAGGCAAAATCCTATTTTTGGTCTTTAATAATACACTTTTAATTTCCTATGATATTTTTTTGGAAATAACCTCAAATTTGCAAGTCTAGGTAACACTCAATCATTTTCTTTAGATGTTATATTATGATGTTATTAAAAAAGTTCAATGTAAAGAAGTTCAAACATTCTAATATTATTTTAATAGCATGACCCCAAAATATGAAATTTTGGAGTTGTCTTCTTTCAAGCAAAAATATATATAATCATGGTCAAATGTTGATTCTCATTATTAAATTCTCAAAGAATTTTACACATGCATTTTTTAAGATCGTAAGCTTTGACAACTTAATATATTGAAATTTTATAACCCTTTGGCAATTTTTCCATGTTATGATTTTCTCATAAAAGAATTAAAAAAAAGAATACTACCCATCAAAATGATGTTCATATGTTCATATCAAATAATGGTTAACTACTAATTCTTAGTCTATCTAACTTATATTGAAGATGTGTGCTTTGTTAAGATCGAGATTGCACAGAATCCATCAATGCCAATATGAAAACTATAGCAAGTTCATTATAAGATTATCAAATGACAATTTACTTGAAGAATTCAATTATGATATACACGGTATTTTCCTAAGTCAAGTAAATTTTGAACTAAATATTGAAGTTTTCTTTATAACAATTTTAGAAAATTCATAAGTAATATAATTTGTATTGCACCTAGTCAAGCATTCCAACACTAATGGACTTTAGTATCATGGTACCTATAGTATTATTTACCTTGTTATGTAATTCATTAATTCTCAATTAGTTGACAATTAGTGTTCATGTTGATATATAATTTTAGTAACATTGGTAAAATTGAGTTTCATGCTCATTAGGTGTATTACCTTGCATAAAGATAAATAATGTATGCTAGCATGGCTGGCTAGACACATCTCAAAGCTACTTTTATTTTGGGTAATCTTAAAAAGATAGTGTCCTCAAGAGATACTTTTTTCTTGATTTGGTGCAAGCACCACATTATTTGTGAGTGTAGTGCGACCAAATCCAAATGGAAACTTGCACCGACACTCATGATTTTTTGGGGAGTACTGTATAATTAGAAAAAAATGGAAAAATATTTTTAATGTATATACCTTTAAGAAGAAGGTACCCTAGGAAGGAAAAGCATAGAAAAATTCTTGAAGTAGGAGAACTAGAAAAGTATAAAATCTCATGAAAATAGGTACTTTCACGTGTTAATTTGTAAAAAATAGGAAAAACACTTTTCGAAGAATCGAGAAATTGTCCATTTGGGAAGACTTTATGGTCAAGAGATTTCACCAAGAGAATGATATAGAAACCATTTTTAATGTTCATAATTGTGAGCGCAAGGGGGCCCTATTTGCATGAATGTAGAGGACATAAAATAATGTTTTTTAAGTGCTCTTTGGTAGGCACATGCTTGCCTAGTGTGGGAATAGACCACAAATTTTTTGTCTCTATATCATTAATTTTGGGTACTCCCTAGTACTAAAAAACCCTAAACTTCAAAGTGTGACAAATGAGCTAAATCAAAATTTAACCCCTAAATGTATTTGACTATGTTTTCACCAAAAACGCTCCAAAATTGTCATTTCTAGTACAAGTACCAAATTTTAGAAAAAAATACATTTTTGGACACATGTGACTGTAAGATCTTGTAGAACGCTGGTTTGAGAAGATGTGGAAAAAAATTCAGAAATTTCCACCATGTAGATTGCAAGATATTAGCATTTGAAGTGACAAAAAGCCATTTTTTGACCCTGCGAAAATCCGGGCAGCTGCACTTCACAAGGTCACATCATTATGAAAAAATCTCCAAAATGGTTGTAACTCTTTGGATTCATTCTTCAAGGAAAGTTTTCCACATGCTTGAAAATTTTTAGATCATTTGGAATTGTACAACATGTACAAAAAAATTAGTAAGTAGAAAGAAGTAGAGAATGATTCAAAATACTAAATTGTTAACAATTTATTTATGCAATTGAAAAATTCCAATCCCAATGGTTGTAATGTTGTAATAAAAAATCTACAACTAATCTTTTTATTTTTTTCCAAAAATATTGAAAATTGAGTTAAATAAAGGTCTTCAAAGTTTATTTTAGAGTGGAGATTCCATAACTACCTACAAACTAGCCACAACTAAAACTCTTCATAACTTTCATCTCAAAAATCAAAATGGAATGATTCAAAGCTTTTCATGTAAATCTAAATATAGAAAACCAATTTCAAATTTTTATTTTAAAAAAAGTGATTTTTAAAGAAGTTTTTTTTACTTGAGCTACCCACTGAGCAATGAAAATTACATATCATAAAATAACTTTTTAAACATGTCTTCAAAAGTTATGAAAATTGTTGGGCCTGGGAGCCACTCCTCGGGCACATATTGTGTGAAAATTTGAAAGAAAAAATAAAATTTTCATTCGTAGTGAGCTACCCAAAATCACTATGTTGCCAAAAAACACCGTTTGGTCCTTTAGGGGTTAACTATAAATTAATTTTTTAAATTTTTTGATAAATAAGGGATCTAATTACTATCAAGTTAGCCATCTCCAATAAAAAATTCAAGTTAATGGGGTACGTACTTCAAAAGTTATAGCACATAACAACTCCATCATTCCAAGTGTGACGCAAAATAGAACCAATCTTTCTTGCAATCACCCCTTTGCGCGATAGAAACCAACCACCTTCAAAGAAAAAAACATTATTAACATTGTTGCCACATAGTGTTAGAGTATATAATTACTGTTGCTAACATTAGATTTCATTATAAGTGTACTATAAAATATATGGTCAACAATTGAGACATAATGATGAAAAGACCATGCCCTAGGTGAAAAATGAAAGTTCCAAATAGTGAATGAACTAATTCCAACCTTTCATAAGCTGACATAAATTTGAGGGTCTATTTATATTGGGTCCCACTCTAAATCACAAGAAACTTGGTGAGTGACATCAATATACTAAATCGCTCAACTAGGTTCCAAACACATCTAATATGACCTTGTTGTTAGGTAGAAGTTCTTGCTATTGTATAGTTTGTGTATTAAGTTTGGTTAGAGGTCTATTAACATGATTCTTCTTTTGCCTTTGGGGTAAAACACTCTTTGCTTAAGCTTGGGTGTAAGATGGGAAGTCCGTGTAGAGTCCACTTAAGTGTTGGAAATTAATTTGGGGAGGTTAAAGACTTCTTGAAATAATTTTTAGTTTGTTTTTTGGGAGCTTCATAGAATTAGTTATAGAACAAAACATACAAATGAGTCTACATTTGAGGAGGTGGATACTTTTAGAGCCCTTGCCCTTTATGGAACTCCTACCTTACTCTTTCTTTGCAATGAAATGTCCTCTTCATTTGCACCCACACCCACCCCACGAAATATAAACAAAAACATCTCATGTAATTTATAGTTTGCCATAATGGCTCCACATTTGAGTTTTTGAGATAAGGTAGGGTGATCTAAATGCAACTTTGTTTTAAAGCATTCTTGCTCTAAAAGCAATCACTAAGACAAAGGTACATTTTGTTTTCTTCAGTGTACTAATAATATATGTTCCAAGAGGTGGTCGCTTTTCATGACCACAACGTTTCAACTTCAAAAACCTATAACTAATTCCACACAGGTCCAATAAATATGAAACAACTTACATTAGATGCCAATTCCATTTTCCTTGTTACAAAAATTTACTGAATTTTTTTTGAAGGAATTTAGCTTCCCTTCAAATGCAATCAACTCTTAAGAGTTTTTTTAAGAGCATCCTACCTTACATGACACAAGCAGTTGCCTATGCATATTTTCTAGACCTACTGGTATGCAGACCTATCATGCAATTTACGGTATGGAATTTTCTTGCCCCGGCCAATGACTAAATGGCAACTTAATGTCTTGGTCTTTCTGGTGTTCTATAACTTGACTTACAGTGCAGTCTTACAAGCTCTTTTGGTTTTTGTTTCATCTTTTCATCAAAGCAACAGCTTGTTTCTTGCTGGTACAGTACTCCTCTGCAGATTGCCTGAAAGATTGCAGCTGTTCTTCATATAAAAAAATGCTTAATCTCTAAGCTCTCAAACTAAAGATAGTAAGTTCACTTTTAAAATCATGATGTTATATAATTGTAACCTCTAAAGAATATCTATACCATTGATTTTGGAAGAGCATTATTTCTCTTAACCCCTAAAGGACCAAGTGTCCGTTCAACATACGCAAGAAATCTCAGGTAGGTTCTTACGAAGTCATTTTTGGTTGGATGATCATGAAATTTGGACAAGATGTGTATCTATGTACCTCCTTCCTGAAAATCTAATTTTTTTCCCAATCGGGTGCCCGGATCAAAAGTTATCCTGCCCTGAACTTTGCAAGCAGCTTAGGCAGCTCCGGGCAATTTGTGCAAAACTCTTCCTATGATTCTGAAATTTGGCGGGCGTGTAGCTTACATGATCCTAGATGCAAATGTCCAAAAAAACCCCATGTTTAGTGTAAGAATCTTATTCTAGGAGTTAAAGTTTGAAGGCCCTGTCGGGCAAGGTTCGAAAAAAACTTTTTCACCTAAATTCAAACGTCATAATCTTTCAATCCATGCGGTCAAATTTTCTAAAAAAATTTCCACTTGTTCCCAAAGAAGTCTAGTACATATTTGTACACTTAAATTTTGCAAAAAAACTTTTTTTCATGTTTTTTCTTGATGCTCTAAAAAGTGGCAGTTTTTGACAATTTCTGTCCGAAATGTGCCTCAGTCTTGTAGGGGTTAAGTTTCATGAATATAATATACTATTTTTCTTGTAGTTTCTTCAATGAATACCAATTGAATGAAGTGCACTTTTTCGAAACATCCATCATTCATTCAATGAATGGTTGAGCATTTAGGGATTAACTCCTAAGTTTTCTTGTGCCAAAAAATAATTGGCAAATATTTCCTAACCTACCCCAAAACAACATTGTCTAAAGAATTCTATAAATCAGATTTTATTCATTTCTAGAATGTAGAACTATAGGATCTTGTTATAGAATTCTATTAGGGCCACATATTTTGAAAAATGGGATTTGAGGGCTCTAGTGGAGAATATGCCCACATAGACATAAAATGACAAGTTAGACCAAGTGTGAGTCTTAAAGCTTAGTCTACATGGACATATTTTCCACTAATGTAGTGGTGTATAGTGTGCAAATTGGAAGCAATTTTTTTAAAATGATTGCCCGACATTTGACAATATGGATTTGTTGGGATATTGAGCCCGAACATATAAATTTTCTTTGTTAGGGAATTTCATTGAAATGGCATATTCCATAGGCCATTTTCAGATTGTGCGGTCTAAACTATGATAGTGTCAAAGTTGTGGAATGACGCCATTTTAACAAAAGTCCCCATTTTGCAAGAAAATCTTGGTAGTTTGGATTACATTAGAGTCTCAAATTAGAATCAGTATTAAGTGTGCAAACTAGTAAAGCAAAGTGATGATCTAGAAATTTGATCAGTTCCATAATCTCAAAAAAAATGAGAAAAAATATCAAGTCTGATATCTCACCGTGGATGGTCCCCCAAAACAAAAAAACAATTTGGTTTAGCAAGAGTCATAGGAGTTAAAACACTTCTGAGTGTCTCCCCCAGTTTTGTTCAGTCCTGAGATCCCTATTTCAAGTGCCAAACCCCAGTTTGACATTGCTTATCTGATGTCGTGTGGACTGTGGAGAGGTGGCACACACGTCGAGATGATTGTCAAATTTAGTGCTTTTTTTGGGGGGGGGTCCAAATTTCAATGACTCCTGAATCACCTTCAGTTGTAGGTGTCCTTCAATAGGCCATTGGGGCCTTTGACCTCAACTCAAGCCACTTTTCTAGAATGAATCGAGGCTCCTTGCATGTACAGAACATTCTAGATTTACGATCTTGTTTTATTTAGAACCATGATACAGAGCATTTTGCGTCAGGCCTCCCAGAGCTGCAAACATAGATGATAATGTTGACTTGATTTGCCTTGTTTTAGAGAGCCGGACTCTTGGCAGTTCAGTGCACAGATGGAACTCTGAACTGGGAAAGGCATAGTTCCGAGGTTCCTGATGGAAGTCTGGAAAAAGTGAGAATTTCTTGACATCACTAATGACGTGAATTCAACTAATACTGTATGATAACAGAGATCTCCCGGCGAGACAGCTCCTGCCATACATAAAAATGCTGGCAGAGAGAAACAGTAGTAATGGATATTGTAATATTCTGTCATATTCAAGGCAAATTGTCAAAGAAATCTGCCATGATCAGACAATCACACAGTAGCTGGTGCAAAGCAACTTTAATCTATACTTCGCATCCATTCTAAGGGTCTGATCATGCACGACGAAGCTGGCATTCTGAGAATGAATGGTTTATTGAAAGAAAGAGACGAGACAACGCTAATAACTTCAAAACAAATGTGGGTAGGAGGATAGGAGGATTGTTCTAAACCTCCGATATTATGAAAATCTTGGGATTGGTACTGCACTCTACAAGTCGATGGCGGCTGCTCTATCAGAGTGGCATTTACACAGTTAAATGGAAAACACTAGCAAGGTAATCAGCCTCACACTCCTGGTGAGTCTTATCAATCGCTCCATCAATCTCTACCACCTTATCTAAAACCCCATTTTAGAAACAATCAAATCATGAAGTGTCCGGTTTCTCTAAGAATCTGGCACCTTCAAGTCCTTGAAATGGAGGAAAGGTGTGGCCTGTAGCTGGGGAAGAAAACTGACTGATTACAGCCCTAGTGTCGAAACCTGAAGTGTTATGAGAAGTTGTTACTTGAATGTTTGTGGGACTCTATCTTGGGATCTGTACTGCATTGCGTATGGGTCAGGGAGGGAATTCTTTCATCCCGATCATGACCATAGATCTTCTGTTACTACTACTATTAGTAGCAATTCAGGTTCCCCAGGGTCACCGTGGAGAGTGATTGAGACACTGGAAAACCGGCAACAATCGTCGGTGCTTTGCGCAGCCGGATCTTCTCATCGTGATCGCCACCGAGTACCCTGGAGAATTCGTTACTGAACGCTGGTAGGCCTAGCTATAATAATGATTATAAATCAACGAGGAAACTCCGTAGTCGGCGACTGGTTGGGGATTCATCTGAAGTCTTTGGACTCCTCAAGTTCGAGTTATCAATGGTGCTCTCTCAGGCCAAGGAGCTGACCAGTCGGTGGGGTCCAGTCGTCATCATTCTCCAGCTCCTCATCCGTGACTTCATATACGAAACGGCGTGTCATTTACAAAATATCTGTTGTAGCACCACAGTATCCACGGCAGAATGAGTAATATCGTGACCAAAATCCGCAGCAGTACTTCTTACTCATGTTTAGAGAGCCTTGCCCTGCTAGCAAAGCACCACGATCATGACTCATGCCAACACGGCAATGTCTTTAGAGATAGGCCTAACACTTCATGAAAAAACCCAAAAGATTACGGTACGAATCCACAAGCGGACTCGGCGGCTTTCACCACTCCTAGCCTCCGAACGAAATTGTCGCAGTGGAGACATTGTGCGTTGGCAGTACAATCGCTAGAATCTAAAAGTCCAGTGATGAAAAACGGCAACAAGCTTGCTCAAACATGCACATGCATCCACTTACAACATTCTCCAAATTTTGGAATAAGAAAAGAATTTGGTGATGTCAGTCAACCCCAAGTCCAGTTGCATATGCTGCTCGAACGCCGCAGCCGCGGGGTCGCTCCCCATGTCGAACCCCGACACCTTGAGCGCATCCCCAGGCTCTCGAGTCCCTGGGATTTCGCAACCGGGACCACCGCACTGGAAATCCAACCAGCAACACAACCGGGATCACCACACGAACATTCAACATGTAGACCTCACATAACGTCCATTCCACTAAGATCACACTCACGTAAGATCTCCAACCCCAAACTGCTTCCCCAAACACTACTACTCGGTACCGATCCTGCACGATCTTAGACACACACGAGTGCCAACCGCACTAGCTACATACTAGACGTGACTAGAAATCCCAACCACTTCCTGAACGACTGGTACTACCAAGAGTGTCTGCCATATATTTGATCCTCCCGCCCATCAAATCCTCACGCATGCTGGTCTCAACCGTCACCCCAAACCCGCCTGGCACAAGCGTACCGTCACCATATTGGAGCCATCTATCATTCCTCCTAAATGAACCGAACTTACCCTTCTGGCAGTGGAGCCCCATTGCGAAGCCAAGCTGGATGACACCCCCATAACAGCGTCGCCGCCACCCCACCTACCGCGGTGACCCATCTGCAGCACCTGCATCCGAGCGCCGGGGGCACCAGGTGCAGGCCCAAAAGGACCCAAGGAGGCAGCTTTAGTCCAGGCATCGGGAGGATCGCCGTCTTCCCATGGCAAGCACGACTCCATGCACACAGACTTCTGTGTCCAAGCAGGGCAGGCACCACGCCGAGGACTCCTTGCTTCGGATGTAACTTAACTAAATAAGTTAACTTAAGTTCATAAGTGAGTGTGGAGCTAAGCTTAGTACCACGCAATGGTGCGAGAAGTCCTCCAGGCAAGGCTAAGGTCCTGCAAGGAGACTGTGAGCTGGGAAGGATCAAGCTGGGAGCCTGTTGCTTTGCCTGGTTGGTTCCCTAGTCCCCAGGCTCGCAGAGATTCACTCCTCCGGCAGAGTTCGGAACTTACTGGTGGGAGTGCTTGTTGTGGCGTGAGCACTGTGCCTGAAATACGGGGCGCGGGTGAAACCGCGTGCGCCTGTCACCACGATGGAGAGGGCCTGCCCCCGCGCGTCCTTTGCGTTCGTGGCTGTTCTGTTGGGCCGAATAGCCGATCATCCGCGTTCTATTTTTGCCTGGTGCCGCACGGGCAGTTCTCCCGGAAATAAGTAAAGCTTATTATAACAGTTGCGCTTTTCTCTTGCTGTGTACAGCACTGTATCGCATATTTTACTTTGATATTCTGCCGGGATTCTACTGCACAGTACGCCGAAACACTCGTTCAGACGTTCACATGTGAAATTCAGACTGTAGACCTACACGCTGCATGGAGGCCCGCCACGAAGGGCACGTAATTGAACTGACTGGCGGATGACCCCCAGCCAGTGGCTCGAAACGTGGGTACTGGTAGGGTAACTACATAGGGTATAGTATAGTGATTGATCCCGTCTTAATTTTCCTAGGGGGGCCACGCTCACTGGAAGGGAGGTGAGGTGCATAAGGTAGGAGGTCCATAAATCGACCATTTAAGGGTTGGAACTGAATTTGAGGGAGGTAGAACATCTTGAAATGTTTTTCAGTAATTTTCCTTGAAAGACAAGTGAAATTGGCATCTAACCCAAGTCATTCCATATTTTTTGAATCTTTGTCGAATTAGTTACGAATTTCTGAAGTTGAAAAAAATAGTCTTTTGTAGTCATCAAAAGTGACCACCTCCTAAAATGTGTAGAGTTGGTACATTGTTGAAAGCAAAATGTACCTCTGAGTCTTAATTGCCTTTAACCCCTCAAGGCCCAAGCAATTTCTATACTTTTTCACAACTTTGAATTTTGATTGACAGCATTAGAGAAAGTTTGGACTCTTTGGAGGGTTGCCAAGAAGTGCCGGTAGGGACCCTCATTGTATTACATTTATTTTGCTTGAAGAATTTTTCCCCTATTTCTGCACTTCGTCACTTCCAAATGTCAAAGCATTCACTGTCAAGTACTATTAGTTAGGGTTGTGACAAGTGTTGTTTTGATATTTGAAAGCACCCCCAAAGCACCTCCCTTTGACAATTGTGGAATAAAAAACTAAAATATACTTTTGGAACTCCCAATATTCACACAAGGTGAATCTTTATTTTGTCAAAAAATTCCCTCTCCTTAGTAGCTTCAATAGGCTCTATAAATAGATTGGTTTGTCAAACCCTGGCAACCCTCCGGAGAGTCCAAACTTTCTCTAATGGTATGCATTGTACATCAAGCTTATTTCATGCTATCAATTGTACTTTGAACTTCCCCATTCAATATGAACGTCATAATTTGAAATTCACTTAGATATACTTCTTAGAATGTAGGAAAATGAAGTTATAACTTTGATTTGTTAAACAGGTGAGAGTTCCAAAGTAGGCTCCTTGGGCCTTGAGGGGTTAATGCCTAGTTGGAGTTCAAGCCTCCTACCTTACTTCGATTTCCAATTGAAGAGATCATTTCAATTTCAAATAGTGGTAGTACCTTGGAATTAATTTTATGGAAAACACCCATTAAAGAAAAATGGAAGATGTGTCTACTGGTTGAGAATTGGTTTGGGATTCTTGATTAATTGTGAAGTTGGAGTCACAAAATACTCTAAGAGCAGCACCACCTTGATATACTCACTACTAGTATATTGAAGAATGGAATATTTATATAAATAGAAAGAGCGGATTTCAATCCTAAATTGTCTTAGTACCTCCTACCTTACATCTACATTGATTTGTCCTGGTAGTGTAAGTGAGATTGATTTATCAAAGTGATTCTAGTTGTAAAACAATCAAATAAAAGGTATTTCCATCTTCTTAACCCACTTGTACTAAACTTGAAAAATGCTTCACTTCATAATTCTAATATCACTTAGTCAAATTGCACTCAAGTTAGAACATTAAATTTTTTTATCATGGAATACATTTATACACAATGTTCTAAAAAAATACCAAATGCTGACTCCACAATGGCCAATTTGAAATTGCACAAGCCCAAAACAAGTTCTTTAGTCATTTTATGGCTAACATAAAATAAAATACTTCAAATAACAAAAATATAGGAAATAAGAGGCAAAGTCCTTGTATTTGTGACTCACTTTTTGAATAAGTTTGCACTCAAAATTCATCTCATGTAGCATTTGTCAACAAAAAATCTCCTCCCCTTCGTTTCAAAGTTAATAAATAAGTTACTCAAGACAATTTTGGTGATTCTTCATTGAAGTGTGAAAATTAACAATTCCTCCCATCTAATTGGGAATTCTAATTTAGGATCCATTTTTGCCTTGTTGCATCCCTAATGTGGTGAAAATTGTATAAGGCCTTGCATTCTCACAATTCACTATAGAATTGGGTTTGAAAAGATTGGTATTGGATTGAAAAGGTATGCAACCCTAAAATTGCTTCCATCCAATTGAGATTTTGAATTTAGGATCCAATTTTACCTTGTTGTATCCCGAATGTAGTGAAAATTATATAAAGCTTTACAATCTTGCATTATGACAACTCAATATGGAATTGGGGCTCAAAAGGTTCATGTTGGGTTCGAAAGTGATAATTTTGTAAGTTTGATGATCACCCCTTGTGACAATTTCTATACATGTTTGATATTGACAAGCAATTTGAAGTGACATTTCCTTGATTTTTCTTCCTTAATCATGATTTGAAGTGACTTTCTATATTCTTTTGTTTTTTAGCTTGTTCCTTTTTAGGCCCTACTTCAATTTATCCAAAGTGTAAATCCGAATAATTTTGTGTCTATTCTATGTGATATTTGATGTGCTTCCAATGATAATATTCTTAAGTTTTGCTTTTTATATCGATCAAAAGATACTAATATGTAATATCTTTAGAGGGCCATTTGTTGATCCATTGATGATGCCCTTGGAGTGAAAATACTGGAAAATTTAGCACTCTACGCAAATATGAACATGCAAAGGAACAAAATTCAATTAATCAATACCTCACTGAGTTTTCTTTGTTTCTTATTTTCTTTTGACACTAATAATAGATGCTTTCTCCAGTCCACCGAGTTATTTTATTTCCTGGAACAAATAGATGCTTCTTCAACCCACCAAGCCGTTTTGGAAGTTTCAAACCTGTTGGAATTACATCCAGAATGTGAACAAATTCTTGAGCGTCCCCTTCCATCTTTTTTGTAAACAAGATACTGATGAAAACCTCATTTCATTCAATGGAAATGAAGGACCATTAATCCTTAAGCATTACAAGGTCAATATTTTGGATGATGAACAAAGTGATTTAGGGTGATGATTCATCCAAGTAACTCCTCATTCTTCCCAATTTATAGGTGGATCTTTGAAAATCAAGTTTTCATTATGATCGATTTGATAAAAAAAAAATAGACTTTGGGGATATGTTTGTACAAAGGTATAAGCAAAAATCCACAAAAATTTCAAAAAGGACTAAAGGTAATTGATTAATCCCTAAAAGTTCCATTATCCTCAAGGGGGGGGGGACAAAATGGATTTTGGGTAGGCTTGTATAACCTCAAATTTGAGGTGATTTTTTTGAATTTTTTTTATAGAAGAAAAATACATTCATTTTCAGGGAATTTAATCTTTATTTTAATCAACAAAAGAGCAAAAGTTATGCCACAATAAGCTCAAAATAGGAGAGACCAAGCAACAAAAAAATTCCACAAAAATTGAATTAACATTTTTTTCAATTTCTATCCTCTTAGATAGATAGATAGATAGATAGATAGATAGATAGATAGATAGATAGATAGATAGATAGATAGATAGATAGATAGATAGATAGATAGAAAAATTCTCAAATAGAAAAATACAAAAGATATTGATTTTCTAACATATTGACTCAAATGGACAAGTTATAGGATATACTTATTTTTTCTAAGAATGTTGACTAAAAACAATTCACCTTTTGGAAGAGTTGGAAAAGAATACATTTTGAAGTTTAGACACATTGAACTTACAATCCTTGGGGATATTTACTTTAAAGTTTTGGGATGATTTGCTTGAACCAATTAACCAAAGGATCTAATGGTTAGATTTTTTAGAAAATAAATATAGAGGAAGATTTTTGCCTGGCTTAGGGGATGAGTATTATAAAGCATGAAATAACTTTAAGGTTTAATACCAAAAGATCTTAGTAGTAAGGCAGAAGGAATTGCACCCTAAATTATAACTAATAATTATGGATATTTTTGTTCTAATTATAGTATTTTTTTACTTTCTTCTACAAAAAAATCTACTTATGTGAAACAAGCAGCTAGACTACAAGAAGCTTTGTCCCAACAACACCGGTGTGAGTGAGTGAGGATGTGATGAGTAAGTTATCTCAGAGCATCACCACCCATTCTCGCCAAAGCTGGCTGGAAAGATTTAGGGTGGGCCTGGTGAAAAAAAAGTAGTCCATTGGGAACCCGGGGAGAGAGCGCGGGAGCCCGGTCTATGTAGAAACGCCTCGCCAAACACTGGGACACCGTCCCCGACACTTGTTGACTATTTTCTTTTTTGTCAGCACATTTTGTCAACTCATGTTTTGTCGAGCTTAACTATAACTCGATCTTGTCACTTTAATTAAGTATACAGTAACTCAAGGTGGTTGGCATGCATTGACCCCCTTGCTCATCCCTAAGGGAACCCCTTGAAATTTTTTATTTGCAACACATGATAAAATTTGCAAATTTCAAATTCATATTTTCATATTTTCAATTAGCGGCCCCAAATTAGCTTGGGAGTTCTAGAAGATAAATTAGTGGAGCACAAAATAGGGGGTCTTTTTATTTTCATGCACCCCAGGATTAACTAAGGGAGACAAACAAGGGGATCAATCCACCCCGGCCCTCAAGATTACAACCCCATCTTCAATGTAAAAACACAAAAAGTGCTTGAGGTGTGCTTGAGGTCTACCTCAAGCATACCTCAAGCACTTTTTGTATTTTAAATATTTTGATAGTCAAATTCAATGTAAAAATCAAATAGTGTTGAAGTGTGCTTGAAGTAGAACTCAGAGACACCTCAAACATAACTTAAGCACTTTTGTATTTTAAATATTTTGGTAATCAAATTCAATGTAAAAATCAATGTAAGTTATCTTAGTGCAGTAATAACTTCAGTTACCTCCCCTTCCTTCTCATACGATAAAGATCAACTTAAACTTATTTTAATGGGAGGGCCCTGCCTCAGTCATCAGCGGTCACTTGGTGCTACAGTAACTTAGGCGCCAGTGCGCCCCTCCCCGGGGCCTGAAAGGGGTTGCCACATGTCAGCCTAGGAGTGAATTCCGCATGGACTACTGCACTGTAAGTTACTGTAACTGAAGTGGGTGATGATGCCCCGGGCGCCCAAAGGGATAACTTAAAACTTGGAGGGAGGGAGGGAGGGGCAGCATCCCTTCCCTTCCCTGAAAGTTCCCTTCCGGTCCTCCGGTCCTCTGTGCTGTTTCCCTTTCAATGGAAATCGTCCATGTGTTTCAAAAAAAGAAAAGAAAAAGAAAAAGAAATTCCCTTCCGTTACGTTACATTACGTTATTGAAGTGAAGTGCCACCGGAACGTGGGGTGAGGCTGCTCCAGCCGTGGGGGCAGGGAATTAATGAACGACGGGAGGGTGGCTTTCATTCACTGGCCGGGCCGCCGGGGAAGGGAAGGGAAGGGGAGGGGAGGGAATTCACCGTCAGCAACGTGACGGACGGAGTGCTGGAACAGTGGCAATCGGCTGAAGTCTGCATGCTTCGGCTTGGGCTCTGTCCGTTTGTCCGTCAGTCAGTCCGTCAGTCTGTCAGTTCCCAAAATTTGAACTGACGGAAACGAGAATGGATGGTTCCGCCAGTTCAGTTCAGTTCAGTGCAGTGCAGTTCAGTGCAGAGAGTGGTTATGATGAAAAAAGATACAGTGAGTGAGGCACGACTGCCTGATGAATTTGCAGACCCCCGCTGGGGGCGGCATGCGGCGCCGCGGGGCAGCTCAGGACGGCCGGGGTGAACTGACCCCCTCGCTCGGACCCTCTGGAAAATGCCGAAGTGTTTTGTTTTCAACGCGTGATAAGATTTGCAAATTTAGATTTCATATTTGCAATCAGAGCCCCCAAATTAGCTAGGAGAGGTGTACAAGGTAAATTAATCAAGCATAAAATAGGGGGCTTTTTTTTAATTGCCCCCCTGGAATGACAGGGGAACAAGGGGGCTTGTTCACCCCCAACCCTCACAACGCACCGTGACGGCGCCTTGTCAAGTTAGTAGAACTTGCTTTCCCACTACAATAGTACCTTGACACTAACCATCCTAGGTTGCTTGCAACTAGGTTCTTGTATTTTTCCTACATTGCACTGCCTATGATAACTTAACCCCTAACTCCCCAAGTGACCATATATAGTTGATCTGAAATTTCAGATTCGTTTTGGGATGGGCAATTAAATTCTTGAGACCAATCAAAAAAATTTTAGGGGCAATTTCAAAAGTTAACTGTTGAATTTTTTAAATTTTTCGCTAAAAAATGATAAATATTTGGTTTTTGAGAGGTCCTCAAAGCCATATATGTATCTTAGTGAAAGAGAAAAGCTTGGAAATTTTACTTGATTTCTTGGCTTTGAGCAACGTTTGCCTACTAATTTCACTTGATTTGAGATCTAAAAAATTGTACTTATCCATTTGCTTTGAAAATGGTCCCAATGGAAAGACTAAAGTGTTTTCATGATTTTCACCATTAAAAAAATAAACATGCAAATGTTGATTTGAAGTTAATTGCAATTTCTACTTATTAAAAAAATTGCATTTCAACAATTGCAAGGTAGATTGTGTAATGAATTTGATAGCTCTTTATTTGAGCTGAAGGTTTTTGGGAGTGCATTTTATTGTGCTAACACAATTTGTAGTTGGTCATGGCACCTCCAATCCCCAAAAACTCTTGTATGCAAATTTCAGAGACATTGTAGAGAGGGCAATATACTAAAAATAGAAAAAGTATATTTCTCTTGTTATAATCTCACAACTTCCATGTAATTTTGCACTCAAAATTGGTGTGTGTACTTATAAGCAAGCTCTTTAGACATTCATACAATCAAATTTTTCTTAAAAAAACATTTTTTTTTTCATTGGAGATAACTATAAGCCCATACTCTTTTTTCATGGTCGAAAAACACTTGGAAAGGCTTGGGCATATAGAAGTTAAAAAGGTAACCGTTTATTTGTTAAAAATAAATGAATGAATAAATAAACTGAATTTCAGTTATAAAATTCTAGAAAAATCAAAGTAAATAGAACTTAGGATAATTACATGAATTGGGAAAAGACGTACGCTTAACTTCTGAAGGAAGAGAAGGTTCGGTATGATGGGACTGACGTGACCACAACTGTTAAGTGACGTCACAACTGAAGGACAGGAAAGTGAACTACAGAATTTACTGAAGGAGCTACAGATATAGATATTATTTGCAATTTGCGGATAAATATCACAATTTAAATTTATCACTAATGAAGTCAGAGCCGTAATGTGCCCACTCAGGCAATATTATGAGCCAGTTTTTCCGGTTTTGTTTCCCCTCTTTTTTTTGGGTGGGGGGGAGGGGGGATGTATAAGAGTATTACAAATTATAATCTTAAATATCATACGGATTCATTTTGTTGATTTTGTGTTAAAGAGTACAATTGGATTTAAGAGACTTCCTCCTTAGCTAATTAGTGTGAAGGTAAAAGAATATTTCGATTTTTTAAATCTGATTTCCGAATTGGCTAAAAAGTTGCTATATACATGGCTGTAGCAGCTACATTTTCTAATTTAACTATCTCCTGAGAAGATGCATCCCCCCTCGAGGTTACAATTAAGGCAATCCCCCCTCTCTGTGAAAATTGGGAGTTGTTGATCCTGTAAATAAGACCCCCCTCCAATGCCATAGATCTTGAAAAATAAATAATATGATATGAATACTTTAGGATATACACATATAAAGATAAAAGACATGTACAAATACAACTTACAAACAAAGATATGAGATACAAATGTATATACTGAATTCATATGTATCCATATAGAATATGGATGCAAAATACACTAATATATTCCATATGGAGTGGTGGCTAAACTATTCCTGAAAAATACAGACATTTGTATGTGTAGAAGGGAATTTATCAATTAGCAATATGAATTAACTAATTTTTTTTTTTTTTTGAGGGGGGGGGCGTAATACAAAAGAGCTAATCATGTACAATATAAATAAATAATTCAGTAAACTAATTGAATTGTCCCTTGTGAGTGACTATGTACTCAAAGGACATGATATAATTACGATATAAGGGAGGCAACCCATTCTTGATCACCGCCTTCTTTTGGCAATATAGATTGCTCTTTTTCCATGCAGGAGGAGATGATAGTGATTAATTACAGCACAATTCCCCATGCAATTGTGGCACATTGTAATTGTTTTACACCACTCTCAATTCTTGGGTGGATTTTGCAACCAACCTTTGTGGGAAACATGAAGGTCTACATGACTAGAGTGGGAGGAATGGAATCTTCCACTCAAAAATTCATAGTAATTATGTTTTGTGAAACAAAAGTCAAGAAAATTATGGAAACCTTCTCAACTCAATTTTTGCACGCCAAGAAAATGGGTAGCACTGTCAGTCTCTTTCTTAAAATTAAGAAACCCCAATAGTCCGTGGGAGGCATGAAAAATTTGTTGTAGCAATGGAATGGAATTGTGCATTTGTTAAAAAAAAGAAAAAGAAAAAATTGTTGTACTGTAAGTTATCATAAATTTAGCCAAAATTGTGAACACTGAGTGCTTAGAAGGATCACTGCAAGATAATAAATGGAGTCTATTCTAGTCACTTTTCAAAGAAAATGAAAATGAAAAGAATAGAATGGAGTCTCCTCCAAGCTAAGTTAACCAGGATGAGTTGGCTCTGATGATTGAGCGGTGAGGCTCTCAATGTGCTATAGTACGTCAGACACTTACGTCACTGCCCACAGTAATTTGTGTAAGCTTACATTGACTTAGCAATTTGCCTGGTTTGCTGCTTTTTTCGGCATTTAGATCTCAAAATTAATCATATTTCTCTTCTTTTTCGTCTTTGAAAAATGTCACTAATCATGTCTCTTTCAAGCTTTTCTCAAACATGATCAGTGGTAGAACCTTTTTCATTCCAATCTTAACCCCTAAAGTAAGTTTTTATGACTATGGTTCACCTAAAAACACTCAAAATGGGCCATTTTGATGGTAAATTTCCCCCCTTCCAAATGACAAATGAAATCTTGTCAACTTCATCTTCCCACAAGATCTAGTATTAGATTACTTCATTATGTTGTAGTAAAAAAAGGAAGGTTTTGACTACATAGATTATGAGATTATAGCGTTTGAAATTGAAAAAAATATTTTTGGGGGTGCATTCAAATTTTGGGCAACTCTAATTAAGGGAGGCTTAAATTGTACAAGTTAAATTCACTTTTTTGCTCTTTGTTTGCGAGAAAGTTGGCCACATGTTAAAAAAATTCATAACATTTCAAATTAGAGAATGTGTACCAAAAAATTCTAATAGGGAACTAACTTCAAGAAAAGTCTCATACAAAGACCTTTTTTCAACAATTTATAACTTGCAAATGCAATAATTTCTTCAAAATATGAATGGTGGAGTTCTATGTCCAAATTGAAGAAAGGATAGTTGGGCATATTAAACCTAGCAAAGGAGGAGGTTGGGTTGGGATTTGCAAAGCTTGAATCAAATTTAATCACTAACATTGGATCACATTCTCCTTGATTTTGAAGATGTTATCGACTCCATGTACTATATTTCTAGGATATTAAATATTAAATTTTTAAGGAAATCAAAATATTTGATAAGGATTACCCATAGTTTCAAAATCAACTTATTTTTGTGCAAAGAAATGAGTAGAGAAGCTCTTTATACAAGTGGGGTGGTATGAGGTAAAACAACCCATGTGGGATATGTAAATTAGAATTACTAGGAATTCAACTTCACATAGTTATGTGAAAAGTAGGAATTGTGTTTAAATTAAAATTTCTAGCCTCATTTTGGCATAGTAGAATAATTTTTTCTAAAACAATTTGAATTAATGAATGTTGTTATATCGAGCTAACTTTCATTTCCTAAAAAACGTTTGAGATTTCAAATCTCCAATCAAAAGTTATGAACAAATTTCATAGAAGGGTTGGAAGGGACATTTTATTTGACATTTTCAAACATCCTCTCTAATTTTGTCCATAACTTTTTCTTGGAGGCTCAAAATCATAAATGGATTTTTGAAGATGAAATTTAGCTTGATTTCAACTTTTATAATTCAATTTTTTGGAAAAAAGTTATTCTACTTTGCCAAAATGAAGTTTGAAATTCTACTTTGAATACAATTTCTACATTTTGACAATGAATGTTTGAGGATTCATGACGGACATTGGATTTATTACAAAAATGAACTTTCCACCCTCTATTCCTACAAATGTCACTTCTCTGTCAAATTTTTCAAATCGAAGTTTGTCAAATGATATTTATAATTGATTCAATGATTTTTTAGGGTGTTTGAATTTTTTATTTTCAAATGTGGCAATTAGGAGTAACCACTCTGTTTGGACAAAGGAAGCCATAGAGCAATTGCCTATTTGCCACCACCTCCTTGTACATTGCCACAAATTTATGAGTTCTTAAAAATGTTAGTAATGTGTAGTAACTACACCTAAAATGGCAGAAATTAGCATTATTAAACAATATTTTTGTTATTATATTGAAAAATGTATTGTGGGGTCTTGTTGGTAGTCAAAAGGGGATCCTAGATACTCTTAGAATGCATTTTTTGTACACTCTATGAATAAACTATGAATTTTCAAAGTGCTGAAAATAAGTGTTTCTGTAATTGACCATAGACTTTGATGAATAGTGGAAGTACATTTTAGGTAGGAATCTAGACTAGTTGGTTTTAGGAAGTGGTTGAAATTAAGGTGTGACTCTTTTACATCACTTGAATCTAGGTTGAAGCCTATTCATGGTCTTGCCTAAGCTCTTTCAAGCATGGTTATAAAAATTTTTACCCTAGTATAAATAACCTTACCCTTGTTGCCTATTGTCCATTGAAAATGACATTCTTCCCCAAGACTTCTTATAGACAAATTTCCCCCTTACAAACTGTTGATTGGTTGACTACTGAAATTGTCAAGTTTCAATTTGAAGTCCACCTATGTAATAGTTTCAATGGTCTAGGAAGCTTCCACTTTGAAAATTGATAGAAAATACTTGCTAAATCCAAAAGCTAATGATTTTCAATTGCTAATACTACAAAAATATTTATTCTAGCAAAAACTGCCTCCAACTATGTTGAATTGCTTATATTGATGATTTTCGGTGCTTCACTAGTGAGTGATTTCCTTTGAATGTGAGATTGAGTTTGCTCCACAATCCTATGTCAAATGGGCCTCAAATGAGGAGATTAACTTACCGACAAATGAGGCCTTCCATTATTAGTGTGTGCTTATTAATTAAACTCCTAATTTCTATTGAAATAAAATTGAAGCTCCAAGCTCAACCAACCATGTTCAAAAACCACCTAACCTTACTATAACATTGTGAATTACACTAAATAGTGAAATTAGGTTGCCCTACACTGATTTCTCAGCATTTGACATTGTACAAGAATGCACTATTTTTGAATTAGGTATTGTACTTATGAACCTCTATGTGTGCAAATGGAAATATTTGTTGGCTTTGATGGGTAGTAAGGTAACTTTCTTAGGGTTAGGCAACCTTATTATTCAAGCAAACTAATTTCACTATTTAGTATAGCCTATACCATTCACCCTTGGATATTGAAATAATCCCTCTCTAGATCCCTATGAGTGAAATTAGTTTAATTCCTAAAGGACCAAGGCTTTTTTTTCCTCAAAAAACACTCAACAATGACATTTCTATTGCAAGGTATAAAACTATTAATTTTTAAAATTTTGCATATCAAACTAAAGAATCTTGTAGTAGACAAGTTCAAGAATGTGGGGTAGAAATTTCAAAAACTTTGACCACATAGATTTCAAGAGATTTGCATTGAGTGTGAAGAAAATGAATTTTTTGCATCTTCCATGACTAGATTTTTTTGACTTTGAATATTTTTATCTTAAAATTTTGTACTATAGATTTTGAATTAAAAATAAAATTGTATTGAAAAATTGAGTTGATACTCTGGAATTTTTAAAAAATTGATAACACATATTTAATTTTCATTCTTTAAAAAATTATTTTGTAGCAATGGATATGAGATAGAAGGAAAAACTAAATCTTTAATCTTAATGTTAAGATTGTTCAAGTAAGCAAACAAAAACATCTAGAACTTTTTTATATGAAAAATTGTTAAAATTGAATTAAAAAATGAATCCTATAAGGGTTTTTTTGAAGATGTTCAAATTGGCCCCCCCAAAAGACTCTATCTAAATTTTTCATCAAAATTTCTCATCACTAGTCCAAATGGAATGAATAAAGCTATTGTTTTGAGTTTTTGTGATTTTTTGTGTTGCCCAACAAATTGTTTTTTTTAGCTTAGTAAGGTATAACTATTGCTATCAAACACCAAGTGGAATAAATATTATATTTTTAGAAAGCAAGTGTGTTTTACCATCTTAAACAAAAATTCACATACAAATATCACATACAAATTGAGATTATAAAAATCTACGTGGACCTTGTAGCATCGCCCAAGGGGACATGTGGTCATTTGGAGGTTAATTTGTAGAGAGTCCTTGGCTAGTTGAATAGTTGCAATACTAACATCATTGGTTAGTGCTATTGGTTCCATAAGAGACACACACATTGCCTATAGACCCAATTTATTTTTAACAAAATTCTAGTCAAATATAAAAACATGCAATTACAAATTCTAAATAATGAATAAAATTTAATTCACAACCCTTTTTTTAGAGGGTGATATTTTTACATTTTTTTTAGTATTTTCCACTTTCTACTAAAGAAATCTTCAAGGGTTTAACAAAACCCTTGGAAACCTAATTTTTTGTTTAGTATGATTAAGTTGGCCATAGGTAGTAGGATTCAATTTGAGAGGTGCATGATTACCCCCTAAAGAACCAAACAACATTTTTTTGGCAACATAGCAATTTTGGGCGGCTCACTACGAACAAAAAATTTCACTACATTTTTTGAATTTTTTTTGGATGTGGGGATGAGGAGTACTTTGTTGCTCCACCAAAAATTGCTACTACAAGGACAATTTAATGAAAGCCTAGGGACATTTTTTTGGGGAAAAACTCCACTATACATGAATGGGAATGAAGATGCTTTTGGATGTTTCTACCTTACTATATTATTTTAAAAACTTACCAATAAGTTTCTTCATCACATTTTAACCTCTAAGTATACAGAGTCATCTCCAAAATTTTCAATTTGAGAAAAATTATTATAAAGTGTTATTTAGAAAAATATTTTGGAATTGATATACAAATAAAATTTGTAGATTGTGAGTTTTAGATTCCATCTATACAATTAGATTCACCAATGCTATCACCAATATTTTTTTTATAATTTTAAAACCAAAATTTCAAAATTCCTTCAAAGTTTGATTATAAGAAAAATATGATCATTTATCGAGTAAAATTTATTGGAATGGATTTGAAATGAGGTTCTCTTGACATGGTGATTTTTTGGAATTTTTGGGTTCTTAAAATGTATGACCTCAATTTGAAAATCTAATTTTGAACTACAATTTATGCAATTTTGGCTTGGTCAGACACATGACTGACATACTTGCACAATTGCAATTTTAGAAAAATACATACTGTAATAACACCAAATCCAACCCTTAGATAGGACAAAAATTTGATGAAGTATCTCCACAAATTAGGATTACTACCATCTAAGCAATAATAAGGATAAAACTTGAGTTTCAATCTATTTGTCATCTAAAGAGTGGATGTTGAAGTGCTTAGGGGGTAATGAAGCAGTCATTTCTTGTCATTGATTTACCCTTAAGTTATTCTAGGATTCCCATGCCCTATAGTATCTAAGCTCAATGTCAAACTAGTGTGCCTTGTGTCATTACCATAGCCATCAAAATGTCACTAAAAGTAATAGTTAAACCTTCTTCAATCTCCTTAAATAAAAGTAAGAGTCATTTTCAAATTTTTAATTTTCGAATGATTCTAGAATCCATAACTTTCATACTATAGATACCTAGGACTCAACACCATGAACCCAAACCCATGCACCCCTCCTCACAAAGAGTTGATGGTACCAAGAACTCGCACAAAGGATGCATGGTTTTGAAGATCTCACCATAATAAACAAAATTGAACAAACAAATAAACAAAACAAACAGACTAACTTAAGGTATAGATGAATGTGCCACGTGGTGTTGCTAGAATCAAAATATAAATAAAAGTATTTTTCTCCTTTTGTAATTCATAGTGTAGGGTTCTTAATACAAACAAAAAAGTTTATGCTTCGAAGGAGTGCAGGGGCTTTGTTTCGTGGCGTCCGGACATGTGATGTCAAAGTTATGTTTTTCCAAAATAAAAGATAACTTAATTCAGTTTTTTCATTCAAAAATCCATAAATTTCACATGTGTAATCTCAAGGATTCCAATCATTTAAAAAATATGAAGCTAAAAAAATAACACATGGATGATTTCAAGCTCTAGAAACATAGACACGAACTAGATAATTTACAATTTTGAATTATAGACTTTAAGAAATATTTATACCATTTTGATTCAATATTTAGGTGATGATTTACATTTGTACCCCAAACTTGATAAATTTCATATTAAGATACCTGCTAAACAAGGTTCCTCTAATTTATGGCATATCATGTGCTCTAAAATGAATATAAGTGGTAAAAATCATATTTGTTTTCATAAATTAGTGCTAAAAACAAAGACATTTCAATTGAAGGAATTTTTAAAATTTTCAACAGAACATTCTCAAAATATTTCTTAACCTTTTTATATATTTAATTAAAACTTTCAATTTTTTTAAAAATGGTTATACCACTTAAAGTCTATTTTTAGTTACCTACAAATTTGATACAAAGGTAACATAATATCATAAGAGTTGAGTGTAATAAAATTAATCTTATTTGAAGTCTTTTTATTTATATGTGATTTCTTTCATATTGAGCTTCTAATGGATAGTAATTTGAAATGGTTTTCAAAGCATCTGGAGAGGCCTCATTGACTACGGGCGGGCCGAGTGGGCTAACGTTAGCAGCACCAAACAGAGACCCATAGAAGTGCAGCACAAGCTCTTTGACTCCTTTGTGCAGAGAAGGTGCAAATTTGAATTGTTTGCCACGATGAAAGACGGCCAGCCGAGGTGGAAAGTATCTGGTCCTGATGCTGGTTTTGTATTTCAACCCCCGTGAAGGGCTCCCCGGGCGTTGGGGCGCTGATCCGCGTCTGGCAGCGAGAGGTCCCTGGCCTCTCCCGACGTTGCGGTTTGGATGTGTCGTTGCAGTCCGTCCCTCTGTCCGGTCTTTAGTTGGGTGGTTGCTGTTGTTGTTTGTTCTCCCTGCAGGCCACCTGTGGCTGTTGGGTTTGTATTTTTTACCTTTGCAATGAAATCACTTTCATTTGTTTCAAAAAAAAAAAAAAAAAAAAGAAATGGTTTTCAAAGAGTTTTAAAAATTCCCAATATGATCTCTATACAATTTATTTTTTTCAAATTTCAAAATTTTTTGGATTAGGAATTTATTATATTTTTTTCTTACAAAATATTCCACAAAAATTCATCACAAAAATTATTTCCAAATGGTTACACAATTATTAGTTGTTCTATATGCACAATGTGAATTAAATATAAAGTCCTCATTCCAAAGCCATTGGAAGACACATAGCTTGAACACATACAATATGTAGGACTATTATCAATTAATATGTTTTCAAATTTATTAGAGTCTACAATGAATTTGCTTCAAGATTATATTTCTACATCTTTAGTTAAGGTAACTTGCAAGAGCTCCTAACACTAAAATATCCAATTTTCTTCTTGCCACCTTTGGATGGAAATTTGAATAGAAAATTATCATTACATATTCATCAAAAATAGTATTTGATGATGGAAAAAATTTGAGTAGTAATGTGTTTAAAGAATACAAATACAAGAGTAAAATAGCTAAAACCAAGAAATTAAGAATTTTTTTATTAAATTTTTTTTTTGTTGACTCCAAAATATGATGCATAAACATTTGAATTGGAGTCAAAACTCTTGTTTCAAAGTGTTTGAATTTCAGATGTTACTTGGTTGGAACTTTTTCTTATATATTGCAAAACATTTATAAATTAGCTACAAGAATACTCTTTCAAGAGTTGTACCACTTTGAATTGGTAAATTATTCATAAACTTATTTTAACCTTGAAGGATAGTAAACTTCCACCAAGCGTTTAATTTTGAAGCCATGGGTATGTTCATATGAAGTCATTTTTGAATAGGTGAAAGTCAAAATTTTACCAAAGATACACATTTGCATTAGCTTTGTGAAAATATAATCCTTTTCCACTAGATGCCTAAATCAAAAGTTATGAGGCTCGAAAGTTTAGAGACAACTTGGACAACTAGATAATAGAAAGGACAAGTAGCTAGGCAAGCTATGAACTTTTTTCATTAACATTGAATGTTGATATCTTGCAATTTACAATTTTGAATGTAATACATTTTTTTCCCCAAACATTCTTACCATAGTACAAAAATAATGTGTTATTGAAATCTTTATTTTTTATTTTTATTTTATTTTTAAAATTTTTAGTCAATGCTCTACAAGTTGTAATTTTAGAACAATTTTAGAATCATTAATTGAAATTCTTTTGAAAATTGATGAGATAGATTTTGATTTTTGTGCTTGATTTAGAGAAAGAAAGCTTTGTCTTGATTTATGGGATTTTGATTCTACTAATAAATGAGTTCTCCAAAAAAAAAGAATGGAAATGTTGTTCATTTGGTTGCTTTTGGAGGGACAACCTTTTAGTGCAAGATGATTTGGTGTATGTTAGACACCTCTCTTATCTTTGAAAATTGGCATACATGTAACTAACATAACTACCAATGCAATGGTTTGAGTTTCCAAAATTGGATAGTACCTCAATTCCATAAAGTTTAGTCAAGCTATATTGATTGTGTTGGTGAAGGCCCAAAATTTATTTTCTTCTAGCTTTAAATATTATAATTTCACAATCTACAATTCTACATAGTCACATAGATTAAATTTTTTCATGAATTTCTATAGACTTAGTCTAATTTGTACAAATGAAAGTTGTTAAAATGTTTACATATCTAAAATATACTCAATGCAATAGAAAGTGGCAATTTGGGATATTTTTTGTGAAAAACACCCGTAGTCCTTCAAAGATGAATCCATCAACCCTTGAATCCTAGAAGGAAAAATTAATCCATCAATCCTATAACCCTAGAAGAATTCTAAAGATGACTTCACTTGAGATTGTGGGATGGAAAAAACACATTTTCATCTAATTTATTTATTTGGAGAATACTTGAGTATATTTTCAGTAAATAATATTGCAAAGTCCCTCATTATGGCATTATTGATTTTTCTAAAGAAGAGAATGCTTCAAAAACGGATCCCCCTTGTAGTGTATTTTGACCATTTCATGCTATTTTCTATTGATGTGAATTTTAGCCATAAAAATAATAATTTTTGAATTTGAGTCCAACTAATGAAATGAAACTTATCAAGTGAAGTTTCTACTCCAAATGGAAATCTTAAAAAATTCATAAATTTACATATTTTATAGCAATTTGAATGTGTAGTGTATTATCATAGTTTGTTTATTCTCTAATTTTAGAGTGACATGGTAACTATGGTTTATACCATGATGTTATAAACTATAACGTGCATCTATGTTGAAAATTTCAGATTTTTTGAGTATATTTTGTATCTGAGATGAATTTTCTTCATTTTTTTCTTAAAAAATTCACTGTAATTTTTTTTAAATCCAAAAAAATTGAAAGCTTTTAGAAATTGTAGTCAACACATGTTTTTTCTCTATGAAAAATAAATACAATATTTTTCATTCATATCTAGTTGCAATATGGTAGCAAACAAAGTGATGGATAGGGAGGCTTGAAATCAAGGATCATGGGCTTGTCTTTCTAGGATTAACTACTAAATCTCTTTTGAAGATTTTAAAGATTTTTCGTTTTATATCTTTGTAATTATAAATTCTTTATCTCAATTTCATCAATTGATCATAAATGAAGGTTGTCTTTTAAAGATCATCCATTTGAATGAATGAGAAGTGACTTGGATAAAATATTGTCTTATATCATTTTGTTCACCATGCAAATAATAGCTTGGAGCACTTAGAAATTAACAATTAACTATTTGAATTGTTTGGTTTGGGATATTTGCACACTTTGCTTTTATCCTTATACAAAAATATTGTTTTAGTCAATTTTATCAAATAGGTTATAAAGAAAGGTAACCTTTGACCCCTAAGGGACTAAACATTCAAATTTCAAACAAGCTACAAATGAACAAAAACATATCTTGAGCATATAGAACCTTTGTATTTTCATCCATCTAAATATAATTTGTAGATTCATGTGATAGTTTTCTTACATTTGCAATTCTATTATATAATCTTTTACAAATTTCTTTTGCAAATCTTCTATAGTTCAAAACATATTTGACCTCAAAAACAAATCTTTTTAGTCTAAAAACTAATCCTTCAAAACTAATTTCAATAAATAAGTAAGATAAAGATTATAAAATGCACCATCACTAAAGCTTAAAACTTTGAACTCAATAGAATTTATTTTGGTAAAAATTACAAATATTTAATCTGTAGTTAATTTTATATAGATTTCTTTGGTTTCAAATTATATTGAATAATATTCATTAGTGTGTTGTTGCAAGAAACACCTATTTTTGGTTTTGGCTCAAAACCAAATATTATGTCTATATCGAGATATCGATATAGATAATATGGAGAATTTGTAAAGCATTGAAAATAGTGTGTCTCTAAAAATTCAAACCTAAGAAAATTTATCTCTAAAAATTATGCCAAAAAAGAAGCACAAAGAAAAATACCAAGAAAATTGATACTTTTTAGAAAATAGTAAAAAAATTCAATAAAAAAGGTATTTTTCCTAAATTAAAGGTGTTCCTTCTCAACCATTTCCATCTTCGGGAAAAACAAATTGTGTTCTTTGCATTTGCGTAAAGGTAATACACTTTGAGCACATGTGCAAGGTGGACAATTTACTATTCTTAGAAAATCTCTTTGTAGACTTGTGTAACTTTAGTAGAAGTCCCTTAACCCCTAAATGCTCCGACATCCATTTTTTGGATGATGAACATATTGAATCTCAAGTTTCATCCTCCTAACTACTTTGATGAAAGTTATTATACTTTGTGGACATATATTATCAAGTTGTTGTCCTATCTTAGGGTTGGATTTGGTGCTACTAGAGTTCATATTTTTCTTAAATTACCAATGTGCAAGTATGTCAAGTGGTCAAATTGCATTGAATCTAGTTCAGAATTGGATTTGCCAAAATGAAGTCATAGATAGGAAGAACACAAAAATTTCAAAAAATCATCATGTGAAGAGAACCTCATTTCAAGTCCATTCCAACAAATTTTCTTCAAATAATGATAAAATTTTGCTTGTAATCAAATTTTGAAGGAATTTTGGAATTTCTCTTTTAAAATATATATATATTGGTGATAGCATTGGTAAATCTAATTGTACAGATGGAATCTACAAATCAAAATCTACAACTTTCATTTGCATTTCAATTCCAAAATATGCTTCCAAATATTACTTTATAATGATTTTTCATAAATCATCAATTTTGGAGATGAATCTGGACGTTTAGGGGGTAATCCCAATTTTGAGCTTCAAATTTGCATTTATGGGTCAAAAATAGTACTAAACCCCTCCAAAATGGCTAAAGTAAACATCTAATTGGGAGTTGTTTTAAAATAGTAAAATAATTTATTTAAATGAAAAAAATTCCTCGATGTCTAAGACTATCACATGTACCCTAATTTCAAATTTCAAGTAAAACTAACATGCAATGCAAAATTTGTGAGCAAATAATCACTTGTCAAAGGCCAAGGGGACAAAAAATAAGACAAGTGTTTTTTGCAATCACCTTAGTGTAGAAATTGATCTAACTATATGAATACAATATATGAATCATATTATACAAATTCTATTTGAATTCATCATTAAATTATTATTCTAAGTTTTATTTTATAATATATTTCTACAATCTAAACTACCCCATGGTCCTTGAGGGGTAAGAGATTCAAAAAATATTATTTGGGATGAAATTGGGCAAATAATTGGCTTGAAGCATAGTGTTCATCATCCAAAATATAGATGTTTAAGGGTTTTGGAGTCAAGGATCAAATGTGCAAATCTTTTTAATGATGAATGATTTCAAATACATTACATATATACAAAGACTTGCTTTTCACCAACCAAGCATCTTTAGATTTGTGTGTTCATTTTATAGAATTTTTTACATTTTTCTAACTTTCTTAAAATTTTCTAAATTAAAAGATTTTATAACTTCTAGATTTTGAGATATTGTGTAGTTCAAAATGTAAAATCAGGTTCAATAGTCATGCAAATTGTCTAATGTGTCATTCAAAGATTTTGTTCAATATAGAATACAATTTGCATTTTTTTTCTCTTGCATGATTAACATTCATTTCTTATGCAATCCCAATTTAACATACTAGATTTCATCTTCAAAAATGAAAAACTCCATTTTGGGTTGATTGCTTCATTTAATCTTCGTGGTTTTACATGATAATTGATTGAAAAACATTGTTGATGAACTTTTTTTAATTCAATTGCATAAATATATAGGAAAAATCTATAAGTACATATGTCATTTTTAAAAACACTCATGAAGAGTTAAATACATTAACAAAGATATGATCCATGAAGAGTTCAACTGTTCAATTATGTGAGGTGTTGTATGACCAAACTTTGTAAAATAGATGTCTCTATGTTATAAATATATTCTAGCAATCTAATTGTACTATCATACTCAAATTTACAAAACTAGTTATAGTGTGAGGATGAAATAGCAAAATGTGGTTAAAATATAGAGATATCTATTTCACAAAGTTTGATCATACAACATGTCACATTGAATGCTTCATAGATCATATTTTTGTTATGTATTGGATTGCCATATGAACCACATGGTTGTAGACCAAAAAAATTTATGTTGGTCCTACCCATCCTTTTGGTGTGAAAAAGAAAAAAATCCCACTCTTGTCATTATAATGCAGACAAGTGAAGTCCTAAATCCTATCAGTTGTGAAGTAATCTTTGTTACTTCATAATAAAGATACGCTTAGCCCTTAACCCCTAAACATCTAGATTCATCTCCAGAATTGATGATTTATGAAAAATCATTATAAAGTGATATTTGGAAGCATATTTTGGAATTGAAATGCAAATAAAAGTTGTAGATTTTGATTTGTAGATTCCATATGTACAATTAGATTTACCAATGCTATCACCAATATATATATATATATTTTAAAAGAGAAATTCCAAAATTCCTTCAAAATTCAATTACAAGCAAAATTTTATCACTGTTTGAGTAAAATTTGTTGGAACAGATTTGAAATGAGGTTCTCTTCACATGATGATTTTTTGAAATTTTTGTGTTCTTCCTATCTATTACCTCATTTTGGCTAATCAAGTCAATGCATTTTGACCACTTGACATACTTGCACATTTGTAATTTCAGAAAAATATGAACTCTAGTAACACCAAATTCAACCCTTAGATAGGACAAAAACTTGATAACATATCTTCACAAATTAAAATAACTTTCATCCAAGTAGTTTGGAGGATGAAATTGGAGTTTCAATCTATTCATCATCCAAAAAATGGATGTCAATGTGTTTAGGGGTTAACCTATAAAGGATCAAGTTGTGTAGTTTTTTGGCACTTTAGTGATTTTGGGTAGTTCACTACAAATGGAATTTTATTTATTTTTCTTTGAAAGTTTCACGCAACATGTGTCCAAGGAATGGTTGTAAGGCTTGACAATTTTCTTAACTTTTGACTACATGGTTAAGAATTTATTGTATGGTGATATGTCATTTTCATTGTTTTGCGGGTAATCCAGGCAACTCAAAAAAATTCTTATAAAATCACATTTTTAAGAAATAAAAATTTGAAATTGTTTTTTAGATTTATATACATATGAAATATCATTCCATTTTGATTAATGAGATGAAAGTTATGAGAAGTTTTAGTTTGTAGGTAGTTATGGATTCTCTACTCTAAAATAAACTTTGAAGTCATTTACTTAACCAAGTTTTCTATATTTTTTGAAAAAATAAAATCACATGATGTAGATTGTTTATTACAACATTACAACCATTGCGATTGGCATTTTTCAATTCCAGAACTAAATTCTTAACAATTTAGTATTTTGAATCATTCTTTACTTCTTTCTACTAACTATTTTTTCCTATACCATATGTTCTACAATTCCAAATGATTTGAATTTTTTCGGTTATGTAGCCAACTTGCCTCGAAGAATGAATCCCAAGAAGCACCACCATTTTGGACATTTTTTCATACGAATGTGACCTTGTAAAGTGTAGCTACCCATTTTTTCACAAGATACAAAAAATGATTTTCATCAATTCAAATGCTAATATCTTGCAATCTACGTAGTGAAATTTTTTGAGATTTTTACCACACCTTCTCAAACTAACATACTACAAGATCCTACAATTGCATGGGTTCAAAAATGTCTCTTTTCTAAAATTTGGTACTTGTACTAGAAATGGCAGTTTTAGAGCATTTGGAGTAAAAACATTATAAAAACCCTTTAGGGTTAAAAGCCAAGCTAGTGAACGTGGAAATCATCCCTTTTGGAACCATGTAACATCATCTACTTAAAAAAACCAAAAATACTCATTGAGAGTCAAACTACTGTAGAAGATCTCCCCTTCCCACCCCTAATTCCGAGGAGGAATAGCTGCACTTCTGTCCTACACCGGGGAATTCCTTGTCCTTCATTGGACAAATAACATCCGCTGCGTTGTCATTTATGGGTTAAGGTACTGCACTACCTTAGCACTGTATTGAGAACAGTTTGAGAACAGTTTGAGAACAGTTTGTCTGCAATAAGATATCACTGGCATAGAATACAGTCTTAGGTATTTTAATTTTGAATACTAACTTGGCTGTACCCTCATCCCCAGCATAGTGAGAATGCAGAGTACCATACAGACAGCTATTGCAAATTAAAATACCCAAACGTACAACCTTGCACAAGTGAGGTGCACCCAGACGTCAACAACGTTCATGTTTGCCAATTGAAAGCAGACGGAGTATCTCAAAAGGTCATGTTGTACAAAAGGCAAAACCTGGTCTGTGGTAGCATATGAAATTCATGGAAGACGTAACTTAACCCTTAACCAAAACGCCGAGGCAGACGTTTTTCATCCGATGGATGACAAGGAATTCTCCTATGTAAGACAAAATTGCAACTATTCATCCTTGGAATTAGGGGTGGAAAGGGAAGATCTTCTGCAATAGTTTGACTCCCAATGAGTATTTTTTTTAAAGTAGATGATGTCACAAGGTTCCAAAATGCATGATTTCCATAGTCAACAACCTAGCATTCAAGGGTTAAAGGACGGACTGGTGACTGTGGAAATCATGGCTTTTGGAACCGTGTGACATCATCTACTTTAAAAAAACCAAAAATATCCATTGGAGGTCAAACTATTGTAGAAGATCTTCCCTTTCCACCCCTAATTCCGAGAATGAATAGTTGCACTTTTGTCCTACACAAAAGAATTCCTTGTCATCCATCAAACACAAAACCGGTTTGTGTTGATGTGTAAGAGTTAAAGCTTAAAGCTTAGTAAGGTACGGCAAGGTTGGACTACAAAACCAGCTAAGCTTAACTTATGTGTAGAAACAATGGTGTTGGAGCACCCACAATGAGCACTCCAAAGTCAAAAACTATTGTTTTTCAAGTTTAGTTTAGTTTTTCCGGATCAATAGTTATATGGCCTTTCTTTCAAGAAGGTTTTGAGTTTTTTAGCTCCTTCATTTTTGGGAGTTTGCATCAAAGGAGGCCAATTTTGAGTGTGCAATTTTGAGTATGCAATTTTTGTATGCAATTTTTGTATGTGCTGGTTGTACACAATGAATGAAATGAGGTTTTGGAAACATTGTAACAATAGTGTGTAGGCCCATGATTGTAGTTTGGCATTTTCTAACACATTTATCCTATTTTCTTTTCTATAAGCTCGAAGCTACCCATTTTTTTTGAGGCAATTGGACATTTAAACACCTAAAAAAAGCCCACAAAGTTAAAGCATCTCTCCTCTAGCACATGGTGAAATGGTGCTAGTTTTCACAACTTGGTGTGTAAAAAAGCCAACAACAAGCCTTCTTGTATCCTATGACCCCCACTAATGCACAACAAAAGTTTGAATTCCAAAGCATGGAGCTGACAAGATGATAGGAAGGTTGGGATGCTGAAACAATAAGCCCACACCAATTTAACCCCTAAAGTCCCAAGGTCTATTTTCCATCAAAGACCACTCAAAATTGTCATTTCTATTGCAAAGAGGAAAAAAATTTAATTTAATTCTTATGTTTTTATATCTAACTATAGGATCTTAAACTAACTAGTATAAGAGTGCATGGAAGAAATTTTAAAAACTTTGATTACATAGATTGCAAGATATTTGCATTTAAAGTGAAGGAAACAATTTTTTTTACACCTTGCTTGACTAGATTTTTGGGCTTTAAATCTCCCTTAACTTAAAAAATTTGCACTACTGAAAAAACATTTAATTTTCACTCATTAAAAAATTGTTAAGTGGAAGTAAGTTCAAAATTGAAGGGAAAACTAAATTGTTAACAACTCTAAGATGGAATTGAAACACTATACTCTCAATGGTGAGATTGTCCTAGGAAGAAAACTTAACCCTATCTAAATTTATTTTTTTTGAAAAATTATACAAATTGCATTCAAAAATGAATTTTATAAGTAATTTTTTCAAGAAGATGCTTAAATTGCCCACAAAACAAGATTCTCCATAACTTCCTCATCATTAGCCCAAATGAATGATTCAAAGTCGTAGACAAAAATGTAATCTTTGAGTAATCTTAAAAAAAAAATTGTGATTTTTTTAAGCGATGCTATTCAAGCTACTTTGGAACTTAGGGTGGCATAATCTTTGCTACCGAGCATTTATTGAAATAGAAATTATATTTCCATAAAGCTAATCTAATTTTCCATCTTCAAATAAAAATTCGAAAAATTATGTCAAAAATTGAGATCACATAAGCCTACCCAAAATCCCAAGAGTCCCCCTAGAGACTTTGGGACTTTAGGGGTCAAGGCTCCCCACAACTTTGGAGAGAGCTCTATTAAATTTGGACCTTGACTTGTACAACAGAACCAATGGCATGCTTTGGCATCCCCCCCTTCTTGTTTGACCAACAACAATATTGAAAACAAGACCTTGCCATTAATTTACGCCAATACTATGGCACAAGTCAAACAACTAAGACAATGCAACTTGTGGCAATTGAACCTTGTTGTGGCATGCGTTGACAAACTCGTAACTCTCCAACTCGTGGGACACTAGAAATTAATTAGGCACCCTCAACGGCTTATCATAGTAGTATTATACACCTTGGTGAATTTGCTCATGCTATTAGGATTGTCCCATAGCTTCTCTACAACATTGTAGTTCCACTTTGCTAATTTGTCTAAATAGTGAGAGTGCAATATTTAAGAAAATTATTGTATCACTAAAAAATGAAAAATTATTTATTTTAAAATCTAGTACACTACAACAATATTATAGCCTACACTAATTTTAATTTATTAAGAACAATGCGACTTTGATAAATTAGAGGATAGGATGTTGAAGAAAAAACATGGATTTGAGGTTAAAGTAAGTACACTTAAAGCTAATCTTAAAAACTGTGTAAAGGCATAATGGGCATGCAAGAGAAAAGATGTAAAATTTGCAAGTATTTGCATAAAATGTAAATGAATAGAAATGTCTTTATGACTTTATAAAGATGCCAATTCTGTAGTATGATAAATGAACCAAAATATAGTCTTCAATTCCACCTTGTTATTGTCCTCTTCCTTTTTCTTGTTGTATTCATCCACTAGTAGAAAACAATGTTTTAGTGAACAAAAAGTAGCTAACGTTTTTTAAAATCTGTGTTACATAGAACACAAATTTCTGAAAATTGCATTGCAATCAACGCAAATTTTCTGTTTTTTGGCAAAAAACACAGGAAAATGTCAGCTGATTTTTGTTCACTGAAACGTTGTTTTCTACTAGTGATCCTCTTGGGTAACTTGCTAGTTCATTTTTCAACCAAAAGTAGGAGTAACATTGCCACAAGGTCCAATTTAAATTTCGTTACTTTCACACTAAGGAGACCACATATAATTGTTAACTTTTGGTTTTGGAGCTCATTTAGGAGATTACAACTTTCAAATTTTAGTTAGTTCAAATGATTTTTTTGACTTAGAAATAAGATCCTAGAACAAAATTAAAGGGGAAAATTAAACCACTTATCAACTATTAGTTGATAGAAATGAAAAGTATTGGAAGTATATATTTGAATTTAAACAAACTAAAATGACCTTGAAAAATAACTTTGAAAAATTAGGGAATAAATTTGAAATTGACAATGAAAAATTTATATTTTGAGAATTTGAGAATGTCACTAATCTTATGCCGTGTCATAGTTCAATTAGGCACAAAAATGAAGTCTTTAAAATGATTAACTCCAACATGATACTATCAATTTTAACACATGATTCAATTCAAGGAAAACTCAAAGGTAACTAGGTCATTCTAATTTGAAAATCCTAATGATTCCATTATACAAGATTGCACCATTTTAGAGTTGGTGTTCTCATCCCACAAACCAATATAGATATGAGTCTTATAGAATCTACGATCACAGTGTGTTTGCAAACTTTGATGAACTAATTGTTTTGTCATAGTGTTGTACTATGTATTGTATTAAGAACTTCAAAAATACATATTGTTAAATGCATGTTGAATTTTAGTATTGATATGCACTTTCACAAGGATTTTAATTTTCATGTTAACTTAATACTATATTAGGATCTTTTTACATTTTTATATAAAACTTTGATCTTCAAAATCTTTGAGTGGCTTTAAGGATTTGTAAATGTATATTCTTCCTTTTTTTTTTCTTTGAAATGCCCATTTTATATACATATCCTTAGAATGTACATTATGAAGTGGGAAAATTTTTCAAATTTTTCATAATGATTATGAAGTAGTTATGGCAAAATAGGGTAGATTTTCTAGTGCAAATTCTAATGCAATGATGTATTACTTGGGGCAAAACTTGTGCAAACCGATCACTTTATGCACATGATGGTGTATGATGGCAATTGATATCTTGTAGTGTATAATTACATGATAGTTGTCCACAAACACAAGATTGTCAATTGTAGTGTTTTATGTAGGCAAGAGTCCTTGACCAAGCCTCAATGTTCCATAAAGGCGAAGACTCTTATACAATAATGTTTTTTATGGCATGAACAATAGTAGATTTTGGCTAGAAACATTTTTTGGTTTTAAAAAGTAGTTTTACATTAGAATAGGTTTGCCAACAAAGCCATTGCAACACCACCTACATTACAATGTGGCATGTATAGGTAGCACTATTGAATATGTTTAAATTTTTCCATTGGGGATGCCTTACAAGATAAAAAATTGGAAGGCTCTTCAAATATTGATATTTAAATACTTACTTCTCTTTTAGACATGCCAAGGTTAGCAATGGAAGAGACAACAAATACAACTTAAGGTAGCAATACTTAATTGTAACCCCTTTCTAAAACTAACTCCTAAAAAATTCTTGCCTAAAGAGTACAACCACAATTCATGGAAGTCTAGGGTTGATTTTAGCCTCTAAGGTTCTTTAAGCTCCCGTAGAGTTTTAAAAACCTTGGGTCAACTCTTCAAAAGTGGGTTTTGATCATTATTTTTTGAAACAATTTATGAAATTGAAGGCTTGTAGAAAATACTTAAAATTTAAAATATTCAAATTAGAGCCTTGAAAAAGAAGTTGCATTGCCCGAATGGCTGTAGCCAACTTAGGGTAGCTAATCCAAGTTGAATCAATACAACTATGGTCTCGGTTTGGATCTTCGATTGTAGCTAAAAAAATAAGGAATTGCTAAGTCAGTAAAGAATTTGCTCCCCAAGTCAAGGAAGAGGAGGGGAATCACAATTGAAGTTAGTTTTCTATACTTCCTAAATCCTAGACTAGTTGAAACCTACTACACCTACTTGCCTCTAAAATTGTCCAAATCCTTAAGCAAATCAACACTTCAAGATTTACGGAATTGTAGGTGCCCTTGATGATTTTACTTGTACATTTTCCACCACATTAGTCTAGACTATGTATTGTAGTCATGGCAAATGACAGTGAGAATGAAATTTAAACATCTAGTTAGGAAGTAGCAAAATGGGTGATTCTTGTTCACAAGTGGCACATGAAATTTGGTGTTGGGATGGGGAATTTGATGTTTCAAGATTGAAAGTGAAAACTCTTATTGCTTTGTTGCAACCAGACACACTATGTTTACAATTGGTTCTATACGATACTTCACCATAGCCTAAAGATTCTTCAACTACAACTTTTAAGCACAATTGCTACCAACAATTGGCAAAGAGGCTAGGGGAGAGAGATAGAGAGAGGACTATATTGACAAAGGAGTTATCTAGCCATTCAACAATTATGTTGTGAGGAAGATCCCAAGGCTCTTAGTGGATAGAGAGATGTCTCAAAGGAGGTTTGTACCATAGTGGAAAGGAAAAGAGATTATAAATGAACTAACTACAATTACTTTCTAGCATTCATTTCATTATTCATTTTCTACCTTCAATTGTGATCCCGTTGTCATTGAAGCCCAACTTCATGATTTGTGATAAATATAAATTTAGAGTTCTAGAGAGTTTACACTGATTTGGGAGGCTCCAATTAAGAGTGTTTGCTTATTCATGACAAAAGCCTTGACAAGCTTGGAGTTCAATCCAAGACAACAATTTCCATCTCTACCGCTAGTACCTCTAAATTAAACCATATTGCTTCTATAGATACTAGAGACTCCATCCTACCCATTGTTTATGCAAGAGACCTTTGACTAGGTGAGGATATCACAAACTCTTATGATGACTACTTTGATAGTTAAGAATTCAAAGTCCTAAGGAGTCCAATTGTTAAGAACTACCCTTTGAAAACTCTGATGATCAAGATTACAATGGAGATGAAACTAGAAGTTTAGGGACTTGCTACAGCCAGGAGAGGATCTATATGATTTCAAGATATACAAAAGAATTTAAGAAGATTAATGGCATAGGCAAAAGGAAGGAGGGAGGGGAGAGGAACTAAAGGCTATGCCAAAATAGGATGGGGAAGTTTGTGGCACATCAATCTCAACGTCCTAGGCAAACATGGAATCAAGAGGATGTGCATGATTGTATGTGGAAGGCAAGTTGGGATTTGGCTTGACTGAGGGATGGAAAAGTATAACCGGAGTAGGTCAAGGCTTAGCTAGGATAGAGGAGGGAAGAGTTGGGGGTGGGGAGATTGGTTTGGATTCAACTTTTGAAACTAGGGCTTTTTTGGAGAGCCTCTAGTTGGAAGTTGAATTTGCAAAATATTGCACTTTCTCATACAAACAATGTAAACTTTGGGCATGAGAGATATCAAAATATGGTTGACATTATGGAAGAAGGAAATATTACGGGGGATAATGAACACCATGGCTATATTCACTAGTAGAAAACAATATTCTGGACAACAAAACCAGTCAACGTTTCTTAAAAATTGCATTGTATAGAACTCAAATTTCTAAAACTGCTTTGGCATTAGCGCAATTTTTTTGTTTTTTTGGTAGAAAACACATAAAATCTTCAACTGGTTTTTGTTGAAAGAAACACTATTTTCTACTAGTGATTGATGAAACGGGTGCCAATGCATTTGAAGCCACCCCACTTGTTTGATAAAGATGATGGCCTACTCCATGGCATCTCTTCCTTTCCCAACCCTCCACATAGAACCCATGAATGAGTCCAAACCAAAATTCCTTTGGAATGTAGTAGAAGTGATAATTATATATGGAAGTATGAAAATTGACATAGATGCTAATGGTGGCCATGGTGATGACATTGGCATTAGACATTTGTACCAAGATTCCACATGGAATAAATCTTCATTCATGTACAATCCAGAGCCAACAAAATTTATGACTTCTTCATGGTCTATATATATTCTTTTTAAAAAATTGGTTTCTAACAATGATGCATTTATTTGAGATATTTTGGCTACAATCTATTTTGAGACACACTTTGATTCAAATCAATCAATATGCAAGGCACATTGATGCTCATAGGAATTTAATGGGTGGCTGGGATTGAGAGGATGTCACAATGTCTAGTTTGAAAGGATTTTTTGCTATTTTATTGAAAATGTCAATGAAACGTCAATCAATTGAATCGAAAAAGTTGTTGGCATAATGTAGGGTCTATCTTTCATTGCCCCATTATATGACTAGGTCCCATTTTTTAGCATTGACTAATTGCATGCAACTCAAAAATCTAGCAATATGTACGCATGACAGAGATATGCTCAAATATGATAAAATGGATGTAACTACATTGGTTTTAGAATTCAGTTAGGAGTAGTTGCTAGCGAACATGGTGTGTAGAAAAGTTTGCAACCATTGAGGAGATGATGATTAGATACAACAAATCACATTGTCCATCCTAACAATATATACCCCAAACCCCAAAAAAATGGAAAGTAAAAGTTTGATGAATGAAAATTCCAAGTACATTTATAACTTGGAATTATATATATAGTATTGTGAGAAGGTCCAATTCATTGATGGCATTGCCCTAGTCCATAGAGTAGAATCAAATTTAATACATGAGGTTGTGTTGAATTTATTACATGGACATGAAGGAAAAGGTCATGAATCTAGTTATTATAGATACTTATTTCACATCCATTAGCCTTTTCAGAGACTTAGAGTATGGAATATATGTCATGTGAATGATGAGTTCTAACCGGATTGGTATTCCAAGTGTTTTACAAAACACGAGGGCCTTCAACCATAGTGCACAAGGTACTTTTGAGTGGAGGATGAATAAATCATGAAGGATAATTAACGTTATAGGAAAGGATAAGTGGTTGGTTCTAATTCTTTCACCACATGTAAACCCAATCCAACATCTTGAGGAAATTTTAGTTATTATTATTCCATGTAGGAATAATGCTACTTGAGATAGGATCCAAATGTTCCCAATTCATCATAAGTATACACAATATATAGATGGTGTTGACCTTGCAAACCAACTAAGAGCTTCTCATTGCTCTTAGGACCAATCTCACAAGTAGAGTCACCAAGTATTTTTTTCCTATTTGACTTGAGCATTATGATTATTTTTAGAGTTTATCTAGATAAGTGCAAAATAGAATTTTTTTGTGTAAACCAATGATACATTTGCAATTCTAGATGGAATTGTATTCACATCTTTTATAAAGAGTTATACACAAGAGTGACAAAGACCCCTCTATAGGTATGAAGGAGATGGTTTTTGTTTTCCTTCTATATGGAAAGTATAAAGCTTGTGTGTGTTGTGTGTGAAAATGATATAATTAAACCTATAGCCTTTTGCCAAAATTGCAACAAGTACATGTATTCGAAGAAAGGGTGCTTTGAATGATACCATAACAACCTTGGAACGGACTAACATGTAAGCGTGTTTCTATTTTTTGGTGTGTATGCTAATTTTGTCATCTTGCCCTAAAATCCTAGCTACAAGTAATGGGTTTATATTTTAGGTCCCATGTGTCTCTTTCAAATAAAATTTCCTACCAATACATAATTTCATGGCCCAAAGAAACTAGTATTTGAATATGTGTGTATCACTTGTTATTCTGTTTTTCATAATTTCATTTTACCATGCACTTGCATTATTAATTCACATTGCTTTTTTTAGGTTAGGGACATATAACATTTTGGGGGGGATTTCTTATGAACCTTAGTTAGGTGTTCTAACATTTTTTCTATATTGGATTGTTTCTAGGGCCCTAAATAGGCATACAATCCCTATAGAGATGGAAGGATTTGCGTAGGTTGGGAATGGTGGTGAATTGGATGGGGCACATAGCTTGTAGGATAGGAGCCAGGAGAAATTGTCACATGGATGAAGAGACAAGGGATGTTTGGATTACCCCCATTCTAAGTGCCATGACATGTAAGTTGGATTTTTTGGTCAAGCCACAGTAAAGGCTATAGTTGTAGGATTTGGCTAGTCCAAACTGGAGGCTTGAGGTCTAAGGAATATTAAGGGTCTTTAGTCTTCGGACTGGGATTTCATAATTGATCCTAAGTAGAGCTATCCACTCTAGGCATAATGAATTCAATAGTCAATTACTTTTAGTGAAAACAATCTAGTCCTTCACAAATAGTAATCTCTAAGGACCATTGTCCTCTCAAGGGAGAATTTGGAGTTCAAGTAGGTTCCTATGATCTCACTTTTTGATGAAACTTTTTGAAACCTTTTAAAGACATGTAGTTTTGCGAGAGCTTTGTAGATATATAATCTTTATTTCAATCCAATGCCACATGAAGTTGTTCTAGGTTGTTTGAGGCAAAATTCAACCCAAGGGGCAATTTGGGTTGCCAAAATTTCATTAATTAGGAAGGATGCAAGGTTTGCAGAAACAAGTTCAAGGTAGGATGGGTAATAGATAATAATGAAGGATCCAAGAATGCCAATTGACATGCATAGGACATGAAGAATAAGACAAAGGAAAATTGATTTAATTCCTAAAGGATCAAGGTGTGTTTTTTGGCAACATAACTTTTTTGGGTAGGTATGTGTGACTAGAGATTTTTATGTTTTTGGCCCAAAATTTAATAGAAGGTGTGGACAAGGAATATCTTTCACATGCATTAAATTTCAAGGTATTTGGAAATATGAGTCAAAAGTTATGGCCTAATATGCAATTTGTTTCTCAACTTGTGTAGTCTAAGAAGATCTAGAAAAATCATTTTTTTCCGAAATAGAAATTTGAAATTGATTTCTAGATTTAAATGTATATAGAAAGCTTTAAATCATTCCATTTTGATCAATGAGTCAAAAGTTATGAGATCTTTTAGTGTGCAGGCAAGTATGGATTTTCTACTCTAAAATAAACTTTGAAGTCCTTTATTTAACTCAATTTTCAATATTTTTTGAAAAAAATAAATTAGATGTAGATTGTTTATTACAACATTGCAACCATTGGGATTGGGATTTTTCAATTCCACTAATAAATTGTTGACAATTTAGTATTTTGAATCATTCTTTACATCTTTTTACTTACTATTTTTTTCCTATATGTTGCACAATTCCAAATGATCTGAAAATTTTCAAGCATGTAGCTAACTTGCATTGAAAAATGAATTTAAAGAAACACCACTATTTTGGACATTTTTTCATAACCTTGTGAAGTGCAGTTGCCCATTTTTCCACAGGGCCCAAAAAAGGATTTTTGTCACTTCAAATGCTAATATCTTGCAATCTACACAGTGAAATTTTCTGAATTTTTTTCCACATCTTTTCAATCTAGTGTACTATAGGATCCTATAGTTACATGTGTCCAAAAATGATATTTTTCAAAAATTTGGTACTTGTATTAGAAATGGCAATTTTTGAGGGGTTTTGATGATAACATAGACAAGGAACTTTAGGGGTTAATGGAAGTAGGAGATAGAAGAGCTAGATTTAGATGAATGGAAAGAAGTTTGGGAAGCTGGAGGATATTTATGTGGATGATGTAGTCAATTAACCCCTAAAGGTATTTGACTGTGTTTTCACCAAAAATGCTCCAAAACTGTCATCTTTAGTACAAGTACTAAATTTTACAAAAAATACATTTTTGGACAAAAGTAGCCATAGGATCTTGTATTACACTGGTTTGGGAAGATGTGGAAAAAATTTCAGAAATTTCCACCATTCGGATTGCAGGATATTAGCATTTGAAGTGACAAAAAGCCATTTTCTGGCCCGGCAAAAATCTGGGCAGATGCACTCCACAAGGTCAGATCATTATGAAAAAATGTCTAAAATAGTTGTAACTCTTTGGATTCATTCTTCAAGTCATGTTGGCTACATGCTTGAAAAATTTTAGATCATTTGGAATTGTACAAAATATAGGGAAAAAATAGTAGATCGAAAGAAGTAGAGAATGATTCAAAATACTAAATTGTTAACAATTTATTTATGGAATTGAAAAATGCCAATCCCAATGGTGAAATTGTTGTAATAAACAATCTACACCTGAATTTTTTTATTTTTTTTCAAAAATATGAAAAATTGAGTGAAATAAAGATCTTCAAAGTTTATTTTAGAGTAGAGATTCCTTTACTACCCACAAACTACTCACAACTAAAACTCTTCATAATTTTCATCTCATAAATCAAAATTAAATGATTCAAAGCTTTCCATGTATATAAAAAATCAGGAAAATCAATTTCAAATTTTTATTTTAAAAAAAGTGATTTTTAAAGAAGTTTTTTTTGCTGCCCGGGTTGCCTGCCGAGTAATGAAAACAACATATCATACAATAACTTTTTAACCATGTATTCAAAAGTTATGAAAATTGTTGGGTCTTAAAGCTACTCCTTGGGCACATGTTGTGTGAAAATTTCAAAGAAAAAAAATAAAAATTCCATTTGTAGTGAGCTGCCCGAAATCGCTATGTTGCCAAAAAACACCGTTTTGTCCTTTAGGGGGCACGGTGATTGCAAGAAACACCTGCCAGTTTCGTTGCATTTTTTTTTGGAGCACTATAACTTTTGAATTATGAATCAGATTCCAAAACCAAAAAACTATTTCTAGATATCTTTCTTGTTATTGTATTCCTTATTTTTTTTTTAAATTTTAAAAATCATTTTATATTTAAAAGTCAATTTTGTTAATTTGTCACACTTTGATGTTTAGGGTTTTTTTATACTATGGAGTGGTTTAAATTAGTGATTTTCAGCTGAAATTTCCAGGGTATATTAGTTTAGTAGGCATACATGTGCCTACCAAAGGGAATCTAAAAATTCATTATTTTATATCCTCCATGTTCGTGCAAATAGGCCTCTCTTGCGCACGCAATTCTAAACAATAGAGATAGTTTTCAACTCATTTTTTTGCTCAAATCTCATCATCAAGAAGTCCTCCCAAATGTCCAATTTTTTGTTTTATTGAAAATTGTTTTTCATATTTTCTAGAAATTAAAACGTCAAAGTATGTATTTTCTTTGCTAGAATTTTATGTCCCAAAATATGTCATGGAAAATACATACTTTGATGTTTTAATTTGTAGAAAATATGAAAAACAATTTTCAATAAAACAAAAAATTGGACATTTGGGAGGACTTCTTGATGATGAGATTTGAGCAAAAAAATGAGTTGAAAACTATCTCTATTGTTTAGAATTGCATGCGCAAGAGAGGCCTATTTGCACGAACATGGAGGATATAAAATAATGAATTTTTAGATTCCCTTTGGTAGGCACATGTATGCCTACTAAACTAATATACCCTGGAAATTTCAGCTGAAAATCACTAATTTAAACCACTCCATAGTATAAAAAAACCCTAAACATCAAAGTGTGACAAATTAACAAAATTGACTTTTAAATATAAAATGATTTTTAAAATTTAAAAAAAAATAAGGAATACAATAACAAGAAAGATATCTAGAAATAGTTTTTTGGTTTTGGAATTTGATTCATAATTCAAAAGTTATAGTGCTCCAAAAAAAACGCAACGAAACTGGCAGGTGTTTCTTGCAATCACCCGGCAATGTTCTCCTTCATGGAAATGTTGTAGGGAATATATCAAGACCCTAGGTGAACTAACCGGGTTCCTTTTTTCCCATTGCCCATAAGACTTTGGCTCTTAGGAGGTTACTAAAGCCTTCTAATTTCAATAGAAAATTGATTTTTTTTCTTTTTTCTTAAAAAAGATTGAGTATAGTGAGGACAAATAAATGTTTGAATCTATTGTCGGGATTTATGAGTATTGAAATTATAAGGTAGAAAACATGTTGGCAAAAAAGACTAGTGTATTGTCAATTCTCTAGACATTGTGTTATTGCGAGATTTTTTGGGGATGTGTTCTCCTTTTTTTTGAAGTGAAATTTAGTAGACATATGTATAACATTATTCTCATTATGTTAAATTTTAAAATTCAAGTCTTTGGTGCAATACATTTTTCCACAAAAGGAGGTCAAAGTTAGCTAAAATTGTAGGGCAATGTTTAAAGATTTTTTTCCAACTTTGAATGCTCATGTCTTCCAATATGTATGTTCAAACTTGATGGGATCCTTTTTACCACTTAATCTCACACAATTAAAGTACAAGATCCTATAGTTAAATTCCTCCCCCTTTTTGGACAAATAGACAAACACAACAAAAATGGTAGTTACGAGTGATTTTTGACAAAAAAATGTTTTTGGTCTTTTAGGGGTTAAGAACTCTAGAGGTAAAGAAATGCCTATTTTCAACACTTTTAAAATTCTTAGATTATTCATACTTTGTCCAAAAAATTGGATTCTATGAAAACTTGGAATCCCCTTTTCACTACCAACAAGCTTTTTCAATATAAGGTATGGTACCTACACCCAAAAGCGACCTCTTTCTAAAACCAAACTCTACAAATTCTTGCCTAAAATGTACTTGCACTATTCATGAGTCTAGGGTCAGTTTTAGAAACACCTATTTTCAACACTTTGGAAATTCCTAGTTTATTCTTACAGAGCCCAAAAAATGCATTCTAGGAAAATCTAGAATCTCCTTTCAACTACCAACAAAAACCCACAATAGTTTCTCTAATATAATAATGGGAACTATGATGGATTGCTTCTTTGGACGCTTTTGGGTGTAGTTACCTTTGTAATCCAATAATGGCAACCATGCTGAATTGCTTATTCCGGCGCAGTCAAGTGCTGTTGCCTCACAAATTGTTTGTACTGTACAGTACACGACGCTATCTGTGCGAAGTAGTGCCACGCTTTCATTGAAGTGTCCACTCCAGACATTTTTTTCTCAACTGCAATCAATAAAATCCAGGCATGCAATCAATCAATCGGAAATATGAGCGGAGAGTGAGGAGTGAGGAGTCGAAGCTGCCCACGTTCTCACGTTCCCATAGAATGTTCCCACGTCGCACGAGGGAGTGAGGAGGTTTGATGAGGCAGTAGTGCAGTAGTGCACTGAGCCACTGACCCTCCACGTCATTCACTTCCATATTGAGAGCGACTCCGGACTCCCAAATTGGAATGTAAGATAAGTTAAGTTACGCGGTAAGCGTACCAGATCTTCCAATTTAACAACTCCTGGCTGAAATTTGTAAGTAACAGCCAGTGAATCAAGTGTACCATTAATTAGTCTGTCTCAATAATACCGTATGAAAAGCTTGTGCCTAATGTGCAGCTCTATGATTACTGACTGCAACCTACAATGCGAGGTTTATACAGTAGCTAGAATGAGTTCATCAGAGTAACAAGTACCGTCTTGGTTTCAATAATACGGAGTACCAAATGGAAACTACCAAATTGAAGTTAAGCTTTCCACGAGCAACCCAGTTTCCGATGACAAGCTCGCCTACTGTAGTTACGTGGTCCATACTGCTCACATATCATTGGTTCCATAGTTGTTCAGCTGAAGGAATATGCTACATGCGAAAAAACAATCCCAGTTCGATTTCCGAGCCCAAAAGGTTTCCTGACAGACCGCGGAACCTGGCAGACCCCTGATTGGATGAAAACCCACACAAAGCAGCCTGGCTGAGGGCCCACGTAGTATCGATCCAAAGCAACGACTCACAGTGTTGAGATTACGTTAAGGTAAGTTAGTCAACAAGATTGTCTCACGACCAAATCGTGTACAGTCCATTTGGACATTACGTAAGTATGTGAATTGTTTTGCAGAAAGTTGCAAATGAGCAAATGAGGAGTTCCTGTGGTCTTCCCGGAAATTGTTCCCGCTTCAGACAGCATTCAGAATGGACATCTAGAAGCTTGAAATGCTAGCTTAATGTGGATGTGATAAAGTAAAAAAGAAAATGCGTGCTTCACTGTCACTTAATCCGTGGAAGATGCTTGGAAATGATCGATTTACAAACGTCGAACGTGCCTTCCGAGCGTTGGAGCTCATGAGTTCACTGCAGTATCATACCTTAATTTCTCCTCCCATCGTTGAAACACTTTGGTGATGTTTTTGAACAAACAGATAAATCGATTGCTAAGATTAACTTGTAAAAGAACCTCACTCCTGTTCTAATTGGCATCGTTCACATCGGGATGAACCTCGCGTAGTTGCACAAGTTCATGAACAATCCAGCTTGAAGATGGACTCAAGACATTCATTCACGGAATCAAACCTCATAGCCATCGTAAGAAATCTCTTTTTGGTCACAGCGCTATAGTTCCTTCTTTTATCAGCGAGCAGCCAAGCCAAACCCAGGTAGATACTGAATAAGGAAAATTAGGATGTGAACGTTGACAGAGGAAATCACCTTTCCTAGTGTTTCAACGATCGGAGGAGAAAACTTTGTGACACAAGTGCTACACGTATGTACCCGGCAACTGTCATTCGTCCACCCTATTCTGCCATTCAGAAGAATTTTGCATAATACAAAATATATCTGGCATTTTTTGTCTTGTGTAATCAACATTCAATTCTTACACAATCCAAATTAAGCATACCAAATTTGGGTTTCAAAAAAGAAAAACTCCATTTTTGGTGAATTGTTTCATTTAAAATTTAGAGTTTTACATGATAATTGATTTAAAGACATTGGTGGTGAATTTTTTTCATTTGATTGCAAAGATATGTAGGAAACATCCATACACACATCTTTCATATTAAAAAACACCCAATGAAGAGACAAAAATATGATCTATAAAGAGTTCAATGTGAGATATCATGTGACTGAATCTTGTAAATATATATCTCTATGTTTTAATTGTATTTTGCTATTTCACCCTCACATGATAACTAATTTCACACATTTAAGCATGATGGAGCAATTCCTTTGCCAAAATCTCATTACAAATAAGAGATATATTTTTTGAAACTAGAGCATTGTCATGTCAACATTGAAAATTGCTATTCTATAGAGGAAATTGTCGAGTTTTTGGAGATGCTTACCTAAGGAAAGATATATGTATGGATGTTTCCTACACATCTCCATGATCAAATTTAAGGAATTCATCATCAATTTTTTTCAATGAATTATCATGTAAACTTATGAAAATTAAATTAAAAAATTCACCAAAAATGAAGTTTTGTTTTTTTGAAACTTGAATTTGGTATGCTTGATTTGAATTTCATGCAAATTGAATGTCCACTATGCACAATTATTTTGAATGGTAGAATAGGATGGATGAATGAGAATTGCCAAGTACTATACAATATAGGCATGTTAGAAATCATATCCAAATGCTTTTGACCCCTAAAGTCCCAAGAATTCTTGAGGGAGACTTTTAGAATTTCCAACAAATACCTTTAATCTCAACTTTTGGCAAGATTTTTTGAAATTTTTTTTCAAGATAAGAAAATTGATTAGCTTTGGGGGAATATAATTTCTATTTCAATAAGTGCCTAAGAGCAAAAGTTATACTACAATAAGCCTAAAACAAATGAGAGTTGGTAATAAAAAAATACTCAAAAAATTTAAATTGAATTCTTATATATTATCTTTGTCTATTTAAAAAATTTTGATTAATTCCATTTAGAAAAGTGATGTGAAAGTTAAAAAGCTTTTTGTTCTGCAGACAATTTTAGCAAATTTTTGAGAAAATAATATATTGGATCCATTTATGAATTGGGATTTAACAATTTTGAAAATAAAATTGCATATGATTTAAATTTCTTTCTAGAACAATCTCACCATTAGAATCAATGTATTTCAATTCCATCTCATAGCTATCAACAATTCAATTTTTTTTTCTATTTCATACTAACTTCAACTCAAAAATATTAAAAAAATTATTGGATGAAAATCAAGGGAGGAAAGAGGTGAATTTATTTTCTAAACACTCAACTTAGTTCATTAGCATAAAGGAAATTTAAGTTAAGAGAATTAAAAAGTATGTTATAATCTAGTCAAGCTAGGAATAAAAAAACTAATTTTCTTCACTTTTAACACTTATATCTTGTACTCCTAATAGATATGGTCAAAATTTCTGAAATTTCTTCTTAACCCCTAAATGCCCAAGGCTTGTTTGGAGCTTCTTGAAATTTGTTCTAAATTGAACAAAAAGTCAACATTTTCAAAAGTTGTATCAATTTCTTTTGAATTGTAACTATACAAATTCAAACTAGACATGTTAGAGACCACATAGGAAAAGAAAACATAGCAATATCACTTACAAATTGAAAGATTATAATGTTTGATCATGAAGGTGTAAAAATTGTGAAAATTTTTCAATTCACTTTTTGCATGTCAATTCAAAAAAGTTGGTCACTAAAAAGATATGAGGTTATAGGGCCTAGTGTGCACAAACCCAATCAATTTACGATTTTTCAAAATCATTCTATTCTACAATTTTTTTAAATGAATTTCTAATATGGTTTTGCCTCCAAGATCTAGTGTATTTGAGGCTCATTTCCAAGAGCCCTCAACACTATGGGAAGTCAAAATTGCAATGGGCATCCTTGCACAAAATCTTCAATAGAAAAATCATAATCCTTTATTTTTAAGATGAACTTTTTGATCCTGAAACTAGACTTCAAAAAGAATTCTTCAAAAATATAAACTAATAATAATAGTAATTTGGTTGGGTTTTATTTAACTTCAAAATTTTCAAAACACCAGAATTTGGTGCCTCGGGCATTTAGAGTTAACATTCTCAAACTAGTCTAGTGCAAGATACTACAATTGAAAATGCTAAAGAAACAAATGTTTAAAATTTCTGTTGTTTTGCATTGAAAATGGTAGTCTTGAGTGTTTTTGGATGAAAAAAAAGGCCTCGAGAATTTAGTGGTTCACACAATATACTGTAAATGTGATGCAGGCCATCAAATCTGAATGGTTTACAGGTAGACACTAAGTGCAACTTTCAGGCGAGCTTCGTAATTAAACTTCCGAACCTAGTCCAAGTTAAGCAGCGTTTAAACTTCAAAGCTTTGATCTGCTTCCAGGAACTAAGCATGAATAGAGTAAACAACAGTAACCATATACACTAATATCATTCTTCATACTCACGATGAGACGGACGCAGCTTACTCCACAGAGAAATTTTCTAACCTTGAGATATCTGATTCCGGGACCATCGACATTTGTGAAGACTTCCCTACGCAGATTTCTATTAAACCTTGCAAACGTCCAACGAAACCACAGGGATCCAAAAAACCAATTTTTTTAAGGTATTGATCTCAAATGTTTCTAAGCTAAATGAAGACCCAAAGACGTTTTTTCTCTACTTTCACTACCACTTTAAATCAAGCAAAATGACCAATTTCAGGTGAGATATGACTGTTTCCAATTTGACAAGTACTGGAAGTCAACAAAACCGTGGCCATCTGCAAATCTATAAACCTTTCAGTTATCATAATTCTTCTTCTTAAGGGTTTCAATCGCACGTTTCTATGCATGAGATTCAAAATATTTGAAATTCATCTTTTCATTAAAAAACAAGAAAAATATAGCTGGGGAGAAATTTATATCTTTTAACTTCACTTTGGTATGAAAATAATTTCCAATTTTTTTGGAAAAAGAATATTATCGAAGAGGACACAATGATCTCCAAAAATGAAGCCGTTTACAACTGCTGATTGACAACATATGCCCTAAGTGGCCACCCAGGTGGATTGATGTGTTCAGAGCATCTTAGAAGTCAGAATGGAACCTAAATTGATACATTGTTTGAAGATAACAATTAGTAGCGGATTGATACATAAAGAGATAAATCAAGACTGTTGCCACTTGCGGAGGATTTCACTTCATCTAGATACCCTCACCACAATGTAATCGCCTTCTCAACATGTAAATGTCATAAGAAGTTAGGGCAGAATTTATACCCTGCGTATTGAAGCTCAAAGGCATATCTCAGAACCAACCTCCAATGAAAGCACTCGAGGCTTATCATGAGTGAAACATCCGTTGCCAGCAGGTCGAACACGAGCCAATCTCAACCAATTGACACTGCAGAATTCGGTAACATATACTATTTTAAATTTCCCGCATTACCAGTGTAGGAGTCAGATTCTACACATGGTGGTGTGGTTCCGTGCCAAGGTCATGGACTCTGCCAGCAATACCAATCCATGTGTCAACAAATACTTCTGACTGGCACCATGATCATCTCTTGAGACCTAAATGCATGTTCTTGAGAGCCTAAATGCATGCGCCTAAGGTAGGGATACCCCAAATCAGCAGGGACTGCCACTTAATCAGATGTTCAGCACGTGTTCATCCCCTCAATCAATATGTGCCTACTGTCAAAGAAACGATTTAAGAACATCTGCAGAATGAAACTTTGGCCCTGCATAGTATTGCAGGTATTAAATAACGCATGAATCCCTTGGTGCGTTGGAATCCTCTTTCATTTGTCAAACAAGAAAAACAATAATCTGCCCAGGAACTACGAAAGTGGCGATATTAAGTGTCCCTACCTTAGGATTGTGTGGTCAGTGACAAACCTCACTGCTAATAACAAGTAAGGAAAAGGGTTTACGAGCGAATACGATGCCACGAATTTAGTCACGTTCATACCGTTCTTCAGAATTTGTAGGCTGGGACTCCACAAGTTCGTCATCTTCCTTCTCTGAACCTTGAGAGACCACACTCTCCTTCAAAATTGAGAGTCCATGCATCTGTAAGAATGATACAGACACACAAAATAGCCAAGTAGTTATATTCAAGGGATTCCAAGAATTCATTACAGCTAGAGGCAAAGCAATGCGGTAACCAGAAAATTGAGAGCCTCAATAAGTTTCTATTCGCTTCTAACAAGTTTGCAAATTCCAGCAAGAAGCACTGAATCACGGCCAAAACCGCGTTTGAAACTCAAAATCAACCGAGCTATTCATTAAAGCGCAGTACTGGCTAAACATGCTTCTCGGAGAACTCGCTCTTCTGCATAATCAAAAGTCCAAACATTTGTAATAAAGAGATAACAACGCAATAACCCAGCACTCTTGGCCGACGGATACAGTTAGGGCCAATGCAATGCGGTGACAAGAGAGTTATGAGACTGATTAATTTTCAAATAATTCTGCAGATTCCAGCAACAAGCAACGAATCCCGGCCAATACTGCGCACAACAAGTTCAAGAAATTCGTTACTACAGCTCATTTCATCAGCTGCAGCAAATCGGTAGAGAGCTGGTCGCCTTAAGAAATGTTCAACCAAAATCAACCGATCAACACTTCGAAGCGCGGCGTTAAATTTCTTACCGTGGTCGAAAATTGCGCCCTACCTGCTGATATTTCATGATAGATGCATCGAAAGCCTCGACCAGCACGGTATCGTTCCAAGCATCGGACATTGTGACCGCGACTCTCCAAATCAAAAGGCTCCAAAGGCAAACGCGTCGTGCGGAGCTCTCAAGAGGTTCTCGCAAGAATGGGCAGGGAACTGCTCAGGCGGAAGCTGGTAACCCTAAATGATGGACAGGCAAAATACATTTTGTTGATGGAAAGAATGATTCCTTATTTTATGATATAGGTCTGGGTAACCCAATTATGGAAGCAACATGGTGTTTTGGGGAGGGTTTTTTTGACATAGAAGGTGCATGAATTGAGGTGTACTTTGAGGTATAAGGTAAGTATACCCATTGTGGTCCCTAAGGTCACTGCACATATTTAGTTTTATCATTTTCACAAATTTATGGCTACAATAGAACTGCAAAGGAGAGAGTTTTTCACACATATTTCAGTCAATTATTTGTTAGTAAAAAAACACACATAGCAGGTGGTCCAAAGCAAAAATATATAGCTTCCCATTGTACCTTGATATGTAAACCCCAAATGGCAAGGATTTTGAACCTTCTTTGTATAGTTTGGATCTTGAGAAAGTAACGATATAATTATGTGGAATTGCACCTATACGATTGTGTTACACCTTCAAATATATCTTTGTATCCAAAAATAGATGGTCTATACTGAAGTGGCAAAGGGTTTTAACCTCCTTTAGGGATTAAGGTATATGCATCTTGAATTGCAACCTATAATGTACATCATGCATTCAATTTAAGTGGCAATGTAGGTACTCTCACCTTAGAGGTGTTAGTGTTGAAACTCAAGACAATGGATGTGATTTAGCCAGCACCATCTTTACAAGGGCATAAAGTATCTTCACCAAAATTGATTGTATAGGTATTTGAGCAGGTTGATATCAATAAATTATCTTCGTGTTGTCTTGTCTGGTTGGCAATTGAAAGAAATTTTAATTTCTCCAAGCATGTAATTTTGGGACAACATGTGAATAAACTATGAATTGTTAAAGTATTGATTGTATATATAACACCAAATTGAGACTTTGTATGCAAATTGCAAGAGTAAATCTATGTCTTTGAAGGGCACTTGCAACCTTGACTTAGTGGCTTTGACCTTAATCCACTAGCTACTGAGGTGGTCATAAGTTCAATCTCAAACAATGGCTTGGTGCTTATAACCATGGTCCATTCAACTATGGTGTAGGCTCAAGTGACCTCATCGTCATGCATATGTAAACTTGAGAATTTCTTGAGGAAATGAATATGTCAAATCTTTATACAATCTACCTAGTAATGGAGGCATTAAGTATGGAATTTGCCATTGATATCTACGAGGCTTAGATAGTTGAATTTCTCCCAATAGACTATTCACAATGGTATTTCATATTGAAGTTAATTTTATTTATTTGTGCATATTTTTTATACCTCTAGAGGCAAAAACTAAGAATATATGGAACTTCTAAAATTTGTTGTTGTAGTATTTGAAAATGGTAAGAAAAAAAATGGAAAAGCATGACAAATATAGTAAGCAAAGGTAAAGAATAATAACAAAGAGGCAACTTCTCAAAGCTCTATATTCTTTCTAATGAGGTCTATATTTTTATCAAGAATTTAATGTAGGAGACACTTTTGTAGTAGGTTGTTTTATATGTCAAACTTTGAAACAAGATTATAGGGCTCATAATTGCTTGAAAACAAATGATAAAAAATGCAAATGCAAAATTATAAATTCCATTAATTCATATCAATTTTGGAGGTTGTAGAAAAGTTGAGAAGGTCCATTGTAGGAATTACACACAATACCTAAATTTTGTCACCTACATCATATAGTGGTGCCCCATTTTTTTTTATTGCATCATAACTTGTTCCAAGACACTACTTTAGAATGCCTTGGTCATTGTCATTATTTTGGTGTAGAATATGTTGGACAATATAATAAAGAATGTAACTTACATAGATTGAATGGTTTTGTGTATCCAATATCAAAATTCATCATATCATTGTTGTAATGTGAACCGTTTACTAGCTCAAAGTATGCATCTACTTGTATTTGATATATGTATGTGATTTTCTGAGTTTCTGAGTTTATGTTAGTTTGATAGTTGTTAATCAAGTTAGTTGGTAGTTTAGGTTAAACGGTGTGGAGTATTAGAATTAGCGAATAGCTAGTCAAGGCTTAGGGATGTATGGAGGGTATTTGTGGTGGAGGGTTGGCCTTTATGACTCTCTTAGTAGGAAGCATGCTTATGTGTATTGAGGGGTGTGAAGTACATTTGGTGCAAGTTATTGAAAGTTCATTGTTACTCTATGAAAGAAGGAAATCATTCAAAAAAGAATAGGGCTTCAAGAGGGTTGCTAGACTCTGGACTAGATGTTCAATGTGATTGAATAAAAAAATATTATTTGAAAAAATTCTCAATTTGATGTGGCCTTTAAGTGCCATGTTAAATTGCGATTTCATTTTTTTTAAAAGGAAAATATTTTTATTTTTATTTTCATTGTTGGTCTAATACAAGTGCCCCTCTTAAAGCCCCCTATTTTTCTAATGTTTGAAGTTGAGAAGTTTTGTGGTTATGAGTGGATGGTGTATTTGAACAATACAGACTTTGGGATATGAGTTTTTGATAAAATATACTATTATCACATCAAATCTTAGATTCAAATCATTTATGGACATGAAGATATAACATGTCGAAGTGGAGTTAAGCACTAGGCAACCAAGTTAAAATCGTGCCGTAACTATGGAAGATAAATCTTACAATGCTTCACAATGTACACAGTTCCAAGTAGTGTAAGCAATGCCATTTTGCCATATAATGGGAGGATATTTCTATAGGAGGTTGGCAACTCAGCACTTAACGAACACATGAGAGTCTCAAAAATATTGGTGATAGCATTGGTGAATCTAACCGTACAGATGGAATCTACACATCATAATCTACAACTTTCATTTGTATATCAATTCCAAAATATGCTTCCAAATAGCACTTCACAATGATTTTTCTCGAACCATCAATTTTAGGGATGAATCTGGACGTTTAGGGGTTAAAAGATTGTAACACTGAAATATTGTTACTTCGTAAATTCATGTCACGCGCACTGATAAGCAAATGAAAAAGCAAAGAACACTTCGAGAACAAAATGCAGATCATTGTGATCGTCCACCTGGAGACGCCGGGTATCGATCCCGGTACCTCTCGCATGCAAAGCGAGCGCTCTTCCATTTGAGCTACACCCCCGTCGAATATACCTCTGTATGGATGTTAGAAAGCCTTGGCGTTCCAATATATATACTGCAAAATTAGGGCTGGGAACGGCCTTCCCTCCTGTGCGACTGAAATACCCGAAGGGGCTGTCACTTACCCTCCTTTGAACTCCTGCCCTCGCTCGCCGTTTTCAAGCCGACCTCCAGCGCCGTGTGTCCGCGGGTCGCCATGCCGTCCCAGAAGACTTTCCTGATCAAGAAGAAGCTGGGCAAGAAGATGAAGCAGAACCGCCCCATTCCGCACTGGATCCGCATGCGGACGGACAACACCATCCGCTACAACGCCAAGCGGAGGCACTGGCGCAGAACCAAGCTGGGTCTGTAGACGTTGGGATTAGGGTTGGGCGTCCAGGATGTAGCTGGGGGTCACGGGTGGCGGCAAGAGCACTCGCTGCTTGCGTGTGTTCGAGTTGCGGAATCAAGGATGTTGTAGCCGCTTTTGCGTTTGGGCACTTCATAATCCTATTTTTTTTATGACGTGAATGAAATGTGGGGAGCGACTTAATGCCGCAACACTGCTGATTCTGCCCTTTGAAAATTTGTCTTGCTCTAGTCTTGTTGTCAAAATGTGGCGCTGTTTGGAAACCTTTCTTGCTTCATTTCTCAGCTTTTGGTGAGTGTTTGCTTCTTCTGCTTCTTCTGCTTCTTGGTTTCCTGGCCTCATTTTTGCGAAGAGCAATCGAATATCCTAGAGTCGATTTTCATTTGTTTTTTTGCTATTTAGGTTTTCAGTCTATGCCTATTCTTTTTCAACATCCTCTGTTCTTCAGCTGTAACCTGTCAAACGGAATCGATAACCGTCGGAAATAAGTTCGAACTGGTGCTCAGCTAAAAAGCGGGAAGGTTCTCGAATGCTGTTCTTCGTAACTATGCCTGCGTAACTATTTCTTATTTCTCCAACGATCGCCATTGTAAACTGGTGTGCGAATGTCCGTGATTTGGCTTCAGCTTAGACCTCAAAAGTTAGGGTTAGGGTTTCATTATTCCGCTATCAAGTTTCCGCTGTGATCCCCTAAATGATTGATAATGGAACATGAAATGCAGTGTTTCCTCAGTTAGCTATTGCTTTTGCACTACCTTTTCAATTGTCTTTATCGGCCATCGAATCCCACAGTCGTTGCCGGAAGTCATCGTGATTTGTAAATCGCATGGAAGTTGCTCTCTGTTACCTCGACTCAAGTCTGGCAAGTATCTGCTACTGGTGGAGTCAAACGCTCTCGACAGTGCACACAAGTAGATGGAATCATGACTTCCAAACAGACACTGCGTTTTATTGCTTGTTAGAATTGTACATGATACGTTGCGTACATGAAAAGCAGAGTCCATTACAGCTTAGGAAACATCCCCAGCCTTATTTGCTATTGCAAAAAACAAGGTTTAAAGTTACAGGTCATGCTTAATCACTCTGCACTTCGGAGTAAAAGAATGAAGGTATTTTAATAGTAAAGAATGCAATGAGGCTCTTAGTGGATACATCTAACACACACAATACTGGAGGTGACGGGCTTTTGACTGAAGTTCGGCCTTCCTTTTGAGCCGCTGAAGAAAGTGTCTGGGTGAGTAGTCCTCTGGCTCCAGAAAGCACTGATTTGCTGGCCCGACGAAAGTTCTTTTGCAGTAAAAGTTGGTGCAATTTGGGCCCGGTCTCTCGAGATGAGCGCTGTGGAAGGCGGCAAGGGAGATCTATTCGTACCAGTTGCGTGCACATTCCACAGGTGCAGTCTTAGTCCTCTGCTGGTCGGTGCAGTAGTCGTAGATCATATGCTTGCTGCGCACATTCTTGAGCTGGCCAATTTGGTTTGCATTCAGGTCTTGGTAGGCGGCTCCTTGCCACCACTGGTTGCCGTTCTTGCAAGCATTTACGCCAAATTTAACGTCGCAAGAGTCGAGACCGAAACCTGTTCGAGCACATTTTGCACTCAGCAATCATTAATTCCATAAGACTAGCATGTCAAGTCTGGGCCAGCACTATCACTTACAAAGCTTTTAACACAGGAGCATGCCCCGTGACCTACCTTGGAAAGATGCAACGAAGGGAGCTGCGTTCCAATCCAGGCCAACTTTGCCACCGTCAGTGGCCCAAGAGCTCCCGTCCCACAGACTTGCGTAGATGCCCACTCCTTGGCTGTTGGGGAATGGCACTCCAAGGTCTTCGTTGTTCTTGAAGACGCGAATAGGGGTCGTGTCCACATAGAATCTGAAGAGAGAGAGAAAAAAGGGTTCAGGATTTAATGTAAGGAACCCAAAACCGTCAAAATAAGGATCTGATCTATTTTCACATTGGTGAGAATTATTTTAAAAATTTTGGGTTGTGGCCAAGAGCAATTTTTGGTTATTACCCAACGCGAGCTGTTTCATACTATATGTAGTTGTATGGAATTTGTAATGAAATTTAAAGTCATTGTGATGTTTCAACTAAAACCATGCTCCATCTGATCTTCCTCACTCATTAAAAGCCTTACATTGAGAAGGAAAAGGTTTAAACCAAAACAAGTTCTACAAACAGAACATTTGCATTTGGCAGATTTCATTAACTTAAGGTTGTTGCTTGAATGACATTTAGTCATGATATATTTGGTTTAAGGAGCGTGGAGGATAGAGAGATTCTTACCTCAGTGTATATTATGGTTACGTTATTAAGTTGTCCTCTAAACAAACGATATGTGCTGCACTGATGTCTAGTTGCAGAGTTGAAGCGTGAGGGAGGAGCTTACACAATCATATTCTTGTTCCAGAGCAGAGAATATGTGTGGAAGTCGGCAGTTGGGTCGAACCAGAGGTTGATGCGCTGCTCGCGGCTTCCCTTCCCCTTGGCAAACACATTGGTCTGCAGAATGTAGGGTTCGCCTGCCTTGTTGCCGAGAAACTCGAAGTCCATCTCATCATGCTGTGCACCTGCTGACGATAGCTGCAGGTTGGATACACTCCATCAATAACAAGCGATTATGATCCAAGGCAACAACACTCGAGGGACTGAGCATTGTTCCTATTATCAGAATGGCTTAAATTTTAAATGCCCTGTTAGCAATTGAAATACATTCCTACACCTTTGCATACCAAAAGAAAAAGGTTATAAATTTTCCAAGTCTGACCTTAGGTGTACCAAAAATGGTGTGGTGTTCATCCTCATAATCAATATCTACATTGTAGCGAAGACTTAATAGGGATAGCTTCGGGTGTTGCTATGTTGCTACCTAATGTCAAGGCTAACAAGTGGTCAGTATCTTACATAGTAAGCAGTGACGGTGCCTGCAGAGTTTCCTGGCACCAATTTGATCCCCATTCCAATGCTCCCAAACAGATAGTTGCCCTTGGATCCAAATGCAGCAGCTGCGCAGCAAGAAGCAATTGGATCACATCAGTTGCAGAAATCTGATAGTGTTTTACAGAAGAAGGTGAAGACTTTAACCCGGAATATTGTAGCTTGAATGAACACAACTAGTGGGCTTCAGACCTTGGTGAATGGGCATTGGAAGAAAATGTAGATGCACGTGTGACTGACCAATCACAACATTCAACTGCATAGAAACTTTGAGATCGACGAATAATACCTATTATGCTGGCGAGTGATTTAAAAAGAGAACTAATTATCAACAAAATGAGAGATTATACATAACTAGATGTTCAATTCAATTCAGTGCCATTACCTAAGTCGGAAACATGGAAACAAGTTAAACGTTGCGGTCTGTAGTGCCCGTTCCCAAACTGCTACTTGGATATATTCAGTCACCATTGAAATGATTCACTTTGGGATGTATCGCATTCAACAAGATTGAACCCACTAATATGAATCTAGGAGCTTCAGCAATTGAGTGTTAGTTGCAAATGTTTCACAATTGTACCTGATGTTTTGTCCAGAACGAGATCCACGCGAGCACCGGCATTTAGAACTCTGGTGTGGAAGGTATCAGTCTCGGCGAGGTAGTTTGCTGTGAATGGCTGTGCAGCCACGGCGGCCTGAATTGTTACAGCTAGGAGCAGTAGCAGAAGAGCAGCCCTGTTGGACTCCATCTTCCAAGGACGATGCTTTTCCGCAGTCAGAACTTTTGCTGTTCAATGGAGGAGCAGACCAGCACTTGTACCCTTTGAAATCTCACTCTGCAAGCAGCACCGAACCAACAAATCTTCAGGCTTAATCTCTCGAACTGACAATCAAATTACGTTGAAACAGATTGCAAGCTGCTAAAACGCCTCTGTGTCTACTGTAGAGCTCGCACATCCTGGAGTGGACGGTGATCAAGAACAGAGCGGGAGATCCATCTCTTCAAGAATTCCAACTGCAGAATATGCGAAAGACGTTGTATATAAGGTCGACCTCCTCAAAATTTCGGAATTATTGTTGAGAAGACATTTCTAACCCGAATTCTAAGCTTCACTGCAGCTCTTGACTCAATCTCGATACACTTCTCTGGCAGTGTCGGAGACTTACAGCACAGTATTATCAATTTAACAGATTGATTACAACGTACAACATGCTGTACCTTGGGTTAGAAAATGGATGCCATTGTTCGTCAGCATTTGTGCATTTAGGTACACATACAGGACTGTGGAACTACAGTAGCTTGAATAGTTCCACAATCAGAGAGCCGAGAACTGGTAAGTTTAAAGATCCCAGACTTAGTAGGTGAGAATCTTGAAGACAACTTACTCATGACTGAAGCATTTATGATAAGATGCAGACAGAAAGACCTCGACTGCATATGGAATAGACTTTGGAACAAGCTGGACGATCACGAGCAAGTCAAAGATGGCAGAGTGTGCAATGCATACCTGGTGGCAGTGGAGGAGTTCAGAACAGCGCTGGTGATGCAGAGTTCTGGAGCCAGGATTGCTTCTTATAGGCTTAATTTCTAGTGCTGTGGATTCTTTCCTAGCTCTGTTATTGAGGCTGCTGGTGGAAATGAATTTTCAAATTATAATCTATCAGCGCAAGAGCCAAATGCCGCTTGTATCATGAGCCCTCCAGAATCTTCTGTCACGGCCAATCCTTGACACTTGTATATTCTCAGACATGGTGGGAGGGAGGCTTTTACATAATGAGCTGCACTGTGGTATTTTTTGCTGACAGAGTGTACTAGCAAGTGCAGTTGAGTACCTCTTCAGGATTTTTCAAACTGATGTCAGAAAGCCTTTGTAGTGAGTCAACTGAAACCTGTGCCACATTTTGCAGCTGTGTGAATATGAGATGTAGGTAAATGAAATGGAAATGCTCAGATGAATTTCGTAGAATCCAGGCTCCATTCCCAGCTCATTCCGGGTATGTCTTCTCACTCGCAAGTAATTTTATGTGATTTATGTTGAGTTGGCTGATATTTAGTAGCGAATTTTTAAAATCCCAAATATTAGAAAATCGAGATTCATAACCACCAGATTGTGATCATGGAGGTAGATGGCTGTGTCAGTGCCAATCTTGGAGCTGCTCATTGGGAGAAAAAGTCATTGTGAGCTCAATCATCAATTCATTGTAGCCTGAATTATGGTTGTGCTGTACTCAATGCAGCTAGGATTGAAGGAACGTACTCCAATCAAGCATACTCAATATGAGTCTATGTTGCAACTCAATATAGCAATACAAATAGCTAGATTGAGTATGCAAGAATCCAAACGACCGCATCGTCACAGGATGAGTTCGCAATTTTGTCTGTATTGGCATGCCTTTTTGTCTTGAGCTTCCGACGACCCACTGCCTGATCATTTAGGCACATTGTGACGAGGCAGATATGATATGTTCACCTGCTCGAAGGAAGACTGGACTGAACGGCAAGAACAAGCTTCCCTCGCAACTTGGTACGATAATTCATGCTCCACAATTATTTTGTCAGATATTGTCTGACAGAAACGATCGCTGCATCCTGGGTTTCTGAGAATTTTGACGCGTTGGCCCAATTCCAGGCTGTCAACAGGCTCGTCACGTCAAAATAAGCCGCGTTGTACTATTTCTAAGGCTCCGTGGATGTTGATTGGAACTTATGTTGTAGGTATACTAACTGCAGTTGGGGCTCTTCCTTTTTCTATGTCCGAACTACTGTCTGAATTGTTTTTGGCACAGGCTGCAATGCAGTGGAAGACTGGTGGTTGGCACTTTGGCACTCTTTCTACTCCAACTTGAAAAAGACTGCATCTTGCCTGATTACAGTACTCCAGCGCCTTTAAGGGAGGCAACCCATTCCTGATCACCGCCCCCTCTTGCCAACATAGACTGCTCTCTTTTCGCGCAGAGGAGATGACAGTGATTAATTACAGCACAATTCCCAGTGCAGTTGTGGCACATTGTGATTGCTTTACAACACTCTCAATTCTTGGGTGGATTTTGCAACCAGCCCTTGTGGGAAACATGAGGATCTACATGACCAGAGTGGGAGGAACTGAATCTTCCGCTCAAAAATTCATAGTAATTATGTTTTGCGAAATAAAAATCTGGAAAATTATAAAAACCTTCTTAACTCTATTTCTGCACACTGGAAAATTTCCCCCGCAAGAAACTTGCCCTCCAGATAGGTGTAACCGCTTAAGTGGTTGGAATGGGTTGCCTCCCTTAGTCTGTGTCAATCTGGCAAATGTGAAAGGCTGTGCATGTCACCAATTAGATTCTTGCCAGCAGATGGAATTTATTCCTCGCTGCCTGATATAAGGCCCTCGAATTTCCAAATGGATTAAGGTTGTTTATTGCTTACATTTGGCAGCACAATCGTGGGTTGCAAATTTATATCTTGTAACTTAGATTGTGAAGTTGAGATGGAAGATCGAGGGAATGCCTGGCTTCGACCAGCGGTGACGGAATGGTTGATGTATATTCTACAGTTTGGAAAAGAACATTTCCTCACCGTACATATATATATATATATGTTGCACGGACATGTCTAAAATGGTCACTGGAAGACAGCTCATTTCCTCCGCTTGAGAGTGCAATCTCACTGGTCTTGTCTTTTCGTTTTGTTTGTTCTTGCGCTAACTGAAGTACTTCCCTTCTTCCTCTTAGAACCTGACCAGTATTTTTCCAACCGATTTCGGAGTGTAATTGGAGCAGGGCGACAACTAATATCAGTATGTACACAATACGGGACAGAAAGTTTATAAACACATGAAAAACTGTTCAAATTGGATGAAATTTGGTCAAAAATTAACATTCCTTCCGAAGTAGCTGTAGCAATTTGATAAATGAACATGATACAGCATTCTTGAAGAAGTACTGTAGACTTTAACTTAATATGAAGTAGAAATGAAGTTAGGTATATGCAACATAGATAGGTGGCTGCTGAGTAGGTTCTCGGGTAGCTTGTTGATGTTCTTTTAGTGAAATCTTAATGAAGGTTTGATAAATCAAAATCTAATAGGTGGTACAAATTTCATGGAATTGCATCATGCAATTTCAAATTATTGCATTATGGAGTCCAGTGTAGGACATAAAATATTCCATGATTTCAATTAAACATTTTAATATTCTTGTTTATTATACCATATCTTGACGTAAGACTTTTATTCATTGCACTGTCAGTAGTGAAACAAATGCTACAAAGATTTATAGAATACCAATAATTATCTGTATTATCTCGTAGCAAAAATAAAATATGAAATTCATTTTTGAAAGCTTAACTTTGATAAATTTTCAATATCAAATACCCCATAAGGTAGCAAGTCTCTCTTGAAACATTTTCCCTGCTAGGTTTGACATTTTTCAATTCAATGCCAATGCTATTTGCAATTTAGTTTTGTCACTAATTGTATGGCTCAAAGAAAGATTTTTTTCAGAAATATTCCACTTAAAATTGAGCTCCTTTTCAACTTTTTGAATTTGGATTTTTGATTCAATTACCTTTGCTTGACTATATAAGTTCTCATTTATAGGTCTCTTGCATTTCTATATATTAGATTTCAGAAGTTTCATAATGTTGTTAGAGATGATATCAAAAAAAGTTATGATCTCTTTTTCAAATGTTTTCTAGTTTTTTAAGGACTATGACTATATTTCAAAAGAGAGGATCCAAATTGCTATACTAGTATTCAATTGAATCTTTTAAAATTTAGCAACAACTTAGTTTTCGATTGTAGTACAAATGGTCATATTGAGGTATTTTTGGTGAATGATGTCACAAAACTTTAGAAGTTAAAAGTGTTGAGAAGATCCCAACTTTTATCCATTGAATTCATGGGACATGATGGCACAATATTAAAAACCAATAGACTAAGCTAGACTATATATAGTTTCTTGTTTAATTCCTAGAGAACTTAGAGGTGGTTGCAAGAAAGACTAGCCGTTTTTTCAGTGTTTTTGGTAAAAACAAGGATTTTGTTGGCCAATACTATATATGAATACTTTGCAACAAAACAATCTCTACCATTGACAAGAAATAACAATAACTATAAGTACTATTGCAAATACTATGGACTACTTGAGAGTACTAAAATAATTTACGAGGCTTTTTCATCATGTTAGCAAAAAGAACCCCCAAAGTCCTAAATTAAACTATGACAATATCCTAAAATCACCACAAAGTACTTCCTATTAACCTACAATCATCCAATTATACACTCAAGTGGATTAGGACAACCTATATGCTATAATCTAACTCAAATGTGTAAATTGGGGCTCAAAATGGCCTTAAAAAGTAACTTGACATCACACACCCTACAACCCAAACACACCCATTCAATCATACATGGACAAATTTCCATTCTTCTTAAGATTTCATAGTTTCAATTAAAAGTGTTTATTCAATTCCTTCAAGAATTCCACCCCCTATGCCCAAAACATCCTTGAAATTATCAAATTGGGTCCCAAAAGGGGCGAATTCAAGACCCTAAGAAAAATTACAGCATAGCATCCCTCACAACAAAATCCAATTTTCAACCACACATAGCTTGCCACTCATGCACATTACTCTATGAGAAATTATGGGAATCAAGTTTGTCATTAAGCCTTTTTAGTAAGTAAATTCACTATGCAACATGTTTTTTGGCCATACAACATCAATTAGCACAAAGAATACCAAGAAATTGTCATTTGATCGCCCATGCAACTTACAATCAAGGGCAAGTGCCCTTGTTTCATTAAATTGGCCACCTCATCTTTATCCTTGCTCTGAATTTGGCGAGCCTTATTTCACTAGAAGAAAACCGTATCTGCCACAACCAACTGAAATGCAACTATGTGTCCTATGCAACTACCCTACAACTACAACCCTCTATATTTGCACCAAATTTGATATATACATTATTGTAGTTGCAAAGTAGTTGTAGATTGAAGTTTCAAGTTGCATGTAGTTGCAAAGTAGTCATAGATTGAAGTTTTGGGTTACAAGAATGTAACAATATAATTACTGTGATTTATTCTACATCCAATATTCATCACAATTGTCGATGAGGATAACTTTACGTTCTATAAAGTTTAGTGTGTCAAACTACAATTGCATATAATCTGAATTTGACTTGACTGCAACTACACTGCAACTAAAATGCAACTAAACTGCAACCACATTGCAACTACACTACAACTAAAATGCAACTAGAGAACAACTAAAATGCAACTAGAGAACAACTAAAATGCAACTAAAGAACAACTAAAATGCAACTAGAGAACAACTAAAATGCAACTAAAGAACAACTAAAAAGAAACTACGGTTCAACTAAAAAGAAACTACGGTTCAACTAAAAAAACACTAGACTTTAACTAGAGAACTACTAGCATGCAACTAAAATAAGACTAAAAAACAAATAGAATCAAGTTTTGTATTAATTGTCCCATATCAATTGTCAAGAGTACCATTAGATTGAACACATAAGAATTGTAAGTTATATCATGTTCACGTAATGAAGTTTGATAATAGACTTAGTAGATTTCTACAAATGTTTAAAGTATAAGAAATTTTAAAACTTATGAAATTTAAAGTTTCATAAACTGGTGAAATCTATTCAATATCAATATTTGAATTTGGTCATCTAAGAAAAGCTAGATGTGAAGTTGCAAATGAGTCGCAAACAAGTTGCAAACAAATTGCAAACAAGTCGCAAACTAGTTGCACAAAAATACTTTCCACGTCAGAAGAGTTCATCGATGAAGTTCCACGTAGGTTGTCCTAAAAAACCCAATCTTCTCAACTTTTGCAACTACATTGCAACTTGTCCACTACAACTGCGAGCTCCAAATTGTCACCCAGTTGCAAATGTCCAATGCAACTACAAAACTAGTTGTTAATTGTAGTCGCAGAACTCCTGATTTTCTTCTAGTGTTTCCTTGGAAAGCTAACTTGACGCTCTCCATCCCCAAAATTCACTTGTTTCTACTTGGCCGTTCTCTTGTAGTTGCTCGCCGAAGTTGGCAACCTCCGTTCTCAATGGCAACTCACTTCTATGCACTAAATTGGTTTCTTGTCTTTGTATTTGTCCAAACTTGGCAAACTTATCTCCTTGAAAGCCAACTTGATGCTCTCTATCTTTACAAAAATTCACTCCTTTCCACCTTCTTGTTCTTCCACAATCACTTACCAAAGTTGGTAGTTCCAATTTTAGGCAGCATCGCACCTCTTATCCTAATCTCTCCTAAGAGCCCTACCTTTTTTCACCCATTTTCTCTCCAAAAACAAGTAAATCTACTTGATAATTTTACTACATGATTCCCTTCTCTACTATCTAATAATTCAAACTTCAAGTGCCTATTGAACACTACCAATACTCCCCAAAATACATGCACACCAAAAACATACACAAATTGCATGAGAGAGAAGAGAGAGGGCCAAACCCTAATTTTTCATATAACTAAACCACCTAATGGATTAATATGCAAAACTATATTCATCCAATCCTAATTTACTATAAATCTACTAATTTGGTGCAAAGTAATCCAAATTTGGGCAAATCTTGCTATATTACTATAAATCCTCTAGTTTAGTGTATAAAAAACTAAATTATTGAAAAACACTCTAAAATATTGAAAAATTCCTATTTTGGTGTTTCTAGCAATGTTTTAGTGCTTTATTCACTACACTAGTGTTTTAGTAATAGTTTTTGTTTAACTAATTTTTTTGAATTTTTATTATTTATTAATTTTTTGGTTTCCAATTCATTTTTTGTTTCATTTCCTACTCCCCAATTTTTTTTTAATTGATTTTTTCATTTTTCATATTTTATACTTTTTTGGTTTACAATTTGATTCTAGTTTCATTTTCTACTTGAGGTGTTTTGTTTTCATCTAGGTTTTGTATTTTTCTGTTTGTTATCTTTTTGACTTCCTTTTTGTTTTTATTCTTTCTAATTAGTAATCTTTTGGTTTTTCTTTAATCATCATTTTATTGTAAGCCTAATTTGGTTTCTCTACCAACCCTTGCTTAACCTCCTTCTATTTCTAAATCCCTATTTTTTCTTTCAAACTTTCCCCTAATTTTTTCTTGATTTCATTTTCTAAACTTCGCCCTAATTTCCCAACATTCCTATCTCTATGTACTATAAAACTCCTTATTGATAGTTGTAAGTTAGTGCAAAGTACTAATACTTATGAACTTGAATTTATGCATAATGTTTAGATTTTTGGTTTTTAAAGGGTGAAAAATATGGTGGTTAACACAATACTATGTGAAAAAAATGACAATTTATCATTGTAAATAGATACAATAGGGTATAAATTGATTATAAATAGAAAAAACTAACAAGAAATTGGAAATTTAATTTGACCTGGAAGGGGATCAGATTTCACCAAAAAAATGAGCTTGAAACCATCTTCAATGTTCAAAAAGTGCATGTGCTAGGGAGCCCTATCCTTGCAAATGTGGAAGACATAAAATTATATATATATATGCCCCTTAGTAAGCACATGCCCATCTATTGTGGAAATAGACCACAAAAATTTTAGCTCTAAATCATGAATTTTGGGTACTCTCCAATACTAAAAAACTCTAAATCCCCAAGTGTGACAAATTTCCAAAATTAGATTTTAAATGTAAAATGATACTTTCCTTCCTAAAAAATAAGGAATATAATTACAATAAAATTAACCATCTCTCATAAAAATTTCTAATTCATCAAGTTCATGCTTTAGAAGTTTTCAAGGATGACAACTCTATCACTTTAAATGTGATGGAAAATAGTACCAATTTTTCTTGCAATCACCCCAGGGCCTTTTATTTGTCGAAAAAGAATTAAAACTACCATTTCTAGTGCAAGCTCCAAATCTTTTTGAATTTTTATTTTCATATCTTACCATAGGATCTTGCACTAGATAAATATAAGAATGTGAAGAAGAAATTTCAAAAACTATGACCATGTAGATTGCAAGATATCTTCATTTAAAGTAAAGAGAATAATTATTTTGCGCCTTCAATGACTAAATATTTTTACTTCGAATCTTCTTAGCTTAAAATTTTTTCACCATAGATTTTGAATTAAAAGGTTTGGGGGTTAAAATAATTGAGCTAAGGGTTTGGATTTTTTTTCTTAAAACCCTTAATTTAAAAAAAAATTATTATTTAGAAATAGGTACAAGATAGAAGGAAAAATTAAATCTTCAATAGTTCTAGAATGGAATTGAAATACACTAATCATAATAGTGAGATTATTCTAGGAAGAAAACTAAACCATGTATAACTTTTTCTACATAAATGTGAAAATTGTGTTAAAAAATGAATCCTGTCAATTATTTTTTTTGAAGATGCTTGGATTGCCTAAAAAACTAGATTCTTTATAACTTTCTCATTACTAGTCTAAATATAATGAATCATATCTTTCCATGTAGATCTTTCTATAAAAAACAAAATTTTAGAAATTTTATTTTGAGTTTTGATGATTTTCTTACATTGCCTAGTGAACTACTTTGAGCTCAGTGTAGGCATAATTTTCGTTCCCAAGATCTAGTTGGAATAAAAGTCATATGACCAAAAAGCTAATGTGTTTTCTATGTCTTCATAAAAAGTTTCAAATAATCATGTCAAAAATTGAAAACATAGGAACTTGATTGAACCTTGCATTGTTCCCCTAGGGAACACTTTGTCTTTTGGAGCATAAGTAACCACTTTAGGGCTAATGATATTTGGAACAATTCCAACTTTTTTTAATAGAACCAGATTTCCTATATATTTTTCGAAAATTTGCATATATATATAGAAAGATGGTCTTTAGGATCCTATGAGTAATGTTAGAGTATGGTGCTCAAGGCCCACATTGTCACCAAGCTAGTGCCAATATCATCCTTGAGCACCATTCTCTTGTACTATTAATTGGTGCCCAAAGACAACTTTTTTTACTATTGTAGTACTTACCTCAATCTCATCAACAAATCTTGAAAGCAAGTTAGGTTGCTTTTTGAAGATTTAAGCATAACTTTTGGTAAATGAGAAGTTATTTGAACAAACAATACCCAAAAGCACTTTGGTCATCATTCATAAAATAGGATCACCAAAATCCAAGCATATTCCCCAAAGTGAACCAAGATCCCTGATAAAAAAAGTAGATGCTTGTTGCACTCTCTTCAAGGTGTGAACATTGAAAATAGGGCAAAGTTTTAGAAATCTACCAATTCAATATTGACCTTTTAAGGCCATATTCATTATATTGAGACCTTTCGCAGTCTCAATTTTATTCTTGGCTCGAGGATAAACCATTTTATCTCTTTAGTGGTATTTTTTTATAAATAGGTAACAATACCAACTTTCAAAATTTCATTATAGGATCATGATTTGAGCATTATTTATTTTTGGTTTCAATTCCTAATTTTTTAAATGAATTTTCCAAGAACTAGCATTCTGTCTCAAAATCTACAAAAAGTCTCAATATAACAAATATGGCCTTTTTTGTAACTTTTGCATATTATAATCAAATATTATTCTTGGATTTCATCTGCAACTTTCCTTGAAATTTGTCTTTATGTGATTAAAAATTGAAACACTCAATAATATTCTTTACAAAAATTTACTCAGTTTAAGGTGATCCTACCTTAATATGAACTTTGGAAACAACGAGGGGTTGAAATTGAGTGAAATGCTTCATATTAAGTTAAAGGTTTGTGTAGATAGATATAATCTAGTTAAACAAATTCTTACAATGCACATTGCTTTAACCCCTAAAATTCCATTGTCTTCTCTAGGGACAAAATGGATTTCAAATAGGCTCCTATAGTCTTAATTTTCATCATAATTTTTTGAATTTTTTTTGAATCTAGGAAAACAAATCAATTTTTTAGAAATATAATTTTTATTTCAATTAGTGTATGAAAGAAATTTTTTTTCCACCCTAAGCCTAAAATAGGGTTCATTAGGTAGCACCAAAAAAATCACAAAAAGTAAAAATGAAATTTTGAAATTTTTGTTTCTCATAGAAAATACTCTTGTCTATTTGGAAATATTTGATTCATTCTATTTGGACTAGTCATGAAATAGTTATGGACAATCTTATTTTTCGAACAATATAAGCATCTTTTAAGAAAAAAAATTAAATTTGGACTCATTTTTGTATGTAATTTTCACAATTTTTCAAAATAATTGCTTGTCAAGGTTAAGTTTGCCTGTTGGAATAACCTCTCAATTGGATTATTTTATTTCAATTCCATCTTAGAGCTATTAATGATTTTTCTTTTATTAAATTTTGGACCAACTTCTATTTAACAATTTTTTGAAGAATGAAAATCAATTTTGTTTGTTTTTTAATTTTCTTTCCTAGACTTTCAACTTGATTCTTCAACATAAGAAATTTTTAATTCTACTTATGTAGTTAGGTAGGGCAAAATTTTAAGCTAAAAAGATTCAAATCCTTCAAATCTAGGTAGTAAGACAAGGTGCAAAGAAACCTTTTTTCTTCACTTCAAATGCAAACATCTTACAATTCATGTGGTCAAAGTTTCTAAGAGTTCTTCTACAAATTCTTGCACCAATATATTGCAAGAAATTGTTTCTCAAGTTTTTTGCACTTTGTAATGGAAATGTTAGTTTTTGAGTGAAACTTGTTGAAAAAAAGGCCTTGGGACTATAGGAGTTAATGTTAATGTTGATGTTACTCAAACATATTTACAACACACATGCCATGCCCATGATTTCCTACGCTGGGAGAGTTGAGATCTTGCTTGGAATTCCAAACTTACTGTAGCTTTTTCTAATGGAAGCTACAAGCTTGCTATGTGAATGGAAATCTATATTGAGTAATATTCACACTAAGGTGTAGTAGTATGTTGTTTTTGTGACCATCCTCTTCAAAGAGACCAATAGATACCTATGAAATAGACAATAAGTGGTTCTAAAATGAACTGCCAACAATGTGAGCATAATTAAGATTTGTTAGGTATTGATTCATACTTTGCCAATGGATGGAATAAGAGCCAAAGATGGTCCATTTTAAAGCCTGAGAGTGTACACTTAATTTTTCTAAATGAGAATTGATTGCCCAATTGCTTTCTTACAAGTGTTAAAAGAGTTTAGGGTCCATTTAAGTTTAGTAATGGTTGCATTTAGGAACCTTGTGTATAAATTACTTTTTGAATGCCACAATGCTTGTTTTTGGTCAAGCCATATCTTTTTTGAGAATGCATGTGTGTGGGTTTTGCAAGGCCTATGATCAAGAATAGGTGCCTACCACATAATTATTTGGAAATTCATAAGTAATTCATAAATGCTCCAAAAAATATGAAACCACTTATGTTAGATTTCGCATCAATTTTTCTTCAAGTGAAAAATAAGGGAAAATGTTTTTGGGCGTCTGAAAACCATCAAAACGGACCAACAGCCCTTAAATGGACGGAGTTTATGAGCACACTACCTTAGCATGAAGCCAGCTTTCGTTTGCGCATAATTTCATGCTGTCAGGTTTCGTCATATTGCATATTGTTAGACTCAAAGGGAAGGGCGGCCCAATCACTTGCAGGAGTAACTTAACTTAACTTAGTGGATCGGAGCACCCCTTGAGCTTGCAGTTCACTACAGTTCTGGGAAATAGTATAAGCTTACTTAGTTACCATATTAACTTATGCTTATGACCTGAAGGCTGAATCCATGTTGAAGGGATGCTGGAGTACGTAATAAATATATATTGGAAAACAATGGAGCTCCGCGAAAGGTAGAGACTGACTGGGGCCTTGGATCCGCCGTCTGAGGACTAGCTCCCCAGCACTAATCCCCTCCTCCGCGTGTGTGTATGATCGCTGAGGGTGTAAGTTACACAGCGAAAGAAGCCAGCGACTTCAGGAGCTGCGACCAGAGATTCAGTGCTTCTTTTCAAAGAACCGGGAACTGATCCTGTCCATTTTAATTGTTTCTTCTGCATTTCGCTTAGGTATCTTTCGCTTAGGTCTTTCACTTACTCATCAAGTAGATTAACCCTTAAATGTCGGCACGGACGTTTTGTGTCCTATGGATGACTTCACTGTTGATTGTAGAAAAACAAAATGCACCTATTGGTTCAATAATCAGAGCAGTTTTGCTGACTACCTTGGTCATGAGGGCTGCGTCCTTTAAGGGTTAATTAATAGTAATGTTTTGTAGTCTTTCCACAAAATAGTGAAATGAATTTGCTTGGATAATTAGGTTGCCTTCCCCCCACCCCAAGTTCCATTACAAGCCATCAAAGTCAACAAGTACTTCTACAGATATAACTTCCATTTGTAAACATGGAGGTTCATGAGTCCCAGTTACAACAGTACCTAATTATTCCAGTGTTGCATTCTTCAACAGTAACAATAAATAATTGTGTCAAATGTCAAGAAATCAGTGAGGGGCAACCTCATTTCACTACTTAGTGTAGTGTTTAGGTTTCCTAGTTGACGCCGGAGGATTGTCACATTGGCAGCGACCACTGCATGTTTGGGGGAAACCCTCCAAAGCGGTCAAAGCCACGCGTTTCTCGTATGGTCCACGACTTAGATCTAAACTTTTTGCAGGTAAGTTACCCTAGCTTTGGTTGAGCACGATGCAATCTCTCTTTCCATACTTGTCTTGATTGGCTTTGCACCAAGAAAACATCCTTCCTGGATTGAGCTCTTGGAACGGGTAAACGTGAAGTTGGTAGAACCCCAAATGGTAATCCGTAGAATTCTTATGCTTCAAAGGGGATATTTTGTTATCACTTGTGTGTACAAAGAAGATGCTAGGTCAGCCCTCAACAGAGCCCGCTTACCCTCGGGCCACATCTTATTTAATTACTTGGATCCTTGGCAGTCACAGTCTCAACCCCCAAGTAGGCAAGAACCCCAGGGCATCATGCAAGGTTTCATTATGGATCAGTTTCCTGCTTTTAGACGGCGTTTTCTATACGGCCCTTGTGGAAATATGCTCTGAAACTGGAGAAGTGGTGTGGAGTGGGAAACGAGAAGAGTACTTAAAGGAATCTTCCATACCGAGAGTCTGTGTCTTAGTCGAAGACATGAGAACTATATTCTCCCCATCCCGAGGTCGACTGAGGAAGTTGGAATTCTCTTAAAATGCGAAGGTATCCCATCATTTTGCGAAGGCTGTTTAGAAATAGGCCATGCACCAAACAGCCTTGCAGAGAAAAAAACACTTAAGAAAAACAAAGAACAAACTGAACGAAGCGTACTCTAAACATTCGAGCCCAAGTCAGGTACTCTCAGATTCCACGTTGAAGAATGGAACGTCCGATTCAGCCTTAATCCAGGCTCCGGGTCGAGACAAACTAAGGAGTTAATCCTGCAGACACTCTCCCTACAGACTTCTTGTACAAGACACACGATCAGATTCTTAGAGATCCTACATCTGAGCTTCCCCAAGAACTGGAAGACGAGGTTGTTATGATCTACACAAAATAGTGAAATTAGGTTGCCTTAAATATTAGGTTGCCATGGAACAAGAAAGTTATTCTACAAGCCATCAAAGTCAACAAATATTTCTAAAAATATTTTCCTTTGTATACATGGAGGTTCATGAGTCCTAATCACAACAATATATAATTCAAAAGTAGTACATTCTTGTACAATAATTGAAAATATTTATATAGTGTCAAATGTCGAGTAATTAGTGTGAGGCAACCTAATTTCACTATTTTGTGTAGATTAACCCTTTAACGCCAAGATGGCCAAAAATGGCCTACAATTTATGTTTTGGTTGCATTTACATAACACTAATGGAATCAACATGAAATGTGTTGAACTATAAAGTTGGGGGCAAGACTAAGTTGAAAATTTAGCAATTTAAAAAAAAAATCACCAAAATTAAAGATTTGGTGCCTATGTAAAGCTTGTATTCTACCAAGAATACAAGACAAGGGTTTAGACATACATTTGGGTGAGGGAGAATACTTGTCAGGAGTTGTAGAGGTTGCATGGACAGTGACCAATGTAGCTAGTATGCAACAATTATAGCAACTCCATTGTAGTCCTAGTTTTCAAATACAATTTGAGTATAGGCCTAGTCCTCGAGTCCCAATGATTTTTTTGAAACAAATGAAATGGGTCCAAATTTTTTATAGATTTGCTCGGAAATATGAACTTTGGGCCTAGTTTGTTGATTTTCTAATTTAAGAGTAGCATGATAACTTTCATTTATACCATGCTCTTATGCACGAAAATATAATGGTACATATATGGTGAAAATTTCAGATTTTTTGAGTCTATTCTATATTTGAAATGATTTTTTTCATTTTTTTCTTAAGAAATTCACAATAATTTCAAATAATCTCAAAGAAGAATTTCAGACCTCATTTGGGCATAATAGAATAATTTTTTCCAAAAATCTTTGAACTATAAAAAGTTGCAAAATCAATACAAATTTCATTTACAAAAATTAGTTTGAGATTTCAAGACTCCAATAAAAAATTATGGACAAATTTCAAAGAGAATGTTTTAAATTGTCAAAGAAAATGTTATTTCCAACCCCTCTCTGAAATTTGTCCATAACTTTTAGTTAGAGTCTCAAAACCTCAAAAGAAATTTTAGAGATAAAACTTAGCTTAATTACCCACTTTTTATTAGTTCAAAGTTTTTTGAAAAAAGATATTCTACTATGCTAAAATGAGGTTTGAAATTTTACTTTGAGCACAATTCTTGCATTTTGACAATGAGTGGCCAAGCTCTCATCTTCAAATTGTCACATATCCTTTGAGGATTCATGATGGACAATTCATTATAAGAAGTTGTTCCCACATCCATTTTGAGGAAAGGTTCATTTAGAAGCAATTCTAATGTAGTTCATAGGGACCTTAATTGAGATTTGCTATGACATTATCTTATAGTATGTCAAGATGTTTTGAAGTCCCCAAAGTTGAAGCAATGTTTTTAAATAGGGAATGCCTTGGCTGAGTGTTTCTACGACAAACCTTGTAGCATCACAAGATGTTTTGAAGCATTATCCTAGTATCATACCTTTCTACATTTGGATGATATCCATGTCAATGCTTTCACTTACCTATTCAAGTGCCCCTATGAAATCTTAATTCACCTAAACCATAGAACATGTGTTCACCTCTTTTAATTAATGTTTGAAAAGTATTTTAATTGATAATTTTTATTTCTAATTCTAAGATGGGGAAAAAGTCTAGGTCCTAAGTGAAGAAGAATAAAGGAGAAAGGTGGAAGGATGTTGGAATTGAAGATCCTAGTAAACAAGAATGTTTGTTTTGCAAATGTATCATACCCTTCTTCTAATGGTACATATATGCCTTTGAGGACCTCTTAAAAATTAAATATTTACCATTTTTTAGTGAAAAATAAAGTTTCTTAATAGTCAACCTTCAAAATTGCCCATAATTTTTTTTGAAACAATTAAAGGTATTTTATTGCCTACACAATGTCAAGCCTTAAATTTTAGATTGATCATGTATGGTTGATTGGGCAATTAAGGATAAATAGAAATATTCATTTGGCATTGGAAATTCTATGCCTAAACATGATTTGGTATTTCAAAGTTTATCTCTAAATCTCACAACTAACATGTAAATCTTCCAATTGACATTTAAATTGTATGCACTGCTTAGTCCAGTGAGTAATGACCGGAGGCCATCAATTTCGTCATAGTGGCCTTCCTCTGGGTACATCTGACTAGTTCTCCAGGGTTGTATCTCACCACCCAATAACATGGATGTACTCCATGGTCTACGAACAACTTATTTTAGAACCACCCTACACTTCCCAATTTATCATGTTCAACATTTTTTTCACTTAGTGTTTTGACATTTGGAAAATGTACTTCACTACAATATGTATGATAGGAAATTTTTTTGCCTTCAATATAGTCTATCATTGTGGACCTAAAGCCTATTGTATTCTCTTTTTGTCAAAAATATGTTGAAGTAGATGGTGAGTCTCTCCAAACCCTTGGGCATTAAGGGGTTAAGGGAGGCAACCTATTCCTGATCAGTGATCACTGCTCCCTTTTGGCAATATAGAGTAATCTCTTTTTGTGCAAGAGGAGATTGTGAGCCCCTAATTCGTCACTAGGGGCTTACTCTTTCTTTCTTTCATATTTTGTCATTTTAAATGCACTTTTATATACAAAAAGTCCAAAAAAGAGTGTAGAACGAGAATAGGAGTGTCACATTCTAATATAATATTTGGTCTAGTTTTAGAATATTATAGCTAGAATGGCCCAACCACAAATTGTAAATAAGTTAGAACCCAACTAATCATGGCAAATTAGTTAATTGCAAGTGATGGGCGTATCGGGCTCAAAACCCCACATGGAGAGGACATCTCTAGGCTAGAATTGGTTGAGGGAACCTTGGTGAGGCATAGAGGTCAATTCCTGGAAATAGGTTCTAGTTTCCCCATTTCATTGACGAAATAGCGGAACCCCAATTGTTAGCTTATAAGTGTCAAAAATACCAAGACAAGAATGTGGAGGAATCTCCAATTGAAGGAGGGTGATTTAGGGTTAAAACCATGACTAGGAACCAACGGTGAAGTCGGTTCACCAAGATTCCCCCTGGGGTGGAAGATTCCCTGACCACTGATAATTAAATGAGGGGGTGGATTTTGTCCCCCCTAGGCTGGTGTGTAGAGTAAAAATGTGAGCCAACACACGTATTGTGGAATCCCATGGGAAGTTCCACGAAAAGTTTCGGAATTTTTTGATAGTCAGAAGATGTTTTTCTGGATGGTCAACTATCCAAACATACGATGGGAAATTCCTAGAAATTCCTAGAAATTCCCAGGTGGTAGTAAATTCCCACAAAAAATTATTATAAATTCTTTTATGTTAATAAGCTTCCCCGACAAGTTTTATGGCATTCCGATAGTCAAAAGTACCCGAACTTGCATAATTCCCCGACAATTAATAGAATTTAAAGTCCATGAAGGGTTTGATTGGCGGAGCGGGAGCATACAAAAGTGGAATGGGGCCCAAGATAGGTCTTTTCTCACTCCCACACATGTAATTAGGATCCTAGGCTAGTTACTTTTGCTAGAAAATTCAACCTCTAAAAATTGGGATTTTTCCTAGATTTGGCGTTAAGTTGGCGATAAGTTTCGTTGCGATTTTGAAGATAGAAAAGGAGGAGGGAGGTTCTTCTCGATTAAAAATGGCCGTCTAAAGCCAACGGCACAATCCGTTTGTGATTTGGAGTTAATCTTCAAAAGTTAGCTTAGCGGGCTAGCATAGGATGAAAACCTTGAGTTTGGATGAAAATCCAGGAAGATAAGATTAACGTAGATGAACGAGAGGAGGTGGGTGCCCAGGAAAGAGTATAAAAGGGCATCCCTTTTCCTCTCTTACCACCCCATTTTGTATAATTGGGTCTGTTGGGTCCAATTTATGTTGGAAATTGTGGCATTTTAGCCACAAGCCTTGCAACGGTGTTTTTTGGGCACTTTTGGCCGTTGTTGTTGTTTTTCGAGCTTGCGAGGTCTTTGTGGATCCCTTGCCTTTTGAGTGAGCGTAGCACTAACTTTTCCAAGTTTGAGCTTGGAAACTTTGCTAACTTATTGTGTCACTAGAGGTTGTGTGTGCTTACCCTAGAGAGACCCTTTTTGGTCACTCTCCTTGCTTTGTCATGTACTAACCCTAGAGCAACCCCATATGACTAGTGATGCCGCTTTGGGGGGCCTTTAGTTCAAGCCATTTATGTTACTAATCCGTGTCGCTAGTCCTTTGAGTGTCAAAGGTCCTTTCCTCTTCTTTTACCCTTGTTCGTAACATTGACATGGTCTTCCTTGTTGAGAGACACGAGGGTGTGAGGGTAGTGGGTCCCGCCCATACAACGAAGCTTTGAACCCCCATAGGATAAAAAGTCTTAGTGGTGTGTTAAAAAGGGAACAACGGCGAAGTTTTAAACCCCCTTGGGATAAAAAGTCTTAGTGGTGTGTTAAAACCACCTCACGGGAGAACTGTGAGACCACATGGTCCTTTTCCCCACAAGGTTTAGTTCCAGAACGTGTTGGGAACAAACTAAGGTTTAGGCCCCTAAAAAATAGGAGTAGAAGTCAAAATCGAGGATGAAGAGCAATTAAAGAGAAATCAAGTGATGGTGCCACCCTACGAACTTAACTTACACCCACAAACCATAGGCATGGCATGCCCCAACCCCCCCTCGAATTTACAAAAAATCAGCAACATAAGAGCCAATCCAATAACTAGTCCAACCCCCCACCCCCCAACCTACCATGATCATGATACCCAGGAGGCCAAGGCTAGGCATCGGGGCAGGGCGGGGCCGGGTACTGGCGATGCCAATGACTGCTGGTAGTGAGTTAAGTTGGGCTCGAGGCTGGGGTTACTAGGGATTGATACTAGGGTTATTGGGTTCGATATTGGGATTATTGGGGTGCGATACTAGGATTACTAAGGTGCGATATTGAGGTTATGGTGGGGATAGGTTTCGAGTTGAGGTGTTTGGGGTTTGGGATGGGGTTACTGGGTTTAATACTGGAGCACTAGTGGGGGTGGGTTTCGGGCTCTGGGATCACGAGTTGGGGGTTTGGGCTGAGGTTACAAGGGTTCGATATTGAGGCACTGGAGGGAGTTTTCAGGCTCTAGGATTCAAAAGAAGGGACTATCTAGGATTGAGGGTGGGAAAAAAATGGGCTGTCTAGGGCTACAAGGAAGAAGGGAGCTGTCCAGGGTGGGAGAAAAGGAGAGTGTGGTCCAATAATTAAGGTGGGAAGAGAAGAAGAGGCTTACGACACATCCAACCATACTAAACAAACCATCAGGGCGGGGAATCCAACTCCCCGTCTCTTGTAAACCATCACCAAAGCAATGAGCAAATGGACAAAAGAATGAGAGTGTGACAAGAGGGAGGACAATTTGGAGATTAGGAGTGGAAGTAGATAAGATAGGAGGGAAAATCCTTGAGGCTTACTGAAGCCTTAGATTAGAATTAGGTGATCACCACGAGATTAAGTGTAATATGTAAGTAGAGGACGTAAGATGTAGGACATAAGAAGTAGCTTAACTTTGGAGGATGGTATGACACGTCCTTGAGATTGGCTTGGTAGGTAGGAGTGGAGGATAGTTGGGCCACCTTAGAGTGGGGAAGGTAAGAAAAGGAAGAAGGAGAAAAGAAATAGGATAAAATCAACAATTATCCTCTTGTACCCAAATATTTTATAATTAGAATGGTGGTTCGTTGTTTTACGGCATGGGAGTTCATGGTGGAGGAGATAGAGCTTCCGGTGAGCGTGATCAACGACTCAAGTTCTGAAGTATGAGGTAAACCTTTTCCAACCTTTCCCTAGGTCCCTAATTAGAAGCTAGTAGCTTGGGCCGAGGCCTACCCCTAGATCAGACCCTTAGAATTGTAGGTCAGGTCATTTCCAGGGACATAAACTTAAAGAAGGAGGCCGTAGCTTTCCAAAACCCTAAGGCACGCCCAAATCAAGTCAAAATTGAGAAAGTTATCACTGGATGAAGTCTAGGGTCAAATTGGATGAAGAATAGCTAAACTCTGAATTTGACAAGAGAAATAATTTTGTCAGTAGGAGTCTACCAATTAGGGTCTAGGGACAAAAAGAAAAGTTAATTCCGAATTATAGGGTAGGAGAAATTAGCAGATGAAGTTTAGGTAAGGCTTGGATGAAAATTTCTCAGGAATCCCCGATCAGGTCCCAACTCCAGATCTAGATAGGAGCAATTATTTTGACCCATCCCTAAAAATTTCGGATCTTTCTGAATTGGGGAGCTAGGTGAAATCGATGGATGAAGTTTGAGGAACCGAGTAGCGGTCAAACTTCATCCACCCATAACTTTGGCTAGGAAGGTCGGATAGGGTCGAATTTTATGTTTATAGAAATGGCACAAGATGAAATAGTGGTTTCTTAGGTTAGTTATGATCTAGCATAGGTTTCATCCAGATTATACAGCAGGCCATCCATTCGGTTGGCCAAAACATTGGAAGTAGTTTAAGCGAATCTTGCAAATTTGGGGTTACTTATGCACTTAGTGAAAAGATCCATTGCTTGGAAGGCACAATGGACCACGCTTAAACACCCAAAGGTAGGAGTCACTTAGCCAATACCCTGAACCTGGTTGTGTTCGCAAATTACCAAGGGTGGGTAATTTGGCACTCACAAAGATGTCAGTGATTAAGTACAACACGATTCTCCATGTAGTTGTGGCACATTGTGATTGTTTTATAACACTCACAATCCTTGGTAGATTTTGCAACCTGCCTTTGTGAAAAAACACGAAGGTCTACATGACGAGAGTGGGAGAAACAGAATCTTCCACTCTAAAATTCATAGTAATTATGTTTTGAAAAATAAAAATCTGGAAAATTAATGAAACCTCCCCAAGTCTATTTATGTGTACTAGAAAATTTACTCTCCAGAAAACTCACCCTCTAGATAGGTGTAACCACTTAAGTGGTTGGAAATGGTTTGTTTCCCTTAGTTGGGAAATAGAAGTAGAAGAAGGTTTAGGTCACAGAAGAAAAATTATTGTCCTTCCGTCTAAAGATTAGACTTCCCTCTTTTCGGACAGAAAAGAACCAACTCAATTTGCTTATTAGATGAGTAAGGGTGGGATATCCTAAATTTTCCTCATACCTTAGAAGGTGAAAAAAAAATTCACTTATAGCCAATAATCCACACAAAATAGGCAAACAGTAGATGTCACAAGGTTGTGTGCATAGGTCTATAATAGCAAAGGGTTTTCATTGTAGAAATGTTCTATGTATAATCTTTTTCTACCCTTAACCACCATAAATAATCCTATACTTATTTTCAAATTTTTTTTTTTTCAAATTCCCTTGATAACTTAAAAACTACCATAGTTAGCTTTGACAAGGCATAAATGGTAGAGAGTCACTCCAAATGCTTTGAAATTTTGTCACAATGTAGATCAACTTGTCAAGTACTCAAACATTGATTTTCATATGAATCTAAATTATTGTTTAACTTTCATGGAGATTTTCCCATTAATGACTTTCTAACTTTTTTCAAGATAACCTAGAAATTGCCATAGCTAACTTTGATATAGCACAAATGTTGAATAGTTGCATAAAAATTTCAATTATATTAAAACTTGGATCAATGTAAACCAACTTGTCAAGTATATACATGTCAATTCTTATATCGATCTAAGATGTTGTACAACTTTGATGGACATTTCTCCACCACTTACTTTTTGACAAGTTAAAGCCTCCACACCATAGTTGTATTTTGGGCATAACTTGTAGGTTCCATATCCACTTGTGAGCCCCTAATTCATCACTAGGGGCTCACTCTTTTCTTTGTTTGTATTTTGTTATTTTAAATGCAATTTTATATACAAAAAGCCCCCCAAAGAGTGTAGAACCAAAATAGGTGTGTCACATATCAATATAGTATTTGGTCTATATTTAGGATATTATAGCTAGAATGGCCCGACCATGAGTTGTAAATAGGTTAGAACTTGACTAATCATGGTAATTTGATCAATTATGAGTGATGGACATACCAGGCTCAAAATCCCACATAGAAAGGACATCTCTAGGCTAATATTGTTTGAAGGAACATTGGTGAGGCATATAGGTCAATTTCTGGAGATAGGTTCCAATTTCCCCATTTCATCGACGAAATAGCAGAACCCCAATTGTTGACTTGTAAATGTCAAAAATACCAAGACAAGACCATGGAGGAATATCCAATTGAAGGAGGGTGATTTAGGATTAAAACCATGACCAAGAACCAACGGTGAAGTCGGTTCACCAAGATTCCCTCTAGTGTGGAAGATTCTTCGGCCACTGATAATTAAATGAGGAGGTGGATTTTTCCCCCCTAGGAAAATGTGTAGAATAAAAATATGAGCCAATAAATGTGTTGTGGGATCCCATGGGAGGTTCCACAAAAAGTTTCGTAATTTTCTGATAGTCAGAAGATGCCTTTCTAAACTGTCAACTACCCAAATCTATAATGGAAAATTCCTAGAAATTCCTTAGGTGACAATAAAATCTCACTAAAAATTATTATAGCTTCTTTTATGTTAATAAGCTACCTTGACAAGTTTCAAGACATTCCAATAGTCAAAAGTACCTGAACCTATAAGATTCTCCAACAATTAACGGAATTTGAAGTCCATGGCAAAGTTGACCAACGGAACAGAGCATATGGAAGCAGAATGGGGCCCAAGCTAGGTCTTTTCTTACTCCTCCATACTCACTTACAAGCCTAGGCTAGTTACATTTGTCAAAAAAGTCAAACTCCAAAAGTTGGAATTTTTCCCGGGTTTGGCGTTAAGTTAGTACTCGGTTTCATTGAGATTTTGGAGATAGAAAAAGGGATGATAGATTCCTAAATGCTACAAATGGACTTCTAAAGTCAACGGTACGATTTGTTTGCGATTCGGAGTTAATCTCCAAAAGTTAGCTTAACGGGCCAACATAGAATGAAAACCTTGAGGATGAGGATGGAAATCCGGAAAGATAAGGTTAACTTAGATGAATGAGAGGAGGTGGGTGCCCAGGAAAGAGTATAAAAGGGCATCCCTTTTCCTCTCTTATCACCCCCATTTTGTATATTTGGGTCCATTGGATCCAATTTATATTGGAATTGTGATGTTTTAGCCACAAAACTTGCAATAGTGTGTTTTTTGGGTACTTTTTGGCCATTTTTTTTTTTCAAGCTTGTGAGGTCTTGTGGTTTCTTTGCATCTTGAGTGTGTATAGTACTAACTCTTTCAAGCCTTGAGGCTTAGAGGCTTTTACCTTACCGTGTTACTAGAAGTTGTATGTGTTTCCCTTTGAAGGGTTCTTGGGTCACCCTCCTTTTCTTGTTGTTGTACAAACCCTAAAGTAACCTCCCATATGATTGGTGATGCCACTTTGGGGGCCTTTAGTTCAAGTCTTTCATTCTACTAATCCATGGGTATCGAGAGTTCTTTTATTTTATCCCCGACTACTAACTTGGTGCTCCTTATAGAGGGCCAAGAGAGTGTGAGAGTAGTAGGTCTTGTCAAGACAACAAAGCTTTGATCCCCCTTGGAGTAAAAAGTCTTAGCGGTGCGTTAAAACCACCCCAAGGAAGAATTGTGAGCCCTGGTGGCCCCTTTTCCTATAAAGTTTAATTCCCAAAATGTGTTGGGAACGAGACAAAGTTTAGCCCTCAAAAAGGAATTAGAAGGTGAAACTAGTAGGATAGAAAAGACAAAATGGCGTAGTTGGCTCTTTGTGGCTAAGTCTAGGGCTAATCCCTAGAGGTCTTCATTTTTTCTTTCCCTTACAAATTAAGCAAGGATTAGTCTAGAATCCAGAGTAGAAGAAACGAAAAGTGAAAAAAATAAAATAAAAGCAAGGTCAGTCTACCTCCAGCCAATCCAACACCCCTTGGGTAGTCCCCAGAATTAAGGCCCAACTACTAGGTAGGGGCTCACAAGGTTGGGGTGGATTCACAGTGCCGGGGGGGGGGGGGGGGGGGGGGCTAGTATCTGAGAAAGTTCCAATATCAAGGTGGGTCTCCAGTAGCGGGGAGAATTCATAGTCTGGACAGGGTTTTGATATCCAGAGAGGGTCTATAGATTCGAAGAGGGTCTCCAATGTTAGGGTGGATTTATAGTTGGAGTGGATCTTCTAGCATCGGGGTGGGTTCACAGTGTCAAAATGGGTTCACAGTCGGGATGGGTCTCCAACTATCGAACAAGGGGGGAAGTTGGAGGGGAAGGGAAAGAAACCAATAGCTGTAAAGGAAAAAAAACAAAGAAAGGGAACAGGAGCCAAAACCAAGAGAAGAAGAAAGCAACACCAAACCTACAGACATCTGACGATATACAAAGCAAGGAAGCCAACTCCCCGTCTCCACAAAATATACCAACAAGTAGGAAGACAAATGGTGGATTGACAAGAAGGAGACACCATTTGAAGGGAGGGAGGGAGAGTAGATAAGATAGGAGTGAAATCCCCAAGTCTTACTCCAACCCTTAGATTAAAATTAGATGATTACCACAAGATTAGCGTAAGATATAGAATGTAAGAGGTATCTCAATCTTGTAGGATGCCATGACGCATCTTTGGTTAGCCTTGTAGGTAGAAACAAGGGTAGTTGGGCCACCATAGTACATAGGAGGAAGCGAAGGGAAGGAAAAAGGAGTGGAGGGAAAGAAATAGGACAAAGCCAACAAATCAACCCTTGTACTAAAATATTTTATGATTAGAATGGTGGTTCATGGTATTGCAGCATGGGAGTTCATAGAGGAGGAGAGAGAGCTTCCAGGGGGCATGATCAATGATTTGAGTTCCAAGGTATGAGACAACCCCTTCCTAACACTTCCAATGCCCCTAATTAGTGATTAGTAACTTTGGCCAAGGCCCACCCCTATGTCAGACCCTTAGGGCTATAGGTTAGGTCGCTTCCTAAGGTGGAATCCTAAAGAGGGGGTCCGTAGCTTTCCGAAACCCTAAGGCTTGCCCCAATCATGTCAAAAACAAGGAAGTTATCACCGAATGAAGGTTAGGGTTAATTTGGAATGAAGAATATTTAAACATAGAATTTGATGTCAATTTGAGGAGATTAATAAGAGGCCATCAATTAGGGTCCAGGGCCGAAGAAAATAGTTAATTCCAAATTATAGGTTAGGAGAAATTAGTGGATGAAGTTTGGGCAAGGATCGGATGAGAAATCCATGGGAATCTCCAACTATTGCCAAACTTCAAGACTAAGTAGGGACGAGTCTTTTGACACATTCCTAAAAATTTTGAATCCTTTTGAATTAGGGAACTAGGCTCAATTGATGGATGAAGTTTGACAAACCAAATAGCGGTTAAACTTCATCCACTCATAACTTTGGCTAGGAAGGTCGGATAGGGTCGAGTTTTAGGTTTTTAGAAATGGAAAGAGATGACCTAGAGGCTTTTTAGGTTAATTCTTCCCTGACATAGGTTCCATCCAAAACACACCTCGGCCCATCCATTCGGTTGGCTAAAGATGCTAGATATAGATTAAGAGATTCTTGCATGTTTGGGGTCACCTTAAGTACTTAGTAAAAAGATCCATTGCTTGGAAAGCACAATGGACCACGCTTAGACACTGGAAGGTAGGATCTACTTAGCCAAAACTTAGAACCTAGTTGTGTTCACGATTTACCAAGGGTGGGTAAATTGACGCTTACACCACTCCAACCAAAATTTTGATATTGTAAGGGTAACATATAAATTGGAAAAGTGCATTCTAAGTTTCATATCCATATTACAAAAACTTAATAAGATTGAAGCTCCCAAACATACCCTTTTTGACTACCTTTGATTCCAAACACTTCCACTTTGAAGCCTATACTTCCTTCTCTATAATAAATCTAGATTTGGAACTAGTCTTATAAAAAATCAACTATTCAAAAACTTATATTCAAAATGTTGCCATGATCCAATACTTTAATCAAATACAAACACAAAATTTCTCACATCAATGTTTCCTTCAATAATAAATCACCAACAAACTTATAATTTAGCACCCAAATATAATGATGCTAACATGTAAGCCTAAAAATGTGAGTCTATGAGCCTTAAGCTTAGGTACAAGTAGGTATCCTATAGCTATTAAAGGTGTCTATAACATACATACCTAGACCATGGATACCATGTAATCATGGAAGGTGCATATAACATAAACACCTACAACATAGGTATCTTAAAATTGTAGAAGGTGTCTATAACATAAGTGCTTACTCTCATGGGTTCAAGATCCTAGGTTTACATACTAGCAACTTTTGTGCATTTTATAATCTTTATCTTATTATAATAATAATAATAATAATTATTATTATTATTATTATTATTATTATTATTATTATTATTATTTTTGAAGGATCAAGGAGACTAGGATCACGCACCTTAAAAAGATAAAGAATAAAATGAAAGACCAAAAACTAGTCCTTGCTCCTAAGTAGCCAATCACAACCCTAGAAAACTAGCCGTTAGTTAATCCTAGCATCAATTACTAACCAAGCAGTTATGAACCAATAATTAACAAGAACAACTAACAAAAACTCCCAAACATTACATACATGCCTACTTCAACTAGTGAACAGTCCATGTATATCACAACATCTATTCCTTAAACTTGCACATCCTCTAATACGCACCTATTTACCAAAAAAAATGTACACTTACATTAGTTGATATTGACATTAATCTTGATAATCTTTGTGATCTTTATCTTCAACTCTTTACATGCCACCTTTATCTTTACTACCATGTTCACGACTTTTGTTTGCAATACCAAACTTGTCATCCTCAAACTCCTAAGATGTATGATCTTTGCATCTTAAAAAAAATTAATTTGTTTTTCTACAATTGGAATCTTCAACTCCATCCTATCAAGCTCTTAAAGCAAACACATAGCATTGTCATATATTTATTTGACAACATGCACTATAAGAAAATAGGCACATATGCGGCTATAGAACAATGACTTCTTATTTGGAATGACTATAGAATGACTTGGGCTCCCTAATTGCACCAACAGAGCTTACTTTGTAGCATCAAAGTCATCTTGCAATTGTTGGAGCTTCTTAGGGATGAAAAGTTTATGATATTGAACCTTCATCCATTGATTTTTGTTCACAACATCGTTGAATTTCCAACATGAATTTAAAGAATTCCACTATGGAGGCCCTAGTGAAGCCAAACTAAAGTGGTGTCATTTATAATGACTAGGCTTGACTCCAAGGCAACTTATGAGGCTTTTTCATTGCAAGGCAAAGAAAACCCCTAGAGTTGGTCGACAAGGAGTATATGGGACCTCTACCTAAATTGCCTTCCAAGCAATGGACTCCTAAATACTTTTTTTTTTTATCAATTTTTAAAAGTTAAACTACTTTAAATGAAATGGGGGTAGCACCTTTACACCACCCTAATATGCACCCTAAAATCCTCCAATGACCCTAGTATCTACTTTAGGAGGTTAGGACAACCTACAAGGCCTAATTTTGCCTAAAATTAGCCATTAGGGCACCAAATGGATCAATTTGGTGTCTTAAAATTAAATTCCAGCACACCACAACCAACCCAATTCCTAACTCACTTCCTAAATTGATGCCAAACACCTCCCTAATTCCATAGATCCCATCCCTAACATATTCACACATTCCTTTTAGACCAATTAGTTTTTTTTCCTTCAATTTCCTAATCCATATCCTAACCCTAATTTTACCCCCAATTTGGGCAGCGCTTCTACGCTTCTGCGCTTGCCCTAAAACCCTAAAAAATCCTCATATACCCTCTAAACATTCACACCTTACAAGAACATTGCATGCAAGGCCATTGAACTATTGCTTTAATATTGATAAGAAAAGATCATATTGTAATTAACATTACATTTAGATTTAGCTTAATCACAAGAAAAAAAGATGAAATACCCAAAATAAGTTGCCGCCACATGGGTAGCAGACCTTGTCTTACTAAAATGATTGCCCCAACTTTGTCCCTACTCCAAATTGGGCAAGACTTGTCTCATTGAAAATCTGACTTCCCCATCTTTCTCCTCACCAAAATTCACGTTGATCCGCTTGGCCAAACTCCCATAGTCGCTCGCCAAAGTCGTCGGTCTTCCATGGCGGACGCAGCTTGACCTCGTCACACTAAATCAGCCGCTCCGTCCTCGTCCTTGCTTAGAATCGGTCGAGACTTGTCGTGTTGGAAAGATGACTTTTCCTTCTCCATACTCCCAAAAATTCAGTTCATTCCGCTTATCTAATCTTCCGCAATCAACCACCAAAGTTGGCAATCCCCTCCCATTTCAACAAAACCCTAATTCTCTCCACCCTAATTCTCTCCACTCCAATTCCCATCTGACTTCACTCCCATCATTCCTTCACCATTTTTTCTCAAAAAATAGTGACATACTCGACAAATTGTCCTACCTAGGTTCACTCCTCCTAGTCTCTAGCTCCTCATGCTTTAAAAACATCCATAATTGCCCAAAATGCTCTCCAACACACATGCATACAAAGTTGGAGAAATTGAGAGAGAGTTGAGAGAGAGGGCTCCAAACCTTAATTTCACCTAATTCCAAACTTTCTAATAGATTAGTTTTCAAAATTACTTTCATCCTATACTAATTCACTATTAATCCACTAATTTGGTGAAAAATGCGCCAAATTAGTGCAAATCGCGCTAGATTACTGTAAATCCGCTAATTTAGTGTAAATTGCGCTATTTTAGTGTTCTACCCCCTAAATTACTGTAAAACCCTCTAACTTACGGTAAAATCCTATTTTAGTGTTTCTAGCACTATTTCAGTGTTTTAGTCATAGTTTTAGTCTAACTAACTTCTTTTGTGTTTTTTATTATTTATTATTTTTGTAGTTTTTAATTTACTTTTAGTTTCATTTCCTACTTCTAGTCTTTTGTTTTCATTTTCATTTTTCATTTTTCATTTTTATTTTGTCATCATTTTACCATTAGCCTAATTTGGTTACTCTACCAAATCTTGCTTAACCTCTTTTTAGTTTTAACTCCCCATTTTTTCCCTCAAATTTCCCCTAATTTTCTTCTAATTGCATTTTCTAGCATCTCACCCTAATCTCTTGAAGTTTCAATTGCTATCTAACAGAAAACTCCTTAATTGATGGTTATGGCTTAATCCGGAGTACTAATACTTTCGGATTTGTACATTCCTGCCTAATGTTTATATTTTTGGGTTTTTTAATAGTGAACCAATATGGTGGTTCACACAACTACATAATGATTTCCACATGAATGCATTGTTCGAAAAGGCTTCTTTTTTTTCTTTCTAATTTTCTATTATCTTTTTCTTTGTTATTTAAAATTTTATTTTAAATAATCATTTTTTCCTTGTTCTTCTCATAAATCTTTATTTGTTTTTTATTCCTAAATTTTTCATTAATTTATTTTTTCTTTACTCTCAATTTTTAAAATTCTTTCCATTTTTTATATTTCTCCCTTTTTGTATTTCTTTTAACCTGTTTTTAATTTGTTGTAATTTTTTAATTTTTTTTCATATTCTCTAGTCTTCTTCATTTCTTCAAATGTTCTTAAGTCTTTTCAATTTCTCCGCTTGTTGTTTATCTTTTTATTTGATTTTTAAAACTCTAAATCCAACAAAAGACTTCTTTTGTCTCTCTTTGAAATCATGCATGGTTAGTGGCCTTTCTCTTTCTTAGTGTATACTATTTTGTTCTTCAAGGTCCACTAGATGATTTATTTAAATTCCTAATCCTATGCCAACAATAACTTTTGAAAATTTGCACCATTGTCATTACATTGCTTCTGAACCCTTCATATGATTCATATTTGGATTACTAGGAGTCCCAAACTTCCAATAAATATACACTAAGGTATTAAGATGAAACTGGTGATAGTCATTAAGTTCCATTTCTCCCTTACATGGACAACAATGTCACCTCTCCAGTGCCACTATAGAATGACTTCTTGCAATTGTTGAATGACCACTTAGAAGTCTTGGACTATTGCACACCCATTCTACTACTAGTTTAGTGCCTTGTGTAGTGTAAATCATTGTGCAATTTGTAAACATCATGTGCAACTATCATTACACTTTTCTTGCATGAAGTAAGGAGACCTAGGACAACTTCATAGTGTTTAGGAAAAGTTGAATAGGTGACCTTAGTACTCTTTGTGTGCCAAACTGCCAATCCTTTCCAATCCATTTAGCAAAAATTTGTTTATAACTATTGATTTGAGGCTTGAAATCTAAAACAAATTTTTGGGATGAAAGTGAGATTGATTTCCCAACTTTTATTAGTCTAAAGTTTTTTGAAAAAAAATAATCTCCTATGCCTAAGTGAGGTCTAAAATATTACTTGTAACGCAAAATTAAATCCTGCATTTTACATATCCCACATGGTTTGTTTCACCTCCTACCACCCACCTTTATAAATGGCTTGTCATTTCACATCTTTGAACTCATAGACTAAGTGGTTTTAGAAGTCATGCAACACATTTGCCAAATATAGTGCATTATTTATTGCTATGGAATTTTGAATGTACTCATATGTGACTATAGAATGACTACTCTCTATGTAATTGTCATTACGCTCCTTTGAGTACAGATTAGTGCAACTTGAAAATGATAGAAAAATGACTTTCCATGTCCTTGGGAAGTAACATAATCCCTAAATCCAAGTCACTCCAAAATGACTATGGAATGACTTGCCACATGTTAGTCCATCTCAAAATGGCACAGACTCTATTGCAACTTTTAAATGACTACATAATGTCTTCCGACGTAGCTATCCATGTCAAATGTATAATGGATCTGTCATAACTTTGAATTGACTTGTGAATGATTGGCCACATACATGGCCATGTGGGACAGAAGGCACTATAACAAAACATGATAAAAAAAACCGCACTCAATTTTGAGTGCAGTTTTTTTTACTACATTTTTGTACATGTGTGCGTAGTGGGCTAATATCTTCTTTTGCAATTTTCCACTGCAATTTTTAGAATTTGGGGGCTTGTAATATACCATTGGAAAGTTATTTTCAATATCTTTTCAATAGTATATCATGTGCCCCAAAATTCCAAAAATTGTAGTCAGAAATTGCAAAAAGTGTTGGTTGCATGCGTAGTGGGAGTGTACAAAAACATGGTCAAAATAACCGGACTAAATGTTGAGTGTTTTTTTTTACCATGTTTTGTTATAGTGGAGGAGGCACTTTCCACATTGCAATACAGCAGCCATTTCATCAAGCCAAACTTTTTTTTAACAGTTCAATGATAACTATCTCTCATCGATTTATACTTCCAAGGTACAAACTATTGGTGATAATAAACAAGGAAGTCATTTAAAAATGACTTGTCTACAATGACTTTAAGGCCCTTGAGTCATTGTGCTGTCAAATGTGTCAAGAATGACTTCTATGAAGTCATTCTTTGAAGTCATCTATGTAGTCATTTTTTGGTAGTGATAATGTCCAAACCAAATTTTTGCAAATTTTCTTGCGGTACTATAGAGATTATCCAAGCTACTATCATAAACCAATAGCCAATCCTCATTTTGAATAGGTTTGGGCTCAACCAATGTTTTTGATCAAACCTCTCCTTGTTTTTCTTGCTTACTTCTTTCAAGGAATTCAAGCTCTTTGTAGCAATCTCAATATTTTTTGGTTTTCTCTCAAATTGTTAAATATGTAATACCAACAAGTTTTCACTAGTAAGACCCTTTGTCCAAGGCAATACACTCTACATTGGTACAACTTCTTCAATTGGCATCATTGACTTTTGTCCAAACATTAACCTTGTTGACATGTAACCAATAATTGTATTATGCATAGTATAATTGGCCTATAATACAAATAATAGAAGTCTAGGCCAATCATTCATTTTGCCATCGAAAGCTTTTACAATTGTTGAATGGTCATGCTCATTAAATTAGCTAGTACCTTCCAAATTATATGCCATTTTAAATGCGGGAGTTTAATCCTTAACTTACCAAAAAATTCTAGTGCTTCTTTATTATCCATCTCCCTTCTGTGTACAATGATTTTCAAAACTATAATGTGACATATGAAATGGGCCAAAATTTATGCATGGCATAGATGAAAGGGTGGGTTTTTCATCTTATGAATTTTGTCCCTAATTGTGTCCTCCTGACAAGAAAAATGGTCATTTTTCATATGTGAAATTGGGATGTACATAAGCTTTGATTTGTCCATGAATTTTGGGCTTTTTGTAGGCATGAATAGTGACCAATGTCTATACAAATTTTAGCACATTGTAATGAATAAGTTTCTTTACCCAATTTTGTGGGTTAAATATGGATTCTTTTATTGCTTGAAAAAGGTACACATAATTATTTAGTAATTGGAAGCTAATCTTGTACATATCTATCTACATAATCTACCTATATATCCATCTACCAAAATTTCCAACAACTACCAAAGCTTTTCTCATTCCCATTCCCTTTGTCTACTTAAAATACTTTCTTTAGCTCTACTAGGTCTTTAGTATTCTCTTCCATGTCTTTTTGAGTAGGCAATCATTAATATCAAAATTCTTCAAGTTAATAAGCTTCAAAGAACATTAACAAACTAAAGCCCTAGAAATGGAAGACGCAACATTCCACAATCATGATAAGCACTAATAATTAATCTATTACAACTTACTATGTTTTAAAATTCATGTAGAGGACATCATCTATGTACATGAAAAACAATTGCAACTAGAAATGAAAGCGCCTCATCCTAAATGGACACTATGTATCAAAGGTTTCTTGACATGTATCTTGCAAACTGGCCTTGATTTCCATTAGAATTTGCATGAGACCTATGCAGGAAGCACATACATCTTCATACAATTCTTGTAGGAGTACTTGAAAAAGAAAAAATACAACAATCTCAAAATACAATACTTGTGATTTTTGGCATGAATGGAATAGTATCTATAGTAATTATATATTGGAACAATACTTGATGAAAAATTGTTAGCCAATCAAAATTCCTATTTTCATTCTCTTCCAAGGAAAATGCACACTAGTTCTTCTAGACCACCCATATTACTGTATAGTTGGTCATCTATGTTGTACATTTGCCAACAAATAACATATGCCCGTGTTAGCAAAAAACAAGAACGATGTGACCATGAGGCTCTATCTTAGGTCAATAATAATATTGGTAGTAGAGAAATTAAACAATTTTTTAAAACCAAAATATATAGTAGAAAATTTAATAAAGGTGATTTCATATTAGGAAGCAAGGATTGAAACTATTTGTATTACTATTGATTGTAAGATGTTGGTAAAGAATTTGTAAAAAATAAAATTGAATAATTTTTTTATTAGAATAAAGAATAATAATGAAAAAATGAAAGTCATATAAAAATAGTTATTGTCAATCCATGCAACCAAATGTGAAGCAATGAAGAATTGTTTTATATCTTCAGTAATAATACATAAGAATTCTATATTGTACTAAAATAAATTACATTGAATGTCACTTGGATCCTAGAGCAATTATCCGTCTTAGTTCTTCTATTTGGTCTTTTGAAGACTCTATAACATAGATTTTGGATGTTTTCATTGGCAGTTTTGAGAATATGTTGGACAATTGTTTGGCAACACATATTAAGAATAATGACCAATTGTTGGGCATATCACTTTTAATGAGGGATACAATAGCTGCTTTTCCATATTGTAAGTAATACATGTCATCATCATCCAAAACAAATCAAATTGTAGGATCAACATCATTTGGAAAATTTGGTTTGAAATTGGTATTTCCAATTGAAGATTAAAATTATAAAAATTATTTCACCAACTACTTTAGTGCTAATTTTGGAATTGCTACTAGAATCAAATACTATTTTTTTCCTTATGTTTTGAAGAAAACAATATGAACCTCCAAATATAAGATGGGGAGTTTGGATATTTAACTTCGATTCTAATTGGGAGTGGGCTCCAAGGGTAATAACAAAATTGCATTCCACCTTTTGTTTTTGTGAGTCCATTTGGCCATATGATGACCAAAAGATTCATAATCACGAATGGTCCAATTAGCCTTGTCTTTCATTTCTCCTCTATATCTAGTATCAAAAACAAAGGTTCAAAGCATCTTCAAAAATACCTATTGGATCTTCTTGAATACAACCCAATTTTGTTGCTATTTCAATAGGTTTCAACATTTTCAAACCTTTTGTGTTTTTAATGGTCTTCTTATCTTTCCAAGTCCATTGCTTGTATGGCTTCAATGAATGTTTTGGAACACTTTCATGAAGGTGATAGATTTCTTGTCATAGCACAGGAAAGTCAGGTTGCTTCTCTAAGACCAAAAATGATCCTAAAGTGACCCGTTTATTGTTCCCACAGAGATTTAGTTGGCGGAATACTTAATGTCCGGAAAAGAAGAAATTGGTTACCACAGCAAAACAAACCCAAGAAAACCTACTCAAATCTAGCTAAAGATCCAAATTTAACTACTCTATTCTATCCCAATCCTAATTCTTCACTTTCTCCCATTCTCACACTACCTACAATCTACTTACAGTCAAAACCAGAACCGGAAGTTGGGTAGCTAATCCGACTTTCTTGTATTCTAGTTTCCTAATAATCATAACCGGAATTGAGTTTTACCTCTGAATCAAGAGGGATCTGCGTATTGGGGTTAAAGCAGGGAGCTTAAGACCTACCCTCTGAGTTTTAAAGTGACAAGAGTTCCACTATAAAATAAAAAGAAAGAAACATCACCAAAATCTACTTCCAACCAAACTTTCTTTCACAACTAAACCGGATAGCAATTGGGATCAACAGGTCACATAAAGAACCTTTAGCTGAAATACTAATTCATACTACAATGACAGCCTATCAGTTTAATCTAGATCCTTGAAAGAAACTGGGATGGCTGAATTAAGAAGTTGTCACCTTCCTTTTGTGATTTCGGTTAATGCTGAACCTATCAACCAAGAAATGGAAGCTACCCTGAAATAGTCAATAGTTGTACTTCAGACATAATTGGGACTATCAAAACTAATAGGAAACACGAACTGATCACACTTGAGATTAGGAAAACACCCTCACACACAATCTCACTTCAATAGTCCAAGAAGATGGATACTTCCAATATCTAGGCACACTCCCTCCTTATCTATTTCTGCAATTTCTACAATACATACATCAATGGGATCAACCATCAAAGTAAACGCCGCCACCTCAAATGTGAATAAAAAAATGCTGACTTAAATTGCACAATGCTGGAATGACAAAGTTTGGAAATGCACACTAACTAATTGAAATCTAACACCTAAATAGTTTACAATCCAAGGGAATCTACAGCCCCAAGGCAAATCAAAACCAACCATAGGGGAATAACACGTGTCATTGGCCTTATCCTATCCTAAGTTGACTTCCACTGAAGTCCAAAACTACTCGTAAAAAGTGGATCTTAGATTCAAAAAATTTGGATCTAGGGAGTTCAAAATTCCTTTCTCACCTAAAAGCTACTAGGGAAGTACTTCCCACCAAAAACTTAGGTTTTCAGCCGCCACAGCCTATCTACTTTACCCTAATCCGACTTTCTTGGTTGCTTCCCTAGAATCGCACTCGATGTGGGGAAGCTCCTCCTCACCGGTTGTTTCTGGATAGAACCGGAAACTACTTTGTGTTTCTTAGTCTAGAAGGACTGAGCCTTGGATTTGGCCCTTACCTTTCTTAGAGCAGCCAACTCCTGTTCCGTGTCGGAGTAAGGTTCAGACTCTTTTCTGGACCTAGAACTGGATCCCTCCTCTTCTTATTTTGATTCTTTGTCTTCATCCTCTTCTGATTCTGATTCTAACTGGATTGGCTTCTTTGTTAATTGGGACCTTGGCGTCTTCATCTTTATCTGGTTTGGAGTAGGGGAGGCCGTTGAAACCTTGCTCGGCAGAGTTCCTTGGTCCGCCTCTGTTGTTTTTGCCTTCCCCCGCATCACTGATCCGGGTGTAGACGCACGCCCAGTTCTAAGTTCTTGTTGCGTACTGTCTATCTAAATATTGACTTAATCCAATTCCGTTTCCGGATATTGAAGTTCCAGTTCCAAATTTCAAAAGTGACCATTAACTCCATTATGCAATTAAGGTTTTTTGTTTATCCGGTTCCGGTTTTATCTCCCATTCCTTCTATTTCTAATAGTAAAAACCAAAAAAATTTAGCTAGATGAACCCACTATGTCATCAAATCTTTCTAAAAACTTTTAAGGCCGGATTTAGGGCTCCCATATTTCTCTTGGAATTAATTTCTCCAATCTCTTTAACTTGGAGAGATCTTCTTTAGACAATATATTAGCCCAATTTGCCTTGAAATCTTTATATCCACTGTGAACAATAGATACAAGTTGGTCTTTGGAACCGTATTTGGATATATTGTGAGAAAACATCATTTCTTCAAATAATTGGTTGTCTTCATTTATCAACCATTTCAAAGCATTTTGTATTGCTAGAAGCTATTTCATTTTATTGGCCATACACGCAATAGATTTTGGTTGCAAAGTCTTTGTATCCACTCCATTAAAAAAAAAACACTTAGGTTTATTGCATAAGCGGCTCAATTCCTTGTGTTGTTCTATACTCAAGTTCCTCCACAACTTCAACCATTTTATTGCAAAGGACCTTCTAGGAAAATCTTCATTTCCTTAACCCCTAAATGCCCAAGGCTTGTTTGGAGCTCCTTGAAATTTGCTCTAAATTGAACAAAAAGTCAACATTTTCATAAGTTGTACCAATTTTTTTTGAATTGTAACCATACAAATGCAAACTAGACATGTTAGAGATCACATAGAAAAAGAAAACATAAGAATATCACTTACAGATTGAAAGATTATAATGTTTGATCATGACGGTATAAAAACTATAAAAATTTTTCAATTCACTTTTTGTATGTCAACTCTAAAAATTTGGTCACTAAAAAAATATGAGGTTATAGGGCCTAGAATGCACAACCCAAATTAATTTATGGTTTTTCAAAATCTATTCTACAATTTTTTTAAATGAAGTTCTCATGTAATTTTGCCTCCAAGATCTAGTGTATTTGAGGCTCATTTCCAAGAGTCCTCAATACTACGGGAAGTCAATATTGCAATGGGCATCCTTGCACTAAATCTTCAATAGAAAAATCATAATCCTTTTTTTTTTAGATCAACTTTTTGATCCTAAAACTAGACTTCAAAAAGAATTCTCCAAAAATATAAACTAATAATAATAGCAATTTGGTATTGTTTTACTTAACTTCAAAGTTTTTAAAACACCCAAATCTAGTGCCTTGGGCATTTAGGGGTTAATGTCTCTTTAACTCATTTTCATTGAAGAATATATGTTTTTCGTCATATGCTTCACACCTTTTTAAGAGTGCATGAAAAACAGCCTTGTCTAACAAAAATACATGACACATATATTGATCTAAAGATTTTCATAGGACGCTTAGTGTCTTGTCTTTTGTTTTGTTCGAGTGCCAATGCAAGATGTAGATCATAGCTTAGACTACATTCATACAATTGAAATCTTCTTCATGATTCTCTCGATGAGGATATTCATAATATTCAAACACTTTTCTCATCTTTTGTAGATCTTTAGAAATAGTAGTATATTTTTGTCGCTTTAAATATTCCTCATTGAGATAGGAAGACAGAGCCAAACACTTTGAAGGTTCGTCATATAAAACTATAGCTACTTCTTTGTTCTTGAATATTTTTTCATACTCTAGTGTAGACATTTCACCTTGCTCATATTATATCTTTGCATCCTTATAGGCCTTTACCACGTGTTGTCCATCAATGGGTTCCCATCTTAATGAAGACAAAAACGAGGTTGTTGGTTTATTATCAATTATACAATTAGCCTTTGTAAGTGCATTTCGAAACTTATCATATTGTAAAAAGTACTTGATGTGTTTTGATTCTTCATTTTGAATGCCAACGGGTTTTAATACAAGTGGTGACATTGTATTTGAAGTACTTTGTAATAATTCATATATCTTATTCACATTATTTTTGTTACATTTATGTTGATTTGTAAGAGTAGATGGTTCTAAAATGTCATCAATAGACACATCAAATTTATAATCACGACCAAATATGAAACCACTTTTAAGTGTTTTGTATGTATAAAATTCAATATGGTAGTATTGACATAATTTTTAGTTTGCTCAACCTTGGGCTTCTTTGGAGGTCCTTATTTGGAAGGACTTCCCATATTTGAAGTTGAGGCAAATGATTTATTAGCAAAAGGGTTGTCAGTTTGCTATTTAATCACAGGAATATAATGATCTATTGCAATTGGAGCATTTGTTGTTGGCACTCCATTAGAATAGATCCAAACTAGATTTTTCCTAGCCAAGTTTTTAAAACTTTCAATGTTGTAAAGGTATAAAGGCTATTGTAAATATAGAAAAATGAATTGCATCGTATTTCCATCTCCCCACAATCCATTATGATCATAACTAGACTTCAACATCAGCTCAATATATTTTTTAATAGTTGTGTCTTTACTTAATTGGTGCAAAGTAAGACTCAACTTTACAGCTGTGACCCATTTTTTCTTTTGTGGATGACCATCTGAAACATATTCTTTAAATAAATTTGTTGCATGGATTCAAAGATGATCTAAATAGTCAAATTGTTCTTTTGTTCAAACTTTGTTTCCACAAAGCATTATATAACTAACAGCATCAAATAAACAATCTCCAACTCTATAATCATAATTTTGAACAAATTGAAGATGTAAGGTCTTACAAAACTTTGCAAAATTTTCATATTTTTGAGGTTTCAAAATTGCCATGATTGTTGATTGAAGGAATGCAATATTGTACAAGAATATGAAAATTGATTTGAGCAAATAATTTCAATAATAAAATAGAAATCTAGTAATGCAAGTAATGCAATATTTTATGAGAGTCTAAAAGTGATTTTCTAATAAAAAAATGAAATGAAAAATACATTTGAAAGCAATTCTATTTGTATGGGAATACAAAGAAGATTTTAATGTAAAAAGAAAAAGAAGTAAAAGAAAAAAATTAAATTAAAAATGTAAAAAAGAAAAGAAGTAAAGTAATTCTTGCTCAAAGTGAAATTAACTTTTTTATAATTTTTAAAATAAAATGATCTTGCTCATTAATTTGCACACATTATTAATGGAATGGAATTGAAATCTAACGACATCAAATATCAAATGTAATAAAATAAAATATATGTATATGAGATTGTGTATTTCAATTATACATATAAATGAAGAATTGGAAAAAATTATTGATTTCATTTTATTGAAAAAATCTTTAATATAAGATATTTTATATAAAAAATAAACTTTGTTGATTAAATGTATAGTTAGGCAAGGAATTTGGAAGTTTAAATGCACAATATATTGGTTTGTGATAATCCAGTCAATATGCATCCATAACACCATACTTTGTATCTTGACCTGGGATATTTGTCCAAATATGATCTATTACTGAATTTAATTTAGTAGTAGGTATTGGTAGTTGTTGTTTGAAGTGGTGTTTAGACATGACTTGAATAAGTTGTCGAGAATTATTGTCTTTGTTATTTTTCATACATAAATCTACATGAAAATCTCCAAGAATAAGAATAGGACATGTTAATGGTGCTTTAGAAATTAGTTCTTTTATAATTTCAAAAAACATTGAATAGAATGAGATTGATAAACGGTTATTACATGAATAGCACTATGAGTGCTTTCATTAAATGTTGCTCCTAAAAATTCAGATCCATTGTGATTTTTTATTGAATGTGTCGAACATGTTACGTTTTTATTATACAACAAAAGTAGATTGTGTTTGTCAAATGTATGTATATAGTTGTATTTGGATGTATCTATAAATTGTGATACTTCTTTGTGCAAGCTTTACCTTGGTTTCTTGAAAACATAGTATGTAGGATGATTGAAGATTATGATTACTTTGTATGTCATATTGATGTTTAGATAAAGAATTAATATTAATGCTTTGAATGATTATATGTGAATGGCGCATGGTTTTTAACATTGGTACAAATAAGTTTCATTTTGTTGTTGACTTTAATCGTTCCATTTCTAAAGAAACTGAATTATCTATATGAAAGTTTAACATGGTTAACCCCTAAACGCGTCGACGTTCATTTTCTAAACAATGAATAGATTGAAACTCTAGTTTCATCTTCCTAATTACTTGGATGAAAGTTATTTTAATTTGTGAAGATATGTTATCAAGTTTTTGTCCTATCTAAGGGTTGGATTTGGTGTTACTAGAATTCCTATTTTTCTAAAATTACAAATATGCAAGTATATCAAGTGGTCAAACTGCATTGACTTTAGTTCAAAACTGGATTAGCCAAAATGAGGTCATAAATAGGAAGAACAAAAAAAATTCAAAAATTCACCATGTGAAGAAAACCTCATTTCAAATCCATTCCAACAAATTTTACTCAAAAAATGATAATATTGTACTTGCAATCGAATTTTAAAGGAATTTTGGAATTTCTCTTTCAAAATTTATAAAGAAAAGATTGGTGATAGCATTGGTGAATCTAAATGTACACATGGAATCTAGAAATTAAAATCTACAACTTTTATTTGTATGTGAATTCCAAAATATGCTTTCAAATAGCACTTTATAATGATTTTTCTCAAATTGTCAATTGTGGAGATGAATCTGGATGTTTAGGGGTTAACAAATACAATAGATACAACTTTCTTTTGTTCTAATATGTGACAAAGCAATATATGTTAGTCCATGCTTGTTGACACCTTTTGGACAAAATGCCATTTCATCTAAAGATAAACCTTGAGAACAATGAATGGTTTGTGCAGCTACTAATTGTATTGGAAATTGAATGTAAGTAATGAAATGTATTCAGGTTTGTCCAAACATGATTTCTTTTGTTAATGCTTTGATAGGTGTCCATGATGGTGCAATACTTTTGTCTTTATATAAATGATCATATGCCAAACGTATTAAAGTTTCGACTTTTGCATTAAAATTTTTGTCAAAATGTATTTTTTTGAATTTGTAATTATTGATGTTTTGAAATGACCATCAACCCCATTAACTATACCATCATGTGAACTTGTGTAGCATAATTTCCTACACAAAGTTCTACTAGCATGTCTTTTTTTACTTTTATTATCGTATGTTATCGAGCAATTTTACTAGGATCATTGGGAATTTCAAATGATGTAGACAAAGAAGGGTGTCAAATATCAATTGCCTTTAAATGATACATATGTCCTTTAGCTTGATAAAAAAAACTTTTATGTTTTGTGTTGTTGTGTCTTTATTCATATAAAACAAGTGTGGAATAGTGAAATCATTTAGAGGAGTTTTCAAGTATAATGAATTGATCAATGATCATGTTAACATTTGCAATGGTTTGAGTGGCTCTTCGAAACCTATTCAATATGTCAATAAATATTGGATCGTTTTGTTGCATCATAATAGTTAGTTCATAACATTGTATACATTCATACCAAAAACTAGGTGCTAAAGAGTTTAGTCCATGATTAAATTTTTGAAAGACCCATTTATTTCTAACAGGAGGTGCTTGATAGAAATCACCACAAACTATAACATCTAGTCCACCAAAAAATTTGTTTTGAACATGTTTAATAGAACAAAATCTTTGGTCAATTGCATCCAACATCCTTGCTCGAACAAGCGTTATTTCATCTATTACTATTAATTTTATTTGTTTGTATTGATCAATTAATTTATTTAGCAATTCTAATGATAATTTTCCAATGTTTGATATTGATTTATTTATTGAAATGTGTAAAGCTAAATGTATAGTACATCCATCTATATTAAATGCATCTTTTCCAATATATGCCATCAATAGTGCTTTTGGTTTTAAAGGATCTGATTCTATATCTCTATGATAAAACCACAATAATCCTTGTACAACAAGTTGTAACATGAATGTTTTACCAATACCAACACCATTGGTTTGGAAGAAATGTATAGGAATTTTTGTCTTAACACGCTTTTGATACATGAGATCATTGTAAATTGCTCTTTGTTCCTCATTTAGATTGCGAAGTAATTTGAAAAAATCTAATTCATCATTAAATCAACATTTCGAAAAGTATCATGTTCTAAACCTTCATGGGTGTAATGTCTTGCATGTGGTTTTATATATATCTGAAGCAAGATTATATTTCTCAATGTTTTTTGTACTTGTACGCAAACCATTGTATTTGCTTCTACATCATCCCATATATTGTATTTTTTGTTAGTTTGTAATTTATTTGCAATTTCTAAAAGATAGTCCCATTCTTCATCACAATCTTCTTGTACAATTGTAGCAATTTGATAATTGAATTTTTTACTTACATTAATAACATTGTTGATTTTCTCATCATAAGCTTCTTTCCAAGTCTCCTTGTTATTTTTTTGAGAAGCTTTTGTGTTAGAAAATGGTACATATAATAATAATTGTTCTCTTGCCCAATTTTAAAAATCTTTGTGTTTGTTGTAATGAACAAACCTTATAATTTTAGATGTTTGACATTTCTTCTTTTATTTTTTAACCAATAAGAATTTGATGCAAATTCTACTAAACATATATAATTCAATGAGTAAGGTCTTTCTATGTACCTATCAATAAGGGATTTGCACATAACATTAGAAGATTTAGGGTCCAATTTTGATAATGTTTCTTGTGGTTTCAAAAAGAAAGCACGTAAGCACGTTCTTCAAGTGGTGATGTATTTATAATTTAAATGTTCATGAACCATGATATAGAGGTAAGAAAAGAATGATATAAACAACTAGTTGCGCTGACATTTATTGTGCATTCAAAAATGCATTACCAAGTTTTAATATTTGTTTATCGACATCTGTTTTATTTTCTATACATTCTTGAATAATTGTTTTTAATTCAATCATTATACTTTTGTCAACTTTTGTCATGTATGAAGTACATGAGGTAGCTGCAACATAAGGATCTAGTATAAATTGAATATCTATGTTGGTATACTATGTATTTGTTAGAATTTTATTGAATGCATTAGTACGTATATGAGAAAGTTTTTGTTTCAAAAATACTTGCAGTCTTTTAAGTTGAGTACATAAACAAATATTGTAAGTTGAGTTGTCTATATTGAAATATAGTAGAAATTCATCAAAATTCATTTATGATCTAGTGCCTAGCTCTTTTAAAAAATCAAAAATGTCTTTATATTTATTTTTGTAGTAATTTGGATTTTCTACATCTTTACAATCAATTGGTTCTAAAATCATCGTTTTTTCCATTGGTGGAAGAGGATGATGAAATCTACATACCGGTTGTCCTTTTTATCTACATGTTCTTGTATGAGTTTGAGCTTCTTATAAAGAAATAAAAAGTAATAATTTGTCTAATGTAATATATTTAACGACAAAAGCAATAATTTCTTCATTGGAATTTATTTTATATTTTGGTGCATTTTTTATCCATATCACCACATGTTCATGTTTGCTACCTCTATGTTGAAATTTGGTAATGAAAAAGAAATCTACCACTTCACCTATAATTGAAGCTTATTTTTTAATTAATTTTTGACCTTTTCAATACAAATCTTAGTTGCTTTGAAAAAAATGTTTTGAATATTTGTAACAAAATCATGACTTGTATGTAGTAGTTCCCATTTTGCTATGTTATGATAAGAGAAAATATTGTATATTTTTTTATTTCAAAAAATAAGGTTGGAAAATTAAGTTCTTCACTATGTTTATCTTTGAAGATTCCTATAGGATGGTATCATTCACTAGGTGCAATAGATAAACCATTTTCATTACATGCAATCAATGGTATTTTATCATAATCTTGTATAATTTCAGAATCTAAAAAATTATGCACCATTGTTTCTATAAAAACATCTTTTGTTTCTTCTTCAAAATTGTCTTGGTTTGCAATGTCGTCTTTAAAAATATCATTTTTGTTTGAAAATGTATGGCAAACAAACAATTCCATAAAGGATGAACTTGAACATTTAATTCTCTATACAATGGAGTATTCAACAAATCTTTCAGTGCTAACATAATCATATTAGGACATACATTTCTAGACATAAAAGGGGATTTACATACTAAACAACATTTTAGAAGAACCCCTATTGTACCACCATCTTTAGGTAAATGAGGAAGGATTGATTGTGTTTTATCAATATGTGCAGGAACATTTATAACACTACTATGCATTTTATATTGACCATAATTATGTAACTTATATATTTGTGCAAAAGCTTGCCATGGTGAAATCAATCTTTCTTCTAAAATAGTGAATTGCTTGACAGATGGTATTATCAAATTTTTATGAATATTTTTAGGTGCAAAATATAATGGAATTTTATTTTTCTTAATTTCATTTAAACATTGATCGCAAACATATAATGTTTCATTTGAAAATACGGTATAATCACATTGTAATAAAGATTTTATTGTTTCTTGCAATGCAAACATTAATATATTGCAAAGTTTCAAAAAATGTAATTTTTGACATACAAAACATACGTAAATTGGTACATCATTTATTTCTTCATTAAATCTAATAAAAAATTTATGTGTTGTTGATAGTGGTTTAGTGTTTTTGTTTTTGTTTTTCATTTTTCCATTTATTCAATGATTTATTAGTAAAATTCTATGCTTTTTAATTTTTAATTTTTAAATGTTTCAAAATTTGAGTGCTTTTGTTTTTTGAGTCTATATGTTTTACACTTAAATCATTTTCTTTTGATGTCATTGAAATAATTTGAAGATTAGCTTTTCCAACTACTTCGGTTCGTATTTCATTTTGTATAATATTGTCTGTGATGTTAGATGTTTTCATATCATTGAATTTGGTAATATTTTCCAAATCAATTTTTTGTTTATGTTTTATATACTTTAAGCGTTTCATAACTTGATTACATGTTAGTTTGGTATTTGGAAAAACTTTGAAAAAATGCTTTGCTTTTTTTCAAAACAATAAGTTTTAAAATCATTTAAGATTGTTTTAATACAAGAATCATATTCTTTCCAATTTGTATAAGACCATTTTCTAGTTTGCATACTACATTTGCCATTAAGACTTGCATAATCTTTTTCATTATTTCCAATAGAATGGTGAGCAATACTTGTATTGATTTCTTTATTGTTTTTCATTTTTAGTAAATTCATATGTCTAGTTAATCTAATTTATGTCTTCTTGTTCAATAGATTATTATAAAAAGACATAAATTTTTTGGGTATTTCAATATTAGTTAAATATGGATTTTTCATTAAATTTTTTATTTTATCATTCATTTCAATTGACCAATATATCCTTTTCGGGTTTTTAATGTTGTAATTCATATTCCAGCAATTATTGAATGTAATAGGATTTTTTAAGTAAATATTACATTTACATTGATTATTTTTTGAATTGGTTGAAAATTTGAATTTGGTACTTATATCATTTTTTGTTTCAGATTGTGTTAAGTTTGTTTTATGTCTTAGATTCCATAGAGTTTGCATTTGTTCTTCTATTGATTTTTTAAAATTATTGTCTTCGTATTCTAAATCCAAATCTATAATATTATTTTGTGTTGTTTCAGTTGGTACTTGATTAGGTGTTAAACCATCTAAAACTTCAATTGGTTCAAAATGTCTACTTTTGAAAGCTAAATGCAATGTTTCATTATTATATCCTCTACCAAAAGTACTAAGTATTATTCCATTTTCTTTATTCTAGACACTAATTTGTTTTCTCAAATAATCAAATATCCACATAATTGAAGTAAAATCACCCCACAATCCACCAACAATAGCACTTATTGACATTTTTTCTATATATTGATTGTCATTTAAAACTACTCCTTTATGTAAATCATGTAGAAAAGATTCATTTAATTCCATTGATCGAGTTTCACATGCTTTTGGAGTATTCATTGCTAAACATTGTTTTAAATGGTGCATTACGTTTATTTACAAACTTGTTGATGATTCAGTATATCCTAGTGAGTATGCAACAAAACCAAATAAACATTCTCCTACATTATATTTGTAACTTGTATTGTGTCGAAGATTATAACATTTCAATTTCTCGTCTAATTTTGTCATATCATCATATTAATACAAAATTTTCTATGAATTGTACAAACCTATACAAAATTGCTATAGTACAAATATACAAATATACAAATCTATTTGCAAAAGAAATATAAAAATATGAGTTTAATAAAAAAAATTTATTGAAATGAAATTCAAATAAAAGTGCAAAATACATACAATTACTTCTTGGTTTTTTTATCACTTGTATCATTCAACTTTCGTTTCACACTTGGTTGAGAGTGTGATGGGGTTGTAATGATATTTACAAGTTCTACAAAAGTTGGAATGACATCTTCCACTAAAGTTGGAGTGACATCTTCTATTGGAGTAGAAGAAAAAGGCCTCCATTGAGGAGAAATGAAATTAAACTATTATTTGCTAAAACTAGTTCACTACATGATGGTTCATCTCCATAATATTCTTCAAAGTCAAATAATCATGAAATTGATGTCAATTGAAACTTTCCAATGCTATGGATCTTAGATAAGATTCTAATTTGTACCTTTCTTGTTTTGCTAAAAAAATCTACTCCCAACCTATGAACAATAGTTGACAACCATGGTCCTTCAATAGACACTTTAGTATCTCTTGTATCTTGTGTATTGATTTTACCTCGAAGAAAAGGTTGTTGTTCTATCACTTGGTTGCGTTAGCAATTCTTGCAGAAAGACTTGTCTAGAGATACCACAATTACATTTGCCAATTGACAAACTGAACAAATGCGCTTGAAAGGGGGAACAGTTGGATAGAGAATTGATAATTCTCCAATGATCTATAAAATTGTTATATATAAATATTTCAAATTCAAATTCAAATCAATATCAATATCAAAATATATAAACATTTAAAACACAAATACATACCTCCTTAAGATTCTTAGATGAAGTGCCTAAGTTTGTTACTTGGCAATGAATTTTGATCAAATGGTCATGTTCTTCTTCATCAATGACAGGGGTCACAATCGTATAGGCTTCTGTTTTCAAAAATCAATCATATTTTGATGTTACACTCAAATGCTTGAACATCATGAGCACACACTCTCTTGCATTAAAGCTCTCTTGAATCTTCAAATATTCCTTTTGAAAAGTATGTGTAAAGCCAACTGTATCATGGTCATCATGGGTGAGTCCATCAACAACAACTACTTGAAATATATCTTGATAATGACCTTTGATTCCAACTACAATTGCAGCAAATGTGGCCATTAAAAAATTCTTGTGACATTGTTTTTTGAAATCTTTGATAAAATCCTCTGTATAAAAAATAGGGAGGAATTCTGGGACAAATGGAGGGAGAACTGTGATACGCGTAGTAGATTGAACAAAAATAACACATGGCATGTCTCCTTTCTAGAACCCACCACCACTTTGGAGGTTCACAACAAAATTCTCCACCCTCACATAGGTCCCTAGGTGGAATTTTGCTTGATGGTATTCTATATCAAAGGTATACAAACAAACAATGTTATAGTTGTCAAACACTCATTATCTATCATATCACAATGTAAATAAGCATAACCACAATCTTTTGTTCTATTTGCACAATTATAATCAAAAGTTCCGTAGCAGCTCAAAATCTTTCCTTCAAACTCTACATCTCAAGTATTGTCATCTATTTGTACTATTGACAATACCATTTTAGTATGAGCCATTGCAAATGGAGAAATGAACAAATTTACAAGTCAAAAAACAAAGAAACAAAGAAGTATAAAAAATGAAGAATTATAATGAAAGTTTGAAGAAACTAAGATGCATAGGAAACAAAAGGAATAGTTTTGAAACATTCCTAAGTCTAGGATATTTTTCAATGCCACTCTCTATCCACTACCACTACTATTGTCTAATCTCTCCATTGTTGTCTACACACACATGTCATAAATGTCACCTAACTTAATTCCACTTCACCTAACATATACCTTTGATAATAGCCTTTCCATGTAAACTAGCATCTTTGGGGGACTTCATGTAAAAAATCTCACCTTACTTAGTAAACTGGAATCTCCATTAGATTCTTAAAAAAAAAAAATCTTTTTTGGATTTACTGCAAAATATCTCACCTAATTTTAAATGTAAGATACCTAATCTATATAAGTCTAATCTAACTTGTGTAAGCCTAACCTAACCTATTCAGAGAATTCTGCACAACTTTGTGATTTTCCTCATGCTTGTATTCTCTACTATTGTAGAACTGTTAGAAGCACTTGAATCAATGATGCAAAAATCTCAAAGACAAAATTTGTACCCTTTCCTTCATCAAATGAAAATACTAAAGTTTACCAAACTCTATAGCCTAAAAATTCTATCGCACATTGCATCAACTTGTGAAGTTTTGATAATGCTCAACAATGAACCCCCCAAAATTAAGTTTTTAAATTTTTCAACCTCCTAGGAGATGATGCTTGTAGATTCCTCTTTATGAGATAGTCATAAGTATATAAACATCAAGCCTACACATTATAGCCAAAAGTCCTATCATCGTGACAAGCTTGTATTTTTTACCAAAAAACAGCATTTGCATAATTCTAACTCAATACTAAAAATTTAGGATAGAGCTTTATATAGAGCTATCCAAGTTTGAGGTGGAATAGAATGAGTCGGAACCAATTGGACAAAGAAGGATCCAACTAGTTGGACCTGAGAAGTAGTCAAACTAGTCGTTGGACCTCTAACGAATTGATCAACAAAGACATCATATTGTCGCACTTGTACGATTGTGGATTTTCGGGTTTCATGACGTTGTCGCATTGTAAATGTGAGCATTATGTAAAAATGTATATTTACATATTTTTTGGATGGGTTTGATTACAATAATGTAATGTGAAATATGACGTCAATTGAAGTAGCTTCAAGATGATACCTTCTTCTTGACAAACTATAAAGAAGAAAGATCATTGAAGAACTTCAAAAAATTGATATATTTTCTCTTTGTTTTTCTTATTTTGGATTTTAGTATGTTGAATTGAAGGATTTTCTAAGTCTCAAGATGAAGAACCTCAACCGGAGTTTGAATTTGAATTTTCTTTGTTACAATTACTAGATCAACTTCTTCTATCGCTAAGTCTTATACCACTATATGGGCATTTACAAAAAGAAGTTGGGCCTTCTTGACTGCCAAAGCAACCTTGATTAGAGCAACAATGGCACGAGAACCTTTAGCGCGATGCTTGAACGTTGATGATTTTGTTGCAAGTTGGATGTGTTGAGCCTAGGAATCGAGAAGTGACATTCGAAGGGTGTTTTGAGGGTCTTAATGTTGACCAATATTATTGTATGACTAGGCCTGTAAAAGGAAGTCGTAGACACCAACGTTGGTTAGAAGGGTCAGTTAATCTTTTAATTAAGGCAGACTGTGCAGAATATGTGGCAACTAGAATCAAATGCATCCTCAAGTTCTTGAAGATGGAATGATATTCCAATTGAAACTTTTCTTTTTACCTCTAATAGACATATGTTAAATTCTAGGTCCTTTATTTTATATTTAGAAGTAATTTCAAATTTTATTTTGTATGTAGAAAGCTATAGGAGAGAAATATATAAATAGTTTGTTTTCTAGTGACTTAAGGTGACTTATCTTTTAGCTAAAGATGTAGAATGAGTTTAATGGTCAAAATAGATGATCAATGGATGATAGGGGAGCCACATGGTCAAGATATGGGCTGAAGTCTATTTGACTTGTGTGGTTAAGGTAGAAGATAAGGTGGAGAAAAAATGGGGTACTATTCATTATTTTTTTCGTTGTGCCTTTAAGGTCTGAATGTTTGAGGAGCCATAGTATGTTGAGTTTTACAAATTTTGGATTGAAAATTAGAAGAGTTTTGTATCATGGTCTTGTGTTTCTAAAATGATCTCACTTTCTTAAATTGGAGTTGACATTCAAAAGTTGTACTAGGTTTGAATGGAGGAAGGTTTGCTACCTTCCATATAGAAGGGCAAAGACTTTCATCGACTATAGAAGGCAAACAGGTTTTTTATATGCAATGAAAATTGGAGAGAGTAAAGAATATTTTATTAGCTTTTCAAAGAATCTATCATTCATTCTATTTAGAGTTTGTATGAGTGAGTTGTGAGTGTCGAAGTGAAAGAGGGTCTGTTGCTCTCAATTTTAAGGGTCAAAACTTCGGGCGGCCATAGAAATTGGATAGAGTATTAAATTGATTTGAGATTTGGAGGAAGAGGAGAAAATTGTGTTAGCTTTCCAAAAAATTGTCACTCATATCATTTGGACTTGTGAAAATTTGGTGGCATCAAATCAAAGTTCAGTCAAAGAGTTGGAGTTTGGAGGAGATTTTGAAGACTTGTGACTTTCAATTTCTTTGTCAACTTTATTGTTGCGGGTGGTATGGGTCAAATCATTACTCTACGTTGTTTTGTGTTGTCGTAACAAAGTGGGGTTAATAGTCCACATGGTCAAAACTTGCTTTGTTCTGACGATGAGACACGATTGCTAGTCATTGGGAGTTTGAAATTTAGGAGCCAATCTTTTGGATGGTTCAGTTTGTGGTTTGATCATCTCGTCTTATCCATCCGAGGCATGTGGTTTCTTATCACCTACCTTGACCATTACATCCATTTAAATTCTATTTCAAGATAGACCAACGAGAAGCAGTTCCACGACGGTTTAGAAGATTCAACAAACAAAATTCAAGATTTTACATGAACATGTCTATTTTTGTTCTTTAGTCATTTTTTATCACAATCAAAATCTCCATGATTTCCCGAGGCAAACCTCTCTCTACTTAATAACGCACTGCGAATTTTTAGAGTAAGTTCCTCATCTTTCTTGAAATACACTTGAGAACATCTGAAATCTCATTCTGAGCTATTCTACGTTCCGAATTTAAAGACTGATGAACATAATCTCGGTGTCAAGCACCCAAAACACAAGTACATAGTTCAATTTTGTGTTTCCAATCACATACCTACATACAACCTTCATTGTGTCAAAATAGAGTCTCCATGCAATGATTCAAAGTCAGCTACTAGCATTAGTGTAAAAAATGCGGGAAATCAGAAAGAGACGAAGCAAGCTCAAGCTCAAGCTCCTACAACTTGGATACAAACTCTATCATGTTCTGCTCCGAGAGTAAGACCTTGACTTTTGCAAAACACCAAAGAGTATCAATACTTCTACAATTGAGAGTGTCATACTGTCACCACACTACTACACTTTAAACAAGGAAGAAACCTCATTACCTATGTGAAGTGCATGTTGAGGTCCGCCTACATCTATTCCAACCAAACCTTAACCACACCTTGACTATGTTTTCAAGTGTGAATGCAAATCATATCATGTAGTATAAATACGGTTGTAGATAGGATTTGGACTTTCACATACCAAAGTCAATGCAGAATTGTTGCCATAGTCTATGTCCAAAGAAAAGAGCCAATAAAAGATAATGAAGTTTCAATACCTTCTCAAATACTCGTTTATTTCAACGACATGCGATTCTCTTGTAGTATTTTCTCTAGAATTTGCAAGCACATAATGTATCAATAAAATTATAATTTCAAAATAAAAATAAAAATAAATTAAATCTTAATAATTTGAGTATTCTCCTTACTTGGGCTACAAGAATCACAACACCTACCAAATAAGGGCCTCTAAGCAAGGTAACAAAGTAGTTCACTAGTGTACAACAAACAAACGAATATCACGGTAACATTCTCATGCCAACAACCCTTGTGTCTTTCTATTATAGGGTTGTGAAATGCATTGTGAGATTAAACATAGATATTGAAAATACCAATTATTCTTGTGTGAGAATTGTACAAGCTTCAAATTCTATAATCCCATAAGAAATTGTCCAATTCACAATGTTGCTAAATTAGTACTTCTTGTATATAATTTAGTCATCAATTCAATCATAATTCATGGCTCAACTCATGACAATGCAAAGGAGAAAATAATTAATAGCATTTATCCCAAAAATGCCAAGAATCTACCAAAAAAACCAACTAAGTACATGTCAAAGAAGGGCATCCTTTGTCAAAGACAACTACAATAGTACAATGTGCATGTACACACTCAAAAGCCTCTAAAATGTGCGAAAGGTCTTCATCTTTATACTCTAAGAGTATTTGTGAATTACAACAAACAATTACAAAACAATCATCGAAAAAATATTTTAAGATAATGTGCTAGGTCATTGATAACTTTGTTGGTACAGGACCAATTTATGCAAACTTACCAAGTCACTTACAATGGACCCAAAATCTTAGTTGTATCGAGAGCAAAGTTTTTTTCATAGCTTAAAATCATCTTCAATAGATGGAAAATTGCAATCTGCTCCACAATGTCATACACCTTTGGAATGCTATGATTTTAAAGAGATTTTTTCCAAATTCAAGACAAGTGCCCAGGATTGCTAAAAGATTCTATATGTGATTGATTTAGCATCCATGGTTGTACAAACATTAGACGATCTATCTGTTTCAATTGTTTGATTTTCCCACCCAATGTGAATACTTTAAGGTTGAGACATTGTCCATTGAATCCATCCAAATTGTCCAATATGTTCGCCCGTCCATATGGTTTTCAGTGTCACATCAAGTCTAGACGGACAGTTGATCAACAAAACGTCAAGATTCAACCCCAGCATCTGTCATAATCTAAAAAATAAATTTGGATGGTTGGTCCATTGGTTTGGATAGCATGTTTGTCCAATTGATGGACAAGTCGTCCAAAAAATCTATTTATTTCAATGATGTGAATCTTGATATGTTAGAACATGCCTCGATTGATACTAACAATCATTTTGAAGGAAGAATCGAGTGTCACATTAAGATATAAAACCTTGCCCATTTGGGATGTCTAGTAATTCTAATTTGTCTAATGTGGCAACAATACTAGCATCCTCTTTGTTGTCACCTAAAAGCATTAAAAACATTCAAGGACTCACATTTATCAAATGATCTCTTTTTGCAAATTTTATATCTTATGTTTTGAAGTGAAGACAATGCTACGAGAAAAAAGAATCTTATGAGGAAGTTGGGGTGTACCATTAGCACAAGGCCAATGGTGAGGTCATTCAACTTCCTTCTTGTGGCTATAAACTTCAACTTCTTTGTGAAGTTTGCTTCACCTAATTTTGCAATATAAATATTGGATGGTCACATTAGTAGGAAAGGGCAATTTTAGAGAGTCAAAAATTTGACAATCAAGTGTCCAAAGCTTTCTAATGTAGGATATCCAAGTGTTCAGATGGATTTCAAGTTGCTCAATTGAAACCTCATAATTAATCTGAAATTTGGTACCATCACACTTGAAGCTTAGCTAGGTTATTTGAGGTTTAAGCTGGGCATTGAAAAACCATTCTAGTTAGTTGAGTCAAAACCAATCCAAAGTAAGTCAAATTCAAAATGGCAAATCATAGAGTAAAATTAACTCAAATCAAACATTGGAAGTAGAAGACTTTCAAAGCAAATATAGCAAATCAAAATGACAAGGTAGCAAGACCAATTAAAAATTCAAATCAAACAAAATAGAGGCATAATAATCCAAGTGCAGTAAAGTGGTTACAATTGAAGCACCTCTCAAAGACCTCATTTTAAAGATAAAAAGACAAAACCAATATAACTATCATTCTCTACACTTCTTCAAGGCAAAATTACAAAAATGATACAAGACTTAAAATGAAAGCTTGTTCATGTATATAATTCATTTCTTAGTTTAATTTATTGATTGTCAAAAAAAGGTGTTGAATGCATGCCATTTATAACTTTGATGCATTTTCTTATCCTATTACAAAAAAATCTCAAAATAAACCAATAGAGAAACAACAATATACCAACAAAGCACATAAATTCATAACAAAAATCTCTTTTGTAGCTTCAAACTCTAAATAAACCCTAGCTATCTCTACACTTAGTACACTTTAAGTTATAGGCTATGCTCGTTTTGTTGATATAACACATACGTAACCTATCTCAAATAGTCAAAGTGCCAAATAGGCCACTAGTCAAAGCAAATGCACCAAGATTTCTAAAACAACCCTAGCAAAGCTAAAGGGATATGAAGTTTGGTAGAAAATCCAGAATAGTGGCTCACACCTAGGCAAGTTACTTGGAGGTCCTTTGATGTGCCAGACTTCCATGACAACAAAAAAATTTGGAGACTTAGCTACCTAGGAAAAGAAGCTTTTCTACAAAATTTCTACCACCATAGAGATCTTTCATTAGGCCAATCCCAACAAACTCAAGAATCTCACAATGCTATTGAATCAGCACTTCAAAATCAAAAATTTGTAATGGTTCACAACTTCTCTGTTGTAGTTATGGAGATCTTTTCATAAGTAAGTATAGAAGACATTGCAAACGTCTTAATTGTATTGAGGAAATGCAACCATCTACTGCATCCCCTTTTATTGCCCTTGCAATTCTTGTGTCTTCCGTTGTGCCTTCTTCATTGTTTGCTTTTCACCTCTTTGCCAACTTTGAGGGCCCTTCTTCTTTTGCTTCTCAGTTGTCTCCCTCTCCCTCTAGTACACCCATTCCCTTCACCCCTATGCACCCCCCTCTTCTTGTTCATCTACGGCTCCAATTCAATATTATTGCATAGACCTTAATCAATGCTCTTGCTTTACTGAAAGCAATGCTTCTGTCCAACCCCAACTTGATATACCTCCACTCCTTGGCCTTATATTGGTGCACTTGCTAGGCCATTTGCTCAAAGAAAAAAGAGTTTTAGATCTTCAAATGTTGGAGTGGCGTTGATGGCTATGCATACTAATGTAGGGCCTCTCCAAGAATGCATATTTTGAATAAAGGTCCAAAAATACTCTAAGAATGCCAGTATTGACAATCTCTATAAAAAAAATTACCTTCATGCTTCTTATTACTTTATATATTCAGATTATCTTGATGCCCAAAGAAAAATCAATTGGTGGTTTACAACCCTTGTTGATGAAGAAGTTTATGATGTTCTATTTTCAAACTATAGAAACAACATAGATGCTAAAAAATGTGCAACAAATTCATTGAATAGAGGATTGATAGTTTGGAAGCACTTTAATTTGTCATCAATGGTTTTGTCTTCACAATTGCATTGGGAGGTAGATGACATCTATCTTTATTTTTTAAACCATAGGTAAAACTATCAAAAAATACACAATGAGTGCTTGTAGTGAACAAAAGGAGGTTGGAGGAATCATTAAAGATGTAGAAGGAGAGAATGATGGTTTAGCCTTGATTGATGTAGACATCAAGAATGCTATAGAAGATGAAGACATTGATGTGGGAGGACAAGATGTCATTACTAGCTAGTGGAGAAGACAACTTTATGAGCAAAGGAGTTGCCATGGGACAAGCAATCAATGTTGTAATCAAAGAGGATGGAACTGTAAGTAGATAAGTAAAGGCTATCCTTTGACATCCAAAAAACAAAAGAAAGTCTAAGATATATCTAGAAATGCATCCACAAAACTTCAATGGGAGGAATTCACATTTTTTTACAAGACAAATCTAGTGTAAAAGCTCATGGTGTGGATTCAGGATTTCATGTACTAAAATTTGTTCAAATGTGGATTGGAGATAGAAAGAAAATTCACGAGTTATATGCAAAAATAAAAATGCAAGGTCTATAGAAGACCTTTAGTCATCAAAGAAATATCAAAAGTTTTGTTTAAAAGTCATTTATAGATTTTACTTTTTTATCTTCTTAATCGCTTGTAGTCTAGATTTTTGTCTAACGTGCAAAACATCCTGAACTATAATATAGGGGTACCAATTATAGGAAATAGTCAAATAGTTTAACGTATTTGTAGCTAAAGTCACATGTAATTTAGTATAAAATGAGATTTACATAAAATTAATATAATCCTTCACAAACAATTTGTTTTCATTCATATTCACGAGGGTACAAATTTTGTAGTCTATCCTTCACCAATGGTGTGGAGGCATGAATGTTGTCCCAATTCTATGTAGTAGGGGTCTCAATTTATCAACAAATAGTCAAGGTTGAACCACAATTTGTCATATGTATATTCTAGAACCTAGTGCAATGATCTATCTATCTAATAAATTGTACATGATTCCTTAATTCTTGGTGATTTGCGTTACCAAATTTTTTTATTGCAACCACTACTTAACTAGCCAAATTGATAATTAAAGTAATGAAAATGTACAAGGAAATAGTCCCAATCCTATATACAACAATTTGTAAGTGTCTAAATGTAGGACATTTGAGTTTACACAAACTCCTTACATAGATTGTTGTAGAAAACTCACAACAATTGATTAAATATAACATGCAACAAACCCACAACAAAAATCCCTATTCTAAAATTATGAATCCCAAATCAACTCTTGGATTGATCTCATACCCAATTAAATTGCCCTAAGAGATTTTCATCCCTTGCATAATTCATCTATTTTAGTGTTGGTTTTAAATTAATTTTATCTTTGTAAACAAACCCAAAATGAATTGCTTATCCTCTATTTACAACCAAAGACTCAGTTGACTCAAATATGAGCCCTACATCTAATCAATGTATTTCAAATAACAATAAAACTCTCTTTAAGTTTCTATAAATTAAGCACCCAACAATTCATCACTTGTTAGATAATTGGTTTATACAAATAACATTCTAAATCGATCATTAACTCAAAATTAAAAATTTAGTTTGAACAAGCATTAATCCAATCTATTTTGATAGGTGGTTTGGTTCATTCAGCTCTCTATATAAGCCCATTTTTAGTATCACAGTTCACCATTTAATTTTGCACACAATTTACCAACACTCTCTAATCAATTTCTTCGCATTGATTCCATAACCAATTTATTGATTCAATGCTACTAATTGATAAATGGATCCAAACTCATACCATTACAGTAACACCCTAGCACAATCTCCACAATCACGACTAACGATAGCACAACCATGGTTCACACACACACTAAAGAAAGAGAATAAATTCAAACACACTTACACACACCAAGTAGATCATTCCAAGATAATTAAACAATAGAGCCATGTACATCTTATCTTCATACAACAAGATTCAACATTAATCCGTCAATGTGCTTCTAATCTGAAGCATCCATTCTCCTTGCTTAATATGGCCCACAAATCATCCCATCCACCAATTAGTCAAATCCAACATTTACAAGGTCTTCACTACCCATCTCTCAACATGCACAAATTTAGAATCATAGACATAACCATTATATAACATTCCAACTTTCCAGGGTTAATTAACATAATTCCCTAGACAAGCAATAGAATAGCATTCTAAATTCAATAGATAAATTGTTCAGTTAATTGTGTTGCATGTGTACACTTCAACAAATCATTTACACCACTTAACCATTCCAATTATTAATCTTACATGATTTCCATGGCTAAATAATTTTTCCAAATCCACAAACCCCACTACATTTGTATCCACTATTCAAAAAGTACTTGAATACTTTCATTTGTAGCCTCATATTATCGATCCTAATCACCTCTTCAACAACATTTACAATTTATCAGTCACACATTGTATCTTAGCCAACAGTCAATACCTAAGTCTTACAAACTAGGTTTCAAGCACAATCGACTCTAGTACAAAATCAAATAGTTTAGGATTCCATAACATGTTCAATGATCAAAAACTTGCGTGGTTGCACCATCTGTCACATTGAAATTACATAGAAAGAAGTTTCATCTTGAGCTCCATTCAAGATCTCCGGTTCTAACTTCTTGCTCGTACAATTTGTCATTTGCTAGTCATACACAAACCTTCCTATCAATCAATAACACACTCCCAAACCAACTACAACCATCAAATTACTTCACCCAAACACACCAAAGAAATCCAAGGCCCCAAATACAATGACAACGTAAATTCTACTATTTCTCTATAACTCACATTACGATGTTGATACACAACACTGTAAACCCTTACACAAGTTGTTAATCACACACCTACACAATTTGCCACGCAATAACTAAACCCAAGAATCCAATCACATGATTACAATTTCACCACACAAAATACAATGGTTAAACAAGTACATGACAATTTGTTAAAACAGATTGCATTCATATGAAAGAATTCACATATATAAGTAAAATGACAATTTGATAGCTAGAGAAGATTCAGAGAATGGGGCCACAAAAATACAAATTGTCAAATTAAATGGAAGAGAAGAGTAATTGCCTATGACTACCCTCTAACAAATTGTCCAATATCTTCCTACAATTAGTCCACGTTTAGACAAGGGAGATTTGCAAATTTTTCCCATAACAAAAGACAAGTAGTCAAAATCAAAAAGTTTAAAGTGACTAAATCCTAAAGGTCTTGATCCATTGTGAAATAGTCAAACTTCCTATTTGAGCTACATTTAGCCTTTCAAATTGTGTTCAAACAATAATATTATATTTTTATTATGTGAAACTTTGAATTCTATATCATTGTGAGAAATTTCAATTTATTTCATGAAAAATTGTAATTGTTATCATTTTTGTTGCAAAAATTGAACATAAATGAATAAAAATAGCAAAAACAATCCAAATTATTTGAAATTCTCTCGAGAAGAACAAGTAGAAATGGAGATTAGTGTGCAAAATTTTCAATTGATTATTTTGTTTTTTACACCTAGAACAGCCACAACAAAGACCTTGAAGTCATTCAACTACTGGTATTCAACCAAATTTATCCTCTTAATTAAATTTATGTGTAAAATTTTGATATTTTTAGCTAGTGGCAAAATTCATTTTCTATTTTTATTGTATTTTTTCAATGATTTTGATGGAAAATCAAATTATTATGATTTTTAAAGCTAAAGGTAGAAATAAAATTATATCAATTAGAATATACATTAGAATAATCTGTGATTTTTGCCACAAATAAAGGATAGAATTAGAAACATAATTTATTAATTTAAGTTGAAAATATACTTGTTTTTACAGGCCTCGTCAGGGAAAGGTGATGCTCCCCTAACGAGGGAGAACTTCAGAGACTTTTGCAATTTGAGGATTTGATGCTACAAGAGGGATTTGGAAAGAGTTGAAGGTAATTCATTAGGTTGATGTTTGATCACCATAAATGCTGATATGATTACAAGCCTACTTTGAATTTCATTAGTAGTCTGCTCAATCCTTTTGCTTGTCCCCATTTGGCGTGAGTTGGTAAGGGCGTCATTGAATCACGCCTCCTTTAGTACATTACCTCAGAATTCCCAATTTCTTGTTTCATGCACCATGATTTGTTCTTCTTGCAATATTCTTTGTTTGATTTGTAGCAAGCTCATTGGTAGCCAATACACCTGCATCACTTCCTAAGGATACTACCACATGATAAGCCTAGTTAGCCCACAAAGTTCTGTTAGTTAGGTCTCTTTGAAGCTCGTCATTGTATCAGGAGGCTAAAATAGTAACTTAAAAATTACCACAAATCGTTGGGCACTTGAACAAGATATATCTAAGTCAATCATACATCACCATACTCCAATACTTTTCTCTAAGCACAACGTTTCCATGCTAAGTTAATCTTATACTCTGATTATCGTAAGAAAAGAAAGAAAGAAGCAAAGTCAATGAAAGCAACAAAGAAATTCATGCTTAGGGTTTGCAAATATTAAGGTTGAACCTTCAACTTCTACGATATTAAACTTAAAGGAAATACCAAAATTTGTGATCTCTAGCTTGAGATAAAAATTCAAAATGATGTATATCTTCAATAAATCAAACAGATGCATAAATTCAACTTAGAAACAAAAGGAAGTAGACCTTTAGAATTACCTGAGTCCTCATTTGGCATCTCTTCCCATACGCCCTCCATTCAACTTGTATGCAAACTAGTATGTTCCTTTGTTAGTACAAGACCTTTGTGTGTGGCATGACCTTCCCTAGAAAACAATTACTCCATACAATATAAGATCTTCAACCTCACGAAGATAGATGCAACAATAGAATCTAGTCTTTTCTAGTTGAGCTTTCACAAGGTGTAAGATAATTAGGTACCGCCCATTACCCTCGAGCCAATATATAAACAATGAAATTCTCTATCACACGACTTTGTATCCCTCACAAATCATGATGTTTAAAAATTGAAATTACATATACAACAAAAATGTGTGAGCTCAATTATTGGTCAATAATCCAAGGGCTCTTCATCACTTTATATGCATGCTTCCTTACCCCATCTTCTGCCGTCCTATTCACAAAATGTCAGGTTGGTCCATACCCAAGGGTACATTCTCGCCCAAGGAGGCTCCAAACATTCCTACCGGTGGTGGTGGTGGAGTATAGGTTGTATAGCTACAAAAATCAGTGAAAATTTTAGGGTTTAGTTAGCATAATACCTAAAAGTGGAATAGAACCTAACTCAAAACTTGGATCCTAAGAAGACTATTTCATAGGAAGACTACTTCAAACCTCTGATTCACATGTTGAGTTAATTCTTATCACCAATTTTTAAAATGTGGAGTTTTGACACTTTAAACATCAATCTTGAACCTACAATAACAAGGATTCATGGTTCTAAAATCACCGACTTGATCAATATATTTCAAATGCAACCAAATTTTATATCCTTGGAAGCTATGAAGAGCAATACACGTATTGGTTCAAAAACAAATTAAATCATATCATTTGACTTTATCATAATTCATATGAGGATAAAATTCAATCTGCAAAATTCATGAAGCACGTTGCTTGCATAGGTTTTAAATAAATAAAAAATGAACCAAAAAAAATCCTCATATAGGACCTATTTAAAATTCCCTCAAAAAGAGACCTCAATATACATGAGCTCGATATCTAAAGACCAATTGACATAACTCTCAAACCCCCCAAATTAGAATTCATGGTATTAAGGTGACCACTTTGCTTGATTATAGAGCAAAAAATACACTCCAAATGAAGCCAAACTCACATCCCCCGAGTCAATGAAGACATTGCATGGGTTGCTCAAAATCTAAACAAAAACTAATCAAAAGAATATCCTAATATAATCTATTCAAAACCTGTTTTTAACCCCTAAATGTCTAGAATTTCATCTCTAGAATTGACGATTTTAGAAAAATCATTCTAAAGTGTTGTTTGGAAGCATATTTTGGAATTGATATACAAGTAAAAGGTGTAGATTTTAATTTGTAGATTCTATTCACCAATGTTATCACCAATCTTTTTTTTTTAATTTTTATAAGGGCAATTTCAAAATTCCTTCTAAATTCCATTACAAGAAAAACATTATCATTTTTTGAGTAAAATTTTTTGGAATGAATTTGAAATGAGGTTCCCTTGACATAGTGATTTTTTGAAGTTTTTGTGTTCTTCAAATCTATGACCTCATTTTGGCAAATCTAGTTTTGAATTGGAGTCAATGCGATTTTGACTTGGATCAACTACTTGACATACTTGCACATTTGTAATTTTAGAAAAATATATGTACTCTAGTAACACCAAATCCAACCCTTAGATAGGACAACAACTTGATATAGTATCTAGGGCTTTTTCTTTTGGCCTTTTGGTGCTAGATTGCACCAAAAAAAATAATTTGGCTAAAAAATGACAAAAAAAATGTCAAAAAACTTGGATGAAATCACCAAACAACTTTGAATTCAAAAAATATCTTAGATGAAATTGCCAAATTGTGGATGAAAACCATATTATACATCCAAATGTGAATGAATATTGTAATTTGGAGCACCACTATAATATTTAACATCGCCACTTTGGCACTTTGTAAAAAATGAAAAAAAAAAGCCTTGATGGTATCTCCACAAATTTAGATGACTTTCATCCAAGCATAAAAGAGGATGAAACTTGAGTTTCAATCTGTTCATCGTCCACAAAATGGACGTCGGAGCGCTTAGGGATTCAGGGATTAGGGCCTCTTCAAATTCCGGAAGTGATTCATTCCCCGGTCCATAGGAAGTGATATTACAGAGGTCCCGGTGGAGTCCTGTATAAATCAATCACAATCATCACGTCTTGTGCATCATCGTTTTCCTTGTTTAGGGCGTTGGCATCGTGCACGTCGCTCCTGGAATAGGGGCAAGGCTCTGATCTCCTGCTTGCAAGCTCTCTAGTCACCGTCGGCGGCACCTCAAGCAATCCGCCTCCACACCCTGTCTATGAGTACTTTCCGCTTTCGCACTCGTCTTCTTGCTTGTTCCACTGAAATTTCCGATTTGGAATTTCCACTTCAACCTTGCAGGCCTGCGATTTGTCAGAGGTGGACCAAAATTTCGCGAGGAGAGGTGATGTTGAGGTGAAATTTTTGTCATCTGGAGCTACTTGGAGATAATTGAAGCGGAATTGGCAGGGGTATGAGAAAGGGGAGAGCTGATTTGTGGAGCGTGGGACCTAGATCGGGGTTTGCTCGGCGACGGGACTACGGGAGGACGCCATTTGCAGGTGCGTAGGCATTAAATATCACTTTTCTTGCTGTGATTGTGCTTCTGCTCTTCGCATGTGTATGCTCTAGGGCTTCAGTTCGATTTCATTTTCAGGTCAATTTCGTGTGCATCTGTCTGTCAGATACATCGGACACGTGCTTTGTAGATCAGTGAATCTGATCGCTTGGGTTGTTTCGCGTTGCGGGGGGTGTTTCGCGTGAGCTTCGTGTACTGGGGTTTGCGCTTCGTCTTCTAGGGTTTGAGGCAAAGAGATTCTAGTGATGCTTCCGTCTAGCAGGTTAATTTGGTGTAGTTATTTTACCCCCATGTGCCTGAACTGAAAACAGAATGTCCATATAAGACATGATATCTTCTTTCTATTGATACATTTTGCTACCTTCTTGGAGCATCTTAATGATTCATATATATTTATGAATGTTGGATATGATTATTGATATATTTTGTTACCTTCCTGGAAGTTTCCTATGAATTTGTAAGCAGACACTTTGACCATTTGGGCACTTAGGGTTTAATTCTTTACCTTCTGTGTTGTGCCATTTATTTTTTCTGTTTTTCCCACTGGAGGATGGTACAATGGGAGGGTTTTGCATCTGGTTATTTGAAGTTGTGATAGTTTGACTAAGGTCTGAGTGCGTATTAATTCTTTCTAGGTTGCATAAGAGCCACCGTTTACAGATCAGCCACGCCTCAGACCTGCGCCACGGTCACGGTCACCGACACCTGCACCCTTTCCTTTTTACTGGTAAATTAGAGGAAGGAATCATGGTGGTGAGTTTGTTGGAGCTCTCTGTGCGGAAGGCGATCGACAATTTGCAATATATTGGTGATGTCGGTGAAACCGACATTCAATTGCTCAAGAGAATTTTGCCGCATTGCACGGCGGAGCAGCTGAGTCACATCGAAACGTCGACCAAGGTTTGTCTGCGCAATCACTAATTCTGTATTATTTATTCGTCTTGATGTTGCTTTAACCTTGAAAGGACCAAGAAGCCGAAATTGGGCCTCTTGTTTGTTTATGCAGTTTTGAGTCAGACATACTGGGAATTTTGTATCGGTCCACACGTACATTCTGGTGATATAAAATTTAGATCTATTTGAATTACATTTTTCGCAATTTGATCAATCAAATTTGTCGTTTAATACCAGGAATCCTTGGTCCTTTATTCTCGATCCATGCTCTTGATTGCGTTCTTAGTTTGTATGCTCAGAAGTGTTGCTACGTTGCAGGCCTTGCTATGACCACAGACTGTTCTTTGGCCGTTGATACGGAAATAGTTCAGCTGGTGAAGGTTTTGGTGCTGATTTCCTGTCCTCTTCTCTATCGCAGGGTAGAGATTTGAGCCCTGTTACTGACGAGTTGTGGCGCAAGTGTTACGGCCGAAAGTTTGGAAATGACGCTGTGGACATGGTCCAGGAGCGGATGTCCAAACGTAATTGCAAATTTAAATGGAGACAATTATACCAGGTTATTCTCGAGCCAGATTTTCAAGATTGTCGTGAGTGGGTCCTAAGTCCTAGTACGTAGGGGACATGACTAGGTTTCATTACATCAGTTTGAAATTTTGACTATTTGACTATCACTTTGACTATTGCATCGCTAATTGGTTTTAGGATTTTTACGGTTGTTGGTCCTCAGGCCAAAGTTAGAGAACAAGACGAAATTCAGAAAAAGGGTGTCAACCGCTTGAAAGAGCTTTACAAGGAGCAGAATTCCCGTAAGTTGCCCATTATCCAAGACTGCTTTAAGCAGTGGGGATTAAATGCTTGACTCAACTCATGTTATCAAATATTGCTATGGGCTGTGTAAAATCTACGTTTGAGATGTTTTATATAATTTCCTTTTAAATTTTTGGTTCCTACTACACTCGGTATTCCGGATGTCGTAATGTTGAAGTTGTAGCACTGCTAATTCAGTTGTTTATGGCTCCCTGTTGTAATGCAGAGAAAGAGAGCAGACAAATGAAGCCCATTGATTTGAACCCTCCCGAGAGTAAGCGTGTAAAGAGGACAGGGCCTGGAGGTGAGCCAAATTTTTCTTTGTATTCTTACTTGTCAATAGTTCTGTGGTAGTGTACTGTTAAATGATCATTTGTCTATTGATTGGGTGTCATCTCATGGAACATTTGTATCCTTGTTTTTAACAGGAAGTTCTGGGGCTCCTTCAAAGGTTACTGCTAAGGGCAGACTGATGCAGAAGTCCAGAATGGATTTTGCAAAGAGGTAATATCATTTAGGGGAAGCATGATGATCTGTTGGCTAGTCATTGATTGTGCATGCAAAGCTGGATTAACAATTTTTCTTTATGAATTTCAATGTTTCTTTTCATGAATTGTAGATGTCAACAATTGTAGTCTAGGTTTCTTTTGAATATGAGCTGACAGTTGTGGTGTTTCTTCTACCAGTAATCAGGCTAGTAGAATGGCTACAATGGCGAGGAATAGGTCGAACCTCAACAGTGGCATCAATAAGCGTCCTGGAGGAATTTCCCGACGCTAAAGCCTTCCTATGTTTTGAACTCTCGAGGTAAAGATAACTGTATGAGCTCCTGGTCGGTCCAGATTTGAGAGCAGATTGTCAGTGCTCTCGTTAATCCAGACCACTGTATAGTATGTAGTATATGGTCGATTGATAATTAGTTCCCATCCGACCCATTAGTTCGTCTTCACTGTAGTCTTGTGAAGACGGCGCCTCTTAGAGGCGGACAGTAGTAGATGTTACTTTGTGATCGTGCGGGCAGGCACAGTTATCATTAATTTACAATTTTTCTATGGTATTAATGTTTTATAATACAATCCGGGAGGTGGAACCTGCTTGACATTGGGGGCGCCTTTTCTGTGGAATAAAAAGTTAATGGTAACAACCACTTAAGGTAACCCGCCTATGACGGGCAAAACTATGACACGCAAAATGACTGATATACCCTATTGGCATTGTTGAAAAATTAAAATCTTTGTCTTAAAGACAAATATGACAAATGGGGAGAGGAACTGAAACTTTATTTTTTGGACAAATTATGAATTTGTTATGAATTTTTGAAGTGTGCTGCCCAGTTGGTCCAAAAGAGTCTCTAGACTATCCCTACACCAATGAAAAGTGTATCCTTTGTTATGAATTTTTGAAGTGTGTTGCCTAATTGGCCCAAAAGAGTCTAGAGACTATCCCCAAACCAACAAAGAGTGTATCTATAATAGTTATTTTACTCACCTAAAGTAGGCATACTATCTTCTAAGATGGATTCAACTAGGGCCTTTTCTTTTGGCTTTTTTAATTTTGGGGTTTTCTGGTGCTAGATTGCACCAGAAAAAAATTAATTGGCTAATAAATAGCAAAAAATGTGAAGTTTTTTGCTAGAAAACTTTGAAATTAAAAAAATTGGGGACCAAATCATGAAATTGTGGATGAAAACAAAATTATGGACATGTGATATGTACAAATGTGATCTTTTCTATCCAATATATGGATGAATGTTGAAATTTGGAGTACCTCCATTTGGCACTTCATAAAAAATGAAAAAAAAAGCCTTGGATACAACATAAGGACTTGAAGGTCATTGATGACCTTGTGATGAATTTATACTCAAGGCCACTTCACATTATGGCACAAGGTCGAGAGTCCGTTGATTTTAGCCAATCATGAGTTTGGCTTCTCGACCCTTCACACTACGCATCACAAACCAAAGTCCATCAAATTTGATGTCCCCAAAACTACCTACATGACAACCAAATGCTTAGATGGCAACAGATTCTCAACTAGAGTTTGGGTGGAGCAAAAATGAAGACCTTAATTCAAGTAGAAAGGTTGTGGGAGTTTTTTCATTAAAGAATAGGATTGGCATAGGTTTGGACTTTGGGCTTGGCCATGGGAGGCTTCACACTATGGTCATCGCAATCAAGAGGCCATGGGAGTTCATTGCTAAGGTTTGGACCTTTTTGGACTTGGCCTTTGGAAGCTTCACGCTATGACTGGCCAAAGGTTTTTAATTCTATATTTTATTGCCTTTTAATAGTCCATTTCTTTGGACTCTCAACAAAGTTTGGGTCATTCACTCCCATAGCGTCTTGATTTGGATGGCCATAGTGTGAAGAAGCCCTCAAAAGGTGAAAGTTCCTATTGTAGCCACTAATTACTCCATCACCATCATCCAAGACATTGATTGTGGCTATTAATCCCTGAGTGCTCTGACATCCACTTTCTAGATGATGAATAGATTGAAACTCAAGTTTCTTCTTCATTACTGCTTGAATGAAAGTCATCCTTATTTGTGGAAATATTTTATCAAGAGGTTGTTTGACCTAATAATTGGATTTGGTGTTACTAGATTGCATATTTTTCTTAAATTAGAAATGTAGAAGTACGTCAAGTGGTTGACCAAGCCCAAATTGCATTGACTCTATTTCAAAATAGGATTTGCCAAACTAAGGTCATAGATTTTTTTTTTTTAAAAATTCAAAAAAATCACCATGTCAAGAAAACCTCATTTCAAATCCATTCCAACAAATTTTACTCAAAAAATGATAATATGTTACTTGTAATCAAATTTTTGAAGGAATTTTAAATTTTTTTCTAAAATTTATAAAAAAATATCAATGATATCATTGGTGAACCTAATTGGATAGATGGAATCTAAAACTTACACTCTACAACTTTTATTTGTAAATCAATTCCAAAATATTCTTCCAAATAGCACTTTATGATGATTTTTCTCAAATCACCAATTCTAGAAAAGACTTTGTATGCTTGGAGGTTAACTCAACCTAATGTAGCTCAAATTTCATTTATAGTTTGCCATGGTTTGATGCAAGACTTTAATGTTCATTTCCTAAGTGTAGGATGTATCTTGTGTCTATCATGGTCTATCATTAGGACTTGTAGGTCAAATCTCCCCTATTTGTATGGCACAAAATTGTTTCTATTCCATTTGAAGGTCAAATCTCCCCTAATTCACCACAAGAAAATGGGGGTATAAATGAATTGTCTAGAATGACTGCACCAACAACAATGATTGAAAAATGATTGAAAAATGACTATTTTGAAGTCATTGTTGATAGTGGAGTCATTGTGGACAAGTCATTTATACCCCCATTTTCTTGTAGTGATTGTTTGACAAAAATTATTTTTTATTCCATTTGAAGGAATAAATTGTTTCATCTCCTCAAATTGTATGGCACAAAATTGTTTATTATTCTATTTGAAGGTGGTTGTAGGTCAAATCTCCACTAATTGTTTTGTCAAAAGATTTCTTTTTGTTCCATTCAAAGGAATAAATTGTTATAGTGTAATTGAATTATTCCATAATCTTTTTCCTAAGAGGATATACTATTCAAACTTACAACATTATATGTGGGTATTCAAAACTCTATTGATGGCGTTGGTCTTTTAAAAGACCTTAGATGGGTAGTTTCTGCTAAGATGGTCCTTAGACATGCATTGACCTTGTACTTGGTTGTCGGGCATTATCCATTGAGTTGCATTTTATTACTACGAAATGAATTTGTCTTTTATTGGGGGAAAAAACTTACTCCTAGAAGACCCTAAAGAATATAGGTTGGAAAGGGATTATGACAATTGGTTAAAAATGTTACATGGCTCTTGGCTAATCTCCTTTGAGCATGAAAAAGTAAGACTTTGCATTAGAAAAAGAATGAGTCCCTAAGAAGACTACCACAATCTAGACCAATAATCTGACATGGCTAAATAAAAAAAATAGTATTTTATTTTGGAAAAAATATTTAAATGAAAAATTACATTCTTATATAGCACTTGATGTGGCAAATTTTTTTAATTAATATTTTTCCAATTTTTTATTATTCAACTATGTTGGATTGCTAATCTAGAGTTTGGCAACCTTCTTAAGGCCCTATTACTTTTCTAATGGATAAACTCTTAAATTCATATTCAAAACTCTTGTATGAAAATAATCGCATGCACTAAAAAAACCAAAGTCAACCATTACAAGATGAAAAAAACTCTAAGCCTACTTTAGTCTCTAAAATTTTTTTAGGTTAATGATAGTCTATTATCATGTAGAGGTTCACCTATACATTAGACCAATGGTGGAGAAAAACTAGTGGCTAGTTCAATGTTAGTTGTTGGAATTGGAAAAAAAACTTATTTCTTTTTTTCTTAAAAGACATAAAACTAGGAATCTTTTTGTAGGGCCAAAAGTCAATCAAAGTTCCTCCAAAATTGATGGATATTTCAACCGCCTCCTTTCCACACTTGAAGAATTTCAATTGCCATGAGATAATAACTAAAAGGTTTATACCTGGGTGCAATGAAATATCTAGATGAGGCAGGAAAGGTGCCAATTTCAAAGGGTGAGTATTGACTTAGGAGCAAAGGGCTTAGCCATCAGAGCTTTAGATGGACTACGAAGAAAATGCTTTGCAATAGTCATCACCTCGATGCATTGTCCTATATTGCTTAATTTGTATCAAATTGACAACCATGAAGATCATCACATTTAGAAATGGTCTGCTTAATGATGAGGGAAGAAGAAATTTCAAAAAAAGAAAAGTAAATTTTTGATAATTGGAAACTATAGAGAGCAAGAATGCCACTTTAGAGCTTCAAATACCCATCCTTTACATTCATTGATCAAATTGAGCATGTGACCATGAATACACAAAGAACCTTCACCTAAACCTAAACATCTAAGGGTTGCAAAGGAATTTGCAAAATTCAAATAACACTATATAAACTCAAATAAAAGGCTCTAATCTTTGTATAGATAGGAGCAAAATATTAAAAAATGGTTCTCCTTAGCAAGTGCATAAGAGAATTTTTCTTTTTAAAAAGAAAAATTTGGACAATCAAAAATTGTGAAGAGCAAGGAGACATTGGAGCTTCAATACATGGATCCTTGGCATCCCAACCTTAACTGAATAACTGAATTTGCTACAAAATCTCAACCAATGCCAAAAAGACCATATGCCTAAACCAAAGATGTAATGTTCAAGAGCACTTTTAGTTTGAAATTAGCTTTTTAGATGGTGTCAATATGAATTTGGAGGAAATTGAGAAGATGCAACTATTAGCTATTGAAGAAAATTGTTTCCTTTTTATTTGAAGGAGGATACTAGCCGAGGGAGCTCCCAAAATTTTATAGTTCAAAAATAGTCTATTACCATATAAAGATACCCCCATACATTGGACTCTAATAATTCATAATTTAGATTTTTGAATTTAAAATTTCAGAAAAAAATTGAATTAAAATTCTCATGGATATGCTAACACACTATAATTTACTTGGTACTCCATGCCCTTTGTGTCCTTTGATCCAAAGGTCACAAATGACCTTTGATTAAATAATTCATATTTACCTTTAATCAGATTTTTTTATCTTTTCTAAACCTAAAGTTTTATTATATTACCTAATTCTTATCATAATATTTAAAAAATTTTAAGCAATGCATCTAATTTTCCTAACATTAATCTCCAAAACACAATTGTCTCTTTGTTAATGAAACAAAAGGACAATTAGGAATTTGGATAGGTCTTCTATCAAAGTCAATTGGATATTTTCAAAATTTTAAACAACTCAAGGTATGGAAGTATATATAACCCCTTTGCATCAATCTAAAATAGTTTTCAAATAAGCACTACTAGTGTGTGAGCATGAAAATGCAAGCATGTGAGCCTTGAATATATGTGTAAGTAGATATACTACAACTATAGAAGGGGCTAATAACATAAACACCTATAATATAGGTATTTAGAACATAGCTACACTATAATTATGGAAGGTTTCTATAATATACACCTATAATATAGGTTTATAGTCTTCTAGGCTCATAGGCTTACACTTCTAGATTCACATAATAGCAACCCTCTCTTCCAAGTGAAGTGTTTGGATCTAAATTCATATCACCCAAAGTATTTTAGTCAAGGTTGTTTGCTTTTGAGAACATATGTACAATTTTTGTTCTATTATTGAAGTTTGGCAAATTTGTAACTAACACAATGTAAACAATTGTCTTCCAAAATATAATATGCACTTTTAAAAGATTGTCACTCCAAGAGGAGACAAAGAAGGATAATCCAAGTAATGCGTACTCAAAATAATCTTTTCTTTTAACTTCTAATTTTATAGTCTTACAATCTACATCGGTAAAAAATTTGGGTATTTCCCTACACATTTATTTAGGAGTCTAGTACATTTTTGTAAGGTTCATTTTAATTTTTTTTTAAATATCTATTTTTATTTTTTTCTTAATGCTATAGAAAATGATATGTTTATCTTACTAATAGGCAACTTTGATAGGAATTAATCCCTAAAGAATAAGGGGGCATGATTCACCTAAAATTGGCAAGAACAACCATTTTCTAATGCCTTAAGAAATATATAATATTGAAACTCATTTGTAAAAAAAATACTAGACCATTGTAAGAATGTGTTCAAAAAAATTCAAGAATTTTAACAACAAATTTGCAAAGATTATAGCATTTTGAATTAGAAGATTCTTTTTTCAACTATGCCCATTGAGGTCAAAGAAATTCATGAAGTGAGAGTATGTACTCAATATTGGTCTTTTGATTTTTACCACTATATACAACATCATATTAACTATTAGGTCAATTCTATTAGTAGAAGAAGGTATACTACATAATGCCTAAATCTATCTATCAAACCTAGATTTTATTGGGTAGCACTAGGGCACCCAATTACAAAACTTCATATCCTAAAGAAGAGGTATATTTCCTCACCCTTTGTCAAATTCTTAATGAGATCCATTCAATAATGACCATGGATACATCACACTAATAGTGAAAACTTGGAAAGGTCCTTATAATTTATAATTGGACTACTAGTATTTGAATCAAAATTAGTGAAGAATGATCTTCATGAAGGCCAACACGTGATCATTCAACTATCCTTAATTCCTTATTGTATTGGAGATAAGTATACAATTCATCACTTATGTAACTACAATAACATTTTAACCTTGTGACACTACAAGGTACCATTTTGTGGCATTTGGATTGCTATGCAACAATCTAGACAAAGATTGGAAGCATTTTGTCATCTATTTTTTTCTTGTTGACCTTTCATGGTAAGTTATGAAGAGCATGAAATTGAATATGTAGTCTTGCCAATGTTTGACTTCACCTAAATGAGAAGTTAGTGAAAAAATGGATTGCAAAATATGCTATTTTAGTATATTTAGGGATATTTTTGCTCTGTACTTTAAATCTAAAATTTCTCCATAAAAATGATATTTTTGGATTTTAGTCCTACTAATAAAATGAAGGTCATATACTCTAGTTTCTACTAATTTGAATTTTGAAAAAAATCCTAAAATGGAATATTTTATTGCAATTTTGAACTTCAGGTATATTTCTAATGTCTATTGAATTCTAATTTTAGAATGAAACAAAAATTGTGTTTACACCATGTTCTTCACTATGACATACACACATAATAAAATTTTCAAAAATTCTGAAATAATTTTCTGTTTGATTTGGTCTTTCTTCATTTTTTCTTCAAAAATTCTTAAAAAAAACAATTTTCCACAAAAGAATCTAGAAGTTTTGTGAAGGAAAAAAGATATGGAACTTCATCTTTGAAAATAAAAACAAACTTCCTCTTATCAATGGAAATTTTCCATTTGTTTCAAATAAATAAGTAAAAATAAAAACAAACTTTTCTATTAACATGTAACTACTAAATGAAAGCATTCGTACAAAGTGATGGAATTTAACCTCCAACTTTGTGGTCATGAATAGGTCTAGAGTCCAAGGTTAACCTTCATAATTAAAATCATAGGGACCCACCAAATTCTATTTTTTCATTTGCAAACACTTACAAACATTCTTGGTCCTTTATGGATTAACACCTAATGACCCAAAGGGAGTGTAGTTTCAAAATGGGCCAAAATTGTGAAGAATTTGAGCAATTTGTTTGTTCATTTTTTCTTGAGATCAAATAGAATGTAACCATAGGATCTTTAGTGTAGTTCACATTGAAAGTGAGAACATTAAAAAAAGTAAAGATTATTTGACCACAGAATTTAATAGATGTTTAAGTTTGAAGTTTTACATGGGTCAATGGGAAAATAGGGCATTGCATTTTGAAGGAGTATATCTTAGTGAGAAATGATGAACTTTTTTAGCTCAATGAATGATAAGAGAGTTGAAAATGCTTATGTAAAATTTCACAACATTCTAGTTATTTTGCAATTTTTGGTGGAGCTTGCAATGCACAATAGTCACTAAAATGAGAGTAGTATCTATAAGAAAAATAAGAATGGGCCGAAGAATGGGCCAAGGAATGGGCACACTTATCTTCTCCTTAAGCTCCATGGATCTGCCCTTTTGAGGTGGGCAACAATCACATTGGTTGGCTGACTTTTTAGTCCATGTCCAAATTGATCCACAAAACATGCACCATAAACTACACTAAACCACTCAATTAAAAAAAAAATCCTCAAGACGGAGTTTAACATGGAATTTGAGGAAACTACCACCATGGGATTTATAACGCAGTCTATTATCTAGAAATATGTTTTAATTAAAAAAATCAGAATTTGAGAACGGGCAGCTCAAAAAATGAGCAGCGACCAGAAAAATGGTCATTTGCGGTTAAAGAAAGCAATTTTAGTTCGCCTATGCTCCCTACGAAACTGACGACGCTACAGTAAGGCTTACTGATGACAGTGGTGAGCCTCGCAAGTCGCAACAGCATCTTTCAGCTACGAAATGCAAGTCTTCGCCAGTACGAGACGCTGCTGTCCCAAAATGCACCTTCTCAGCAAATGATGTAAGTTAAATTTGTCAAGAGCACTATTTTTAGATCACGCGACCGTGTCCCTCTCTCCGTCAGATGCGTGGAAATGCACATCGAGCAGAACAGAAGATTGCAGTTGGCATTCTGAATATCTCGAGGGACGAGGGCATGGCATTGATGAGACGTCGACTTTGCATGCTCAGGTAGGTTGCCATCCTTTCCGAATCAAGGCTGTCTAAATTTACGCACAATGGAACGCTCCTGCTGTCCTGCACGCAACGGTGGACGTTGCTTGAGAGGTTTACTTGCTTGCTGGACACCTTCAGAAGCCAGCTTTCAATCGGGATCAGTCTCACTCGCCTAACATACTACCCATTCCAACCCTACAGTGGCTAAAATTAGTCAGTTTCCGAGGAAGTGCCTACCAGCTACTGCCTTCAGCGAAGACGGAGTTCCATTTTTGTCGACACAAAACCATTTTGGCTTGCGTCTGTCACCAGACGTGAAAAAGGTATCCGACTTGTCAGCAAAGAAATTCGCCAGCGATGAGCTCCTAGTGGGGAATGTGCAATTGTGCAACTCAAGCTTGCAGCCCTCCACCTTCAATTCAGCAGAGAAAAGTGAAATCCAGGTTCAGAGGCTTCTACAGTAGATCTGCTGCCTCCGTCCGTCCTAAACCGCGTTTTTTTCCTAGTAAGCGTGGACTTCCTTGGATTTCAGATTATGGTAGATCAAGGGATTTGAGTGTACAATCGTATGCCGTTACTTACGCAGATATTTGCAAGAATCTGGGTACATGTGTGTTTAGTTTGTTACCTAATATAGCGCTCTTCATTACGGAGTATTTAGTTGCTACTCCAGGATTTGGTTTGGTGAATGAGCCAGTGTTGATGGAAGTGTGCAAATGCCTGGAAGACACGTAACGTGGTGACTTTCAAGTTTTCTGGCTTCCGTAATTTTGATCTTTTAAAAAAAATTCTTCTTGTACTGTAAAAATGAAAGATAGCTCTATTATTTTCTGTCATGACCTGTATTTCTGAGGGAAATGTAAAACTCAACAGGGTATGATTTCAAAGTCAATTGAAGTGTTTGCACTTAGTTGACCCTAAAAAGGCACAAGTTTTCAAATACCCTGAAAATAAGTTTAAAGGGCTTAGTGTCGCCTTGAAGGTTAGATTATCTTCTAAAATCTCTACCTTTTTTCAAACTAATTTTCCTATATATTATCACATTTGCATTGCACCCTCTTTTGATTGAAGAGCGAGTGACTGTGAATTTAGGGACTTTTATCTAAAAGCATCTGTTCCCAGGATTGTGATGTTATAACAAATTGTGTTAATACTCCTAATAGAGAGAGAATTCTTTTTTAGGAGTTTCGGATGTGGATGAGATGGCTGTAAATTAATTGAGGAGATGTTTAGTTGTAGCAACTTGAATATTACCGGTACCAATAGAAATATATTCCCTCCGATTCTTAACTAGTATATCACCTTCAGTGAATGGAACCCCAATTGGTTTTCATCTTTTTGGCCTTTTCCAATATCCTTAGTCACTTATTCAAGAGAAAAAAATATTTTCCAGTACAGTAGTGAAGAAGATTTCTTTGTTTTGTTATATTCAATTTTTTTTGCACCAATGAAAAGAAGAGAGAATTTCATTGTCAAGGGATAGAGATCCACCAAGCCCACAAGTGACGAGACGGTGAGCGAGGGTGATGGAGGAGAACCGAGGAGCCGGAGTCCTCGGGGGGGGCTATCACCGTGCAACGTGACTGAGAGGTAGCTGCAGGACAGAAACTGTCGCGAAACCCGCGGGACGCCCACCGCGTCGCCGTCCCCCAATTTCGCCTCCAATAGCGACTTCAGTGCTCCCCAGTGGACCACGCTTAGTTTCCCTCTTATTAAACTCCCTCCCAGACCTCACTTCTCCATCATTCCAACAGCTGTTCACAACAGGCGAGGCGCTGGGTACTAGCTCCCATTAGTTTGCATTTGAATTACACGATCACAATTACAATTGCATTACTAGCTTATCCATATCTATTGCACTTGCTCGAGATCAGACACAGGAATAGTGAGGGTCCATTTACTGCCAGCCTACGAACATCTGATCCGGCCAGCTCTCGATACGGAGAATTTGCTTGGTGGTGATCAAAATATAGCTCCGGGAGATTCGAGTGCTGCCTGCTGGGTATAGGCAAGCGGTTGGAATTGGAACCTGCCCTGCATTAGACTAGGATTCGGATAGGTGAGAATTGGTGTAGAGAGAGCAGTCATTTTAATTGGTGGGCCGAGCTTCCACTATGGTGAATTCGAAGGATTCGCAGTGGCTGTCGATGGCATTGCTGCTGTGTTTGAGCTTGCTAGTGGGCTGTCAAGCGCAGCGGGGACTTCCAGGCCAGTTCACCGCGTGGACGAGAAATGTGAACTTTTCGAAAGATGGGCGGGGAGTGCAGCTGACGCTTGATAAACTATCTGGTGAGGAACCACTGCTCTTTTTCGATTATTTAGTGCTTTTGTCTTTGGGTGATGAGATGGCTTGGTCCGTTTAAGTTTTAGTCGATGGAGTAGTGAGTGTTTGAACCCTTGTTTCGGTACTGATTCTTTGTCTTCCATTCACACATTTCGCGAGATTATATACGCGTTGTTGTTTGTGGCAACTGTAAATTTTTACAGCAGTGTATGTGCGCTCTAGATTTCGTTTCCTGAATCAATTTTTGCGGTGTGAATAACAGCTGCTGGAGCTAGTTCGAAAAGCAGCTGGTTGTTCGGTGGTTTCGGGGCGTGGATGAAGCTGCCGGCTGACAACTCCGCGGGGACTGTAACAACTTTCTACGTAAGTTTTGAACATGCATGCCTCCATCCACATTGCATAAGCTAGTTACACTCTAATCGTCATGTAACCGTTTCAGTCCCCCACCTGAAATCTATTTAAAACCTATTTTCGTACTAGTTTTTAGAGCTCTAAGCCCTAGAATGTCACAACCTAGCTGGGTAATATGTCGGTGAGAACACTCGTGTCATTTCTACACGTTTGACCATTCTACGTGAAAACCTGCTACATTTTGATTCTGAGTTGGATCTCTTCATTACGACTCTAGTAGATTTTGGTCTAACAAACGATTTTTTAATTGTTTCCCTCGATCTGCAGATGTCGTCTTCAGGCCCCAACCACTGCGAACTCGACTTCGAATTTCTCGGCAACGTGAGCGGCCAACCTTACCTCCTCCACACCAATATCTTCGTAAACGGCATCGGCGGTCGCGAGCAGCAAATCTACCTGGGCTTCGACCCTTCCGCCTCCTTCCACTACTACAACTTCCAATGGAACAAGGATCTCGTAGTCTTCTACGTCGACAACACGCCCATTCGTATGTTCCGCAACTTGCAGGGCCTGGTCCCCAACTTCCAGTATGCCAACACCCAGGCCATGGGGGTGTACCTCAGCATCTGGGATGGTAGTCAGTGGGCTACCGAAGGGGGCCAAATCAAGATCGACTGGAACGCCGCGCCCTTCGTCGCCACTTATCAGAACTTCCGACTGAACGGCTGCGTTGTGAATCCGTCTGATACGACGGCCGTTGGGAAGTGCCAGACGAGTACGTTTGCTGCGCCCGGAGCGAGTGCGCAGAAGTTGTCTACGGCAAGGATAAGGCAGTTGAGGGTGGTCAAGGCCACGCAGGTGAAGTATAACTACTGCGACGATCGCAAGCGGTATCCGGTGCCGCCTCCGGAATGCGCGTACAATATTTTGTAGATCGATTACTATCATTTTTGTATGACGGAATGTTCATTTGAGGGGGGGGAGGTGTTTGAGGGATTATTTGCTGAAGACTAATTGGTCTTTCAGTTGATGAATTATATGTCTCTCCTGGGTGGAGAATAAGAGAGATTTGATTGTGTGAGACTGGTTATTTATTGATTCTAGATTAATTGAAGCTTGCGATTTCTGTTATTTGGAGATTTTACATAGTAAAATAAATTTCCTTGAAAAATTCGAGCAATAGTTTATTGCAATTATCGTGGCTTGAACTGCTGGTTTTGAAAATTCCCGACTGTTACTTGAGTCATGAAAATTGCGGTTACTATTTGCATCACTGAATGAGAAATTTTGGAGATTGTTTTTGGGAGATCATAACAGAGCTTTGTAGAGATGACTTCGGGTTTAAAAGTCATTTCACTATTCAACTGAAAGGTTTTAGACTTCTATGACTTCATATGATGGAATAAAAGAAGATAATTAACTCTCTCAATTCAAAGATAATGACCATAGACATTAATTTAACTAAAGCATGCTTACAGTATTCGTTGATAAATTTCACGAAGGTGTCAGTACCGGTAGATGACTAATTATTGTTCAGAGCAGAGGTGAGCATAAGGAGATGGGATTACGTTCGTAACGTTTAAGGATCCTCTACCGTATCAGTGGAATTATTGTCAGGATCGTTGACTTAGCTTTGTCTCTGTTTTTGAATCGGCAATATTTCATCTTTGATGATTGGTTACCCTCATTGTTCTGCCCAAGATCTGTATTTATCAAGTGGACATAAGAAACGTCAATTTCGACAAATTGGCGATATTCCATTACTTTGGCATGGTTCAACCTAAAATCTACACCTAGTTTGTGCCCTGAAATTAAATTTTAGACCTTTGTGAGGATATTTGTCACAATTTTCGGCTTGTGGGATATCGCCAGTTTATCGAAACTGACGTTAATATGATATCAAATATACATTAGTTCTGTTAACTAGATCATTGTTTCATATTGGTGTTCCGATAAAATCCTTATCAAACTGGGAGCCTGTTGAAACGGGAGTGAACTTTGCGTGATGAACATGTTAACACATGATGTTAACAACCTTCGCTTTTGTTGACATTTGTTTTTAAATGGTAGATTTTCATTCGCAAATTACGAGACATATTTGTCTTTAGAAATAAAAGTTGTAGACTGGGAGTTGTTCGATTCACAAATGCTGTCAGCAATATTTTTTTATAAATTTTGAAAGGGAAATTTCAAAATTTATTCTCAGTTCAATTACAAGCTAAATATTATCACTTTTCAAGTAAAATTTCAGGTTAGAATGAATTTGAAATAAGGTTCCTTTGACATGGTGATTTATTAAAAAATTTGTGTTCTTAAAATCTATGACTTCATTTTTGCAAATCCAATTTTGAACTAGAGTGAATGTAGTTTTGGCTTGGTCAACTGCTTGACATACTTGCACATTTGTAATTTTGGAAAAATATGTACTCTAGTAACACCAAATCCAACCATTGGATAAAGTATCTCCAAAAATTAGTATGACTTTCATCTAAGCAGAAATGAGAAATGAGAAGATATGTCAGTTTCAATCTGTTTCATCGTCCACTTTGGGGACGTCGGAGCACTCCAGGGTCAATAGTGTAATTGTATATGATTGAAAGCAATTGGAGATTTCTGCTACACAATTGAGAATTACACCAGAATTACAACAGGTAAAAAATAAAAATTTGTAAAGTCACTAATAAAAATCAATGGAATGAGCCTGGTTTGCAATTTTGCATGGACAACTTCTTCACCAATAACTAACCTTAAAACGGCCACGGTGTCACTTTGTGAGACACCGTTGATTTCAGGTGAGCAGTACTTAATGAAGAACAACATTTTTACATCCATTTTTCTAGAGTTCTTTGAATGTGTGCATTGGATATAGGAGGAAATTACCTCATTGAATTATTATTGGAAATTCTATAGAAAATGCAGGAAAAATAAAATTACAAAAAATGCCTTTTAGTAGTGTATTTTGGCAACTTGTTCCTTCTTGCTATTGATATGACATAAAAAAAGATTTTGGATTTGAGCCCAACTAACAAAATGACGCGTACAAAGTTTTGTCTCTATTCCAATTCAAAAATTTGAAAAATCTTAAAATTGAATACTTTATTGCAATTTGAACTCTTAGCCTATAACCATGTTCTATTTATTATCTGATTATAGAATGACATTAAAATTTGGTTTACATCATGATGAATTGCACTATATTGTACACTCAAGGTTTTATTTTCGCAATTTGTAAACTTATTTGGCATTTGATGTGAATTTTCTTCACTTATTCTTCAAAATTTTATGATAGTTTTAAACTTTCACAAAATAATTCTGAAAATTTTACAACTTATAGAAGACATGTGGCATTTTATCTCTAAAAAAGAATAAAATAATTTCCATTCTTCATTAGAGGAAAAATAGAGCATAGAAAAGAAAATATCTTAAGGCTTATAACATAGTCATGGGCTTTGTCCTTGAACCCCTAAAGGACAATTGTCCATTCAACAGACAATTGAAATATAGGTAGGTTCTTATAAATTCAATTTTGATCAGATGTTCACAAAATTTTGCCAAGAGGTGTGAACATGTCCCCCCTAAGTGGGAATATAATTTTTTTCCAATCAGGTGTCTAGATCAAAAGTTATGTTGCCCTAAAATTCTTTTTATAGGGTAGATTTTGCAAAGCTCCTTTTTTACTTCTAAAAGTTGACATGTATGTAACTTATATGATATAAAATGAAAATATAAAAAAATAACCATATATAGTGTAAAAATCTCAATTTCAGAGGAGTTAAAGTTTGTTGGCCCAGTCAGATAAGGTAAAAAAATAATTTTTTCTTCTAACTTCAAACGTTATAATCTTTCAATCTATGCAGTCAAAGTTTTTGAAATATTTTCCACACATTCCCCATAGTAGTCTTGTACAAGTTTGTATGATTGAATTTTGAAAAAAAGAAAACCTTTTTTCCATTTTTTCTTACTGCCTTGAGAAGTAGTAGTTTTTCACAATTTGTACCCAAAATATGCCTTCTCCTTTAGAGGTTAAGGTTTAAGCAAGAAGATGAGGAGACTCCTCTTGAAAGAAGATTGTAGCTAGGACTAATGTAACAACACCTAAAAGCAACACTTTTCAAGTCCCATTACCTCAAAGGTCAAATGATCAAAAAGAATAAATGAGATTCTTAGGAAATTTAAGAAAAAAGAAACCCAATTGGTTTTAAAATGTTTCAACTTTCATTGGTAGCTTCAAAAATTTCTCACCTCTCATTAGTTGCTTATAAAAATTTGTTGTGGTTTTGAGTCTTAAAAATATTCATTCAAGGCCATTTTTTAGGTGTCAAAGAACAAAAGGTGTTGTAATTTGGTACTTCTACCTAAAATCTCAATTGATGTTGTGGATCTAGCTCCAAATTTTTCCTAGACAAAAAAAACAAGAAATTATCATTTATCACTCTTGAAGAAATTCATTAAATTTCAATTCATATTTAAAACAAGGCCCCCTAGTTGGCAAGAGTATGTTAAGAAATGCAAAATTAACCAACTACAAAAGAATAGGAAGATTTTGCATTTATCCATCAATGTAAAGATGGTGGAGTTTTTGCACCCTAGGTTCACAAGACCACATGAATTCTAGCTTTGGCTAAATGGATTCATCCGCTTAGTGACTTTTTTAGCTAAGTTACTTTAGCTTTTAGTTGCCCCTAGCAAATGGATGTGAATTGCATTGATAGGATGTTTCATAGCTTGTTGATCAAAAAAACAGTATTGCAACTTTTAACTTTAGGTCAAAGAATTGTCGTATTTAAGTAACTTAGAGGGTGTAGTAATCAAGGTGAGTCTTCTTAGCATCTAAATACAACAATTATTTTGAAATGAAGATAATTTAGAACCATTTGTATGCAAAGACAAAATGAAATTTATAATTATTATAAAGATTGTAAGTTATACACATATGTTTTTGAGTCACAAATAATTAATTATGATTTTTGTAAGGATGATGTAAGCTCCTATTCTAAACCAAAAACCTTGGGGGGACCACTTTGGGTTGGTATTGAAAGTGGCTTAGATTAAAATATAAGAAAGCCTATATTCTTTGGAGATAAAAATTTAGAAAAAATGTACAAAAATAATATAGGGCTTGTAGTACAAAGAAGTAGATTTATAATTAAAATAGTTTAGGATATATTAGAAAAATATTAAAAGTAACGTAGGATCTATAGATTATTTGTACAACTCATAGGCTAGTATGGCCCACAACATGGTTGCTAGCATGTGAGCCTAGGATCTTGAGCCCACGAGCTTAGGAGCCTAGGCTCCTATGTAATTAGTGCCTATATTATAAATACCTTCCATAGTTATAAGATGTTTATAATTGTAGGTGTGTACGTTGTAGATACCTATGTTATAAGCACCTTCCATTGTTATAGGATGTTCATATTATAGGTGTCTATGTTGTAAGTAACTATGTCATAAGCACCTTCCATAGTTATAGGATGTTTATATAATAAGTGCCTAATTATATTATGGATATCTATGTTTTAGGTACATATATTATAGGCACCTTCTATGGTTATAGTATATTTATATTATAGATACCTATGTTACAAGCACCTTACATGGTTATAGGGTACTCATATTATAAGTTTGTATGTTATAAACACCTTCAATAGTTGTAGAATATCTACTTACACCTAGGCTCAAGGCTCATAGGCTCTCATTTCTAGGCTCACATGCTAGCATCATTGTGGCCCACAAATATAGGTAAGAGATTTGAAACTTTGAAATTGCAATATGGGACAATTGATGGATGGTTTGGATTAATCTTTTGTAGTTTTCAATAATTTTGTTGCTTTTGAGTGCTTGCACCTTTAATCCATCATTAGTTTTCATTTCATTTTTGAACAGTGTAGAGCAAAATAGCTTTGGTTGAATTGATACCAATTATTTTTGTGTACACTTCATGTTCATAAATGAGACCTTCATCTATTTAGGATTGAACTTTGAATTACAACCCCTTGATGTGCATTATTTTTGATGGTACTATGATTTGTGAAGGATAGAAAATTGTTTTGTCAAGTTGTTAGGATGTAAGGATATATTATTTAGTTTTCTTTGTGTTTCATTCTTGCCATGTAGATGTGAAACTTTGAAGCCCCTAAAGTCATTGTTGTGGTGAAAAAAAACCCTAGATCCTTTAAATACACTAAACCAAAGTTTACACCTGTTTTAACCCCTAAAAGACTAGCATGTGTTTTTTGGCTATATAGCAATTTGGGGCAAGTACATATGACTAGAGATTTTCATATCTTTGGCCCAAATTTTAATAGAGGTTGGATACAAGGAATATCTTTGATATGCAATTAATTTCATGACATTTGAAAATATGAATCAAAAGTTATGGCCTAATATGTTACTTTTTTTTGTAAATGGGTTGTCCAAGCAGATTAGAAAAATCACTTTTTTCAAAAACAAAAATTTGAAATTAGTTTTCTAGAGTTATATATATGAGGAAAGCTTTGAATCATTCCATTTTGATCAATGAGTCAAAACTTATGAGGATTTTTTTTTTGTGGGCAATTATGGATTCTCTACTCTAAAACAAACTTTAAAGTCCTTTATCTTACTCAATTTTCAATATTTTTTGAAAAAAATAAAATCATATAATGTAGATTTTTTATTACAACATTTCAACCACTGAGATTGGCATTTTTCAATTCCATAATTAAATTCTTAATAATTTTCTATTTTGAATCATTCTCTACCATTGTCTACTTACTATTTTTCCTATATGGTGTACAATTCCAAATGATCTAAAAATTTTCAAGCATGTAGCCAACTTGTGTAGGAAAAAGAATGAAAAGAAGCACCACCATTTGGGCCTTATTTCATAGAAAAGGGAGCTTGTAAAGTGCAAATGTGATGTTTTTCACAAGGCCAAAAAAATGATTTTAATGAATTTGAATGCTAATACCTTACAATTTATGTAATGGAAATTTATGAAATTTTTATCACACGTTCTCAAGTCAACATACTATAAGATCCTATGGTTACATGTTTCAAAAAAATATTTTTTTCAAAAATTGGGTACTTGTACTAAAAATGGCAGTTGTAGAGCATTTTTGGTAAAAACATAGTGATATATCTTTAGGGGTTAATATATAGATTCATGAAGTTTTGTGGTTACTTTGACATTAGCAATTGTGAAGATTGAAAATATTCAAGTCATTTTTTGTTAATCAATGACCAATGATAAAATAATAATAATAATAATAATAATAATAATAATAATAATAATAATAATAATAATAATAATAATAATAAACATATCTTTCCTAATAATAAAGTGTAACAAAATTAAAATTCACTGAAGGATACCATATAATAGGGAGTTTTGAGATATAATGTAATATTAGGGTATAAAAAAACATGATTCAAAAAAGAATATCCCCTCAAGAATACCCCATGCACACATGTACTTGACACTAACCACATAGAGTATCTCCCCTCTAAGCCTTACGTACATGGGATTTTTTTAATAAACAAGGCACACCACTTACTCTCAACCAAGCCGGTGAAATTCTTCAAAAATCTACATTTCTATTTATCAAACAAAATTAGCAACATCCAATGCAAACAATTCCACTCACTTCATGCTAAATAAGACCATTGTGATAGAATGTGCCAAAACAAAATTTTCAATCCAAAAAAAAAGGAATTCCAAAGGGGGTCCACATGGCAACATCTCATTCGTCCTTAGAAGAGGTACAAAAGTCAATACTTCAAATTGTACATCTAGCAAAGTGAAACACATGAAATTTTTCATAGGACTAAAGATGTTGAAAATGGCAGTTACAAAATCATACAACATCAGAACTACTCAAACATTTGTCTATGGAGTTCTGTTGGGAACTACACTATGAAGTTGTTGTTTAAGACTAGATTTCCAGAGACTACCGGATTGTACTCAAGTAGAGCTACTGTTTCATGAGCATCCATTTGAAGTAAGTTTGCTTTTGCAGTACCATCTTCCTGAGTGCCATTGATGACTATGATCGCCTTGGGATCACATTGCAAGTGTATAGGAGCATCATCTATACCAAATGAATCACATGAATAAAAAAGTATATAAACATACCCGGAAACAACACACAATAAAGTCCAAGACAAAGAATTTGAAAATGAGAAGGCAAAGTGGCTTTAGAGCAATACCTGAAATCACATAATCGTGAGTAGTACCTTCTTGAGCCTCGTCCATCTCCACAGCCAAGAGTTGCCGGCCCAAGTCAGCCAAATGGGAACCGGGTTTGTGTGTTCAAAAAATATCTAAGTTACATCATTCATTTCAATAGTCTGTGGATTGATCATGCACTTCAAGAGTGCTAAGGCTTTGCTATACTCCATCCCACCTTGACAGATTGGCAAAACCCATGAAGCGGAGGGAATGTATTGTCGAGATTGTAGCATTGGCAAGAGTGTGCCTGGAAGCGTACTGCCGAGTTGTTTTCGCATTTTGTATCTACAATATGTTGCAGTTCTCTCGATGAGATTCGTGTGAGTTAGAACAATTCGGTTCTTTGTGAAAGGAGTACCATGCTTGATGTACTCCTCAATTCCTTCTTCAATTTGTTCAACTGTCACGTTTCTTTGAATACACTGAAAGTGGTCCTGGCCTTTGTCTTTGATACAGTAGCCAAGCATTCCAATAAAAGTGTGTAGCCCACTATTATGAAGGGCTTTTGTGAGAATGTGATGGCCCACTAGGGCACTTTTTACATCATCCCACCTAAGATATTGTTTGATTTGTTTACTAACCATGGCTGCAGAAGAAGCCAAAAGTCTGCACACCATTTGCATGTGCAGTCTGCTTAGACCGCCACCTCTCTCAATTGAAGAAAGGCCTGAGATGCATTCCTTATCAAGAAATTCTTCAACCTTTTCAAGAAGCTTAGTAGAGATATCAGCACTCCCAACTGAAATTGTCACACTGACATCCATTTCTTTTGGTTGCACTAAAGCACGTGTTCTTAGAGTTTTTTTCAAAGCATTCTTTTTCAATGGTGGGTTTTTCAAAGCAGGCTTATTCTTTGCCTTTTGTTTTCCAATAGAATTTCAATCAACATGTTTAGCACCAACACTTTCTTGTGCTCCAGTATTGGAGAATGGACACTCTTCAATGTTTGTTGTTTTGCCTCTGCGGGCTGTACCTTTAAGAATTTAAGACATGGGTGGCGCCAAGATGCAATGCTGCAAGATAACAACAACATAGCTGCAATAGATTAACCACCTAGCACTAACATCAACATTGAAGAACTATACACCTCTATATCACCCAAAACAAGAACTACGTATTGCCAAAAACTAGAAGCTGACCTAGGAAGCACAAAATCCGCCATACAACAAGTAAAGACCAGAAAGAGAAAATTTTGAACATTGGACAGAAAGACTACCCTCTAAACAAACCCAAGATAAAGAAGTATTGAATTTAGTGGAATTGAATAAAACCGAAGTGGGTAGTTCTAGTGGAAAACATCGCAACCCAGGTCGCCAAGCAACAACGGCCCCTATCTTTGTCAGAGCTTCGAAATGGAGGCGCAGTCCACCAATGGAACTCGACGAAGCAACAACAAAGCTTGGTGGAGCAGTAACGGAGCTTGGCGAAGCAACAACAAAACTTGGTGGAGCAGCAACGAAACTTACAAGTGAGAAAACTCAAGAAGAACAATGTTTGAGGAAGGGCACCAAACCCTATCAAGAGATCAACGGACGTCATTTTTTACAGGGATGGCCCAACACCGACGGCTCTGAGGTGCTTCTAGTTTTTTCTTTAAGTAATCAATGGCCCCAGATGACCGCCAATCACGGATTTGGGTCCACTCTCATCAACGGCTCCAAGGGGGGTTGTTTTTATTTTTTGAGTTCATCAATGGTCCCTATTTTCTTATGGACAAGGGTTGTGTTGCCACATTTGGGCACATTGTAAGACCTATTATTATTGGTACCAATGGTGGTATAACAATTATCAGTTACTTGTACATCAAAATTTAAAAATATAGACTGGAAGGTCTTAAAATCATTCCAAATTTAGGACTCATAATAAAAGTTTCAATCACTGAAGTCTATGTTTTTTGATGTGGAATTTGCATTTAGGTGATTGCAAAAAATACTTATCCTTTCTTTTGTCCCCTTGGTTTTAGATGGGTATTTTTTGCTCATTATTTTGGGTTGTATGTCAGTTTTATATGAAATTTGAAATGAAGGTATATGTGGTAGTTGTAAACATTGAAAAAAAATCACTTTTAAGAAATTATTTTATTATTAAAAAAATAACCTCATTTGGATGTTTCCTTTTGCCATTGAAGGAAATAATATTTTGATTAAAAAAAAGAAACTAAAGATCAAAATGAAAAGAGAAGGACTTCTACTAAAGTTACATAAGTCTACAAAGATATTTTCTAAAAATAGTAAAGTATCGACCTTCCTAATGTGTTCAAAGTGCACTACCTTTGTGCTAGTGCAGAGAACACAATTCCTTTCCCAAAGATGCAAATAGTTGAAAAAAAACACCTTCAAGTTAGGAAAAATGAACAATTTTTATTTTGTTTTTTGAATTTTGAAATATTTTCTAAACATCAAACATTAAAGTCTCCATTTTCTGGCTATTTTCATTACTCTATTTTGTACATAATTTATAGAGATAAATTTTTCTAGGCTTGAATTATTACAAACATACTATTTTGAATGCTTCTTCAAATTATCCAGATTTTATTTCATTCAAAAAAATTTATTCCAAAATTCATATTATCCTTTGAAATAGGCTATTTTAAGACCAATATAGCTAGTGTTTCTTGCAACAAACCACCTCTTTTGATAGTGAAGGCATGAAAAAATATAAATCTTTTGAATAAATTGCATGGCTCAAATTTTTAAATAATAAAAATAATAGATAATAGATAATTAATTGGATATCTATAAATGATAAATATTAAAAATAAAATCATATATGTAAAAGCTAAAGCATCCTACATTTTGGTATTAAAGAGTAAGCAAAAAGTAGAATGTCAATTTGAATCTACCACAGAATTTTATATTGAAGTAAATTGATTATGTCAATAAAATTATTTAAAAAAAATTATTTGAGTATATCACATCAATGTAATATTGTGGAGAGTTTTTGAATAAGCTATTGATTTAACAAAATCTCATGTTCTAAATGCATTATTGGTAGTAATGTAGGACATTCATTAAAGACCCATGATTTCAATGAAATACATGTGTTAATTTATACACGTTCTATAGTTGTTCTTTAAGTTTGCATCAAAGAGGACAATGTTAAAGAACAATAGTAGAAATCATTTGTATGCTACAAATTATAAATATTTGTATAGATTCATTTCAAATCAAAACAACAATTTTTATTTCCTATTATTTGAAATATGTTATGAAGGGGTTTATAGTCAACTAAGAATATCTTTAATTTCTTGTATAACAACTATTTAGAATGATTGGAGTTATTTCTTCTTCTTTTCTTGAGTTTCTTACAATTATCTCTCTACAATGGATGCACTAGAGTCAAACAACATCATTTGAATAACAAGTGCACTACAATTAGAAAACTCTTTGTGGATGATAAACATCTCCAAGTATATTATCTTTGAGGTAAAAATAAACATTTTAGTTTAGATAAGGTGTGCACTAGAACTAAGACTACTTCTAGGTATAACTAGGACTTTAATTACGATGGATGTTTCTAAATAGAACCAAAGATGGAGTCAACTCCAAGAGAAAGGGGTGTTTTAAATAAGCTTTTAAATATAGTCCTAGACATAAGATTATAAGTAATGACCTTCAAAGAGATTTTTAGTAAAATTTTACTAGAAGCACAAGTATTTCTAGTAAATTTTTATTGAACATCTCCTTAAAGGTCATTACTTATAATCTTATGTCTAAGACTATACTTAAAAGTTCACTTAGAACACCCCCTTCTCTTGTAGTGAGTCAAAGAAAAGAAGTGAGATCCTAGACAATCACAGTATAATAGTACCAATAGTCATTTTTTCCATAAGCTTTAACTTAGAGGTGAAAAAAAGGAAAATTTGGGGTTGTCTTTTTGTTTGTGGTTAGGTAGTTCACTTCATTTTTCAAATTTGATGCTTGATGCTTTGTTGTTTTGTTTTAAGTCGAAGTGATTTGATACCTCTCAATTATTGTTTATTGGAGTGGATGATTCCTTTTTTAGTGTGTGTTTCAATGCATTTATTGGAAGGTTTCAACAATGAAGCATAATGAAATGTTATTTCCATTCTCATAGCAATATCTGCAAGTGGATAGTTTGAATAATCTATGTCTACAATAACTGTATTGTAGATGATGTTATGTTTGTTAATATTTGTTGTTTCTATTATTGTTGGAATACTAGATGTTTGTATAATACAATGGTTGTTATATTAGTTACTCTATACCATTTTAAAGTTTTCAATTGGTGATGACAAGTAGGGCACCTAGGTTGTGGTAGATTTTTATATAAGATATTAATTATAATTTTGAAGTGATTTGGATGAGAATTTTTTAGTAATTAAAAATTTTCACCACAATATTCTGTAGTTAATTGTAATTTTACTCCAATTTATTATATTCTTGGTTTATCATTTAATTACTAATTATCAAGAATTATTGGTTTACTATGTGTTAACCCCTGAAGTTCCTTGACTATGTTATCACCCAAAACCTTCAAAAACTGCCATTTCTAATACAAGTACCAAATTCTTAAAAAATATCATTTTAGGACACATGTAACCATAGGATCTTGTATTACACTAGACTGAGAAGAAGTGGGAAAAAATTTAGAAAATTCCACCCTATAGATTGCAAGATATTAGCATTTGAAGTGGCAAAAATCCTTTCTAGAGCCCTATGAAAAAACGAGTAGCTGCACTTCACAAGGTCACATTTGTATGAAAAAATGTCCAAAATGGTGGCTCTTCTTTAGATTCATTCTTCAATGTAAGTTGGCTACATGCTTGAAAATTTTCAAATCATTTGAAATTGTGCAACATATAGGAAAAAAATAGTAAGTAGAAAGATATAGAGAATGATTCAAAACACAAAATTGTTAACAATTTATTAATGGAATTGAAAATTCATAATCCCAATGGTTGTAATGTTGTAATAAAAAATCGACATCTCCTGTTTTTATTTTTTCAAAAAATATTGAAAATTGAATTAAATAAAGGACTTCAAAGTTTATTTTAGAGTAGAGAATCCATACTTGCCTGCAAACTAAAACTCCTTGTAACTTTTGACTCATAGATCAAAATGGAATGATTCAAAGCTTTACACATATATATACCTCTAGAAAACCAGTTTTAAATTTTTGTTTATTAAAAAAGTGATTTTTGAATCTGCCCGGATCGCCCATTTATGAAAAAAAGTAACATATTAGGCCATAACTTTTTACTCATATTTCCAAATGTCATGAAATTTTGTGCATATGAAAGAAATTCCTCATCCACACCTTCTATTAAAGTTTGAGCCAAAAACATGAAAATCTCTAGTCACACGTACATGCCCCCGAAAGCAATGTTGCCAAAAAACACATTTTGGTCCTTTAGGGGTTAAGTTATGTTGGCTGATAGAATATATGGTTTGTATGATGAATATTTTTCTATTTCTTTTTTTGGAGCTTATATAATTTTCATACCATGAATCATATAGAATTGTTGGTATAGAAATTCCATTATTTTTTTCTTCATCTACTAGTGGAATCTATGCAACATATAAATTGTTATACTAATTCATGATTTGGTGCATGTGTAAAACCTTGCCACTATATATTTGTATTAAATTGTAGATTTTACAAATTAAAAAATATATTTAAAAATTATTATCCTGAAAATATAGTATCTTTAAAAAATAGTGGTATGTAATTAGTACGAGAACTAGTAAGGATAAATATGAATATAATTTTGATTCAAATGCATGAGTAAAATAGGTTAGTAGTGATTATGGATACAAGAAGTGTAACTATTTTAGTGGTATGACTTAGGGATCCAATATTTGAGCCTTTAATATATCTATAGTATTTCAATTCAAAAAACTCAATGAATGGTTATAATAGATCACATTTTATTTTATTTGTTGCCATATTCATTGGGAACCTCACATATGTGCTCTTTTCATTTGATATATCTATAGAGTCTTTGTCTTGGTTAAACTTAATTGCATTTATTTCTAGTAGAAGAAATGTGTTGTATCTTCATATGATTGTATTTGATAAAAAGGTTGTTCATTGTTTGTTGGAAAAAATTTATATTGTTTTTAAACTCTAATTTTTTTATTAATAAGTTAAATCACATACTTTTGGGTTTAGGTACATGTAGGGATAATTTTCTTATTATTAAGTAACATGTTATTTTTATTTCAAATTCTCTACATTAATAGTAGTATGTTGTAAATTTGTCTCTTGTGATGAAACTACCAAATCTTCAAAATTTCTTTTGCTATTGGATAGTTTAGTAATTTAACCCTAAAGGACCAACATACATTTTTTGTACACATAGCAATTTTGGGCGGGTACGTGTGATTGGAGTTTTTTATATTTTTGGCCCAAATTTTCATAGAAAGTGGGGACGAGTAATATCTTTCATATGCAATAAATTTCATGACATTTGAAAATATGAGTCCAAAGTTATGGCCTAATATGTTATTTTTTTTGTAAATGGGATGTCCGGGCAGATTAGAAAAATCACTTTTTTCAAAAACAAAAATTTGAAATTAGTTTTCTAGAGTTACATACACAAAAAAAGCTTTGGATCATTCCATTTTGATCAATGAGTCAAAACTTATGAGGATTTTTTGTTTGTGGGCAATTATGGATTCTCTACTCTAAAATAAACTTTAAAGTGCTTTATCTTACTCAATTTTCAATATTTTTGGAAAAAAATAAAATCATATAATGTAGATTTTTTATTACAACATTTCCACCACTGAGGTTGGCATTTTTCAATTCCATAATTAAATTCTTAACAATTTTCTATTTTGAATCATTCTCTACCATTGTCTACTTCCTATTTTTTTCCTATATGGTGTACAATTCCAAATCATCTGAAAATTTTCAAGCATGTGCCCAACTTGTCTAGGAAAAATAATCCAAAGAAATGTCACCATTTGGGACATTTTTTCATAGAAAAGTGAGCTTGTGAAGTGAAGCTGCCCGATTTTTTATTGGCCCCAAAAAATGATTTCAATGAATTTCAATGCTTATATTTTGCAATCCACGAGGTGGAAATTTCTGAAAATTTTACCACATGTTTTCAAGTTAGCATACTACAAGATTCTATAGTTACATGTGTCAAAAAAAGGTTTTTTTCAGAAATTGGATACTTGTACTAGAAATGGCTGATTTAGAGTATTTTGGGTGAAAACATAGTCATGGAACTTCAGGGGTTAAACATTTTTGGAAACTTGTAGGTACATTTGTGAACCACCATATTGGTTCACTACTTAAAAATCCAAAAATATAAACATTAGGCCTGAATTTGCAAGTGTGGAAGTGTTAGTACTCCAGATTAAGCCACAACCATCAATTAGGGGGTTTTCCGTTGCATAGCAATGAAAACTTCAAGAGGTTAGGGCAAGATGCTAGAAAATGCAATAAGGAGAAAATTAGGGGAAATTCTAGAGAAAAAGTGGGGACCTAAAATTCAAAAGAGGTTAAGCAAGATTTGGTAGAGTAACCAAATTAGGCTAATAGTTAAATGATGACAAAATGAAAACCAAAAATGCAAAATCAAAATGAAAACAAAAGATTAGAAGTAGGAAATGAAACTAAAAGTAAATTAAAAAACAAAAAAACAATAAATATGAAAAACAAAAAAGAAGTTGGTAAACTTAAAACTACTACTAGAACACTAAAATAGTGGTAAAACCACTAAAGTAGGCAAAAAATAGTACTTTAGGGGATATTACAGCAAATTAGTGTAGTCTACACTAAATTAGCGCAATTACAGTCATTTAGCGCGTTTTACACTAATTTATCGAATTAACAGTAAATTAAGGGGGGATGAAAGTAGTTATGAAAATTAATCCGTTAGAAAGTTGGGTTATAGGAAAATTTAGGGTTTAAAGCCCTCTCTCTCTTCTTTTTTGGAGAATTTTTGGTGTGTGTGTGTGTTTTGAGAGGAATGTTGTGATTTGTAGGCATTTGGAGCATGAATTGCAAATACTAGCAAAAAACCGTGTTGCCTCCAACAAAATTGAGGTGATGTAGTTTTCTGTTTTTAGCCCCCTAACGCAAAATCTGTGTTAATTGTAACACAGTTTTCTAAAGACTATGTTACAATTAACGAAGATTTTGCATTTGGGGGCTGAAAATAGAAAACTGCATCACCTCAATTTTGTTGGAGGCAATGTAGTTTTCTACTAGTGAAAAGAATAGGGAAGGGGAAAATTAGGAACAACTTGTCAAGTAGGTTTCATTGTTTAATAGAAGAAAATGGGTGAAAAATAAAGGGTTTTGAAGTTTGATGGGAAAGTACTTGAGATGATGGTAAAAATGTGAGTTGAGATTGGAGTGCCAACTTAAATGGGTGATTGTAGAAGCGTAGAGAATTGAATGAAGCTGAATTTTAACGGGGTGAAGCGCCTTGAAGTTAGCTTTTTACAAGCTACGGCTCACCCAATTTGAAGCCAAAACATGATAGTGGTGGACAATTTTGTGCGAGGAAGTCAGTTGCTGCAACAATTGAGGATTGCCAACTTTGGCAGGCAACAATGGGAGAACAATAAGGCAAAATCAATTGAAAATTGGAGGGGTGGTGCGCCTTGAAGCTGGCTTTTCAGAAAGTCTAAGATTGACCCATTTGGAGCAAGAACAAGACAATGGAAGTTGCTTTAGTGGAAGAGGGTCTTTTGCCCATTGGAGGAAGATTAATTTGAGGTTTTTTTGTATAATCCTTCACAATTGTAATTGAATCAATACAATTTTCATTGCACTTTGTTAAGAAAAATGTTGTAAGTGTAATGTTCGTTGAGTTAGAATGGTTAGTGTGATAGAGGATGCATAAATGTGAATCTCATTTTTTAGGGTTTTAGGGCAAGTGCAAAAGCGCTATTCAAATTGAATTAAATTAGGGTGAGCTAAATTGAATGATAAAAAAAAACAAGGTATTAGTTAATTGCCTAAATGGAGGTGGATGTTCCAAAAATTGAATTTAGAAAACTAAATTGAAGTATAAATGGAAAAAATGCATGTGAAGGGGATTGTTTTGGTGAGATGCAATGTGCTGTGATTAATATTTAGGATCACATTTAGGCCATTTTGAGCCCCAAATTGCACATTGGAGTTAGATTTATGCATGTGAAGTGGTCATAATTTTCTTGAGTGCTTAATTGGATGATGGTAGGTTGTTAGGAGGTGTATTTGGTGATGTGAGATGGACTACTCCATTCTTACTTGGAGCCACTTAGGTAAAAATTAACCAAAAATCACATTGTTGAAGTCCATTGCTTGGAAGGCAATTTAGGTGGAGGTCCTAAATACTCCCTTCCAACCAACTCTAGGGGGTTCTTTGCCTTGTGGTGGAAAAGCCTCATAACATCTTTATGGTATTTTGGATTTCACATATCCTAGTTGCAAAACAATTGTCTTGGGCTAGCTCAAGTTGTTAGGCACAACTAGTTAGTGTAGTCAATTATGTGCAAATGATTTTTGAAATCATCTTATGTGATAAGGGTGCACCCATTCAATATTGCAAGTTATTTGATAGTGGGGATGATTTTTCATAATTATTTACTTAGAGTGTACATATTTGTATCTGAATTTTGTGGATGATTATGACATTTCTTGGACTTTGGTGGATCCAATTTTTGCTAATTGTATATCCATGAGAAGAGGGAGGATTCATCAAGACATCATTAAATAATTTTATCTTCACATTTTAGAAGGCATGATATTTCACATGTAGATGAGCATAAGTGTGTCTCTTTGCATAGTTTGTGTTGATGAAATGATCCTCCATTTTCGGGCAAAGAGCTCATAGAAGTCCAATATTATATCATTGTAGTTTTAATCTATTGGAGCATCTTCTAATTTATTGCCTCCTTAAAAATATCTTAAAAGTCTCTTGTATTATGTTTAACAAATTTGGTTGTATAATTTCCGCATATGAAGTCTAAACACATCTAAAAATACATTGTATAATTTCTACATATAAAGTCTAAACACATGTAAAAATACACTAAAGGTCCTCTCCATCACTACAATTTGAAGGGGTGCATGTAATAAAAGTTACATACTAAACTTCATCAAAACTTATTTGCACCCAAGGCTTGTTTGGCCACTTGACTAGTACGAACAATATATCAATTAAACACGATGAAATTGTGCTCATAACATTGTTCACCTATGCAAATAGGATGCCTTTGATGGCAAGGCAAGTGTTGAGCACTAGTCTTTGATATTTAAACTTATAAATAATGGTTGAAAATCCCCAATGGTTAATAAAAAGTGAGCCCAAAAAAATTATTGGTTAGATTTTCAAATTGAAGGATTCAAAACCAATGAAATTTTTGTAGCACCAACATCAACTAATAAAAGAAAGTGGTACATGTTTTTTGGTCATCTAGTAGGCCATATGTTTGCATGGGTCCTCATACTAAAATATAGAATTCTAGCTCATGTAGAGGTTAAATGTTGAAAAATGTAGGAAGGGATCTATAGCAGATGTTAGACATATATGTATTCCTTGAAGGTGGGTATTGAGGTTGGTCACATAGTTGTTAGGGGTTAGGATTCAACTTGGATTGACTAGGTTGCACCACATGTCTTGGATGGCACAATAAGTAGAAGGAATTTCTCCATGCAAAATGTCATTTATTTAAGCAAAAGTAATAAAATTACTTGACAACAATAAATTTATTGTAATATTGTAATGCAAGTGGCCATAGAAGGGACAAGAATTTTTTTTGACTCTATATATAAATGGATGCCATTGATTTGTGGAAGAATGCTACTAAATTTTGGCATTTATTTACAAAGCTTCATTAGATCTTGCAAAGTTAGCCAAATAAATAGTTGAAGAAGGTGAGAAGTTTGATTGTTAAACTTTTATTTATTTATGCAACCTTTTTATTTCCATTCTCAATTCCATCTTGGATGAATTGAAAGATCCGTGGCCTTTGTACAGTGAAGAGTTATGCCAAGTTCTATTTTTGCCAAGGATATAATGTAACCCTTTTCTTTTTTTTTAAAACCCACAATTCCTTGACATCATAAGATTCTAATGAGTGTAAATTTTGAGTTTGATGAAAATTGGCCAATGACAATTTTGAGGTTGAGAAGGTGACACCCATGCACATTGAAGAATAACCAACTCATTCTTGTACAAAGAAGAATGTTTTTAGGAGAGATCCAAAGTTTTCTTGAACATTGCTTCAAAAATATGACAACAATAAAATATTCTACACTAAATAGTGAAATTGAGTTGCATAAACAATTAGGTTGTGTTACCCCAATCTAAAATTTACTTTCCAAGCCATCAACATCAACAAATACTTCTACAAGTATTTCCATTTATACACATGGAAATTCATGTGTCACAACTACAACCATCTTTAATTCAACCCTAGTGCATTCTTCTATAGTAACTTACTAATAAATATTTCTATCATGTCAAATGTCAAGAAATCAGTATGGGGCAACTTAACTTAATTTCACTAGGTAATTAGTGTACCTCTTGTCATTTAATTACTGAGCAGGAACTTCTAGACTAGCTGTGAAAGCTGTAAGCGGCAAGGGCGGGGGGGGGGCACGAAGCCCCCATCACATTACACAACAATCAACAGAAGTTGGCTGGCGCAAGAAAGTGCCAGACCAAACAACAGGGTTTACAAAAGTGAGGGCTCCAGACCCTCTTCTAGACTAGCTGCTGCAAAATAATGTTAACTTAAGTTATGCTAAGCTTGTGGGCTCAAGACGTACTGGCAGCTGTGACATTATAGCTCAGGGCCTCCGTTCCTGTAAGTTAACCCCGAAACAATGCGTCGGACATTTTTTGTCCAATGAATGGCAAGGAATTCTCCTCTGTAGGACAGAATTGCAACTATTCATCTCCGGAATTAGGGGTGAAAAGGAGAGATTTTTCACAGTAGTTTGACTCCCAATGAGTATTTCTGATTTTTATAAAATAGATGATGTCACACGGTTCCAAAATGGCTTGAATTTCCATGGTCACCAGCCTGGCTTTCAAGGGTTAAGTTATGTAAGTTACCATGCTAATAAGTTCGGTTCTCAAAATTGTAAATGAATCATGTACATGTAAAACCTCTCTTAGTGCATGGTGCCAAGACTATATACTAAGAGAAGTTTATGCATTTAGAGAGGCCACAATAGTTTTCAAGTAGCTTTTCATCTTGAATTCATGCACAGGCCCACCTACTCTTTGCAACTCTCTTACTGCATATATGCACTAAGAGAGGTTGCACTGAGAGAGGTTCTATGTGTACCTACAATTGTACAGTCCAGTACCCTCTCGGTCTGTCAATCTGCACTGGAAGTCGTCCTCCCTTCCCTAGTGGACAGGAACTGAAAGAGGCTCAACAGTAACTTAATTCAGTCCTTTGCACTTTCTTTATACTTTTGTACAAAACTGGAAAGAAGAAGCTACGGTAGGGGAAGGGAAAATCCAGCTCCTACACAGATTCATAGGACAGGACAGGACCAGACCAGCACCAGTGATTTTCTTTCTCTAGAGTTTCTTATACTGAATACTTAATCTTGATTCAATTTTTTTTAACTGACTTCAAAGTGATAAGGACCAACTGAAGGAGCAGCATTTTTGTGTGACTTCTGACTTCTGGATGATCCATGCCTCCTAAAAAAATACTAACTTATTAATAAGTCCAACATGAAATGAGAGTTCATTTGTTGTTTTTGAAGGTAATATTTTGCACACTTAAGTTAATCAACACATACTGCCCATCATGAAACACCTACATTTTCATCAAAAAGTGCCACTTTTTCAGAGATATGGATTCCACAAGATGTACACAATTGAAACATGAAAGTCTATAAAAGAATATTATTGGATTTTGATATACTTAGAGACAATACTTTGGAAAATTCATAACTTATTTATATGTTGTCCAAATAATGCATGCTAAAGTGTGTTGAAATTTCCTTCTAAAGGCCAAGAAAATACCATTAAAAACACCTTATGTTTTATAATAGTAACTATGGTCAATTGCAATTAGTGACAATTATAGGCGCACATACTTGAAACCTAAGGGAAAATGTTCAAAGTTGAAAAAATCTACTTGATTGTATGGTGAATGTGAGGGAATTTGACTACTCACGTTGTTATTTGAAAAGCAAGCTAACGTTGTATTGCTACTATCCAAATGGCTAGGTTGATCACCTCCCCAACTCTTTTAACCCTTGAAAGGCCCTTGGGGTCCCTCTATACGACCCGTATTTTGCTTTATAACTCTTGAATTGTGGTTTAATATGTGAATTATGATACACTTTTATTTACTTATTATCATGATTATGAATTTACTTTGTACTGAAAAATATTTGGTCAATAATTTTTTGATCAAATACCACCAAATACATAATATATTATACAGCCACAAAGGGCTTTCAAGCCCTTCTAGGGTTAACTTACACAGGTCTAGAATGGTGCGTAGTTTGGAATACCAGTTACCGCAGGCTCTCCCAAAGAAGTTGCTTTCATGTGGTCCATATGACACAATGCTGTGGCAGTCAATTCATGTTGCACCTGAGATCGACTCTTGCAATCTTAGGATAACTTAGTGGTTTTTTATTGGAGAAGACCGTAGGTTTTTGTTTTTGGCTCTCTGTTTTCTTGTCCAACCTTAGGCTTGGCTCTTTTGTTACTATTGAGGTTCTGCAATGGATTTCCTTTGTTTCAAAACACAAACAAAGACAAACAAACAAAAACTCTTGAACCTTGGTGATGGAGATAGTCATTGGTCATTTGTTTCCAAATAACCTGGCCATCTAAACCTTGAAAAGGCTCTTGGGGTGTCTTCATACAACCCATATTTAGCTTTATAACTCTTCAACTGTGGTGTAATAGATGAGTTATGATACATTTTTATTTACATACTATCATGATCATTAATTTACTTTGTATTGAAAGATATTTGGTCAATGTTTTCTTGATCAATACCACCAAATACATAATATAGAATATAACTACAAAGGGCTTTTAGGCTCTTCTAGGGTTAATTAACTTAGGATTGGCTTCCAAGTGGAGTTGAGGACCAAGATGCTCACTAATGATCAGTGGGATGGGAGTTTGGTTGCTTTTTCAAAAGTCCCAATTGCACCATTCACTAGTGACCTTCACCAGTCCTTGACTCCATATGGAAGACAACATTTAACTTGGGGACGGCCCTTGTGATGGAAACTATATTTCTTGTGGATGTGAATAACTTAACTTACAAGTGGTTGGGTTGTTTGCACCAAGCTTAGAGAATCTACAATGCATACTCGGCATACAAGCCCTGTAATGGCAAATGGCGGGCCATTCCACGAGGTCCGCACATTGTCGGTTTTCTTCTTTGGCAAAATTGACCTAATGCAAAGTAGGCAATCCAAACGTCAAATGGACTTCTTGTATGATACAAAGAAAGAAAGTAAAGAATCTACATTAAAAAAAAGGAAAAAAAACAAAAAAAAACAAAAAAAACTCTCCATGGAAACAAGGGAAATTTGAATTGACAATACTAAATGACTATTCCCAAAGGGCCCTTCATATTTTGCAAATGAGCTGGTCTAGGGTGGTCGCCCACTGAGGCATTGGAGTGCAGTTTTCCTTCGAAACAATTGTGCGCCGATAGGGTCTGTTCTGTGTTGCAGGTAGCATTGCAGATGTGCTTAGCTTAGCTTAGGGAGATGCCTACCAGGGAACGTGAAGGCTATAACTTAGAGTCTGGGACTGACTGACGGAAGGACTGGGAGCTGCTGCTGCTGCTGCTGCTGCTTCTATGTACAGTAAGTGATCATGGTATTTTAATAACTTATAAGCTTCAGCTTAATAATAATAACCAGCTCAGCCCAGCCCAGCCCAGCCCAGCCCAGCCCAGCCAGGTGAGTTTCCATGATGTTCCCAAGATACCTTGCCTTACCATAACCAATAACCAATATACAGTCAGTCTGCAACTCTGCATCGTCATCGTCACAGCCAGCTGCGGACAGGACAGCTCACAAAGAAAGGCAGGCAGGCAGGCAAATCTTCTCGGGAACAGAACAACAGGAAGGAAGGAAGGATGGAAGGCGGATGGAAGGAACTTATTAAGCTAAGTTACTCACTCACTCAGTCACTGCGGGAAAGTACCCCCATTGCTTCAGTATTGTTTCAAAAGGGATATATATATATATATATATTGATTGATTGATTGATTGATTGATTGATTGATTGATTGTGGAAATTTCACCACATTTCATTGGGCTTAACTGGAACTGGAGATACCTCTGGTCCTGGGACAAATATACCTTACCTGAGTACATTGCTGACCTTATTAATTTCACCAATTGAAAGCGGTGGCCAACAAGAGTTACCTCTTAACCCCTAAAGTAAGTAAGTATCAGGACTACCTTTTCAACAAAAACGCTCCAAAACTGCCATTTCTAGCACAAGCACCGAATTTCAGAAAAAATAAACAAATTTGGACACATTTAACCATAGGATCTTGTTAGTATGAAAAGATGTGGAAAAATATTTCAGATATTTCCACTGTGTTAATTGCAAGATATTAGCATTTGATGTGAGAAAAATCCTTTTAGGTGCCCTACTAAAGAACACCTAGCTGCACTTCACAAGATCACATTTGTATGAAAAAAATTCAAAATGGTGGTGCTTCTTTGGATTGATTTTTCAAGAAAAGTTGGGTACATGCTTGAAAAAATTCAGATCATTTGGACAACATATGGTATAGGAAAAAAATAGAAAGCAAAAAGAAATAGATAATTATTCAAAATACAAAATTGTTAAGAATTTTGTTATGGAATTGAAAAATGCCAATCCCAATGGTTGAAATGTCGTAATAAACAATCTACATCAAATGATTTTATTTTATTTCAAAAAATTAATAAATATTGAGTAAAAGAAAGGACTTCAAAGTTTATTTTAGAGTAGATAATCCATAATTGCCTGCAAACTAAAACTCCTTGTAACTTTTGACTCATTGATCAAAATGGAATGATTCAAAGTTTTACACATATATGTAACTCTAGAAAACCAGTTTTAAATTTTTGTTTATGAAAAAAGTGATTTTTGAATCTGCCTAAACCGCCCATTTATGAAAAAAAGTAACATATTAGGCCGTAATGTTTTACTTATATTTCCAAATGTCATGAAATTTTGTGCATATGAAAGAAATTCCTTGTCCCCACCTTCTATTAAAAGTTCAGCCTAAAATATGCAAAATTCTAGTGACATGTACCTGCCAAAATTTATATGTTGCCAAAAAAAGCATGGTGGTCCTTTAGGATTGAAGATCCAAAAATTGCTTGGGAAAAAAAAAGATATTGAGATGAAACTTAGACCTAAAGTCCAAAGTTCATCATTCAAAATATGGATGTCATAGCGTATTGGAGTTAACACCCAAAGGACAATGTTACGTTTCAAGTAGAAATTGTCAAAAATTGCCACTTTTAGGGGGGAGTGAGGAAAAAAAAGGGAAAATAAAAGATTAAAAAGAACTCAACCAAAAAAATTTGTACTAGACTACAATAGGAATGTGTGGAGAAAATTTCAAAAACTTGTAACACACACATTCAAAGATTATAACATTTGAAGTGAGAAGAAAAATGTATTTTTGACCTTACCTAGTATAGGGTCAACAATCTTTAATTTCTCCTAGAGTGAGATTTTTGCACTACACATAGTTATTTTTTTGACATTTGCACACTAGATCATGTTAGTTATATACTTGCCAAATTTCAAAAGTAGAATCCTCAAATTTCTAAAATTCTCATAAAAGACATACATGTTGACACCTTGTTTCAAAATTTGAAAAAGATCCATTGAAAATTGACTTCATTGTAACCTATATAAGTTTCCAATTGTCCTTTAGGGGTTCATAGATTGATTTGCCAATTCACTTGAACCATCTTGATTTCAAAGAAGATGGGCGAGGTTGACCAATTGATACACAAGGTGCTTGAAAAAACAACTTGAAATTATTTTCTGACACATGCCTTAAGCAATTGAGTTTTTTTTATTATAACTTGTGTTCTAAATTCCAAAGAACTCCAAATTTAAAAATAAGGTATGTCATGAGTACTTAAAAATTTTCTTATTCTATTTCTTCGTAGTATATTAGTGTGATATAAGGGAGGCAATTTGATAGATAAAACTTTGATTAGGTTCATGTTGAATCTCCATATGGTTTTGGGTCAACAAACATAATGTATAGTCAATTCAACATGAACTTGGTTCTTCATACAATTCTACATATAAACATACACAATGACAATATGAACAACAATTTATAACTCACTAATATCACACAAAAGCAACATCATGAATGACACTCCGATCAAGATGAAATTCAAAATTCATTACTTTGCAACATATGAAAAACATGCAAACAACTTGGTATTGGCTTTCATGTGACAAACAATGGATAACTAAACAACTTGATTCCTCACACTTAAACATTTGAATCGGCCGGGGAATCGGCTCCACCACATTGGTTGACACAACCACCTAAAATACCTTAATTATTCTCACTAGGTAGCTAATACAAAGTCAAATTGGAAAAGATGGCATTTACACCTAAAGCTTGGAAGGTAATAAACAACAAAAAAAAATTTAATCTATGAAAGCCTATTTGAAAAATTTAGAAAACTCATTGTTTATCCCTCCACCTTCTACATATTTTTAAATAGACTCCAATTGTATGTCACATTTGTTAATTTGGTGTTTTTTTATACAATTTCTATACAAAGAAAGAAGTTTGAATTTGAATATTTGGATTTGCTATCATCTTTTACAATTACAAAGGTTGTTAATCCCTAAAGTCCCTATAAGGGACTCTTGGCTTTTGGGTAGGTTTTTGTGACCTCCATTATTGACATGATTTTTTGTAACTTTTTTTTGAAGATAGAAATCAACCTAGAGTTTTGGAATTACAATTATTATTTTAATTGGTGTCTAAGAGCAAATCAAAAAAGTTATGCCACTGTAAATCAAAAAAGCAGTTTGAGGGGCAATACAAAAAAATCACAAAATATTCTTTTTAAAATTTCCTTTTTTTTCCCAAAGTTTGCATTTTTGTTTGCATTTGAAGTTTTGATTCATTCTATTTGGACTAGTGATGAGTCAATTACAAACAATCTTGTTTTGGAGGCAAACTAAGTATCTTCTTGAAAAAATGACTTACAAAATTCATACTGAAATAAGGCCATATTCGTTATATTGAGACCTTTCGCAGTCTCAATTTTATTATCAACTCGAGGATAAACCGTTTTATCTCTTTACTGGTATTTTTTTATAAATAGGTAACAACACCAACTTTTAGAATTTTATTATTGGATCACTATTTGAGCATTATTTATTTTTGGTTTCAATTCCTAATTTTTTAAATGAATTTTCCAATAACTAGTATTCTGTCTCAAAATTTGTGAAAAGTCTCAATATAACGAATATGGCCTTAAATGCAAATTTTGCAATTTTGCAAATTAAAATGTTTGACAAGTAAATTTTCTTGCTAGAACAATCTCAAAATTGGGATTATTGTACTCTAATTCTATCTTAAAGCTATTAACAATTGAGTTTTTCCTTCACTTCTAAACCTACTTCTACTTAACAATTTTTTCATGAGTGAAAATAAAATAATTTTTTGTTGAAATTTTTTCTTAGATTCTGAACTCAATTATTTAATAAAAATACCAAGTACATAATTTCTAAGTTAAAATAGATTCCAAGCCAAAAAATCGAGTAGATGAAGGTGCAAAAAAACTTGTTTTCTTCACTTTCTATACAAATATCTTATACAAATGTCTTCAATTTCACATATCTTGCCCTGTCAAAGTTTTGAAATTTCTTCCATACAATCTTATTCTAATCTAGTATAAGATCCTATGATTAAATATGCAATTTTTTTAAAGATTTTTTCCTTTTTGAAATAGAAATAGTAGTTTTGAGTGATTTTTGATGGGTTAAAGGTATTTTTTTAAATCTATATTTGGCACATGTGCTCAAAATATCCTTCTTTTATATGAATAGTGAGTATAGAACTTTATTTTCTTAAGATGTACTCACTTGATTAGAAGCCCTTGTAAGTTAGAAGTAATTGCAATTTAAAAAATTGTCTCACTATTGTCTAAAAATTCAAACATCCAAACTTTTGTTTTTTAAAATTTCAATTCACTCATTTTTGTCCATACCTTTGGAGATTGTTTTTACATGAATTTTGCAAAATATATTGGTCTCAGAACTTTCTTAATTTTAATCATTTTTTATTTTTATTTTTAAATGCTATAAAACTTCAAGTATTCACCTCAAATGCAAAAAACAACCAGTGTTTCTTTCAATTGTCCTATGGGCACAAAAAAATCGATGTTAACTTGTTCCATCTCTCTATATTATCTATTTTCAGATTATGTAAATTACCTAGTTATACATTCAAAAAATTTAAAATGTTTTATATCATATCTTTATTTCCTCAAAAATAATTAGAAGAAAATTTACCTAATTTAGAATTTGTTCTATATTCTCATTGTTAGTTTGTTGCATTTCATTATCCTACATAAAGGTACATACAAATGGGATAATAAAAAACATGTTTCTTTGTATGGGGCATTGATGTGTGCAAGAATGTCCAATTGAGGATTCTATATGGTCACCAAGCGTGTACACACAACTAATGGAAGTGATGTGCCCAAGTCCCATTATCCTTGTCTATATCCTTTTCAATGCAACCTACATCTTTTTCAATGCCACATGTCACTTCCATTGTTACTCGTGTCTTTTCAAATGCTTCCTATACCCTTTTTGTTTGCACTATGCTTCTTCACATTTACACCTTGTTTTTTTTTGTAACACCTCAATTTTTTTTGATGACTTCCCGCTCCTTACTTCCAACTTGGAAGTCTATAACCAAAAAATTTGCCATTTCACCTAATGATTGGAGATTGGGTTGGAGACTCCAATTGCCCCTAAATTGTGTTTTTTTTCCCAAATTTTGAATCCTATCCTAAAAACATGAACTTGTTAATTCTTATATCTTTGTGTGACAGACACATGCAATAACCCAAAGTTGTTGGATGTGGCACCTTTGATGACAAAGATTCTAGACTACCATTCAAGTCCAATAATTCCAAAATAATACTCCTTTATTACTACTACTATATAAGAACAACATTATTGATTGTTACAACACTATACCAGTAATTACACACATTTGGTTTGTAATATCTTTATATATATATATATATATGTATCATTGACCTAATAATTTGAATTTTTAATACTTTAAAAATCCTTCAAACAAAAGTACTTCAACAAAATTAATAAAATAGAAATCTAACTAGTGTTTATTAAAAGAATACTAGCACTTCAAGATATAAAACATCCCATTATACACTCAAGGTGCATGGAAATGCTTGATTTGTACTAGTTTTGTATCAAAATTTTGAAATCAATACAAAATATGTACTATTTTTTTGCCACTAACAATTCTTTACCTTAATAAAAAAATTCTATAAATTTCACTCTTAATATATATCAAGTATTAATTAAGAAAAGAAAAAGTAGAAAATGTGATTTTAAAATCTTGAAATACTAATAAAAGGTTTAGAATGTCATAGTCAAATATAAAAACTCAAAAATTTCTAAAATATAATGAACATAAACAATATAATCCTTGAAATTATGAAGGCCTATAATATTATATGTGTGTGTGTATATATATATATATATAATATCTTAATAGTCTTTTATGTTAATTCTCAAGGAGATCACTCCTTGGAATTTAAGGTATACAATTGAAATAAGAGGATATTTGATGTGAGACTATTTACCTTCATTATTGCATCTAAAATTAACATATTTAAACAAAATAGATACGAGGGTGTATTTTCAATACCTATGTTTTAAAAAAAAATTAATTATTGCGGTTTTTTAAGTGAGGCTATTTTACATACAAAATTGAAGTGTCCAAATTTTTCCCGTTGCCACCCTTTTTTACAAAATTTTCCTTCTCTCTACTATATGTATGTATAGGGTACACACCATGAAACCAACAACAAGAAATCCAATTCAAGTGCCATTGACCAAGTAGTGTTGGTTAATAATAAATTTTACCATTTAACACTTCAAAATCCCTATAGAAACTATCTTGTGAACATCCCATTCAATATGATTGCGTTTAATACATATAGCCTGAAAGATTGAAGTTAAATGGACTACAAAGTCTATCATCATATTGTACAATTTTCAAGTCATTAAATCCACTAAGGTAAATCTCCATATGTATACAATGTGACAGTTTCTACCATTTGTAGTCAATTTCTTGCAATTACACTATTAGTATTGTGGCACAATTTTAGTCAACCACCCTATTATTGTGGATTTTCTTGAGTGTGTCCAATTTATCATCCTTATCTATACCTACAATACTATGAAAAATTTGCATGGCCCCTATCTATTAACATTAACTCATTAATAATGTTCAATTCCTACTACATGATGTTTTTATGTAGCCTAATTTAAACATATTAGAATATGTGGAATTTCATGGCCCCTATGATAGCCCTATATATTATATAATTTTTTTCCTATTTGAATTGAATGGACCCTATCTTTTAACTCACGTAGTTTTCTAAAAACTCAAGAGTGATCTCTTTGGGCCTTAACTTCAATGTGCATTTAATTTTTTTTATGGGGCAATTAGTGCATTCATCTTCCACCTCCATTCTATTACAATCCATGTATATCTTGAGAATATCTTATGTTGAGTATACATTTCATTGAACAACTTCCACATGACAAGTTGTAAACATATCTTAAAACATTAAGATCTTGGACTTTACTTGTCTGAGTCCAAGTGGTAAAAAATTAATGAAGTTTGACCAAATAGATTGGAAGATATTAGCATCCAAAGTTCAAAAAGAAAGCTTTTTTGAACATTGGTTTGTAATTTCAAATGACCTTGACTGTCTTTTGTTGAAAGTTTTTGTACTATGAACTTTGAATATACAATTTTTAGCGTTGAATAATTGAGTTGAAATTCGAGAAAATAAATTTAAAAAACACACAAAACTCTTGATTTTATTCTTTATAAACTTGTTAAGTAGAAGTAGGTCCAAGATTACAAGAAAAGCTAAATCATTATTAGGTCTAAAATGGGATTGAAACACAATAATCCCAATGGTGAGATTGTTCTAGTAAGCAAATTTAACCTTTTTCAACAATTTTTAAAAAAAAAATTATAAAAATTGCATTAAAAAATGGATCCTATGAGTCATTTCTTTAAAGAAGGTGCTCATATTGCCCCCCAAAACAAGATTGTTCATTAGTTTCACATTACTAATCCAAATGGAATGAATAAAAGCTTCACATGTAGAGAAAAATATAATCCATAAGAAAAAATAATTAAAAAAATTTTAATTTCAAGTTTTTGTGGATTTTTTTTGTGAGTTGAAATTTTGGCTTATTGTTGTATAACTTTAGCTCCTGGACATCAATTGAAATAAAAATTTATTTCCCATGAAGCTAATAAGTTTTTCTATCTTATGATAAAGTATTAAAAAGTTTCACTAAAAATTGAGGTTGTAGGAATCTACCCAAAATCCATTTTGTCCTTCAAGGGGACAATAGTCTTTTAGGGATTAAATCATCAATGACGATATTTGTTCAACTTTCTATATGAATATAAAGTGATAGAAAGAACCTTTACTAAATGTTTACAAGTCTTTTGGAAGACAATTCAAAGATGTGTATATAGGACACTTTTAAAGTTTTTAAAAATCTTGACAAATAAAATTCAGGTAAATTATAAAATTGAAGTTTTAAAATTTATAGAATTCCCCAAAATTATTTAGGAATAGTTTAAATGATTGGAAATTATTGAAAGTCTAAAGAGTATTCTACATTCTTGTCTAATACATTTTTTGAACAACATAAATTATATGAATAAAGTATGAATTTTCGAAAGTGCTGAAAATATGCATATCCCGAAGCAACCCTAGTCTGACATGAATAGAGTCTGAGCATTTTAAGTTAGAATATGTAGTGGTGGGTAATAGAAAGGGTCAGAATTGGGTGCACTCAGTTAGTACCTTCCCTTCATCAAGAAATTCAAATTGTGGTGGCAATAAGATATCATGAGTCTTAGCAGCTCAGCAGAATTGTTTCAGTCCGTCTCTGTCAATGAGCCTACACTAACTTAGCTGACAATGGGCAGCCAGCAGCTGCCAACACAGCAAAGGAGATCTCATGAGAGCGTGAAGGTCTGCGAGCCCTCCACGTTTAAGCTTAAAGTAAGTTCAGTTAGCTTACCTCACAGACTGAAGCCCCAGCTATCATAGGAAGCCACTCACAGACTCATCACTAAGACACTAACGCAGGGAGTGAGGTTACACCGCCTCCAGTGATCGAGACCCAGCTGGCTTCTGCTAATTCAATGCCTAATCTCAGTCACACGTGGTAATTGATGTCTTAATTCACGTCAATTAAATTAAGCCTTGCTGTCTGTAACTCCAGTCCTCACTCCCCATGCACTAAGTAAGTGAGCTTACCCCAGTGAGCGCCATACCGAGCTCCAGCTGGGAAGCAGTCTGCCTCATCATGCAGACATCAGCCTCCGTCACTACTCCTACAGCTTATATGATGCACAGGACATACAGATTAGCTCAAAAGTTGGAATTCCAGTGTTCATGTTGCATCGGTAGTGTAATCATAATCTGGAGGTAATTGCAGTACTGCTCCAGTTCATGCGATTCTTGACCTGGAGCAGGAAGGTACTGAATAAGTGGAGAGCGAGCTCAAGGTTCCAGGCGTCTTATTGACTATTCCTCAATGCAGTCTATAAGTTGCAGCTGGTAAGAAAGCACTCCAGTCATGGCGAAGAGTAGTCTCTTCCTGTTTCTTAATTACTTCGGTTCTGCAGGCAGTCGTGCTGTGTTCTTCATACCGAGGTTCACTGTTTGCCATTGCACTGCATTGTTGTAGTATCCACTAGGGTCTTGAAGTTGTTTAGGGATTTTTGTAGCGAAGTACCACCTTGTGCTGAGCTGAGCTGACCTCGCTGAGCACTTTGATTTAAAGAGAGGCTTTGAAATGGGCCAGCTTGATTGATATCATGGCCAGCTTGGTCCCTGCATTGAATGCTAGATGGTCTACTAGTTTTGATCTCTGCAAGTAGCATTCATTGTCAAGAGATACATGAACTCGATTGCAAAAGCAGAGTAGGGACTGATCCCTATCAGTGCAGGGTTTAGGATACTGTCACAATCCGTCAATATGGTGCTAATTTCGTCCTTGCTACTTCGAGACCTAGTTGAACAAGTCAGAGCAGGTGATGTCAATGTCGTTTTTCCTCTTGATGTAACATCTTGGTACTGTAGTTTCTGACTATTTATCGGTTGTGTGTGCAGTTTCTGAAGTGCAGGAGGCATTCTACAACTCTGGCCCTCATTATCGTTACCGGGAAGACTCCCATCAGTTGTACTGTTTTACTGGCAATCGAGACTCCCTTTAACTGAGTGCCGGATCAAAGTTGGAGCCATGGTGGCCCTTGCAGATGCCGAGGTTGGGAGATGGCGGATGCTTCTGGTGACCATATGCGTGGTATTCGCGGCTCTGAATGTGATGCCTGTGCTTAGCCAAGGCATTGGTTCCCAATCAGGGACAATAAGTTTCATGGATAACTACGAGAGTCAATCAGATGCGCAGCATTTCCATGTGCTAAACAATGGCCAACAAGTGCAGTTGGTGCTGGATGAGTATTCTGGTACGGCTTTGAAGATTCTTGTGTTGATTGTGTGCAGCACTCACCCTCTCAAACACGACCGCTTGAAGAGTTTCTCTTAGTCGATGGTGACATAAAGTATAGATTTCGTCAAGAGGGTGTCAATAGAAGATGACTTGCATACATATATGGATGCCTATGTTTGAATTTGATTTATTTGGAAACTAAAACTTCATAATGATTTTGTGACCTTGGTATATTTTTTCCACCATTGTACATTTTATACGCTGTTTTCAGTTACTTGCTGGTAGTTACCGCGCTGATGGGGTGTCTCTCTACTCATGTGTTAAGTGGTCAAATGGTTGTGCAGCTTCTGGGTTTGGCTCCAAGTATAAGTACCTATTTGGCAAAATTGGAATGCGCATGAAACTGGTTCCTGGGAACTCTGCTGGCACTGTGACAGCATATTATGTAACTCTCCGACCTAATACAGTCGAAACATGTTCCAGAGGTTCATCGAGCAATTGCTTTGAGTTGTCGTTGGAGTCTCCATTTCAATTTCAGGGCTTCATGTTTTCATAACCTTCGTTTTAATCGATTTCAGCTGACTGATAGTTCCCCCCTATCGGTTGCATGCAGATGTCATCCCAGACGCCAGGATTACACGATGAAATGGATTTTGAGTTCCTTGGAAACGTGTCGGGACAGCCCTACATCCTACAAACCAATGTCTATGCCAATGGCCAAGGGAACCGGGAGCAGCGCATATATCTGTGGTTCGACCCTACAACGGATTTTCATTCTTATTCCGTCTTGTGGAACAAACAACAAATCATGTGAGCTCTCAAAAGATCTGAACCCGTTTCCTACTTTGAACCAAGAATGCTGCAAATTTAAGTAACCCCTATGGGACCAAGAGTCTCTCATGTGTTCTCTTTGAGTATTATTATGTCGTGGGAATTTTCTTTTGTTCTACGATGATCTTCATTGACTCCGGTGGTACAGTATATAAGCCCATCTGAATTATATTTTCCACAATATTATCAATCAATTTTTTTCTCTACAACCATGAATGCTTGGTCCTGCAGTATATAGCAAGACTCTTACATTGATTCGCTCTTTGTTTGCAGATTTTATGTTGACGACACACCCATCCGTGTTTACAAAAACAATCAGGACATTGGTGTTCCATATCCAGATTCGAAACCCGTGGGGATCTACAGCACAATTTGGAATGGCGAGAATTGGGCTACGAACGACGGATGGACGAAGCTGAATTGGACATACAGTCCCTTCATAGCCACGTACGAATCTTTCGCTGTGGATGCCTGTCTTGTACAGAATGACGACACGGCCAGTTGCATTGCGCAGACCAACAGCTGGTGGGCTCAGTCCGAGTACCAGACCTTGGGTGACCATCAAGTCAATGAGCTTGAATGGGTGCGCAAGAATTACCTTCTCTATGACTACTGTGCAGACCGGAAACGCAGCCCGACTGCACCACCCGAATGTGCCCGAAATCCATTATAAGAGATATGAAATAATTCGATCATTTGAGACTGATTTCTTTCAAGTTAACATTCAAATTTTCCTTTTGTCCTACATGTGGGATAAGAGAGATAGCACATTGCTGTGAGCGTACGTATGTTCTGGATCTTGTATATACGCTGATTACAGTGGTCAGCTCACGTCACTTCAATGGCTTTCCAGCACTGGGAAAATGCACTATGTTGTACGCATGCGCTAGCTGGACAGACTAGGAGTCAATTTTGTAATCTGTGGCCTTCAGTGACTATTAATAAAAGTTGCAATTGGATTTCAATTGGTAAATCTTTTGTTTACAATTCTGGTATTGCTCTTTGTGTTGATGAGTGTAGGTTCTTAAGATGTTGGATCAATTTCCTGTTTGTGCGTGAATCATGTGTCGAATATTGTTCTGACATGCGACTCCTGGCTTTAATGTCAGGCGTTTCAAGATGCTCTTGAACTTACCATTTGCTTGTTATGATTGTCTCAGCGTAGGCAGATCAACGGTAGGAGTCCACAGGTGTCTTACAGAATCTGACCACATTCAAACCCATTCTGGGGACAGTACCCACAATGTGTAAAGGACCTGGCTGTTGTACAGACCTGGCGTTGTGCAGGGTATGGAAGGTGCGAAGTTCTATCCAAAAGTATGGAGGACTGTTCCCAAATTTAATTTTCATTATTAGCTCAATTTGTAAAAAACAATGGCCTTCCAAGAGCATGATCCGAAGGCCTGGGTGAGAGTCTTGAAAGCATCCGGTAGAAATCATTCAGTAAGTTATGCTGATTTTTTCCTCCGGCTGCTGTATTGCGGTATGTGATCAATTTTTATGGATTTCAGTCATGCTCTCAGATTAGAATTTGATTGCCAACCCTAACTGTCCTTACAAAAGGTTAGAAGTTAGAAGATCAGAGGATCGTTAACTCATCATTTTGTGGAATGGTAGCTGATGAGGGTGCTGCAACAGACTCTGCTTGTGTCATGTTGGTGTCATTGTATCCACTTGAATGTGAGAATTATTATGGACTATGAACAGTCGGATGATAGAATAATGCGATCCCAGTGCACCCCCAGAATTTAATGGGGTTCCTTTTTCCTTACATGGCTGGCACCAAATGCATGCATTCACGGATAACAGACTGACAGAACTGTAAGGGAAAGGGAAAGGGAAAGGGATAGGGAAGGGAAGGTAGGGTGACCCATTGTCGTCCTTTTGCTAACAACATATTAGAGAATTCTTTTCATGGACTCCAGTCAACTCATTTTTAAACAAAACAACACCCATTATAGGTGGTCTAAGCAAAAACAAATATAGCTTCCCATTCTTGTCCATTTGGATTCTAATGTGATTCTTTTTAACTCTTACATAGTTGCAATGGTAATCCAAAAGTGTTTCTCAAGATTGTGGAATAATGAATGAATCTTTGGTCTTGTGTAGAAACTACATGGTCATGTTCAATGAATTTTATTAATGGTGATTGTACAATCCAATTCCACATTGAAGTTGTCATAATACTAACTTAGTCCCTTTAGAGTTTTCACTACATTAGGAGGCAAGAGAGCACAAGTGGGACCAGAAGTAGGGAATGCAATTGGATTGGGACTAGCGATCTTAAAACTGGCTATAGTGCGGCTAATTTCTACCAAAAAAATAAGATGCTAAATGCACATAGTAGAAAATCTGTCTAAAATGAAGATTTGAGCCAAAGCCTACACAAGATTTTGTCTTCGTTGGCCAAACTTAGTATTCATCCTAGAATATTGTAGCATTCATTTTCTCCCTTTGCTTTCCATCCATCACTGGCATTCCCTTAGCTATTGATATGCTGCCTAACGGCGACATCTAGGCCCTTCTTTTAGTGGCTAGGATTTAGGGTGGGGTTCCTTGTTTTAGACTCCATTTGCTAGGTTCTTATCCCTTGATTTCCTCCAATTTGCGAGTTTGCATTAGTTTCTCTTGTATGTCTTCATGTTCATTTTGAATGCTTCGTTGCTCGTTGGAGGTGTCATAGTGGTGTCCCCTCCACTAATGTACTTATGTCCGCAAGCTCTTAAGATTTGTGCCTTGAGTGCTTCGTTTAGAATTTTAGATTCTAGTTTGAAAGCGTCAACTTTTCCAATTTCCTTTTTTGATTTGAGTGTGCCACTTTTGGATTGTTGTGAAGATTTTGGAGGCACGCATTGTCTCTATGGCATTCACAGCAATTCAGAAATGGTGGCTTTGAGTGAATTGGGTGCAAAATTTGATAATTTTACACCTAAAGAAAGCTCTTGGTGCTTAGTAGAGGAGCGTTGGGGGATTCCAAATTCATCATTATGTTCAATTTAAGGTTTTAGGTGATTGCTACAAGTTGTGCATCTTGTGACTTTTTATTTGTTTTCTATAATCTTCTTTGAATGTCTATGCTCTTGTGCTCTATTGCCCTTGTGTTGATTGCATGCCTTGATTCCCATCAATCGGTTGTTGTTGTTGTTGTTGCTCTGTCAATTTGACGTCACTGCATTGTAGTATTCTTGGATAATTGGTTATTGCTTGCATGACAATATGTTTCAATGGCACCACCATTGAAACTTCTTGATAATTTCAGGGTGCGGACATTTGGTTCTAGCTATAACATAAATGGTATTGAGAAGTATTTGGTGCAAAATCCTAGCACTACACACAATGGCATGGAGATGGGGAGCTCAAGGTGACACACGTTTCAGAGACATGCTTGTTGCTGTCTCTATTCCGATCAATAGTATGCGATCCACCTTTTGAAGACACCATTGTGTCCTTGGGGTTCTTGATCTGATGCATCCAATGATGGCAAACGTTTTATGATGGGGAAGAGGAAGAAGGGAAGGGGGACAAACAATCTGCGGAAGAGGAGGAAGATTGCCTTAGGGACCATCACTAGGAGGTGGCAAGAAGTATGAGCTTGCAAGTTCTTTTGGACTGAGGGAGAATTTGATTCCAATGGAGATCTATATAGTGTTGTTTGCTAGAGTTGCATTGCAATTATGGAGAGGAAGAAAGTTATGGTCCCCAAACTTGACAATCTAGAGAAACATGAAGGGCAAGTGGATGTGCTTAGAAGATGGTGTGCAATTGCCACAATTGAGGAAGGGCAATACTTTCGTGAAGGTGGATTGTATGCACCACAAGTTGTTCAAACTTTGGGCTCGTTGAAAGCACATTGACACTATTGTGGATCAATTGACTATTGGTTTGGACAACGAGTTTAAATGGAAGGGAGTGTAGTTTTTCTATACTTTTTCAAATTCTTAGTCACAGTTGACCTATGTGATTACGAGAGGGAACGGTTTTTGCTTAGGCACTTGAAAGTTAGAAATTTTCCTAGGAAACATTAGTCCAAAAGTACCAGTTGGGAGATGATTGAGCATTTGCTCACTTCTGTTCTAACTACTTTGAAGGGTGTTGTGTAGTCTTCAAGGATCATCTTTATAAGTGCCGATGAGGTCATTGCAATGGACAACACCTGTTGGATTGGTGTGCATGTATATGCAATGGATCAATGGGAAAGAATTTTGTACCTGTTGTAATTATCTTGCGTCTTGAAAGGTGGTACTACGGATCACTTGACCGGTGTTATCATGCATGCTTTGTTAGATGAAGGAGGTCTTATTCATGACGAAATTTCTTCTACACTTGTGTGTTTTGGGGTTGACAGGATTAGTACTTTCCAAGGGTAGAAAACAAGTGTTACAACCCAAATTCAGGAAAAATGGACTCTTTTTATGGTGGTAGCTAGTTGTGTAAGTCACACAATAAATTTGGTTGTCGAGACTCTCTCAAAGTATCCATTGGTTTGTAGGCTTGAGAGCCTCTTCCAGTCCATCTATTCGTATTTCTGTTGCAGTAACAAGCAACATGCTAAGCTGCAAAAGCTTGCAAATCTCATGGAAACTAAGGAAAATAAAATGGTGCATAATGTGGAGACATGATGGATATCCATGAGGAGTCTAACAACTCGGATCATGGATGAGTTCACAACTCTCATTGTGAAAATGGGTTTAGACATGATTGGTGGTCTTGGTCATAAGTCTCAGGTAGGGGCGGTTGATGATTTTGATCTCCTTTCTAACATTGAAGTGCTTCTATCCTTCGCTTGTTTCATCCCATTAGTGAATGCAATGCATTGTCTTATCAAGCTTTCCCAAGCTTGTGACATATTTGTGTGTGATTTCATGCAAGCAATCAAACTATGCGATCAATTGGTTAAGTTGTTCATCAATGGATCCATTGCATTCGGCAAGGATGATTTCCCCAGATACTATGATTTTGTATCTTTGCAATGCAAAGATATCCCTATGCAATGGTGGGAGTTGCCTGGCGGCTTAGGCATTTCACACATCTTTTTCAATTTGGTTGTGACCATTGTGTATACTCACTGCCATGACAAAGAAAGAGGCAAGCACATTTTTGTCATGTAGTAGGAATTTCATAGCGTGGAGGACACCATCAAACGCCAGTTTTCAAGTATGTGTCTTTTTTTTGTAGTTTCATTTCTATCCTTGTTTTGGGGTTTCAATTCATTTTTGGCTTTTTTTTCATTGCATGTTGGGTCACTTGATTTTTGAATGTTATGAGTTAGAATGTGCAACTATTGGGTTGGTTTTAAGAATGTTGTGGATTAGTACTTGCAAGTTGTGAACATTGTGGTCTTTTGATCGTTGTTTTTAGTTCCTGCTTACTTGCGAGTCACTAGCGGGTTGCTATACTCATTGAAAGTATAATTTTCAGTCACTATTTTGAGTCGTTGTACTTGTCGGAACTTAGGAGTGTCACTTTCAATCACTGGTTTGGTCCACTCGCTGCAGTATTTGACTTGTGGATGATTGCTTTTCTTCCTGTTGTCAATTGAACCTCCATGATATTGTTCTTGAATGTTGCCGTTTACTGTTCACAAATTTTGCACAATCACTATGTGATGAGTTGGATTGCCGCTTTCCTCAACAAGAACTTCTAGATGCCTTAGGCATTATTTATCTACAATATTGGAGATAAGATGGAGGTGGAGGCAAGCTTTCCATAGCACTTGGTAGTTTTGAAAAATTTCTACAATCAAGCCCAACTTGCAAAGAAGGATCAACCTCTATATGAGGGTGGAAAGCCTCACCTCACCCCACCCCCAAAATGCTTTTATCTTCCAACTTGGATAATCAACATGGATTATTCAAAGTTACCATGAAGGCAAACTGTGAAGTTGCATGTGGCCCGCCCTTGGATGTGAATCTGGTCATAAAGCTCTAGTGCATACTCTCAAAGTCACGTTGTAAGCTGATCCCTAAGTATTTCAAGCTTGTTGAGATAGGGTGTTTGGTATTTGGGTCTATTGAGGATGAGCATTGTTTTTCGACTTTAAAGTTCTTGAAATCTTGCCATAGAAATAGACTTGGCAAGCACTTGCCCCCTGTGCACATGTTTGGCAAGAAGTATTTATCCCTAGAGAATTTTTCCTACAAAGAAGCAATTAATTCTTAGAAAAGTGTTGTCAAGGTTAGTAGGCAAGGGGATCTATAAACTAGGAGCAACACATTAGTATCCTTCCCAAGCATTGTCCCCATTCTAGTGTTTTTCCTTAGTTTTCACAAGGTTTTGCAAGCTTTTCTGCTCATGTTGACCTTGACAAATACCTTTTGTTGTACACGATCAAGATTTGGGGAAGAACGCTATGACTTGGAGTTGTACTGCTGATTTGGGTTGTGTTATGTTGGTGGAGTTTGTTGTTGTTGTGAGTCTGTGATAGTGGCGCCTTCTACAACTTGTTTGGGTCTCAATTTTTTTACATCACTATCCCTTACTACTAGTGTGGCTTGTTTGTTGTGTTTTGCAAATCACTTACATTGCAATTTGGGTAGGTTTGCCATATGGCAAGAAGGATTCAACTCCCTTGTTAGTGACATTCATCAAAATACAAAAACAAAATTGTTCCATTTCACAAAATGAATCATTGATTGAACTCATTCTACAACACTTGCCAAATTAATCGCCAATATATGACATTTGTATATACTACTTGACAATATCAACAACTACAAATACCAATAGCAGCCATAACTGAACTCCTATAGTATGTGTAGGATTGCAACTCTTACACTAGTAGAAAAAAAGTAAGTAAAAAAAACTATTTTTTTTGCCCATTTTTATCTGCCCATTTTTACCAAAAAAAATATATTGTTAGGGAAATAGCTCCCCTTTCACACAGATATAGCTTTTTTTGCAAATTCCGTAAAAGCGTTTTGTGATCGTTGATTAGGACGATTTAAAATATGTATACCTTTGGCTTCCCAATTGGGGCCCATACAAGCACTTGTCTGAGACTTTTGGGTTGATAGGGGACGCATGCAATGTGGGAGGGGACATACTTCTCAGTATAAGGTAAACTAGCCCGTGACATGCAAATTGCCTAATGCAGTCATCTAGAAAACCACCCACTAGAATCTTACACCAACCCATGGCAGAGTTTTTCTCATATATGAGATTAGAACTACATTAGGCTGATTTGTGGCCATAATCTTGTCTTGGTAGATGGTCATGGAGTTATTAGTGATTGTCATAGGGCACTTACACCGTTCAAGTGTAAATTGGTCATAAAATGTTCTTTTTTTATTCCTTCAATGTCATGACTATGTTATGAAATATTGTAGCCATGTTAGAAAATGTTGTGACTGCTTTAGGTGGTAAGATGACCATTATGGAAACCCTTTTTGCTGATTTGGGGTAGTCTACAAACTGTTGGGCCAATTGGTCTATACGCTTCAAAAATTCATAAAAAATTCTTACTTTGTTGAAAAAATAAATTTTCAATTGCTTCCTTCAATTCTCACATATGTCTATGTACGGAAAAAAATCTCAATCATTTTGCTAGTGGCTACAGTTCAGACCACTCATTCTGCCTGTCATAGGCAGGTTTACCTTACTTTTAATCTTCTCAGGCTTACAGTAAATCAAGTGCTGGATACATTAAAAAGCCACATGTGCTGCAGATGCACTACTTACATTAGAGGCAGTTTTGAAAAAGGAATTGGCACAATAACAATGAAAAATAACGTCACTTCAAGTGGAGACAATGATCTGTGCTGAAAAGCATAGCATTCCACTTTATTGATGAATAGTGAAGTGCTGATCCACATATAAGCACCCCACAAGTTTGCAATAATTTGTACACACTACAGCGCAAGCTTCCTTCATAAAGAATACTAGATACAATTCAAACTGACCAGAGAAAACATACCATCCTCAACAAATTCTTCCCAATAATAATTCAATAAACACTGTGCTTATTTTCTCACCTAAAACTAATATCAATTGCCGCTGCATAGTGCACACTCTTAATTTGACCTAGCTAGCTAGAACACCCGAATGCTATCTTGATTCAGGAATTCTAAACCCGTGATTTAAAGTGATTTAATATTGTTCATTAACTGCTGCAACTGAATCATCCTGGTGGAAAGTCAAACTTGAAATTTGCATACAAATTTGAACCTGTCGATAAGCTTTTTATGATGGAATGGCAACTCGATCAAGTGAAGCCGGCGTCGTCCGTGGAAAGCGCCCTGTTTACAGCAGAGGTACATTTCGAGCGCATTCCACTGGTTCCGTTGGGTATCTCTCGGTGTCCGTGCAGTAGTCATAGACTTCATAATTTTCCTTGACCCAAAGGATTTGCTCTGCTTGATTCCGGTCGATGGTTTGGTAGGCTGAAGCCTCCCACCAATGGCTGGTGGTGGCAGTGCAGGGGCTGATGTCGTTGTCGGTCACCACACACCCATCTAAGGTGCTGAATTCCTTGAAGGAAACGACGAATGGCGCATGCGTCCAGTCGAGCTTGACCAGACCTCCTTGGGTGGCCCACTGGTCACCGTTCCACAAGCTCGCGTACAAGCCCATGGGCTTACTGTTGGGATACGCCAGGCCAATGTCCTCTTGGTTCTTGAACACGCGAATGGGCTTGTTGTCGACTGTGAATCTGCATCCATCCATCAAGCAACAACGACGTAAATCACGAAGTCATTCAAGCGCGCAATAATTATGCTTGTAACGTTAGAAATAAAATGTGTGATATGGGGTTGCAACCCTCCATTTCGTGTATTGACACCTTTCTTAACAAGGGGACCTAATTCTTCAAAATGACAACCTCGACACCATGTCACTAAACAATGCTCTTTTCACTTTCATGGCACGGATGATAAAATTTTGCTTTGTGTACAACTTTGCATAATTGTTTAATGTGAAGATTTTCTAAAGAGGAGAACTACTTGGAGGTCAAAATCTCTTGTATTCTCTCTAATGAGCCCTGCTGTAATGAGCCAGAGGGAAATACCGGTCACTTCATCAGTGCCAAACCCAGGTTTGAAACAACTTAAAAAAAAAGAAAACAACATCGGGATGTTTCAACAAACTGGACGTCCAGATGAAACAACATCCTCTCAACAGGGATCTGCAGCAAGTAACATTAGACATGATTTCGCTCTCGCACTAATTTCAATGACACATACACCACAACGTACTGCGGGGTTGAAAGTAGCTAAATTGTAGTCAGACAGCTTTTCAAACTGGTCAACCCTAACTATGATAAAGAATGACTTGCTCGCAATGGTGGTGACGAGTGTGCATACATGATTTGTTTCTTGTTCCACAGAACGCCGTAATTGTGGAAATCGGCACTGGGGTCAAACCACAGGTTGATGCGCTGCTCCCGGCGACCCACACCATTGGCAAAAACATTGGTCTGCAACACGTATGGCTGGCCCGAGGTGTTGCCCAGAAACTCAAAGTCTAGCTCGTCATGGGCAGGTTGGGCAGATGACAACTGCTCACATGTACCATCACACACAATCACAACCATTAGATTACATCACAATCACGTGAATTGACCTGACCCTAAGGAACTTTGCATATATTTCACGGTTGTCACATGTTAAACTTCTAGCTAATGCACTTCACCCAGTGGATGTGCACACACATACATACATACAGGGGAACATGACAGAAAATGCAAGATTTTACCTTTCGGGAAAATACATCAGGAATGGCTCAATCCTCATCTATTACATGACTACCAAAATGGGTGGAGTGGTACCCAGTGCATGTTTACGGGGAGAACTACTTTACCCGAGCTGTGCATTTTTTTGACGGTGTTATCACCTCTGCTAGAAACGCTTGTTCCAATTCAATGCCTTCTTTTTTGTGGTATTCTCAATACAAGATCAGGAGACTTACATAATACGCAGTTACGGTGCCAGCCGAATCACCCGGCACAAGCTTGATCTTCATAGTGATGTTGCCGAATAAATACTGGTGCTTGGAGCCAAATCCAGAGGCTAACCAAACCACACAAACTTTCAGTCAGTACATATGCATGAGGACGTACTTCAGAAGAAGTTTAGCACCAGAAATTCAGATCTCTTTCTAGGTCGTTACTAATGCCCTTGCAAACAAAGCATTCCTTCGCACGCTCTCAGTTAAGTCATTCAAGTGACCTTCACTTGGATTGCATCCGGCACACATTGACAGCTAGAGGATGGCTATGACCAAGAAAAGTGATCCCTCTCTAAGCTGTACGTGGAGAGAGGAGCATTGGGGGCTGAAGATTTATACCAGCTGTCTGGTCCAGCACAATCTGAGCCACCTGACCGTCAGGCGCAACTTGGACGTGGTACCCGTCTGTGGAGAATGCGGTAAACTGCTCTTCAAATGTCGCACCATAGCCCACCCCAACCATAGCCAAACACACCACAGCCAAAGTTGCCCATCCCAGGAACCCCATTTCGCACAATTGCAACTTCCACAGTGACTGCAGCTTCTAGATGGCCACTGGAAGAAAGCTCCAAGCTCACTCACAATCCACAAGCTCGATCCAAAATGAAACTTAGAAAACTACCATTCAGGCCACAGTTGCTGCCAGCTTCTCCCTCCCCTGAACATGAAAAGGAAGGGCACTGCGTTCGTCTGGAGGAGCCCTGCTAGCTCTATACCTTAATATGAAGTGGAAGAGAGTCAAGCCAAGGTGAAGTAACGACAAGGAGTCGTCTGTAGAGTGATGGAGTGAGTGTGAGCTGGGGATCTGAGGACCTCGAAGACCGTGAACTTAAGTTACCCCTGCTGCAGCTTAGAATTGAAGGAGGCAATCTTAATGACAAAAACGCGGTGCTCCAGCTGTGGATGCAGCGTTACCATGAATCCGTCTGCACCACATTGAGTTTCGTCAACCGAGGGTGGAAGGGCAGGTAAACGAACCCTAAAACTGTCGTTCAAAATCAACGTGAGCATGACTGCATGGCTGACCACTTTGCAAGTTACAATAAAATGACAGTAGAGTACAAGTTAATATCCAGAGCAGAATCTTCAGACACTGAAGGACTTTAGTACTCTGGAGAAAGTGAATCGATCATCACACAAGTTGTTAAGCTAACACAGTTACACTCAGTTTCAGCAAAATTTTAATTTTTGATTTTGATTGTATGAAGCAAATGAAAGAAGAGTGTCAGGACACCCAACCTCGCTTGCAACTTCTGGAGCCGTAGCAATGGTCAGAAAATTTCATTGATGAGGAGCCCGAGCTGTTCTTTTGGCTTTTCTGCGACATTTTTACTTGAATGTTTGTCATTCGTGAATTATTCGCTGGGGATATCATTGGTTTACGTGTGATTTTGGAGCTGAATCAATGGCGAATCATTTTGAAGAAATGCCTGGGCAGACCTGGAAAAGACAGAGAAAATGTTGTGCATTCAATTCATAACATTAAAGAGGAGCTTCCCTCAACGCACTTGGAAAGGAAATCAGATTCTTTTCAAGGGCACACTCCTGGACGTCCATATGACGTGGGATGTAAGGTACTAACTTAAAAGTTACTAGAAAAAAGACAGTCAGGGTTGAACACTCGTTGAGTGCTATTGTAAGCTTATGTATGTTGTCTACAGGGAATGTCAGACGTTTGAGTGTTGTTTTGGGACCATGGAGAAGGGTGAATTCCCCTGGGACCTCTAAAATATGTTATGTTTGTGGCACAGACAATTTATGATTTTTTTTTGATGGAAGAAATAGAAAAATGTGAAGTGGGTGCAAAGTGGTGACATACATTGCAACTAAAGAGAAATTTGGAATAAACTTAAGATGCAACAGTTCAGTCGTTCAGGATGATCAACAGAAATACTGCTACGTCTGGAAGTTGACATAAGTTTGTTCACCTAAGTGTGGCTGCTACATGAGAAGTTTTTGAGAAAGATACTGTGATTACCTTAAAAGATTTTGTTCTTCATCATCTGATAACATTTTTGGAATGTCACACATTTATGGTAGAGTAAATGTACTACATTTGTATAGATTCGAGTATAAATTTTCATACATATTTTAATTCGACTTCTAACACAAAAAAACCCTACTAACTAATGTGCTGTAAATTAAAATCAAGCACTGTGGTATTCATGCATCTTTCTAGATGTAAATTTGTGCTTTCAAAATTGCATTATTTAGCCACATTTGTAACGCTGATGTGCACCGTCCATGTTGTGAACTGGTCTTCGATGAATGATGATGTGGATTCCCAAGATTCACCAGCGATAAAATCGTGTGCATTACTGTAGCAACGCCGTTCAGTCATTTGCAACAATTTGGGAAGTCAGGTTCATTCATAATGCTCTTGCAGACTTGCAGACTTCCACTCCAGTGCCCATGAAGGCAGTCGGAACAACCGAAAGTCTGTAGCTAATTAATGGGACTCGCCCTGCCATCTTTGACAGGTCCAATAATTTGGGACAAAGTCGCTGTATCAGTAGTCCAGTACTACTACTACTACTACTGTGCACTGCCATGATCAAGCTACTCAGTGATGAAGTTTTTGATAGTGATTAATTTATGTAATAACGTACTCCGTATGAAGTATTTGCTGCAACTGCAACTGCAACTACAAGTACTCAGTCCAGTGAATATTGAACTGTCAAAAAGACATGGTAACTAAAGGTAACCTGCTGCCCACATGACTGTCGGTGTTGCAAAAAAGTGACCCTTGCTGCCCAGCGTATTCTTGCCGAAACTTGAACACTACCTGAACATGATAGCTAAGTTAGGTCGCTTTTGCATATTTTATTGTCACTATGAAAAGTAATAGTTCAAACCCATTATTCCATTCGGTGTACAAAAACATAAAGAATTATATGTTACAAGAGTTTGAAATCTTCTTTCAATTACCAACAAGATTCAACATAACAAAGAAGGTTTAATAATAGGAACTATGCATGCTCAAGTGTTTAACCCCTGTAGGACCACGGCACATTTTTGGACACAAATAGTGAAAGAAATGCCTCTTTTTAGGGCAATGAGAAAAAAATGGAAAAAAGAAGTTTTTTTCAAAATCCAACTGCAAATATTTATACTAGACTACTATGGAAATGTGTGGAAAAAATTTCTTAAATTGGGACTACACAAATTGAAAGATTATAACATTTAAAATGAGATGAAATTTCTTTTCCTATCTTTGATCGACAAAGTCAATAGACTTAAACTACTCATAGAGTGAGATTGTTACACTACACATGGTTATTTTTTTAAAAATTGCATCTTGTATGATATAAATTACATACCTACTAAATTTCAAAATTATAGGAAGAATTTGGTGCGTGCTGCCCAAAGCTCCTCGAGTTGCCCCAAAAGTTTAGGACAATATAACTTTTGATCTAGGCACCTAATCGGGAAAAAAAATATATTTTCATTTGGGAGGTACATGTTCCCACCTTGTATCAAATTTTGAAGAAAATCAATTAAAAAATGACTTCATGCACACCTACTTGAGACACCTATGTACATTCAATAGTCATTTGGTCTTGGAGGGTTTAAATTCAATTGGTTTTAGGTGAAGTTACTTTAAAGCATCCATTGAATAAACTTCAAGCTACAAAATCTATGCGAAGGCCCGACAAAGAGTTGAGAGGGTACTTATATTCTTTCCATCACGAGCTCGGATAAACTTCTTGTGAATATTATGTAAGAGGTTTGATATAGGATTTGATTGGATCCAATATTTGTATGAGCCCAAGTTTAGAAATGCTAATTGATGGCAAAAGATAATTGTAAGTTTAAAATGGATTCCTAATTTAGCATTAAAAAACAAATGTATCTATTTTTAACATAACAAGCTATCTCTCCTAGTTACTTTTTAAATGCCATTTGAGCTACATGAGCCTCAAGTCTTGTGTAGTTGGTTTTCTTAGAGCTTGGGGTATATTTCAAGAAAAGTATCCATAAATACCACTTTCTAGTGCATTCACTATAACAAAAGTTGGTAAATCAAATTGCACTCAAAAATTGAGTCTGGTTCTTTTATCTACTATTACCAAAATGTCCCAAAATGACTATAAAATTTTCTTTGGGGGTTTCCAATTGCAATTCTTAGAATTTCAAGGCATTTAATATATCGTTGGAGAGGTATTTAATGTAATATACCATTGAATGTAATATATTGTTGGAAAGGATTGGAAATCATATTGCATAGAGGGGATGTCCCCCCCAAAGCAACTATCAAAGAAATCTCAAATTTACATTAGTACTTGAGCTAATGTTTCTAAAATTGATTTGAAACTAGCAATTTTATGCACTTAGTGAAAATTGGAAAAAAAAAAAAAAACACTTCAATCACACATTTTTTTTCCTTGTACTACTGCAAGAGTGTGTAGAAAAAAATTTGAGTCCATTGGGCTAAATAGATTGCAATATATAGGCATTCAAATGTAATGAAAAAAAAATCTTAAGCTTTGTATGATTTCTTGCTTTCTCTATTAGCATGCTACCCAAGTTGCCCTTAAACTTTTGAGACCCGTAACTTTTGATCCAAGCATCGAGATAAATTTTTTGATCACAAAGCTAATACTTTACTTTCATCTAATCAAAAATTGTCCTTTGGGGATTAAAGGAAGACTCAAGTACCAATATTCAATTTTGATTCCTTCTAGCAAGATATAAATTATCACACATCTTTAACCCTGTCTTTAACCCTTCAAAACCCAACAACATTTTGACAATGGAGGTTTTCAATGACTTGTCCCACTTTGATATTTCCTTTTGCACATGGATGTGCTTGAAATTTTAATATTAAAAATACAATAGAAAAGACTAATTATTCTTGGATGAATAGAAGAAATTGTGGGAAATATATTTTTTGAATTCATAGATTATAACAATTTTGGATGATCAACTTATAGGCAAATAACGCAACTTAAGGGGAAGAAAAATTATAAGAAGATGAATAATTCTTTTTTACCCACCCACCCACTCCCAAAAAATTGTATTTGAATTTTAGGCAAATAAAATATTTTTTTTCTTTTTTTAAATGAGAAATAAAAACCTCTCTCAAATTTTTACACATTTTCAAACAAAAGGAGTAGAAGGCCAAACCTAACCAAATTGAATCCAACAAAAAATTGAAAATTTATATATGTGTCAATTTTGAAATGTAATGATTGATTTGACTAGCATATTGTTTGGAACATCAACGGTGCTAGTATGTGAGCCCAAGAATGTGAGCTTGTGAGCATTGAGCTTATATTATAGGTACCTAAGATATAGATGCCACACACTATAAAAGGTGTATGTATCATAAACACCTATAATATGGGTATTTGTAACATATATACCCTATAATCATAAGCAATTTCTATGATATATACACCTATAACACAAGTGTGTAGTATTATAGGCTCATGGGATCACACTCCTATGCTCACATAATAGCAACCCTCTTTGGAACATCTTCAAATTTTTTGAATACTTAAATTATTTTGTGTTTTGGATCATACCAAATTGAACCTTGTGTTTTTCTTATTATAATTGCTAAAAATACAAATCTGAAAGAATTTCCTTTGAACCGAATTTGTTTGTGTTGATTGAAGACTAGAAATGTCCAAGAAAATATTTTTCCATCCCCACTATTCCTTTCAATGTAAGAAAATTATGTTTGCTCCCTTTTTTCACAATATTATGTTTTCTAAATAAAATTTTCAATACTTCTCACATTGAAATTTTGAAAAAATTGGAAAATACAACAAGTCTGTCAACTTGTTAGAGTACAAATATTGAGATTTGTTTCACTCTACTAAGAATTTGCCATTGAAAATTGAAAAAGACACATTGTTTCTTAGTCCTTGAGGGGTTAAATCTCATTTTTCCTACTAACTTGCCCTTGGACATCATAAGGTAACTTGGCCTACCTTATGGCAAATCAAATGGGAGCCAACCCATCACATGCAAAATTATTCTAGTAGTGTACATATATTTCAAAACTGGAATACATACCACTAGTGTAATTTTACATGTGATGGGTTGGTTCCCATTTAGCCTACCATGGTTTGAGTTACCTTATATTGAGTCCAACAATACTTAGATTGATTATAGTTGAAGGATCGAGGTAAATTATAGTTGTAAAATATCTTAGGTGATATCAAATAAATTTCAATTGGTAGAATGGGTATTGATGGACTAAACCCTAAAGCACCTTACAAGACATAATGGACTTTGAGAATTTGGGCATCTAAAATGAAGTATCAAAGTAGTATTTCTTTTCTTTTTTGCCACAAATTTTGAAGAGAATTAGTAATTGTAGTAGATGAATTTTACGAATTGAATGTTGTATTGTTGTAAAGGATTTGTGGGTGGGTCATGTTGGAAAGGTGTTGTTCGTAGATAGAACATGCGTAGACATATGTATGCATCCCAAGTACAATGCATTAGATTGGGGGCATTGGCAAGGGTATAACCACGGGAGGCCGTTGTGTTCCAAGAGGGTGGGGGGTATGAAGATTCCTACATTTAGGAGTACAAAGCATGTTGATGTAGCGTGTGACAATAGTAGTTCACGTACTTTTTGAATTGCTTTGTTATGACTTGCAATTAGACATACTACAAAAAATACTCCCTCCATCTCCAAACAATCTTCTACCTCCCTTTAATTTGATTGCAATAAGCTTTAAACTACATTTTGAAAAGAGCTCTGAAATTCGAAGTTTCAGAATGATAGGAGTGCACCAAACTCTGCTTATAGCTTGAAATGGGTTGAAAGAACTTTATTGTGAGCAAAAAAATCTCAAACATTTGTGCAATCGGAAGATCATTTGGGGACAAAGGGACCATGGAAGCTACAAAGTGCAGGGCTGAAAATGACTTGCAATTAGGCCAGAGAAATGTCATGGAAGCTTTGTGGGATGTGGACACGACAATTGTTTTTGTATGGTCACAGGTCCTTGTTGTCAAAATAGACAGACAGCAAGCTCCGCAGGTGACCCAGCAAGTGACACTGACTTGGGTACAAATTTGGTATCATACACTGACTCCCAAAATTGAGATTATGTTATATTCAGTTTCACTCCATACAACAGACTTTGAAAAATGAGTAACTTAGACCAAATTCAAATGAGCAAACACAAATGTTGTAGTACAAGCCATATCATGAAAAAAATTTGAAGCATACATCAACCAAAGTTAGAAAGCAAATGAATTTCAAAACTAACCATTCATATAGGCTCAATTGTTTGACTGGTTTTCACAATCACTTAAAAATTGTCAATACTTCTTTTTGGAGCCACGATGACTAAAATATTGTCATGCTTGTTGTCATGCATCATTTAACCCCTAAAGGACCAAGGCCTTTTCTCCATCAAAACACACTCAAAATTGCCACTTCTATTGCAAAGAACAAAAAAAGTTTAATTTAATTTTTCTTTTTTTTGCATATCTAACCATAGGATCTTAAACTAGATTAGTGCAATAATGTATGGAAGAAATTTCTGACCTTTGACCCCATAGATTGCAAGATATTTACATCCAAAGTGAAGAAAAGAAGTTTTTTTGCAACTTGCTTGACTAGATTTTTTGGCTTTGAATCTTCTTAACTTAAATTTTTTGAATTATTGATTTTGGATTTTTAAGTCTTTATGTTAAATACTTGAGTTGAGAATCTAGGAAAAAAATTCAAGAAAAACACACTATATTTTTACTCATTAAAAATTTGTTAAGTAGAAGTAGGTTCAAGATTGAAGGAAAAAATAAATCATTAATAACTCTAAGATGAAATTGAAATACAATGATCTCAATGGTGAGATTGTTCTAGCAAAAAAATAGAACTCTTTCTAAATTTTTTTGGGAAAATCGTAAAAATTGCATTAAAAAATGAATCCTATAAGTTATTTTTTCAAGAAGATGCTTAGATTTTCCAAAAAACTAAGATTGTCCACAACTTTCTCATCACTAGTCCAAATAGAATGAATCAATGCTTCAAATGTGGGAAAAATTTTTAACTCATTTTGATTTCTTGTGATTATTTTGTGCCCGCCAAACTTTGTTTTGGCCTATTGTTCCATAACTTTTTCTCCCAAGCAACAATTGAAATAAAAATTATATATCCACAAAGCTCTCGCAAAATTTCACATCTTCAAAAAAATTCCAAAATTTCACTAAAAATTGAGGTCGTAGGAACCTATCCAATCCAAATTGTCCCCCAAGGGATCAAACAATCCATTATGGGTTAAGACCCACATTGATTGGGATTGAAAAAAGTTGATGTTAGTAATTATGCTTCAAAAAACAAATACATACAAAGAGAGAGAGAGAAAAGTATAGATAATATTAATTATAGTGGAATTTGAAGATTCTCAATGAATCAAAGACTTTATGCCTTAGAGAACAGTAGAATGGTGCTAGTTTTTAAGCCCCTAGACTGCTCACACTCCCATCCCCTAGCCACAACAATATATATCAATTAATGGATGCAATGATTCACATAGCCAATGCTACTTATGTCTGCAATGACTAGAAGAAAACAACGTTGATTTCAACAAAATCCAGTTGATGCAAAATGCAGTTTTCTCCCCCAAATTGCAAAAACTACTTTGAGTGCAATGCAATTCCTGCATTTTTTGGCAGAAAACTGCATTTTGCATCAACTTGATTTTGTTGTAATCAACATTTTTTCTTCAAGTGAATGCAATGGAGATTGATTGTACAACAATACTTGGTTAGAGAAGCTCAACAATCACTTACTAGGGCATTGCCCGCTCTTCTTGCCCACACAACCCTAACCACGCGGCACCATGGAAAACAAGACCAAATTCTTATCTTTACGTCAATACCATGGCACAAGTCAAACATGGGAGGCACTACATCTTGAAGTGTTGTGGCCTTCGTTGACAAATTAACAAGTCTCCAACTGGTAAAACAAAAGAAATTAGCCAAGTTCAACAAACATCTTGCTGGGATAGTATTTTGCACCCTAGTGAAGATGTTGTCGTTTACTATCATATGTGAACTATGGTTTGAAATTTGAAAAGTTGTTGCATCCACTTTGAATAGATTTGAAGATATTTATCCTCTTGCACAATTGATACAAATCTTTTAGCAACCAAGACTATTTTTTTTCCTACAGTCTTTTTCAATTCGAGATGTTTGTTTGCAAGAGCATTTACACATTACATTTGTTTGGATTATAGACGTGCTTTAATGTAATATGACAAAAAATATATGGTACTAAAATTTTGAAATTTGAATTTATAAAAAAAATACTAAAGAAATACACATAATATTGTGTAATTTAGATTTTAGCACATTGAGCTTGCAAGTATAGTAATTCTTTCAATTTTTTTGTTTTTGTCAAAATTTGGAAATAAATTAGAAACAACCTGGTCAAGCTTTATTTTAATTTAAAGCTTTAGATCAAATAGAAAAATTGGTTCTTTTAAAAAGTTACTATTAAGGTTAATAAAGGCACTTTCACTTTTGAAAAGCATAGACCTTGAAGGGTTAAATTAAGATTGATTTAAATAGAAATATACTAATATGTCTAAGTAACATCCATAAGGTAGAAACATCTAGAATTGTTCATTCAAGTTGGTGTGTATAGATGGAGTCAAAATCATAATTAGGTGTTATTTTTGCCCTAAAGACAAATGAAAATCATTAATACTAAAATATAAAATTTAGAAAATATTTGGTATTTTTTATGAATTCTTGAAGTGTTCAATAATTAGGTGCATGTTTGAAGTGCCTTGAGAAAGAACCAAAATCATTCTCTAAAAGCTTGTTACTTTACAACTATGAGGCACCATTTGTAAAGTACAAGCCATTCAAGCAAATGGTTTGAGGTCATATTGGTGACACTTCAATAGACATCTATGTGACAAAATGGAGGTCTACATGACTATTAGTTAATATTGTTAATGATTAGATCCAATTTTTTTAGTCCTTCACAAAGTCAAATTTAGTGTTGATTGGTGCAACAAAAGGCAATTGTGTGTCTATCTCATTATTTTATTGATTGGCCATACAGAAGGATTATAACCTAAATAATCCATTTTCCTTGGTTTAAACACTTTGATACATCAAGTGATATAGGTTTTGGATTTTTGAAATTCAATGATGGTATTACCTCCTAATATACTACATATCAATGTTTTGAGGCCTAACTAAGCTACTTCAAAATATTTGTAAGCAAACTAAGGAAGGCAAAAATCTTCATCTGTATTTATTCTCCAACAAATTCAACCATAGGATCCTTTAGTTAATTTGTTTAAGTCCATCCTTTTAAAATTTTAAGAGTGAAAATTGCCATCAATTGCAAGTTCAATGTGCTTCGACTTCCAAAAGTAGTTTTTTTAGCCCTTCCCAAGGGTTTCAAGATTTTAAGAAAAAAAATAAGTATGTCCTATAGATTATGCAATTTGTTCAATATGTGGGAGAATGGGTTGAGATTACATGAAAAAAATTGTATTAAAAAAAAATTTGTATTCATCTTAAAAAAATTATAAAGTAGAAGGTTGTACAATTGGATGAAGGGAAAAAATATAAATTCGGCTAACTTTAGCAATGACCTCTAGGCTAGGTTGAAACTAGTTCAATTGATTTTTAGAGTGACCTTTCTAAAATAGTACAATGAAGCGAAGATGAAAATTACAAAGCCACAAGACTAAAATTGAAGACCACAATGTCCTTTTCAGTTGAAGGAGTTGAAAAGATTTTGAGGAAACGAATAATAACCTTTTGGGAATTCAATTATTTTACAAAATAGCTGCCCACAAATTTCGAATTTAAAAAAAGATACAAAGTTGAAAAGTTTAAGAGGCAAGTAGTATTGTCGAATACAAGGTTCAACATTGGCTATTGGTCAACATATACCTCTAAAGTTCACCTTTAATGAGTTTATAGTTGCTCAGACTTCCATGTCAATTGAAGTCTACATAATTACTTATAACCCTCAAAAGTGAAGGCTACTACCACTCTTTCAAACTTCTAATGCAAATACTTATAAATTTGATTCTTTTGTAATCATTTTGGACACATATGATTGCATGTCTTATGTTAGTTGTAAAATTTTTTCATTTAAAAGAAATTATTATGCTCTTTTGAATAAAAAGTGAAACAATTCATATAAGATGTAATTGATGCTAAAAAAACTTGAAAATTTCTCCTTTGGCTTATAATGTAGTGTAGATCATAGTGCAATTTTTTTTATTATGCCACTCTAAAACAAAAAAATCATCACTCTATAGTTATAGTTTCGAAGTTGCTATAAAATTATAATGATGACCTTTATTTTAGAGTTGTTTTAGCCAATTTGGGGAATGACCTTTGGGTTTTTTGCGTTAACAAATGTAAGGTTCACTTTGTGACAATGGAGGCTTTCTTGAAGTCAAGATTTGTGAACCCCTATATTGGTTCAGCTTTTGAAAAAATGAAAATATAAACATTTGGTGTGATTTTACAAGTCCAAAAGTGTGTAAGTAAACTTGCCATTTATGGGACAAATCTAATAATTGGACATCCAAAGTCCCAATAACCGGACAATATCCGGACAACATGATGATTGAAGTTTTTGTAAAGAAACTCTCCATCACCACCTTCCCCTAGACTTCAAACCTCTAGAAAACTTAGATGTGTGGTAAATGGTTGTAAGAAAGTTTTAATTAGATTTCAGTCTCATTACTTTTAAATTGCAATAAAATTTGTACGAAGAAATCTTTTTGCATTTTTCTTTTTGAATGTGAATCTCAACATGTCATTTAATAATCATACTAAATTTCAGAGCATTCAATTCTCTATTTTATTGTAGAGAAATTTTTGAATTTTGCATGTGCGGTGATTGGCAAGTTTACTCTAGTACTCTCGAGTAAACTACAACCACCAATTTAGGTGAGGTTAGAGTGAGAATTTAGAAAATGCAATTAGGAAAAAACAAGGAAAAAATTCTAGGGAAAAATAAGGAAATTAAACTATAAAGACTTTAAGCAAGATTTGGTAGGGTAATCAAATTAGGCTAAAGGCAAAAGGATGATAAAATGAAAACCTAAACAACACTAAGTAGGAAAATGAAATTAGAATTAAATAAATAAATAAAAAATATAACAAACACAAAAATTGAAAAAAAAAACTAAAAAACTGAAAAAACTACTACAAGAAGAAATTGAAACTAGAAATAAAAATTGCAAATCAAAAAATCAAAAATGAAGGAAAAAAAGTATTTGAAGTAGAAAATCTATCTAGAGGTAAAGTGAAAACCACCAAAAATAAGAAAATAAGAAAAAAAATTAGTCAAACTAAAACTACTACTAGAGTACTAGTGTAGTGAGGGAAACACTAATATATTGGGAGAAACAATAAAAATAGGGGTTTTACTCTAATTTAGGAGGTTTTACACTAAATAAGCACATTTTACACTAAACTAGTGCATTTACAGTAATTTAGTGCAATTTGCACTAATTTGGCTCATTTTGTACCAAATTAGTGGATTTATAGTAAATTAGGGTAGGATGAATGTAGTTTAGCAAATCAATCTGTTTGGGAGTTTGATTATATGCAAATTTAGGGTTTGAAGCCCTCTCTCTCTCTCACGTTTATTTGGTGTTTTTGAAGAGCAAGTGTTTTGGAGTATTGTGAGTATTGTTGATTTGGTGCGAGGAGGTGAGTTCCCGCTTTTAACAAAGATTGCCAACTTTGGTGAGCGATTGTGGGAGGATAGTGAAACCAAATGATTTGAAATTTGGAGATGGACAAATTAGCTTTCCAACAAGATAAGGCTCACCCAATTTAGAGCAAAGATGACGATGGGACGATGGAATTGGTGCAAGGAGATCCATTGCCCCATGGATAGTGATTAGTTCCTTTGTTTACAATTTTCATTCTCATTGATGCCATTTCAATGTAATCATAATTACAATATGTTTGTGCCTTGCAATGGTTGAGTGAGTGTCCCAAAGGTTATGAATGAAATTTTCATTGTGGAATGGAAAGTCTAAGTGACACATGAATGTTGAGATGGGATTATTAGGGTTTTAGGGCAAGCATGGATGAGTTGCCCAAATTGGGTTAAAATTGCAGTTGGGTTGTTTGAATGATCAAATGGGAGTAAGAGTCTAATTGCCTAAAATGAATGGGTGAATGTGTTAGCATTGGATCTAGGGACTTTGATGAGATTCATGGATCAATGCATAGTTGGATTTAGATATTTGGTGTGAGTAGGTTGTGCTGTGAATATTTTTTAGGGGTCACTTTAGCTCATTTAGGGTCTAAATGAGACATTTTTGTTGCGCCTTAGAAGTTGCCATGACCTCCTCGAACATAGGTTTAGATGATTTAGTGATTTTAGGACACATAATGGGGTGATTAAAGGATGTCCTCCCCCCCCTTTTCACTTAGTCATTTAATTAAAACTTAACCCAAAACATTGTTGGAGTCCATTGCTTGGTAGGCAACTAGGTAGGGTCCTGTAGGTAACCGATTAGGATTTAAGTTGTAAAATTTTGGTTGATTTTGAGATGTCTTTTATTCTTTCTGACTTGTTGATTGTGAATTTTGTATCTTAATTGTGTGTTTTAATGGGCTAATTGGATTCTATTTGGTGTGTTTTTGGATGATGAATGAATGTTGAATGTGTATGTGTTGATTTGGGTGGGTGATTTCCTAATTGAAACGGTCAGGCTTTCCAGTTAGATTCCAAGTTTTCTAGTATGTTCCAAATTGGGTGTTGATTCTGCCAAGTCAAGTTGTTAGTGGGTGAGTTTCAAGTCCAATTGGCAGTGTTTGGTGAATTAATTCCAATTTGGAATTTTGTGTGGAGTTATGGCAATTGCCTTTGTAGTTCTAATTCAGTGGTTGGATGTTGGTTAAGTTGTCTCTCCAAAATTGGTAACTACCAAGTTTTAAAAGTCCTATTTGGTCTGTGATTTTTGGCCATTTTCCTTTATCCATTGTGTGAGTGAATTCCAGTGCGTGTCCTAGCTTGTTGAAGTTGTATATTTCTTTGTTTGGAAGTGTTTCCGAGTTGGTTATGTGTGTTAGTGTGTTACTTGATTGAATGTGTGATGTTTGAATATTTGGGGGGCTGTGATGTTTGTATCCTAGTTGGAAGTTAAAGGAGTTTGTGATGAAGTGAGCTGAGAAGATGAAGTGAAATCAGATGGAAGTTGTGAAGTAAGTGAGAACCTAATTCGAATTTTAGAGTGATAGAAAGTAAGTATTCCAATTAGGAAAGAAAAAAATAAGAAGAAAATGAAAAAATATATATGAATGTAAGAGTGAAAGAATGAGACAGTGATGTGAAAATTGAAAGTAATAGAAATATGTATTGTTGTTCATGGGAGAGATGAGCAGGATGGTCTTAGGAAGAGAAATGTGAAGTTGTAAACAATGATTTGATCACCAACTTGGATTAATAAAAGAAATATTTTAGTCAAATTGGTGTCATGTGTATGGAATGATTGTGCTTGACTTTAAATGCATTATTAAAAAAATTATGAAATGGAATCTGAATTGGTTGGAGAGAATGTGATGGTTTGGTTAATGTGGTTGTGGAGATGTATGTTGTAAGCCTAATTGGAAGTCTCTGAGTATGTTGTTATGTGTTTGGTCTAGTACCAATAAAGGAGTGAAAGGTCTAATCGTTGTCTATTTTAATTCTGAATTGGAGTGAGTAGGAAATGTATGATTTGTCATATGAGAGAAAAAGTTGTAAAGAATTAGTTTATAAGGTGGTTGAAAATTAATTGAGCATGTGCTGGAGAATGATAAAAATAAGAAAAGATATTCCAAGTTGATGAAGCAAAAGGCTATGGTGCCAAAAGTGGTGAGAAAACAATATGTGAAGATCTAGCCAAATCGGAAGTTAAAGAGTCAAAGTGAACCTGCAGCAATAGAAGTCCAAGTTGGAGAAAAGGCTGAAGATCCCAATTGAAGATTAAAGAAAGAAAGTCAATGTGAGAGTTTCTTTACCCTTGTGGCCATTAAGAGGGGAGTGAAGGAATCTAGTAATTAGTTTAAAATTGTGAGGTTTGATTTATTCCTAGTTGGAAGTATTTTCTCCTTTTGTGGTTGTTATTTGGCTATCTATCTATTGATTTTTAAGTTAGAAACATCCCTATTTAAAATTGCCTCCCTAGGAATGAACTATACTATTAGCTTAGTTATTTGTGAATAAAATATAAGCTTATCTACAATTCCCATACACTCCCAATTGACCAACTCTAGTTTTTTTTATGTAACAGAGGAAAATTCTCTTACAACTAAAAAATGGTGGAATGAAGCCAAGATGGAAACAATGGAATTTGGAAGTCACATGACCAAAATTGAAGCCCATATGGAATTCAATGTCTTTTCAATTGAGGGAGTGAAAAGTTTTTTGAGGAAACCAATGGAAACCTTTGATTTTCAATTGTCCCAAACAAAGGCATGAAAAATTTGGAATTAGAAAGAAAAAATATATGACCTTGAGTAGAAATGGTCTACTTTACAACCATGGGATAGATCTATATAGAATTGAGTGTCTTTTCAATTGAAGGAGTTGAAATTTTTTTGAGGTAACCAATGGGAATCTTTGAGGTTCAATTAATTTTAAAAACAAATTCCAAAAGAATTTGGAATTTAAAAGAAAAAAATATGAAAGTCCACTTTGTAGCCATAGGATTTAAATCTTGGGGGATATTGACAAATATATCTAGAGCCCAATGCCAACTATTGATCAAAATTCACTTCAAAATTCCAACATAATGTTTACATAACTTCCATTAGTTGTAAAAAGTTCACATATTTTTTGGAAAATTTGAAACTATTGTGAATTTCTTAATAAAAAGTGAAACAATTCATATGAATGCAATATTTGCTTAAAAATCTAAAAACCTCTCCATAGATTTAAATTATAGTATAGAATATCATATGACATATTTTTTTTCCTCATATCATTCTTAAATGAGGATATCAACACCCTATGGTTGCAAGTTTATTTTTCCAAATTTTTTGTTAATACTGGAAAAAACATTATAGAATTTGAGTATATTCACAAATGAATACCTAAAGAATATCAATAAACCAAATAATTTCTAAAACAAATCTAACTTTACTTTCCAAGCACAAAAATTTGTGTGAAAATTCCCATTACAAAGGTCTCTTGACCCAAAAATGAGGCCACGAAACCTTCACTTAGGCATCACTGGTAGCATGAAAAGCAATAGAGCCCTAGTAATTTTAATAAGAAATTGAGAATTGTAAATCGTAGTAGTAAAAATGTTCAACTAAGTAACATAAATCCTATGTTTTTTTTTGTTCTTTTTGGGAAAGTTTTGAAAATTGATTTCAAACAATGACTTTGTATATTTTTTTTCTACCTTCATTGCATACAAAATAAAATGCCTCATAAATTTTATCTTATTATTTGGAATTGAACAGTTCAAATGTTTTTGAGTAGGTATCAATCTATACAATCAAATAAAATTAATCAATGTTTTTTTAATATATTCTTAATTTCATACATTGACATTGATATAAAAAAGACACTTTTTACTTTTGCAATATTTATTGGAATGACTTAAAGCAAAGCTTCACATGTAGGATGACTATCCATCCTAGAAAATTCATACAAAAATTCCAAATTATGAAGTTAGTAGAAGTTGACCAAGTTCTCAAGAGTCCAAATTATGTTCTTTAGTGAATCAAGGATTAATGGAGATAAGTATACCTAACCCTGTTTTTAATTGTTGAATAGTATAAGTTTTTATTGGGTCTTAAGGTAAAAAATATTTTCATATTCTCTTCTTGATTCTCTTAAGATGCATTTTTTGAACACCATTTTGATGAACTTTGAATTTTCAAAGTATTGAAAAACGGCATATATGACCAAATAATCTCATTAGGAGACAATTTTTTCATTTAAGGCAAAAATTGTGTATGGGTTGGTTTTGAGAAAGGATCACAATTTGGTGCATTCACTTGTAATGCATTGACATTATAGGTGATAATGCTTTCAAGACTTGTGGCAATTCTTAGACTACTATTATTTAGCCCACTCCTTGTAGCTCCCTCCAAAGCAAACTATCAAGGGTCTCAAAATGTGGTGACAATATTTGAATTGTATCTTTCTTTTATAATTGTAGTAGGGACAATTAAAGTGCGATAGAAATTCAATTTAAGAGCATTTCCAATTGTAGACAAGGAAATGAATGTAGTAAAAAAGAACTTGATGTAACTACTATCTCAAAGGCCCTACTCCTTAACCAGGCTTCCTATGAAAGTTGTCAAAAATTGAAATAAGTCTAAGAACCCCAATTTCAATACTCAAAGGAGGTCGACCCAATTTACGTAGGCGAGATGGCATAGAGCAAGTCCGAAGAGACAATAATTACAAACTATCTACTCTCTACAGAAGGGGTCGAAGCTCCGAAACTTGGAGCTCTTTTGAAGTTTTTAATTAAACTTTGAGCCGGCTCTCATGGAAGTGGTGCAAGTCAAATGTGAGAGGCTTTGCAACTTAGAATGTGGCAAGCAAAGTTGAAGAGTCTACTTGCCCAAATCCTTTAATTACGTCCTTGGTGGGACTCTCCCCAAAGTCTAGTTGGTTCAAACCATTCATTGAGTTAGTAATTTGGGCCATGGTGGAGAGGCTCTAAGATAGGAGGTCCAAAAACTATTCCTATAAGCCTATTCAACCCATCAATGACAATAATAGATATTTCAAGGAACATGTCACTACTTTGTATATAAGGGACACATTTAGAATCCAGTCACTTTATGGACCTCCTACCTTACAAGTGAAGCACTTGCCATCCATATGAAATTCCCCAAATCTCTAGTGTCAGAAACTATAGATTGTCTCACAAATCAGCTGCACATACTCACAGGGTGGTCAATTTTCAGGATTCTAGCTAGGGTTTAAGGGGCCTTGGTACTGCCTCTCCTAATAGATCCAGTCATCCAGCACTAGGAAGACAATTTATGAAAGTTGGTTGGCCTTGGATTTGATTGAATCTAAGCTTATGAGCACTCGATCTTACTCACCCGTTGGTGTACACTATCATTCACTTGTGTATCCTACAATATTTGGTCGACATGTTAGTTGTACGCCCGTGGTTTTGCACAGCGAGCAAAACCATAGTGACCGCACAGTGAGCCAATGGGCTTGCAGTGTAAATTGCATTTGGGGTAATTTATGGACAGCTTATGGATATATTTTTCTATCATTGGGGAAAACGCCAACGAACCTGAAATTTCTAGTTACTGAAATTGTGCTTTTCACCAGGCCCCGCCCCAGGCTCTTGCTGCAACCAAGAGGAGATATATACCTCTTGTCAGGAAAATGATCGCTCCGCTTGATTCTAATTCCGGCCCTGCGTGATGACAAGTTTCTAAAGCAGCAGCACTCGATCATGCACTTAGTTGAAATCCTTGCCCCCGGCCCTGTAGCGTAGTTTAATTCGTGATACATCTCCAAGGCTCCACTACCAGCGCGAGCGACTGGTTCAGTGAATGTGACGACGTAGGACAATTGAGGATGTTTCCCTGAAAGTTATCGTGTCCTTTAACTACAGTAGATGCTGAGTACTGTATTAGGCCATCACTGCACGATATGAGTTCAGGACTTCAGGTCTTCAGGAGGCTACCACACAGTGCGGAAGTGGAACGGATGTCTCAGTACGTACAACCTCATCCTTTACAGCACCAGACTAAGTCACCAAGAGATTCTGTGTTTCCAAGACTAGATGCAGCTAGTAGTACTCAATGAATGAAACACGTAGAGGCAAAAGCCGGGTTTTTTGATGTTGTTGTTGAACACAATGAAACAATTTATCTCGAAGGCGACAAAGGAGACCAGGACCGACGCCACCCGAAGATTCACCAGGGGCAGAACCAACCCAACTAACTAACCAATAAGGGAGGCAACCCATTCTTGATCACCGTCCCCTTGTGGCAATACGGACTGCTCTCTTTCTGCGCAGGAGGAGATGACAGTGATTAATTACAGCACAATTCCCTGTGCAGTTGTGGAACATTTTGATTGTTTTACAACACTGTCAATTCTTGGGTGGATTTTGCAACCAGCCCTTGTGGAAAACATGAAGGTCTACATGACCAGAGTGGGAGGAGCGGAATCTTCTGCTAAAAAATTCATAGTATTTTTGTTTTGCGAAATAAAAATCTGGAAAATTGTAAAAACCTTCTTAACTCTATTTCCACACTGAAAATCCCCCGAGAAACTTGCCCTCCAGATAGGTGTAACCACCTTAGTGGTTGGAAATGGGTTGCCTCCCTTACCAGCTCCAGCTAGTAGGATGCTTATATATCCACCACCCAGGTAACCTTCAATACTTCTCAACGTTAGAGCAAAGGGCTTTGAAGTTTGAACTGCCCGCAATTTTGATCAAAGCGTCCAAGAGCCTGCTGCTGAGAGGTTGAGTCGATATATCACTCGATCTGTCTTAATCCTGACAAGGGTCTTCATCCTGCCAAATTAATTCACGAAGCGAGCTAGAAAGGGCAGCCAGTACTCAGTTACTCACCAGTGAGAAAATCAGGTGCAGGTATTTCGGCACTGCAGGGGACCGTTAACCCAATAAACCCATGTACAGTGCAAAGTATCAACTGCTGGCTGCTGCCTGCCACAAGTCGATCTGACGAAGTTAATTTGCTGAAAAATGGTCACCAATTATCGCATAAGTTAACACCTCCACGAGTTTCTGTCAGAGTTCGTAATGCCAAGTCCCAGCTTCATGAAAAACGTGTCACTGTCTTGTTGGCTAGTCCAACTAAAAATACTACCTGTAATTCTTCTTATCAATGTGAGCTCTTCGATCAACTTAAAAATATTGGATATACTTGAGATTCAACGAAACGACGTGGTTTTATATCTGACAACCTTCAAGAGCAGGGAGGTTTGGCAGGGTTAATATGTGAGTTAGAGGAGGTCTATAAATGGACCAGGTTCCAATAGAGGTACCGAAGGGGAACTGATACGATAGAATAATTTTAGGACTCAACACCTTCATATTCATGGTCCAGGTAATAATTTCTTTTATTCTTCAGATCTTTTGATCAAGATACATGCTTATTCCTGTCCTCTCATGCCTCAAATTCTCTCCTACTTTCCACAAATCCCCTCTTTGCCTCCACTATTTTCCCACTTTCCTTCCTCCTTCACCTTTAGCTCATAACCAAAATTCTCCAAAGAGACAACCTAACCGTATTAGTAACTAACCAGACCTAACGTATGATAACGGACGGTGATCACCTCAATGGATGAATTATCAATTAGTGACTAGTTTGCATGGAAAGAACATGATAATTCAAGCCTAAATTAGTTGACTCATTTCCTCCCCAAGTTTAGGAGCTGAAGCAGCGAGCTGAGTTTGCTTATGATGGCACCTATACAACTTCAATTTTGATCCATTGTACCACTTGTGTAGGATGATTCCATCAGGAGTAGTCAATTTATAAGTTCTGTTGTCACAACTTTTGTAAATTATGAAGGAACCTTGACATTTTGGACAAAACTTCTGGCCATGTTGTTTAACAAGCTACTAATCAATTAGCATCACCAAATCTCCGCATTGAAACTTGATAAGTTTCTTTGTAGCATCATGTCTGGCCTTCCTTCGACATTGTATAATCTCGTAATGCTGCAAAGCACTTCGTCGCGTTTCGTCTAGCTTCTCAAGCATGAGAATTCGATTATAGATTAATTCAATTTCACCTAAACCGTGATGCACCGCAATTCACAAAGAAGGAAGTTCTAGCTCAATTGGCATCACTGCTTCGAAGCTGAAAGCCAATTGAAAAGGGGTGAATCTTGTGGCAGTTTTATGAGCCGTTTGATACACCCAAAGTGCTTTGCCAATATGTAAATCCCACTCTCTTTGCTTCTCCAATATGATTTTCCCAAGTATACTAGTCAGAACTTTGGGGTTTTTTTCAACCAAACCATTAGCTTGTGGGTAATAAGGACTCGATCTTCGATGCTGAACTAACATCCTTTTTAATAGCTCGGCCACTAATTTGTTAGCAAAATGAGTTCCTTAATCAATCACAATTTTAGTAGGCCAAAAGTACCCGGCTTGAAGAACCTTTCTGGTAGTGATATTTGAGACAAAGTTTTTGCCGCATGCTCCTTCGTGAGATTGCTGTAATATGATACTTGTTTCTTTAACTATTATCGCCTTTTTCAAAATTCCATCCTTTCCAGCTTGATAAAGCTCTCCGCCAACTAAGGTATGAGGAAGACTCCTTTGTTGAATACTATGACATTGCTGTGCATCGATCCCGTTCGGCAATGTCAGGTCTCTTAGGTAATTCACGATATCATTGTAACCAAAATCTTGCGAGCTTGATGCTACTCTGATAGAGCAATACTCTACATCTTTTGATAAAACCCCAATTTCTTCGTGGGAATGTTCACCGAGCTCCAACAATAGACTAGCGTGTTTGGCTCGTGTACCTTTCACGATCTTGATTTCAAGGTCATAAGCCTGCAACGTAGCCATCAATCTCGCTACACAACCTTTCGGATTTGTCTCTTGGACTAATTGTTTTAAGCAATCAATTTCACATTGCACAAGCGTTGTGAATGGGCTTGATAGCAAATAATGTTTAAATTTGTTGCAGACATACAATAATGCTATAGCTTGCTTCTCTAATGAGAAATATTTGAATTCATAGGTCATAAGAAGTCGGCTTGCATAATATATTGGATGTGCCCTTCCAGAATCATCATTTTGTATTAACACTACCGCCACTACATGTTCACTAGTTGATGGATTTATGATAAAATGTCTTGCCTAGTTAGGTCCCTTTACTACAAGATAGCTAGCAAGTTGCTCTTTTATAAAATCGAATGATTTCATCTGCTCTTCCCCCCAAACGAAATGAATTGCTTTGCTGATCAAAGAATTGATTGGTCTTCCTTCTTCTACCAAGTTAGGGATAAACTTGTTGTGGTAAATTGTCGTGCCCTAGAAACGTGATACTTATTCATGAATAACTGGTTGCTTAATTTTGATAATTTTCTTCACTTTGTTTGGGTCTACCTTAATTCCTACGCATGATACAACATGACCTAATAAAGGCCCTTCTTCAAAACCCAATTTGCATTTTTCGGGGCTCAACGAGCATCCATATTCTCGCAATCTTTGAAATGCAGCGCGCATTTTCAAGGTGATTATTTCACTCTTCATAGACGAAAAAATCATCTAAATAAACTCTTATGAATTTTCCAATGAATGAACCAAATATTTTAAGTTGGAGCCTCTAGAATGTGCCTCCAACATTACAAAGTTTGAACAACATTCAGAGATATGCATATGTTCCCCATGGGGTTGTAAAAGTTGTGTACAATATGCTATTTGGATGAACCTTCACTTGATGATAACGTGCGTAGCCATCGCAGAAAGAGTACATTTGGTGCCCTGTAACCTCGTCAAGCAATTCATCAATATGTGGTAAAGGCTAGCGATCTTTTTTCATGAATTGGTTGAGGGCTTTGTAGTTAATACAAACCCTCCACTTGTTGCCTTTTGGGGGGACAATGATGAAGGGGGACACCCATTTAGTGTTCTTCACCTCAGTCACAAAACCACCCTCCAAAAGCTTGTCTAATTCTGCTCGAAGAACAACCATTCTATCTGGGGCCATCCTCTTTTGCTTCGCACGTATAGGTTTTGCATTTGGGATTAATTCTATCCAATATTCATCAAGGGTAATGGTGGGAAAATCCGAGTGTTTACTTACAAAAAGATCAACATACTTGATGACTACCGCTTCCAATTGTGCACGTTCTTGTTCTGATAATGTTGGTCCAAATTTGACCATTTGTAGCAGCTCCTCTTTCCTAGTTGGAATGATGTCTTGATCTTCAAGATGGGGCATAAATTTGCTAATTACTTGGGGCAGGACGTCTACTATATAGAGTTCGGCTTCTGAGTCATTGTCCTCACTAGAATTGGTGGGTGGATCAGTACTCCATGATGTCTCGTTTGTTCCATTAGATTCTCCCTCAGAGGTTATATTTGAAGAGCTCGAGGCCGATCTAAGAACCACCTGGATACTTAATCTATTGAAAGCTAATCCTATCTTCATGCGTCCTTTTTCCCAATAATTGACTTCACGTACTTCGGGCAACCACGGTCTTCCAAGGGTCAAAGGATAGCCACCTTTCTTAGTTGATATGTCCAAAACGTGGAAATCAATTTTAACTATGACGTCGTTTACTGTGATTGGCGTTTGACGAATCAAACCTAGTGATCAAACACACCTTTGGTCAGCCACCTTTAATCGCAATGTGGATGATTTGTTGGATTTGAATTCAAACTCTTGCATGAACCAACTTGCCATTACATTTACCGCACTTCCTCCATCGATCAAATACTCGGCTACTGGGTGACCATTCACAATTGCTTCTACTTGCAATCTCCCTTCATTTTATCAGAGACATGCACTTTCGCTCATAATTAGTTGTGTCGAGTATTGATCCCCTAACGTAACTCACATTGAAGTGATGGGCACTTTGCCACTAGTTAGCCTACAATTGTATTTGCCGTTTGTGTACCTATATCTTGCAAGATGGAATATTCTTGTTGGCCCTGACTTAAAAATAGATCTTCAATTCCTATTTTCCTCCTTGATCGTCTAGTTTAAATGTGCTTCTCTGATTTGATCTCTTGCTAATATGTTGCTTGGGGTCTTTTGACAAATGGTCTCTCTTGGTCATCATGATTTCTCGCTCAAACTTGGTCACACGATTGTTGTCTACCAATTGAAGCAAATTTACTTCAACCAACTTAATTGTGGATGAGGTAGCACCTTATCTAAGTCCGGACAATTGCTGCGGTAGTGCCCTTTACGACCACATTGATGACAAGTTATAAACTGCATGGATCTTGTTGGATTTGGCCGGTTATCTCCACTAGGACTTTTCGACCTCTTATTGCTTTGATTCTATAATAAGAACAATTTTAAATCTCTCATATCCTAGACAAGTTGTGAGATTTCTAGGTCTTTAATCTTGGTCTTGGTTGTCGCCAAGCTGGTTGTTGTCCAATCAAGGCCAGATGTTGTTTGAGTGATGACTGGAATTGTCTCTATCAATTGCGTAACAACAAGTGTTGTTGTTGCTTTGACTACTTGAGGTTGAATAATATTGTTAAGATTCAATTCTTTCTTTTGCGCCAGCATCAAGGCCGCTTCAAATGTTGTTGGTTCTTTCTACAATACAATTTCTTAAATTGATGGTTTCAACCCACTAATAAAATTCCTAAGAGCTAAAGCATCGACGCTGCACATGTTGTTGATGGTATTAACATGAGATTTAGAAGCATTCTCAGCTTTTGTGTTTGACATTGCATTAAGACTACGTTGAATTCAAGCTTGAAGTTCATGAACTCTTTCGCTAAATTGATGCACTCTCTCTTCTGGTTGTTGTCTAATCAAGCTCAAAGTACTGAGCAAATTTTGATAACTCTCACGCTCTTCAAACTCGGATACCAAAGCCGTGGTTAAATTGTGCCACGATGATCTCGTTGAAGTGGACTGCTTGTCGTACCAAAAAGATGTAGTACCATCTAAGTGAATTGGTAGTAGCTTGAGCCAACTCTCCTCGTTTCTATTACCATTGGCCATGCATACTCGTTTGTATTGCTTCAAAAATCGTTCAGGGTCCTCTCTTTCTTTCCCAGCAAACACGGGTATAGATACCATTGTGACTAAAGTTGATAACTTATTATTTAAATCAATAAAGGTAGGTTTTATGTTTTGTCTTGTCTCTTACTCATGTCATTTCAAAAAATATGACCACAATGTTTCTATGTAGTAGGATGTCAACGATTCTTCTCTTTCTTAATTACAATTTCCACATATCTATCTCACATTCTGTAAAGGTTAAATTACTAATAAGCAGACTTTGCTCGATGTGGGTGTATATTCATTTGTTTCAGGTTGCTTCATTGGCTTTTTGATTCATGTCCCTCAGAATATGGCATATCTCCAACAATTCAAAGTCTTGTTTTGATCTTATAATAGCATTGTGATATGGTCGCAAGTTTTTTGCACGCACCTCCCAATTTTCGGTGCCTTGATTACAAACCAACTTCAAGTCACCGCACACTTGTAATTTTCAAATTTTCTTGCTCTTGGCTATCTTGAAACCAGTAATCAACACCACATATTCTGATTCGTTACATGTTAGTTTCTTGCCTAAATCCTAGTAGAAAACTTCCTTCAATCCAGAAGGGCTTTCTAAAACCACTCCCGCACCAAACCCTACGGCTTTTGAATTGGAACTGTCAAAATTTAATTTCCAAATATGCATCGACAATTGAGATTTTCTCCTTTTCAAAATTTCTCTCTTTCCCAATTACATACACATATCATAGTTCTTGGAAAAGAAAAGACGACTCTGCAAATGAATCCTCTTTTGCAAAAAATTGGGAATTGACTTCGTTATAATCAGCTAACTCAGTGAAGTAGCTTGTAAACGCGTTAAAAACTCCGTATGTGTGCATTACAAAATCAGCAAATTGTTCAACTTCTTAGGGTACTTGCGGTGATACTATTGCCTCAATTGGTTCTAAATTTAAATTAATGAATCCATTTATTAAAGGTAAATGATTCTCGCCCACGCTTATATCTTCATCCACCGTAATCAAGTCAACCACCTCTTCACTAAAATCTTGTGCTTGGGTTGTAGTGACAAAACACATTTGTGCGGATTTAACTTATACTAAGTTTTATCCACATACTCTCTCTCTTTTGCCACCTTATCAACCTCCCAATATCAACACTAGGTCTTTCACACAAAATTAAGCCAACCTTCCTTCCACCAGGTTGTGCAAATTTCCTTCTTAGCTCTCACCCTTTGACAAATCGTTAAGGTGTCTCAGCAACGGAACCAAAATGATATGATAGAATAATTTTAGGACTCAACACCTTCATACTCATAGTCAAGGTAATAATTTCTTTTATTCTTAAGATCTTTTGATCAATATACATGCTTATTCGTGTCCTCTCATGCCTTGAATTCTCTCCTACTTTCTTTTTTGACTTTTTCGAGGCATGAGAGGACAAGAATAAGCATGTATATTGATCAAAAGATCTTAAGAATAAAAGAAATTATTACCTTGACTATGAGTATGAAGGTGTTGAGTCCTAAAATTATTCTATCGTATCAATACATTTTGCTTTCTTTGATACATCATCGATGTATCATATGCGAACATATGAGGGGTGAATGCTTGCTATGGTCTACTTGATTTCAACTTCAAAATTCATAACGAATTTCGCAAAGGTCCAAAAAATATGAAACAACTTCGCTTAGACACCAATTCCAATTTTATTTTTATAAAAATTTATTTAGAAACATTTCAAAGATTTGAGAGTTTCCCAAATGCATAGAGCAATTTATGGACCTCCTACCTAGGTCCATTGTAATCCATATTGCAATAGCCCAGAGTTGTAAGGACACAAGTCTTTTTTTTAAGGAAATTACACTCTTGCTTAGAGAAACATACAATTATCCAAGGTAGAGGTGAAGATGTTGACAAACACATTACTTGCAAGAAAATATGACATTTGCAGCCATTGCAATTGGGCAACTATGAGTCACATCCAAAGACTTATAGATATATAATCAAACCTCTATTGTCTAAGGTAGAAGATTTCTAACACATACAACATTATACTATATTACAACAAGTAACAAATGATCTATATTTAACTTTTTGACTATAATATTTAAGTTATCGATTTGGGGGGTAGATTAACAATAATATGCATTCCAATATATGAACTTTTTGGCTATTCTAATACATAGTGATGCATATTTGTAAGGGATGTTCTAAAAAATGAATAATACATAACATCTAACATTCCTCTTTGAGATCTAGAGTATGTGTATGAAATCCTAGCATATGTGAGATTTTAATGTTTATTGAGGTAACAAGTATAGATGTTTGATTGTCTCCCATACTAAGGATATGCCCCCTACCTAGCTTTATCTCCCATTTTTAAAAATGGTTAAGCATGGTGATAGGTATGTTGCATTCACAAATACATTCTTTAGTATCTACAAAACCTAGTTGGCATCCCATGTAGGGTGGTTGCAAGAAAGACGATTTAGTTTTTATAGTGTTTTGCCAAAACAACAATTTTTGCACTCAGTATTGTGAGTACTATGAAACCGAAAAATCTCAGTTGTTGATCTAAGAAATTGTCGGCTAAAAGTACCGTTTTGAGTACTATCACTACTACTAAGTATTGAAATAGTATTATTTGAAAAAAAGGAGAGTTTGTCACAAAAAATAGATACAACAAGATATAAATTAATAATAAATAGAAAATCATAAACAAAAAAAACTATATTTTTTCAATTTGTGAAGACTTGATGGTGATCGGATTTCTTTGAAAAGATGAAGTCTAAACCGTCTTCAATGTTTAGAAATGTGCGCACAAGAGAGCCCTACTTGCATGAATAGGGAGGCCATAAAATAATGTATTTTTAGATATTTTTTGTGGACACATGTACTCCTACTATGGGAATAGACCATGAAAATTTCAGCTCTAGATTGTTAATTTTGGATACTCCCCAGTACTAAAAACCTCTAAACCCCAAAGTGTGACAAATTAACAAAATTGACTTTTAAATGTAAAATTATTATTTTTAATTTCTAAAAAAAAAGGTATATGATTAAAATCAAGTTTGCCATCTCCAATAAAAATTTCAAGCTCATCAGGTTGTACCTCCCAAAGTTCTAGTGGAAAACAACTGTATCACTCTGAATGTGACGCAAAATAAGACTAGTCTCTCTTGCAATCACCCCATGGCACAATTTTTCAAATTCCTAAAAAGCAAACCAAGAGATGATTTGAAAATTAGAATCTTTCATAATAAACATTTGCATTCAATAAGCACAAGTCTTTCAAATAAGCGTGAATGTTTCAAAAACGCAGATTTTGTGCCACTAGGTAAGGGTGTTCATCAATCTTTGCACAAGTCTCGATTGGGAGCAATTTTGTCAACGTATCCGAGTTGCAGCAAAGCAAGCACTTCATCCGGTGATGATGCACACATTTCATCACGAGCAAGCACTTCGTATATGAACCCACTTTGCAGATCAAGCTTGGAGCTTTGAAGTTAACACAATCTTGCCTTGCATCTTAACTACCCAAGGTTTCAAGTTCAGAAACCCAGCCTACTTCTTCAAGTTTGACCAAGTATTTCCATACTTCGGACAAGCTGAACTTCAATAACATTTCTGAAAAAACTCCAAGATTGACAGATGTAGACTACCCTCCAAGGTTGATGTAGATTACGGAATCTCAATAGAACGTAAACAGCGTGACAATCATGGAGTACTTCTAGTGTCCTCATTCCCGAAAGTAGTCCAAAAAGAATCTCTCAAACTTGAAGTACATCAAGAAGCTAGCTAGACGTGCATGTGTAGGAGGATAGTGTCGAAGCTGTGAACAGACACCGCACATACTATAGTAACGTAATTAACACCAAGTGCGAATGCACATTATCGAAATTTCTTATTGCTATTTCCTGAACCTCTTTTTTGGCAGAACACATGTGAACATGTTCAAGCGATTTCAAAGTTGAGAGTTTTTTTAGCTTTTAACACCCAGGTCGACCAAACACCAGGTGGGAACGTACCTTTAAGAAACTTAACATAGGGTTGGAGAGAAAAACCTTGACCAGACAAAGAAAATGATACATCACTTAGTTAATACGGGATATCACTGTCTGTCAACATTTCTCTGGTGCAATGGAAACTGCGATTGTGAGGCTGGCTTACCCGGATGTGTTTAGTACAGACCGACAATTTCTATCTAACAAATATCCATGGTGGACTGAGACCCAGTACCTGACGAAAAAATTCTCGAAATTTAACTCAAATGCAGCAGTGCAGGACATAGAGTTGTAGTCAAGGACCGTCAACACTCTTGGAGAAGGAATTCAGGTTCTGTTGTACACAATCTTGAACTCATCTTTAGTGTGAGATAACAAAAGCTAGAAGAAGAAGACAGGCATTGAACACTTTTTGAGCACCACACATGCTCTCTACAAAGAATGTCAAACATTTGAGTCCTTTTTAAAAGATGTCAACTATCACGGAGAAGGGTGCTAAAGAATTGAACATTAAAGAATTGCTAAGAATTGCTAAAGAATGTAGTGCATGCACCAATTTGAATAATGTTTATATGCAAAGGTTTCCGATCCAATTATAAAATGTACTGGTCTTCTTTGCAACAGTACACTGAAAAGACTCTCCACATGAGAATGTGATAGTTCACAGAATGGGTCCCCCAATTACACATTTCTGGAAAAGAATCATCAGCATCATTCCAGCAAGTCGTTCCACAACAAGTTCAACCTTCAGGTCCCATGCACTAGTGGAAATCGAACACGAGATAACCAGTGAGGAAACCACTAGGTTGAGGGTTTAGGGTTCAACATTTTGTACAAGGTCTTTTGCGTGGAGTTTGAGCCCACGATGATGGAATTGGGCTTCCTATTCTTAGGCGTGGCGGAGTCATGCCAAATGCTAAATGCTGGGGCATGTATTCTCAGACTTGGCGGAGCCCGGCCAACAGAATTCTCAATTCTCCTTAGCTTAATCTCAAGGCTATTGCAAAACCATTCTTCACAGCATCGAGTCTCGTTCATTTGTGTGCAGATGACATGAAATTGGCAGAGCCTCGTTGAGAGGAAATCGGCCATAAAGGACTCTAAGCTGGGGATGCTTGACCCTGGGGATGCAGAATAGGGCCAGAGTGAATGCTTGCTTGATAAAAGTTACAACTTGTCTCTCCTGGTAAATTGTAGATTATCCCTTCTCAAATTGGAAGCGGATCTATAGCACAGGTGTTGCACAAACAAGGAAAGGAACGGAGGATTCAGTGCCATGGAGAAGCAGTAACTTAGTGAGGATAGTGACTCTGCAAAGAAGTGGTACCTCTCAGATAATTTATTGCCCCATGGGCTTCACAAGACTCCAGGACTAAGTTATCTACATTTTCTCCCAAGCTGCCTTAACACTCAGCTTGAACTTCAGTTGCTTGAACCATGCGCCTGTTCGCATTATGTTTTGCAGATTTCCTAGCATACCCGAAATTCGATCGATAGCTCTAAAACCCTACTGGTAAGCGAAATTACAGAAGTCGATTACACCAATTGAAAACTCAATTGAATTTCAGCACATAGGAACGCTCGATATACCCAGAGTGCCTCGAAAACGAAGTGAAATTGTGAAATGCCACCACTGAGCTTGCACAGAGAATTGCTTGAATGCTTTGTACAGTACAATTCCACGTACTAGCAGAGCTTTTCCCTTAAACCAGGTTGACAAAAGAGACCATGCGCACATGCCTATCCCTTAAACGTCGAACACGGACTTTTTGTGTCCGATGGATGACAGAGAATCCTTGTAGTAGGACAGAAGTGCAACTATTCATCCTCAGAATTTTGTTGTGAAAAGGGAAGATTTTCTACAGTAAGGTAGTCTGCTCTTAAAGCAACCATTTAAGAGCTGATTGCCTTTTCGGGGAAGCGAAACTCCTTGTAACAATTTTCAGTCAATTTTAGTAGGAAGAAAAATGGAATTGGCATCTAACCTAAGTTGTTTCATATTTTTTGGACCTTTGTGGAATTAGTTATGAATTTTAGAAGTTGAAATGCAATTGTCATTGAAAGTGACCACCTCGTGAAATGTGCACTTCTAGTACATTTAAGAAAGCAAAATGTACCTCTGTATCATGATTGCTTTTAGAGCATGGGTGCTTTTAGAACAAACTACCTTAGTTTGACTTTCAATGAGTATTATTTTTTTTAAAGTAGATGATGTCACACAATTTCAAAAGGGATGATTTCCATAGTCATTGGTCTGTCCTTTAAGGGTTAACCCTAGATGGATGGGCTAGTCATCCTGGGCTTGAATCACTAGTAGAAGACTACCACCATGTAATTGCAACCATATGCAATCACTATAAGAAACCTATGTTTTAGGTGACAGATTTTAGGTGACATCAAATGTAACAACCCATGTTTTTATATCAACAATGACACCCAATGTAACATCTTGATGTTATTTAGGACATTATTGTTGACATATAAACATGGGTCATTACATTTGATGTCACCTAAAATCCGTCAACTTAGACATAAAAAAACTTTGGTTTCTTATAGTGAATTTAAAGACAACATATTAGGTGAATTCATTTGGAAATGCTCTTAGAACATGCACAAAAAGGTGATTATAGTGTGATGCCTTGTTTCAAGGATATCTTATAGTTGAGCATGGTCCAAGATTAAAAATGCAGCTATAACATTGATATAGATATTGGGTAGGGTCTCAAATTGAAACATACAAAATACAAGAATGCAAAATCTCATGTTGTGTGCACTTTGCTTTATGCTAATTGCAACTGAAAATGAAATGGAAATAAAATCAACATAAGAGCAAGTCACATGTAGCAATAAGGAACCTTGCTTTTATAGCATGTGATTGTGAGTTTCTTCAAGCCATTTTTAATGTTGTCATGGCTTTCCTATAACAAAAGTTAGGAGAATATTTTATTAGTGACAAACACAATGGAAATGATGATGCACATAGACACAATTTTGAGCTTAGGCACAATAACCCTAATGTTTTGCTTTAGATGCCCTTTGCCACTTCTTTCAAATCTTTGCATGCAACCCTTCCAAAAGTTCACCAATCCCAAGCACTCTAAGTTTCCCTCCAAAATTCAATTGGATGAAAACACAAGCTTTTGTTACTTGCATAGAACTTCAAAATCTCCCATTAAACTTTTAGTGTTTGCGGCATCCTTTTAACACTAAAGTCTATGACCATTTGGTAAAACATGAAAGTCCTCTATTTTGGATGCTTTATTTTGCCATTGAAAATGAATGGACTTTTTAATTTTATTTTTCAAAGATTAAATCAAATTTGTGTATACAACTTAAAATTTTTAGAATTTCTTGTGAAAATTTGAAATTATTATGAATTTTTTTAGAAAAATAAAATTCATATTAAATACAAAATAAGCTCAAAAAATCTGAATTTCTCCATAAGTGTATAATATGGTGTAGACAATTATGGTGTCAATCAAATTTTTGTATCATTCTAAAATAAGAGACTTAATAGAATGTAGTAGTAGGCTCAAAATGGCTTTAAGATATACAATTTAGAAATCTTTAAAAAAATTTAAATTGGAATAGAAAGTAGACTTAATAGTATTTATTTTAAGATCAAATTCTAAAAAGATCAATTTTAAAGGCTAAAATTGAAATCAAGAGCAAAGGAGGTAAACATTGCTAAATATACTAAAAATGCATCTTTTTCGATTTATGGATTTAGCATCCTCTTCTCTAACATATTTGTAGTTTCTCAATGAAGGACTTTCTATCACTAAGTGATGCATACAAATTCAAAGAACTCTCTCAAAAAATTGGATGAAAACCATCCATTTTCAATTAGATAAAGGCAAGTTTGACCATTCATAACTACTTTTGGTTGACCACAAAAATAAAAATAAAAATTCTTTCACTCTATATGTTCCCATTTTACAACTATTTATTCTTGAAATTTCATATTTTTATTTTTTCGAGATTAAATCACATGTCTTCTAAGAGTTATAAAAATTTTAGATTTTTTTTGTGAAAATTCGAAATTGTCATGATTTTTTATGGGAATTTTTTTAAAAATCATATCAAGTAAAAATTTGTTCAAAAAATATTTGATATAGGTATTTCTTTCATCAAGAATCACCTTCTACTTTATGATTTTTTAACCCCTAATGTCCCAAGGTCTAATATCCATCAAAAAGCACTCAAAACTAACATTTCTTTTGTAAAAAGCAAAGAACTTTTAACATATTTTTTGGCATATTTAATCATAGGATCTTACACTAGACTATTGTAAAAATGTATGGAAAAAATTTCAAAAAATTTGCCCACATAGATGCAAGATATTTGTATTTAAAGTGAAAAAAAGGTCTTTTGTTCCTAATTTGAATAGATTTTTGACTTTTAATCTTTTTAGCTTAAAATTTTGCCACTTTTGATTTTAAATTTCTAATTTTTCATGTTGAATAATTGTACTGAGGATCTAGAAAAAATTTTCCACAAAATGCACTTAATTTTTATTCATGGTAAAATTGTTTATTAGAAGTAGGTTTAAGATTGAAGGAAAAATTACATTGTTGATAACTCTAAGATGGAATTTAAATCCACTAATTTCATCTACAAGACTTTTTTAGAAAGAGATCTTAACATTTTGAAACTTTTTATTTTCAAAAATTGTGAAAATGAAATTTAGAAATGAATCCTACAAAGAATTTTTTTCAAAAAGATGATGTGATTGCCCCCAAAACAAGATTTTCTATGACTTTCACATCACTAATCCAAATCGAAAGATTCAAAGATTTCCATGTAAATAAAAAATACAATATGTGAGAAAGAATTTTTTTTAAATTTCATTTTAAGTTCTTAGCTCCAAAGCCCATCAATGGAGTTCAAATCTAAATTGGGCATATGACAAGCTTTTAAACCTTTAAGGTTTTTGACTATGTTTTCACCAAAAACACTCCAAAATTGTCATTTCTAGTACAAGTACCAAATTTTTGAAAAGAAAACATATTAAGACATATTGAACTATGGGATCTTGTAGTGCAATGGTTTGAAAAGATGTGGAGAAAAATTTCAGAAATTTCCACCATGTAGATTGCAAGATATTAGCATTTGAATTGATAAAAATCCTTGTTTTGACCCTATCAAAAATTGAGTAGCTGCACTTCAAAAGGTCACATTTGTATGAAAAAATGTCTAAAATGGTGGTGATTCTTTGGATCCATTCTTCAAGGCAAGTTGTCTACATGCTTGAAAAAATTTAGACCATTTGGAATTGTACAACATATAGGAAAAAAATCGTAAGTAGAAAGAAATAGAAAATGATTCAAAATACTAAATTGTTAAGAATTTAGTTATCAAATTGAAAAATGCCAATCCCTATAGTTGTAATGTTGTAATAACCAATATACATTCTACGATTTTATTTTTTTCAAAAAATATTGAAAACTGAGTTAAATAAAGGTCTTGAAAGTATATTTTAGAGTGGAGATTCTATAACTATCGGCAAATTACCTACAACTAAAAACTCCTCTTAACTTTCATCTCATAAATTAAAATGGAATGATTCAAATCTTTCCACACGTACATAAATCTTGAAAACCAATTTCAAATTTTTATTTCTCAAGTAAATGACTTTTAAAGAATTCTTTTGAGTTGCTTAGTTTGCCCAATAAACAATGAAAATTACATACCACACATTAAATTTTTAACCATGTAGCCAAAAGTAATGAAACTTGTTGCGCCTTAAAGCTATTCCTCAAGCATATATTGTATGAAAATTTCAAAGAAAAAAAAGAAAAATTTCGTTCATAGTGAGCTACCCAAATTTGCTATGTTGCCAAAGAATGATATTTGGTCCTTTAGGGATTATTAATGCTTTTAAGATGGTACATTATGAGTCCAATTTGGAATCAAAGTCAATTATTGAATCAATCAAGTTTAATCAAGTTCACAATGAACAATAATTCTTTAAAATATAAGTTCCTTCCTAATAACATGAAATTCTTTCCAATATTTGAAGATTCTTTGAAATATAATAATTGTTATAAATTCTTAAGTTTTTTTCTCTATCATTTGTATGATAGATTTTAAGACTTTGCATTGCAAATATCCACTAATAAATACATTTTATTTCAAAATAAATTGATAAAATACACCAATAAATCTAAGTGATACTACAAACCATCAAGCTAAGCCATCAATCTCTTTTCAAAGAGGTTCAAAGTTAATAGTATATTCAAGCTCTAGTATTCCAAAATGACTATCATCACCACATTAGCTAGCAAATCTAAGAGGAGAGACAATATTCAAAGAAGGGGAAGTGACAAAAATAGACCAAAAGAGAAAAAGAAAGAAGAGATCAAGAAATGTTATTAGAAAACAACGTCTAAATTAACACATTTTGTTGCTTCAATCAATTTCAAATGTAGCTATGCTAATTTGGACGTGTTTTGCTGCTTTACAAAATGAGTCATACCTAAACAATCCTTTCTTAAAATGGGATTTGACCAAAGGTAATTGCACATTATAGTATATAAAGTCCTATTGTGCACTTGAAGTGCATAGAAATGCTCAATTTGTACTAATTTGTATCAAAATTATGATATTTGTATAAAAAATGCACTATTACATCTACCCCTTTTTTCCATGGATAATTTATGACCTTCAAAAGTAAATTCAAGACAAATTCGACTTGAAAATTTCTATAAAATGCACATTTAAAAAAATCCACTACATAATATGTTTTTTTAGCCTTGTAATCCAATCTAAAGTTCATCACTTCAAAGTCAAATATAGAAATTTAAAAAATTCAATTACAATGTAAATAAAAAATACAACCCTTGCAACTAAAATGACTTGTATATTAAAGGAATTGAAATTATCTCAGTAGTTTTTAATGAGATCTCTCAATTTAGTGTGCATTGTTATGGAATACTCTTTTGGTGTAAATTTCTCAATATTGGAGATTTTCATATTTTTTAAGGGGGGTAATTATCATATGATCTAGGTGGCCCCTTGATCTTTCTCAAAAAATTGTCTTCTACCTCAAATTTAATGTGCATTTACTGTGATCATTTTTCAAGCATATCAAATACTTCCAAGTAGTGCATTGTTACAAAAAAATTTGTGTACTCTAGCTTGTAACCCCCTTGGATTCCTAACTTAAAAAAAGAAGAAGCAAAGGAGCACTTTTCAATTTTGGTTTTATGCAAAACCATCCATTCAAATACATGTCCTAGTCCTACTATTTGTCTTTAGGGTATAGAAGATCTCTCTTTATTTTTAGCTCTAAACCTAATAGTCTCCATCTCATTCCAAGGCTTACTCCACATGGGCCTCATCCTTCAAAATAAACCATTTTATCTTTCCATAGCTAACTTTAATATTTTGTATGGACTAATTGTAGTTAACTAATTTTGGTCAAACATAGGGCTATCATGGTTCCATATCTTTCTCTAAAAGTTTTAGTTTCACTTTTGATCCAAAGGTTCTTCCAAATAAACTTTTCTTTGTACAGAGACCACTATTTTACAAAATCTTGTGCCAAATCATAACTTTAATAAAGACATTCAAAAACTAGATTTTCCTCTATTTTTTTTCTCAATCAAACATGAATTTTTTTACTTATAATAAAATTTAATTCATTTACATGATGCACAAAATTCTCCATTTGTTCATAAATTTCTATTTTAGGATATTTTTTTCATTTTTGCAATAATGCTTAAAATTCCATCAAAATCCAAAGGTCATCTAAACTACCAAATTTTGTAAAAATTATAATCACAAGTGTTCATGGACAACATAGGTGCTCACTTTGATATTTTCTCAACATAACAATATTGAAGGGTGAAAGGGCAATTGAAATCAAGATATTTCTACCTTACGTGTGAAAGTTTGGTGAATGCTTTGTCTTTTATACTATTTGGTTGACTTTTCCACAATGTAGTTATTGGCCTATCATTCCTACATAGAAGGACAATTCAAAACTAGAGACATTTACAACCACCATTGAGGTAGTGAATAAATAAACCATCAAAATAAAATAGGAGATCACTTATAAATTTTTTTTAAAGAATAAAAAAGAAAAATAGATAAGATATTGTTTTGGATGGTTGCAAGCTATAGTCCATTAGTTCTTAGACAATCACTTTGCGCACTTTTATACACTCAATGTCCTCTCTTGGTGATGTTGATAGAATTTTGATTTTTAAACAATTTTAAAATATCTTTAGTTGTTTGTTATTACAAAAGTCAAAGACCAAATTTTTGACTTGTAATAAAGAAAAGATTGAAGTTTTAATTTGCTAAAAAATATTATTTTGAAGATATAGAATCTTGAAACTTCTCATTTAATAATACTTTGACCAAAAAAGGACAATACTTTGAGGCTTAAAAATTTCCATTTAAATTTCCAGTGATTACATTCATGTCAAAATTGGTTTAGCCAATATTTGAATGACTTTTGGGATTTTGTTATTGAGATATATAGGGTTCACTTTGAGCCCATGGGGTGACTTTTAGATGCTACAACTAAAATGGAATGAAGTCATGACAAAAGTGGTGGAATGAAACCAAGATGAAAATAATGGAATTTCAAAGTCACAAGACTAAAATTGAAGTGTCTTTTCGATTGAGGAAGTTCAAAAGATTTTGAGGGAACCAATGATGAACTTTCGATCTCAATTAATTTATACAATAAAGGCCAAAACAAATTGGGATTATACAAAAAAAATATGAGAGTCGAAAGGTTTCAAATCAACCAATGGGGTTCAAATCTTTGAGTTTTTTGTATTGACAAACATAGAGTCCAACTTTGGCTATTGGTCAACATACACACCAAAATTTCACTATGACGAGTTTACAATTACCAAGACTTCCATGTCAATTGAAGTCTACATTTGTAATATGTAAAGGACATGCCTATTTGTATTCTAGAGATGTGATTACATGTCTTCTATTAATTGTAGAAATTTTACGTTCTTTGTATCATTTTCTTGAAATCACCATGAACTTCTTTATGAAAAGTGAAACAATTAATATCAAGTGCAATTGATGCTCAAAAAATTTGTAAATTTCTTTTTAGGTTTATATTATACACAGTACTAAACATCGAGGTGCAAATATTTTACTATACCACTCTAAAATTAGAAAATCAATATTCCATAGTTATAGACCTCAAATTCAATTTTTTATAAAATTCCAATGACCATTTTTATTTTGCAATTAGTTTGGCCAATTATTAGAATGACCTTTGGAATTTTTGCATTGACACATGTAGGGTTTAATTTGTGACCATGGGATCTCATTGAAGTCGCAACTAAGAAAATGGTCACATGAAGCAACAACAAAAATAATGGAATTTCAAAGTCACATGACTCAAATTGAAACCCATACAAGTTTCAGTGCTTTTTCAATTGAAGGAGAAGAATTTTTTTTGATGAAAAATAGGAACTTGGAGGTCCAATCAATTTTGAAAATAAAGGCTCCAAGATTCTTTTTTTAAAAAAGAGAAAAAATATATATAAGGGTCCATATTGCAACTATAGGGTGAGGATCTATAGAAAATTTAAGTTTTTTTTTCAAATTGAGGAAGTTGAAAAGTTTTTTAGGGAACCAATAGATTCCCTTGTAATTCAATTATTTTTCAAAAAAAATACCATAAAAATTTGGATCTCATTTAGATTAAAAAATATGAGAGTTGAAAGAGTACACTTTGCAACCAAAGGGTTTGAATCTTTGGGATTTTTCTATTAGTCAACATACACCTCCAAAGTCCAGCATAATGAATGAGCATATATATTCTAGTGACACCTTTAGGTCAGAACTAGTTTAGCCAATTTTTGAATGACCTTTGGAATTTTCATATTGACATGTATAGCATAGGGTCCACTTTGCAAATATGGGTGCTTTTGAGGCACTATGACTAAAATGAAATGAAGCCAAGCCAAAAATAGTGGAATGAAATGAGGAAAAAAATGTTTAAATGAAGTGAGGAGGAATTTGTAACTTAATCCCTAAAGGGCCAAGGCCTATTTTTGTGAAAAAACACTCAAAACTGCCATTTCTACGTGAAAGTAAAAAAAAATTGAAAATTGTACTCCCTCCGTCCCAAAATGATCTTCTTATTGGCCTCAATTTTTTGTTCCAAAATGATCTTCCTGTTGCACTTTATGATGTTGAAAATTGGTCAAATTTGACTTTCAATTGCTATGTGGGACTAGCAAAACAACTTTGAGCAATGGTTTCCCTTCAATCCGTAAAATCATCAATCAAAAGACAAATTAAATGATTGAAGGGGTCAATTGACATTGTTAGTTTTTATTTTTTGCACCTCTTTGAGTGTTTCTTGCTTGAAGGAGATGAAGCTTGGGGTGGGGTGGGTTGTATAAAGGTCCATGTTTGGTTTGGGCCTATACTAAGTGCCTATAGAGAGATGACTACACACTCAATAATTATTTGCCTAGTGGTGCTCCTTGAAAATGCCCCCAAAAATTCACTCTTTAATATTCCCAAACTACACTTTGAAAATGGTTCTAAAACTCAAAGTTTTTAGGACACTAGGAGTGCACCAAACCCTACTTACACCGCGAAATGGGTTCTTAAAATGTCTTTTTTAACCTTAATCCATAACACTTTGTCCAATAGGAAGATCATTTTGGGAAAGAGGGAGTATTTTTTTTTTGCTCATCTAACCTTATGATCTTACACCTTATTATTATGAGAATGTGTGGAAAAAATTTCATAAATTTGGATCTCACAAATTGCAAGATATCTGCCTTTAAAGTGAAGGAAACAAGTTTTTTAGTACATTCCACGACTAGATTATTTGACTTTGAACGTTCTTAACTTTAATTTTTTGCACCAAAGAGTTTTGAGCTTTAAATATTTATATTGGAGACTTGGATTGAGAGTCTAGGAGAAAAAAGAAAATACAAAAAAAAATTTACTCTTTAGAAATTTGTTAAATAGAAGTAGGTAAAAGGTAGAAGGAAAATCTAAATTATTTATGTCTCTAAGATGGAATTAAAATTCACTAATTCCAATGGTGAGAATGTTTCAGCATGTGAATTAAAGTATGTGGAACTTTTTTGTAGAAAAATTGTAAAAATTGCATTAAAAAATGAACCCTACAAGTTATTTTTTCAAGAAGATGCTCTAATTGCCCCCAAAACAAGATTGTCCATAACTTTCTCATAACAAATCCAAATGGAATGAATCAAGGCTTTCCATGTAGAAAAAAATATAATATACAAGGATAAAAATAAATAAAAAGAATGAAATTCAAGTTTTTTTAATTTTTTTTGGTTACCCCTCTCCCTTGTTTTGAGCTTATTTGGGCATAACTTATGTTCTGAGGCATCGAAAGAAAATAAATTATACTCCCACAAAGCTAAAAAATTTTCCTATCTTCATTAAAAGTTTAAAAAAATCAAGACAAAAATTGAGATTGTAGGTACTTGCCCAAAATCCCATTTGTGATTTGTCCCCAAAAGGGACAATGGTCTTTTAGGGGTTAAAAAGAAAAATATGAATTTTGAAACGAAAGGGTACATTTTGCAACTATGGGTCTAGATATATAGAGAATTCTTCAAGTCTTGGTTTCATAAATTAATTGAACCTCACCAAAAGGTTCCCATTGGTTTCTTCAAAAAACTTTTCAACTCCTTCAAATGAAAAAAATTGAATTCTTTGTAGGCATTAATTTTATTCATATGACTTTTACATTATATTATTTTAGCCACGATTTCATGACACCATATTAAAGTTGGAACTTCAAATGGAACCCATGGTAACAAAGTAGATCTTACCTTTGACAATATAGAAATTCCATTGGTTGGCTAAAAATCCTTCCCAAACTCATATTTTATTTTATTTTACTCCAATTCTTTTTGCCTAGGTTTTAAGAAAAAATTTGAGCGGTTAAAAGGGGCCATTTTGCAATGATGGGGCACAACATTTTTTCAATTGAGGAAGTTGAAAAGTAATTTGAAAGAACCAATAGAAACCTTTGGGGTTCAATTAAGGCCACAAAAATTTACATTTGAATTTGGATTGGAAAATGTATGAAGGTTGATAGGGTCTACTTTGCATCTACAAGGTTTGGATCTTTGGGATTTATTAATTGACAAGTATAGAATTCAATGCTTTTGGTCAACATACACCTCCAAAGTCAAACATAATGAGTTTTTAGGTGCTAGGATTTCCATGTCAACTAAATTCTAGACTTTTAACTTTCAAAGGCCAAGTCTATAATTATTTTTTCAAACTTCATTTTGCAAATACCTCTGTGTGATTTTTTGTATTTATTTTTTGGAGATGTGATTACATGTCTTCTATTATGATAATTGTAAAAGTTCACATTATTTTGGATTTTTTTGAAATTATCCTGAATTTGAAAATAAAAAGTGAAACAATTCATATCAAATGCAATGGATGCTCAAAATAATGGAAACCTCTATAGATTTATATTATAGTGTTGAAAATTATGGTGCATATTATTGAATAATTTTAATCTAAAATTAGAAAATCAACACTTCATACTTACAAATTCATTTTTTCATATTCTAGTCAATATTTCATATATATATATATATATATATATATATATATATATATATATATATATATATATATATATATATCACAAATGAATAGCCAAAGAATATCAATGAAAAAATGATTTCTAATAGAATTCTAATGCTTTTTAAGTTCCAATATTTGTGTATAAATTTCAATTGCCAAGGTCTTCCAATCCCTAATTGGGGCCTAAAACCTTCAATTCAATGTCATTGATAGTGTGGAGAGGAGGGTTGCTATTGTGTGGGTATAGGAATGTGAGCTTATGAGCCTATAATATTACACACCTATATTATAGGTGTTAAGGTGTATATACCATAGAAACCTTCTATGATTATAGGGTATATATGTTACAAATACCCATATTATAGGTGTTTATGATACATACACCTTCTATAGTGTGTGGTATCTATATTATAGGTACCTACAATGTAGGCTCGATGCTCACAAACTCACATTCTTGGGCTTACATACTAGCACCGTTGGTGTGGAGAATATTATAGCCCTAGTTTAATATTTGAATATCCATTAAAAAGCCCATCTAATTATTTGAACTCTAAACCAAATTCAAAAAACTAAAATCATCAAAAAAATTCATGTTGAGAGATAATGATTATTTCTAAATATAAATATAAATATATCAAATATCTAAAGATAAAAATACATGCTAAGTTTACTTTACATAATTGTCTAGAAAAATTGGAAGCTAAAATTTTCATTCACAACTTTTTTTTCTTTACCTCTTTATGAATTTGGAAGTACATTGAGGAGGTGTGATATTGGACTCGTAATTTATTAACCCCTAAAGGACCATGAGGTCACCATGTGGCTTTTGCAACTACATTTGTAAGAAATTTGAAATTTGAACCTCACTAGTAATCTATGAACAATAAATTGACCCTAGATGATTTTTTTGTTGAATCCATTGGTACAATTTGATCGAGAAATAATTGAGTGAGCAAATTTTGGTGAAGTTTTTGAGAATGGACAAGGTGGTCTAGGCTGTCACTTCACCATCCCCATATTTTTTTTTAACATCTCAAAATAATTTGAAAAAAATTGAATATTTAAATCATGGTGACATGTACCTATGGAAAAAAAAAAATCAGAGTTTTGGGATTATTTTGGAGCATTCCGATTTCAACATTCCAATTTTAGAGTATGTACAAAGTTCTGCCTAATTGGATATCTTTCATCAATCTTGTCAATAGTGGCATTTTCTCAAAAATTGTGTGATTTTGTTGATCTTTTTTTCATAGGAAAGCTACATAAGTCTTTTTTCATTTCAACAATGGCAATCGTCAAAATCATTCCACACATTTGAAGAATTATACTTGTTACAAGAGCTAGTCAAGAAATCAAGAGCTATGCTCAAATGCACCTAGTCCTTTAGAGGTTAAAGGATTCATTAAAACAATTAAGATTTTTTTTTTCAAATATCCAAATTTTCAGGTTTTTTTGGCAATGAATATGATAAATTTTTTATCTATATAAATATATATATATATATATATTTTAAAATACTAAGTCATGATTTAATGGTTGATGTTTTGAAAATTTGAAAATCTTAAGACCAGCAAAAAGTAGTGCCTTAAAATACAAAAATAATGAATTAGACTATACAAATGCCTTTTTTTTGGTTCTAAAATATAATTAAAAAATTAGAAATTGGGATGATTAGATGTTTTTCAACTATACTAGAAGACCATTTCAATTTGGTTTTCCATACTGTGAACCAAACACTATTGGCCAAAATTTTAAATTTTTAAAAATTATGAAAAAAAAGAAGGAAAAACCTAGAAAGTGTCAAAAATTAAATTTTAAATATTTTCTAACATGGCCGTTGCTATATTGCATCAACTTGCTCCTCTAGCTGAGTTTCCATAATCTGAGAACTCGGGAAACTCACAGACTTGTAGACTAGTTGAATTTCATCTAATTTATCCTTTTTTTTGTGATATTGAAGATGATTGATTGAAAATTAGAAATTAGAAATGTTGAATTTTAAAATCTCAAATTCATTTAAATTTGTAAGCACATAAAATATGAAAATTGAAACTTGTTCCTTGTTAATTTGTAATTCTTGCAAATTTGTAAATATAAAATCTTGAATTAAATTAAATTTTATTTTAAAATTTTAAAATTTAATAAATTTTTATTTTGTAAATTCATGATATTGCAAAACCAAAAAAATTAAAAATGTAACCTAACTTAATGGAATGAAGTATAAAGGGTTGGACCTAAGATCATGCAGTGGAGTGCAGAAGGTAAGAATCATAATGCATTATGGATTGAAAAACATTTTAAAGTAGGGCAAAACATTTGGCCTAATATGATAGAATTAAAATGTCTATTGACAAGGCATCTTTATGTTCCTCCATGGTTGCTCAAAAATTGACACTAAATGAACCTTCCTTTTATTCTGCATCCAAATGTCTTTCATTACATTTTCTACCGGCATTTTAATAAATTTGACCTATAAATGGTGACCTAAAATTGCGACAAGCTTTCAAGAATAACCAATGGGAGTTGAAGAGTTTTTTGAAAGAACCAATGATATTGGTATTTCTATTCTTCAAAGATGCTTTAAGCACACATAAAAAATGAGAAAGTACTTCAAAGCACTACAAGAGAAGGGGATATTTTAAGTGAATTTTTAAGTACAGTCCTAGACATAAGATTATAAGTAATGACCTTTTAGGAGATTTTTAGTAAAAAAATTTACTAAGATTAAAATTATTTCTAGTAAATTTTTATTGAGAATTTCCTTAAAGGTCATTACTTATAATCTTATGTCTAGGATTGTACCTAAAACTCACTTAAAACACCCCTTTCTCTTTCAACGAAGATGTCCCTTTATGGAAAGTTTAGTGGCTCATGAATCGATATTTTATAATTTCATCTTTGAAAAATCTTGAAATATTAAGTGAGTGTCATAAAATCACAAAACAACAAGTTTTGGATTTCTCTAGAGGTCTCTAATAACTTCATTAATAATGAAAACAACAACTAGGGTTGTGTTGCTCTCTACCCTACCATAGATAATTAATTGAAGGATTATGGACTATGTTTTAGGCTTTGAAGACTTTGGCAACAACATTCGGGAAAGAATGGTATCTGCTACCTTTGGGGACCAACATAAAGCATTTGTCATTCATATTTTTTTGCATGTGCACTTCCATCATCAAGATGACATCTTGGGTAGGATGTGGGATGCAATGAATGTATGGTTGTTCCGGCGGACAGTTCGACAACTCGACGAACACGACGTCCAACACGTCAAGTAGACCCTCTTGTCCGTCTAATAGAGTCAAACTTACCTTTGACTTTTAAAAAAATTTTTACCCTGCCCGTGAGGCCACCTGGATGCCATGTGGCAGACACGTGTCTTCCACGTAGCATCCTAAAGGGGCGCATGCGGGTGTGGGCGACCTCGGGTTTGGGCGACCACGGGTGCAGGCGACCACGGGTAGGGCGACTTCGGGTTCAGGTTGGTGGGCGACCGCGGGTGTCGAGTACGTGGCAAGCTGCGAAGCAAAGACACGAAGTGAGAACCCAAAGAGAAGTAACGCCCCACAATTACCCGCGGTCGCCCCCAAAGACCCGCAGTCGCCTCCCAAGGGACCCGCATGCGCCCCCAAAGACCCGCAGTCGCCTCCCAAGTCACCCGCACACGCCCCAAAGACCTGCAGTCGCCCCCCAAAGGACCTGCATGCGCCTGTGTAACCGCAGTCACCCCCCAAAAGACCCGCACGCGCCCTTGTACCTAAGGTCGCCCCTCCTAAGACCCGCACGTGCCCCTGTACCCGCAGTTGCCTCCTCGAACCCGAATGCACCCTACTAGACCCGTAGTCGCTCCCCGAGATCCGTGCGCGCCCCTTGGAGACCGCAGGTTCAACCGGTGGTCGCCCACCCGCACGCGCCCCATGACCAACTCTCACCCGCGCTCGCCCCATCTATTTATCCACTCGCCCAAGACCTTTTGGGCACCTTTCATTGAGGCTTCTTGTCTTGTATCCTTTAGTGGCTACATGCGTGAACCTTGACTATTTACTATTTATTACATTCATCCACCCTTCTTACCTTAGTAGTTGTGGACCACCTAAACTCCCAAAAGAGTTTTTTGAGCCTTGGACACGACAATCATTGATGGCCACTGGAGTTAACAATGCCAGGGCATTGCCTATCTCCGCAGCTGCACAGACCGCCGAGGCATTACGGAAGGCTGCCAAAGACAAACATCGCAAGCGTAGGGGCACTATTCATCTGAAGCGATTGCATGTGCTCAATAGTGAAGCCCACCTTGCTTTTAAGGGTTGGAATGAAGAACCAGAGCCTTGGACAATACAGACCTGTGAAGACTACATCGAGTGGTGCCACATCGGCAAGTTCTTTCCTTTATGGTGTCATCATTATAATCGACACACCAATAAGGCCAACTTGAAGTACTGTGAGAATCCAGCATTCCTTCAAAGATGCATTGAATTGTGGCAAGTCCTCTACAAAACCGCCTTTGTAGATAGGAACGAGGTCCCCCTCTTCCTTGCTAGAGGAGCATATGCTGAGGTCGCTCTAAACAAGGAGGTTGATTGGAGCACAATCAAGGGAAGTATGTATGTCACTCGTCCAGAGAGTGGTTTCATCCCAAAAGGAGTTTTAGCTTTTCCTGAGGGGGGACTCGGTCCTATTCGAAGTGCATACAAAACGCAAACCCCTGCCACTAAGGTTGACACTGAGGAGTCTGAAGAAGATGATGACTCTGATGGTACGCGCGTCCATAGGGTCATACGAATCGTGGAGCAATTTGTTTGCCCCAATGAGGTTCAAAATGAAGTTGTAGAAGGACCCACGACATCCACGAGACAACGACCAAGGCAACCATCTAGAGTACAGCGTTCAACAACACGAGTGGGACCCGCATCGATTCCAACTATAGTTCCTAACCCATCACTGCCAACACAACGCACAAATGACGTCTTCGACTTTGGGCCCGATGAGGACACGGCTATGGAAGAAACTAACCGTGTTCCCATTTCTCCATCAACAATGGGCTCAAGCCATGACATTATGACTTTGGCAAAAGCTCTAGACCTCCTCAAGACCAAAGATGTTGAAATTTCTTCACTACAGAATGAAATGAGGAAATTGCGATGTGAGTGTGAACAAAAAAGTACACTCATCTCTCAAAAAACTATAGAACTGCAACGCCTCCGTGAGAAAGACCCTGACACTTTCACTTTGTCGGATATGGATGACGCCTTTGTTGAGCAGAACCTCCAAAATGTGGACAAGGTTGTGGGGGACCTTACCAACCATATCCTTCAGAGTTCTCCTCTTGCCAAGCGCATTAGACGCTCCCCCATCATTCCAAATACACTTCCTACTATTGTCACAAGATATACTACCAATGACACAATTGACCTCAATGGGACCCAAGACTCTCTTTCGTTTCCTGTGGTTCCATCAATTATTCAATTGGAGAAAGACCATGGACTTCAAGAAGAAAATAAGATGCTTCGAAGAAAGTTGGCTGAGTTGACTACCACATACTACCATTGGAAGGTCGCTTGCATTCTCTCCGTGGATAGATCCCAACAAGTTGCGAAGGAGCAAGAGAAAGTTTCTAGAAACTTTGTTGCAAATGCTCCTAAACGTGAGAATGGACTGACGTCATGGGCATTGTTTGGAGGACATGTTTCCCAATAACATGTGCATGGTGGAATTGCCACAAAAGGAGGTCATAGATTGGAGCAAAAATGGTTGGGACCACCAAAACCAAATGTCTAGCCACATAGAAGAGAAGAAACGAATGCTATTGTGGCCCAAGCCTGCACCTTTTGTTTTGGACCATACCAAATGCCCCATATGTCTTGAACAATTTGGCCCCGAAGGGGGTTGGGCACTAGGATCTTGTACGCATGTATACCACCCCCAATGTCTCATCACACAATGCTTGATTAGACGATGTTGTGTGATTTGTTCAACACCATTCCATGATCGCCTATATACCATGTTCAACTTGACGACCTACATGCCTCCTTCTTGGGAACACACACGTGATACTACGGCTGACACAACCTTGTGGGGCCGAGATTTGGTTTGGAGTTGGCGAGAAGGACAACATGATCAAGAAAAAGGACCTGCTAGCTCGCAATTGAATTGGGAAACAGACCCAGACGAAATTGCCAGAGTTGCACCAAGGCTCATGGGAAAGGGGCCACAAAACGAAGGGAGGAGGGCATTCTTCTTCCAATGCCTTGGTGGATATTGGGACAAGACCTCCTCAACCTTCAAGTGGGGTCCTCATCCGCAATGACACCGTTGGAATTTAGAAGGAGAAAGGGTGGCTAATCAAGATGATAGTGCCTCCCTAGAAGACTTGACTAGTATGGCTTACCTGGACTCTACGTACGGACCATATTACCAAAGTCAAGCACTTGACTACTTGTTGGAAGCACATTCTCCGCAAACAACAAGGACCGTCCAAGCTCTACAGGACTCCAACGTGTTGCAATCAATTTTGAAGGCAGACGGACCAGCTTCACGAACCCGTGCAAAGCGAAAGCTAGGGGTTGGGGAAGCATCGACCTATGAAGAAGGTGAAGGAAGTGGCTCTCAAAACAACCCAAATGTAATTGACTAGACATTCTTAGGAATCATGCAATTTAGCCTTACCTCCCATCATAATAGATGACAAGTAAGGGTTAGGTTTTAGTTACACTATGTTTCTAGTTGTTTTGGCAAGTACGATGGAGTGGTTTAGGGTTTGCTTCTTTCATTCCACTTCTACGACTTCCTAGCATACCTATGTACGGCAATTCCATATGGCATTGATTTTTATTTAATACTACCTTTTTTTCCTCTCTACCAAAGCACCAATTTCTGAAATCATGTCGAGAATGATCTTTTCGAGTTCTTCCAAAAATAGTTTGTATGAATCAAATCAACAAAGCTCTTAAAGTTTAACTTTTCAAATTAATTTCACTTGCATTGAGAAGAAAACTAGGTCACTACTCACTAGAGTGGAGCATCATTGTCCAATTGGATATTTCCTTTCATATTCTTTAAAATCGTGAGGTTCTAATTATACGAAGCTTTTCCTCTAAGCTTTCAAGATACTTGGCCAAAGAAGGAATAAAAGGGGTTCAAATACAACATGCCCCTTTTCGTGGATGTTGACTTGTTGACTTCACATTACCATACCTTCAAATGGTTCACCCTGTCCTTGGAGGTCAAAATTCTGATTCATAAAAAACATGAGTAGGCCAACTTACATATAAAACCTACCTAATTCCTCAATATCCATTGTAATTTTCTTCAAATTACGCTAAAGCTAGAATTCTAAAAAATCCTATATACAAGGAGGAACAATGCAGCAAATCACCTGAGACAAATAAGCTCAATAAATTTCCTCGATTAATATGGTATTTGGGGCATAATTGGTTTTTCGTTCTCCACTATTCATATGAAAATCATTAATACAAGTTGTATTGTAGATTTCATGACGACATTCTCACAAAATAGTGAAAATACTATGTCAACTTTTACAGTCAAGAATCAAGAACTTCCCATCAATCCCATGTTCCTATTCGAATGTAATTATGTGCAAGAATCCCATTCCATTCATCATACCATCACCTTCTCCCAAAACATGAGAGAGACATATTCATCCATATAGAAAAGTTGTAAGATCCCAAAATGGTGTGGCATTTTCTCCCTTCCATGCACACCACTAGTGTGCCCACACCAATTTAACTATTCTAGTACACACATTGCTTCAAGACACCATATACATTGTTTTATCTCATAACATTGCATTTCTTTATAACACCATGATAGGCAAAATACAAAATAATCATGATGAAAGTATTTATCCTCATTGTATTCCTAGGTATTTTATTTTGTGTTGAGGTAGTCCTTCAAAATGGGCTCCGGACCCATTTGTTGTAATTCTGCATCAGACTTCCCTATGCTAGCTCTATTCCACTTATACCAATCCGAAAAAAAACGACTTTCTGCCCTCAAACCTTCCAACTCCGATACCATCAATGGTAATCTTTGCTCATGGAACTTCACCAACTTCTCAAGCATTGCTACTTCTCCAGCAACACTACCATATGTTGAGGAAGAAGCCAAAAGCTCTACTTTTGGAACGTGCTGGATGGCAGCCTCGTAATATTCTTTCTTCTTCTCTATTATTTGAAGTTCTAGGCTTTGCCTTTCATTCTCTGCCTGTTGACGTTTGCGGACAAGGGTTTCGAGTTTTGATTCCCATATCAAATAATGGTCCATTTTATGCACCTTCCCACTCTTCATTTCCTTCAAATAAAAATCGCGATTTCTTTTGAAGGAATGGAAGCCCTTGTCATTCTCTTCGATGACGTTCGTTATGGCCTTCAACCGTTGCTTCAACACCTCTACGAAAGTGGGATTCATTTCTTGCTCCTTCAAAGTTTTCAATTGCTCGTTCTTTGCACGCAATGCTAATTTTGCACTTTCTATTTTGGCAAGCAACATTGCCTCTTCATTTTCTGAATCGCTTCCTCCACCACTCCCGTCACCCTCTCGCAAAACGGGGTCCACTCTCCTAGCCACCCCATCATCCATACCTTCTTCATCCGTATCTTGTACTATGATGGGCTCTTGAGCTGATTGTCCACTTTGGTCGACTCCCACATCCACAGCCAGCCTAGATTCTTGTATGGCAACCTCCTCCTCATCGCTATGGAAAGAATGTCCATCGTATTCATGGGTGTGTAGATCAGAGCTAGAAGTCTTTGACCAAACCACGCTTTCATCGCGAACAAATGACTTCCCACGCTTCACCTTGGATAACATCTTCTTTACATCCACAGGTTCATCTGGTGGTAAAATTTTTGCAGTCTCTGGAATGATCGCAATAGGGACCTCCTTCAATGTTGACCAATCCACCTCCTTCTTCAACACATATTCAGCATACACCATTCTCACAAGAAAGAAACAGAAATTGTCGTTTCGGTAAGTTGAGTCCTCCAAATACAAGTGCTTCCACACCTTACAACATCTAAGTATGAAGCCCTCATCCTTGGAGTATGCAAGATTTACTTTGTTTTGCTTCAAATGCTCTTTGTGTTGACACAAGGGAAATAATCTGCTGATGTGGCACCAATCCACGTATTTGCAAACGGTTTTGTAACTCCAAGGCTCAGGTTCATTTCTCCAACCTTTAAATGCCTTAATCTTTGGATGGATCAAAATGGCCACACACTTCTTGTGAATTTTACCGGACCGTTTCCGACCCTTGTCGCGGATGAGCTTCATCTCTTGTCGTGTAAGGCGTTTGATTGTGGCAGGCGTCAATGGTGGGGGCTCATTCTCCATAGTGCTCAATCTATACGATCAATTCTACTCGGATACTATGCCA